>CM037930.1:10119462-10771962 GCA_021346845.1 Apeltes quadracus | reverse complement strand
CTGTGGGTGAGTGGGGAGCACGGTCGTCCTGGCGATTCGATCGCAGGTCCTGCTGACCCGCATGTCGATGTGTCCTCTGGCAAGACACTTAACCCTTAACCAACATTGCTCCTGTAGCAGCGACTACAGGGTGTGAATGTTAGTTACTGACGGCCAGGTAGTCTGTGTATGGTGGGTCCTGTCATCAGTGTATCAATGGGTGAATGATGACATGTAGTGTTACAGCGCTTTAAGTGGTCGGAAGACTAGAAAAGCTCCATACAAGTACAGTCCATTTACCATTTACAGTCTTTTTTAGAGAGAGTCTTTTAGAATTAATGGTTTGAAAAACACCAGTGAGCTACTCTACACAGATCCAGTGTAAGAACACGAAGACAATCGTCATGGAGAAATTGGAAACGTGCCACAGGAAATAAATACATTTTTTTGCATTATTTTTGAAACAATGGTATGAAGTGGTTTGACTATGTGGTGAGAAGTTGAATCAATCCGTCAGCACATTTTTGACATCTCCTACAACTGCAAATCTAATTTACTCAAAACATAGTTGCCAAATATGGCAACCGTGTTTTCCTGCCTGGTTGTTTTCACATTTGCGTTTTAACAGTTGGTTAGCTTTATTTTCTCCAAGGGCTTTCTGTGGAACGTTAAACATTTTTTTTCTCCCCAACTCTTAATGTAAAATCTAGGCAACCTTCTGAAGTTTGTCTGCTACAATGTATCTGTGTACCCAATTTACTCTGGACGGGTTGGGAAACCAGCCACCAGGGCAGCCTATCTGGAACAAGGAGGTACACACACACACACACACACACCCACCAGTGACTCATTGTGTTTCAAGTATAATAAAACCAGCGTCCTCTGGTGGGAGAGAAAAAGCACTTAATTTTCAACAACTGAATTAATTGATTTGAATTGTTACCATGTTTGCTACGTTGAATACATTGATAAAATTGATAAAACAAACCACAACAGCACAAAGGTTAGAGTTGCAGTACCTCTCAGGGTTGTCCAGGCGATAGTAGCTTAGCACTGCACATGCTTAGCACTGTCATCACTGTGCATGAGGAGGAGCAGTGACTTCTCTTCACTTTGATTCCTTTGTTGTCTCAAGGAACAACACGAATAATCGTTTAGTTATTAAACACATCATCAATGTTTGTTTTTTTGTCAATGCGTACCGTCAGTCGGTGCACATTTGTGTCTGACTTGATCCCGTTCATATTTATTTCAGTGGGAGTTGTCCAGGAGGCAGCGTAGTTGGATGCTCAAACAAGCTCAGCTGACTCCTTTGGACACTCCACGTTCCCTCCTTACCTTATCCAAGGCTGAGCAGGCCACTCTACGGGGAAACTTATTCCCACCGCTTGCATCCGCAACTTTGTTCTGTTAGTCAAGACAAGAGTTGGTGACTATAGCTGAGGGTCGGAACGTAGGCCGCCCGGTAGACTGCCTGTTTTACCCCAGATTTGTTGGCACTAACCTGCTTCACACTCGGCTGCAAATGCCAACAGGCCCACATCATCTGCAAACACACGTGTGTTTACGTTTTGATGACCTGATAGTAGGACAAATGATCGATATAAAGTCACATCAGTCTGAATCCAGTGTCGTGATGCTGCTGTGTTGCTTGTAGCGCCGTTGGAAGTCCCTGATGTTAGACTGAAAGGTAAACCAGGACACAACGAGGCCGAGCTGGTCTGGATGCAGGTCCCCCAGACAAGGCTGCGAGGCTTCATCACAAACTACACCATATTTTACAAGGCTGGAACGGAAACTCGTGGTACGTGACTCTCGTGAATAGAACTAGACTGCGGTCTATTAGTGTCACACCACTGGAATTCTTTTCCTCACAACACCCAAACGCTGCTGTTATTTGCAAATTTCTGTTTTTCTCATTTGCAGAAATAACCGTGCCAGCTGATGCCACCTCATACACTCTGAAGTCATTGAGACGCAACACCAAGTATGACACTTGGCTCAAAGCCTCCACCATCAATGGCTCAACCAACAGCTCCAAACACTCATTTACCACTCTGATATATGGTGAGTGGAATGATCGTATGATGTTTCCGAATGTTCAAAGCCAATATCTACTTTTTCAAAAATACATTAGACCATGAAACAACATACAAGCACACACTAAGTCCCAGCCAAAGTTCAGTTTGGACCTCTAGCATACTAATAATTATTTTTTATTCCTTATTGACACGGTCAGATCATAATGTTCTAATAAAAACATAAAACATTATGGATGTATTTATGAAATTATAGAATTTGTTTAATACACACTCGCACAAGTGGATCAGCTCTTAATTTGCATTGAGTGCACACACAGCTGTGATTGAAGGTCAGTGTGATACATGGTATTTTCTGTTTCCCTCAGCACCAGGAGAGATGGAGGGCATTGTGGTCGGAGTGAGCTTTGGCTTTCTGTTCCTCATTGTCGTGACCATGCTGCTCTGTGTCTACAAGAAAGACGTGTGAGTCCCAACAGCTGAGTCATGGCTGCCAACTCTGCACAAATGTCTTTGAGGAGAGATGTAGGGCCCCATTAGCACTAGGCATTTTATAACACTAGTCTCGTGTGAAGTCATTCCTAACAGCTGGAAACCCTTCAGTCTGTATAATCTAGTCCATCTAAAGCGGTACGGACCCTTAGCAATCGTTTTAACTATTCACCACAGCAGTTGTCCATAGCAATCAAAAATAAAAAAACACCAAACCCCATTGCTCTGAAAGTTTTGAAAGGGCTTATGTACACGTTTTAGCCCTGGATCTACAGTCTGTAAGCTGATACTTAACCTTCAGTGTTTCTTCTCTTCCCACAGGATCAAGGAGAATATTTGGCCTAGGATTCCAAATCCTCTAGAAAGCACCATTGGAAACTGGTCTCCTGATTACCCTTCAAAAGTGAGCACTCCGTTTGAACGCACACACATGAGGGTCACAGCATGTGTAGTTGTCAATGTGCAAGAAGTCTATCACTATCACAACTACACATGGAATTTTTGCTCACTCGGAGCAGATTTCTGCAGCTCTTTTGTTTTCCAGCCTCGACCTTCTCGAAACACAAGGACACGCAGATGCCAGAGCCCTTTGGGTGCCTTTTCACCCCCTCTTGCGTGCGTCGATCAATTTTTCTAGACTTGCGTCGAAAGCTACGCAAGCCATCGCAGCCCACAAGGCTGTGATTAGTCTGCTATCTACATCCTTCTCGAAGCTATTGTATTTGATGGAATTATTATTATTATTATTATACTTCTCACACTTTAAGGGCCTTTTTGGGGGCTTTATTATGTTCAAAAAGTTGTTAAATTTGGCATGAAGATAAAGACTGTTAAAAGATTTGATAATTTTGGGGTCTCCCCTTTTAGGTGTAAAGATATCTACCTACTAGGCCAGTTTCCGCCACGAATGTCCGATCGACTTGAAAAATGTGCTCTTCCACATGCTCTACAAAAAGGTCAATCATGGTATGCAAATGCGCCTAACTAGATTTTCCGCCATTTTGAATTTTGTGAAAAACACATTTTTGGCCATTTCTCCTAAACGCTCAGTCGGATTTGGACGAAACCTTCCATTAATCATTATTGGTTCAATGTCCCCCTGATCCACCCAAAATCATGTTAGTATCTCAATGTTTTCTAGAAGATATTAGCCAATGAACTTCGCAATAGGTGTGGCTTAATCTGGCAAGATTCCGAATTTCCAAATGACTTGGCCTGCCCTCACCAAAATATGTAACAGATGTAGACATTGAACCTCTGAACACACCCTAATTTTTTAAGAATATTTGAAGAATAGGGGCGCTGCAGTTAATCATTGAAAATCTGCCTTTTTGGGCTATTTTTTCATGATTTCTTGGGGTTGTAAAAAAAACATCTCCTAGCGATTAAACCCGATTCTTTTAACTGACGCGGCATTGTGTTCTTAAGACCTTGGGCTCTAAGAATCATATTTTGCCGGAAGAATTTCCAAACTCAATGTGTAGGGAGCATTTTTTAAGAACCACCATTTGGCGTAAAAATTATTTAATTTTATTTAATTTTATCTAATCTGCTCCATATGTCTCAGATTTCAGGAACTTTTCACCCTGTAGACATCCACATGATCATTTTTAAAATTAGTCATAGCGCCACCTGGTGGGAACAGAAAGTTGCGTTTTTTTTACTTAACACCTGGTTCCTCACAGGTTGATCTGATGCTTCTCAACAGTTGGTACCTCATACTTAAGACCTTGATAATGCTTGACTGTAAATATTATAAGAATTGGATTAACGGCGGCGAGTGGGAGCATCGTCAAAGTCGTCTGGTGAAAGAGATTGTTCAACTTTAACGGACCTCTTGCAGGATAAGACGAAACTTACAGGAACCCTTCCATAATGCCAAGCTTGTGGAGTCTGGTACTAGCTTGTTGTTGTCTTGCTCTAATGGAGGAGTTTTCCAATGTGCCCTTCACTTACTAAAATTCCAGTAGATACCTTGAAAGTTCCCAAGTGTTGTGACTCTCTGCCTGAAGTGGAATGATCATGGAACGATCAGGTTAATTCTAACTTGAAAATGACCAGGAGTTGGATGGTGATAGAAGTGGGTGTCATATATCTTTGGCCACTCGGCGCGTTAGCAGCATTTACACTTACTTAGTTATCATGCAAAGAGTTACTATGTTGGTCAATCCACGTGATTGACGCAGATCAAGGTGATTCAAGCAGATCCAGCTCTTTGGCCATTTCTCAATACCTTAGACGGCGAGAACGGACTCCCGCAATAATAGACTTGGGAGACGGATTGTGGAGTCCTGACTCGCAGGTACAAGAGAACATTTCTGCAATTGGAACAGCAGCTGACTTGATGACGTCACCACGTCAGCTGTCTTGCTTATATCTTTTAATAACGTTCTTGACTGTTAGGGATTTTACTAATATCAAGCTTTAGTTTCGTTTTCATTTAAAATTATGAATGATATATATAATATATATATTAAACATTTGAAAACAATTATATATATTGCTTTGCTTTTGGTGTGAAAGCAGTCAGCCAGTCAGCCTTAGCCCGATTATAATGAGACTTTTTTTTTCAACCCTTCCTCTTCTCCAGGTCGAGACACCCAAAGACAACTGTCTGTGTGGCGTCAGTGTGCTTGATGTGGATGTTTGTGATGGGAAATGCATGTTTGAGGAAGACAAGGCCAGTCTGGCCCTGAAGAAGGACAAGTATCTGTCCGAGGAGCACAGCAGCGGCATCGGGGGCTCCTCCTGCATGTCCTCCCCTCGCCAGAGTGTGTCTGACAGCGACGAGGGCGGCGACTTGGCCGACACCACGGCCAGCACCGTTCAGTACTCCTCTGTGGTGGCTTCCAGTGGTTACAAGGGTCAGACCCCCAACTCCCAACCCAAACATGCTGTATTTTCTCGTTCTGAGTCCACGCAGCCCCTGCTGGACTCTGAGGAAAACCCTGAAACGCTGCTGCAGGAGTGCAGCAGACAGTCCCAGCGGGTGCCCCGGGGGCCGCGCCCTGCGCACACAGAGAGGAACGGTGACATTGTGGAGCAGCAGGAGGAACCAGAGTCTCTGGACTTCTGTTCCCTGGAGGAGGACTGTGAGCAGGTGACGCCTACAGACTCCAGCTACCGGCCTCAGGTGGGTGGCTACAGGCCACAGTGAGCGCAGACAGACAGACCTGCATGTGGAAGATCATTTTTTATTTTTCTTCACGTGCCACAATTTTTCATTAGAATGAACAGCATACCAGTTCTTTTTCTACATTCGTTACTCTCTCATTTGCATAGCGCTGATGTCATGCTGGGGTAATTTACTCTGATGACCCTGACCATGGATTGAATAACCACACATATTTGTGCTTTGCGTTTCTTCCTGGCGATGGTCCCTTGTTTAAGACGGGTCTTGCTGTAGCGCCTGCATGTGGGTGGCTTTACCTGTGCAGGAATCTTGGTCGGTCACCTGAGTAATGTCACTTACAATACATTGAGTGAATTCAAGTAACTCAAGACCAGTGTGTAAGATTTAGTGGGATCTATTGGCAGACATGTTATATAATATGTGTATAATCAAGTTTTTATAATCGTTCAGCCATGGCTAAAAGTTTTGAGAATCAGTATTGGATTTGATAAAGTTTACTGTTCCAGTGGTTTTAAATATTTCTGTCTAATGTTGCTGTGCCATGGACCCAAAATGTTTTGTTCTCCGAGGAACCTTTTCCTTGTGACAAAGCTTCATCATGCTTGAAAATGTATTGTTGGTCACTAAACCAGTGTTGGATGTTTGGGAGAAGTTGCTTTTGTAGTTTTTTTTTCTTTATTAATGGCTGTGTTCTTGGGGAAAATTGAGTTCTCTCCCTTTTCATCAGAAGCAACCCGACACATTAATGGTCTCAGGATGCTTTATTGTTGGCAGGACACAACACTGATGATAGCACTCCCCTTCTCCACATGCCCCAAACAATCGGAAAAGGGATTACTGACTTCATGCACATGCAGACCTGTCCTGTTTCTACCCAGCCCAGAAGGGACGTTTATGTTCAAATATCCATTCTGCACCCTCGCCACTAGATGCCTATGAATAACAAACGCTGCGCCTTTAAATTACATTGAAAATCCCCCCAAAAGGATATGAAAAAATCCCTTCCGCTGCTTCTGTCTGCACGGCCTTTGGTAAAGCAGAATGGGCTCCGGTTCTGCTGTCAAAATGCTCAAATTGGTTACAGTCGTCATGAAAAACACGTGTATTATATTATTCACTTTTCAAGAGGAATATTTCAATGGCAATGGTTCAAAAGGGCATGTATTTAGGTACCTAGTTACAGTGGCTTCTCCGTTTTCAATCACTGTCAATGATCAATACAAAATATATGTGTTAATGTCAGCAGGCGTTATTGTGTGTGTGAAACTTATTACATTTTCTGACAGCGGATGTTTTTTCAACAGGAGAACCAATAAATATTTTGCTGCGATCCAAAGTCAAAGTTTTGTTTGCTCTTTATCAGAGTAAACCTACAGTGCTGTGAAGTAATTCCCCCTTCCCTGTTTCTTATTTCTTTTGTGTTTCTGGTACACTTTAATATATACTTTTGTTTGACATTTGACAAAGACAACCCAAATAAATACAAATGCAGTTTTTAGTGATCTTCTATGCCACTAATCCTTTTTAAAAAGAGAGCGAGAGTCTGGGTACACCTTGGATTGGAAAATGCTGTTTTTAGATGACAAGCTTGTTTATTAAGGGGAAAAATATCCAAAACTACCAAAGAAATAATCTCACAAAGCAAAACCTCATACTGCAATCTAAAGAAATTCAAGAACAAATGAGAAACTGTCTGAAAAGGGTCCCAATGCCATTTCTAAGGATTTGGGACTCCAGAGAACCGTGGGTCAAATTGAAAAAAAAAAAAAAAAAAAACTAACCTCCTAATGTTTATTTGCAACCACTATTCCATGACCTCTTTGGAAAACGTCTAGGTGTCAAAGAAAGCTGTTTAGAAGAATTCATGAGGAGTTAGGAAAGGCGTGGTGACGTCTGTCTGCAACTACAATTGTAGGCCGACATTTTCACCGTTCCTATGCTAAAGGAGCTAAGGAAGGAGGCATTGAAGCTCCTTTCAAACAGCTCTTATGGCGGCCACTCATTTCTCTCAGGAACCTTTCTAAGAAGAAAGAACTATTTGAACCCAGCCAAAGAAAGAGACAAACATGGCATCCATTAGGGGGGAGAGGTCCTTTAGAAGAAAGCCACTGCTGCCTGAAAATAAAACGAATGCATTATTGACACACTGAGTGAAAGAAATAAAGCTAAGCTCAAGGGACATGTTTCTTGAATAACAATAGCCAAATAACTGAGTAAAATTGATTCCCGGGCCGCATTGACCTATCCAATATCCTCAGGCTTTTAGGCCGTATAGGCAATGAGACATTTCATCACCTGTAGCCAAAGGTTAGTGGTTCCGGCAGGAGCCCCCAACAACACGGTGTCTGCTGTGGAGTGAGCCTCCATCATCAACACCTTCAGGAAGGAGAGCCAGCAGAGGGCGAACTTCCAAAGCTCCTTCAGTATCTGCTGGTCCCGTTCCTCCGCCACCATCCAGTCTGTTGTGTTCTTTCATTACCGTGTGCTTTGGCAGAGAGGATGATGGCTCCATCCTGTGCTCTATCCTGGACCTGCACACCTCCAGAGTCAGGAAACGGGCAGGAAAGATCACTGCAGACTTCACACCCTGCACACAACCTACAGAGCACTGTACGCCGAGACCACCACACACAGGAACATATATTTAATCCCTCTTCTTCATTTCTTTTGTATATTCCTTGTGATATGTTTTTGTAATAGCACACGTAACCAGGGTCAAATTCCACGTACATAAGGATGGTGAACAAAGCTGATTTCTGATCTGAGTTTTAATTATATAACTTGAATATAATATAATTGTCTGACA
This sequence comes from Apeltes quadracus, assembly GCA_021346845.1. NCBI lineage: Eukaryota > Metazoa > Chordata > Actinopteri > Perciformes > Gasterosteidae > Apeltes > Apeltes quadracus. The sequence continues at coordinate 10,763,513 of CM037930.1, read as the reverse complement.
TGAATGAACATTTTGTGATCTTGTGTTCTTTTATTCTTTGAAATACCGGTAACTAGGATTTTCAAAGCCATAATGACCAGACAATAAGCAAGCTATTTGATGTGCACCTCTTCTAAGCTCCTGATGCTGCGAGGATATATTACATCATTGCATCTATACATGAAGGATATTCATTCTCCGAATATGAGATGCACTGAATGAATCGTCTCTCTTTAACTGAGGTATTTCCAGGACGGATGAGGAGGGGGGTTCACCGGGTTCATGTAGTATTGACGCCTCCTCCCATCTCTGCCTCGGAGATCGGGGGTGGGGGGCTAGTCGGTGATGGCACACGATGGAAGTCTGCAGTAGAAGCGGCTGAATGGTCGTGACCCTTTCTCCGGGACACAGAGAGCCGATCAGCTGTGGCTCCAGACAAGCTACCATTTTTAGGTCATTGGCATCCGGCTGCAACCAACCTGTCTGCATAGATACGAGCCCGCTGTAATCGTCTGACAGGGATGGGGGGGTTCGCTTTGTCCTGAGCCGTGTAGTGGGGGAATATCAACCATGATGGCTGATGGATGTTGCAGAGGGATGGAAAGGGGCAGGAGTAAGATTGCATCCGATTCCTTACCGAGACCCACTTATCCTCAGCAGTATGTGCACAGCGGATCCCAGCAGCAGCAGCAGGGCGCTGACATCCAGGAGCTGGCATCCAAACGCGTGGACATCCAGAAGAAGCGCTTCTACCTGGACGTGAAGCAGAGCGCGCGCGGCCGCTTCCTGAAGATCGCCGAGGTGTGGATCGGAAGAGGCCGCCACGACAACATCAGGAAGAGCAAGCTGACGTTGTCCATGTCCATGGCCCCCGCTCTGCGGGACAGCCTGGGGGACTTCATAGACCACTACGCGCGTATCGGGCTGCGGGGGGGCCTTGCGCCCTCGGTGCCGTCTCCAACCGGCTCAGCTGTGTCCGACGAGCATACCCACCGCGTCCTCAAGAGCGAATTGATCGAGAGGGACAACAGGAAGTACTTCCTGGACCTGAAGGAGAACCAGAGAGGTCGCTTCCTCCGCATACGGCAGACTGTGAGCAAAGGACACGGCACCATAGGCTACTACGGCCAGGGCATCGAGCAGACCATCGTGCTGCCCGCGCAGGGGCTCATCGAGTTTAGGGACGCGCTGTCGCAGCTCATCGAAGACTACGGCGACGAGGACAGCGACGACCGGGGCCGAACCGGCTCCCGAACCGGGTACCGGAACCACGACGACAGCCCGGAGCTTCCGGAGGCCGCGTCTTTCCGAGTGGACAACAAGAGGTTTTACTTTGACGTCGGTTCCAACCGGTATGGTATCTTTTTAAAAATCAGTGAGGTGCGGCAGCCGTACAGGAACACCATCACGGTTCCCCTGAAAGCCTGGTCCCGGTTCGGAGAGAATTTCATCAGGTACGAGGAGGAGATGCGACGGATCTTCTCTTGTCACAAAGAGAAGAGGATGGACAGCGAGGAGCGGGAGGACTGACTGCAGCATGCTGACTTCTTGCATGCATTTTAGGGACTGGATTATGAAATATCCAGACTAGACAGCACTCCCTAACTACCCCACCACCCCTCGGTCCGTGTCCTCCCACTGTCCACCTCCACTTTGTAATAACCTGCCAAGAAGTGGTCCATTCACAGCCCGATGAATACGTCATAGAGTTGATTTAGTTATGAGTTGCATTACAAGTTCCCAGTAGTGTCATTAGGAATGTGGTCGTCGGCTAGTTCACTCTTCATTGATCAGTTTTATGTTGTGCACATGTGCAGACAACTGTTTGCCCTAAAAGCATCTTAACATACTATGTTAGGATGTTCCAACAGTGTATGAAAAAGAAATTTACAACGTATTGGTTATATCAATCATTTTCATTTGTGAGTACCGCACTGATTCGGCTTGCAACGTGCTGATTGGCTGCTGACCCCGGCCTCGGGGAGGGGGAGGGGGGGGGGGGGGGGGGGGGCTACAAGAGAGGAGGACAGTCCTGAAGCTGCAGAAACACATCCAGCATCCAATCTATTCTCCACTCAATCCAGGAGGAACATTCATATTTTGTTCATCATCTGTCACCACTTTTCAATAGACAAATTTCCTTCCCAGATTCCTTTATTGGTGATTAGGTTTTATTTTTGCGGCATGAGGATATAAAACTCTAATTAAAAATGAAAAGTTAGAGCAAAGAATTAATGTATTATAGAAATTATATATATATATTAGTCCGAGTCAAAATTCTGGATACTTTCTCAATGGACTGAATGAGAAAATGTGTCCAAACCTTTGACTGCTACTATAGCTTGTTTTTCTGTATATTGCGTTCCTATTATTTGAACCCTCTTATGAGCTGAAACTCATCCCACTGAAGGAAACTGTCCATGTGCCAGTTGCATAGTGATGCCTTTTAAACTCTAGTTGATACTTGAAAGATTGAGAATTATATTTTATATTATTTTACTGCATGCCCCTTAGACCATTACTCATTGATAGTTATACAGGTCTTACTGCTTGGAGTCCGGCTAATACCTGGGTGGTGCTAGAGAAATGTCCTCACACAGTGTTTCTCTCTGGGCCTCTGTGTTTATATTGGAAGGTGACATTAGAAACCACATTTGTTTCGTCATCAGCCGCCTCGCTGCTCATTGGTTTACCAGTAAGAGAAACGATTGGTAGCCCCGACCAGCCTTTTAGACACAACGTGTGCATGTCTCTGCATTTGACCTTTCCCCAATATCTACGGTTTCGAATGTGATAAAGTTGTCTTAAAGTCTTAGTTGTGTGTGATTTAATGCCTTTAAGTGCATTAAATTACAGTTGGTTTGGTGTCTTTGTGGCCTGAGGTAAGGCATGAACCTTAATGACCATGTCTGTTGTTTTTATTTTTCATATGAATGGAAAGGGTTATACAATGAAGTGTGAAAGTATAACTCAAAGCACAATCTATTTAAAAAAGAATGTGCAATCGGAGTCTACATCCAATTCTTTACATTGATTTGATTCCACATTGGTCGGCATTGGATTTGTCAAAAGAAGCAAATGTTTCAATCGCTCTTAGTGAAGCATTATATAATTATAAAGAGGTTATATTTATTCTCCTGGAAGTAGAATGAGAATTCCTTATGAAAGTTATAGAGGTCATTTGTCTTTTGTATTCCAAATATCACTCCAAAAAGCACTTTATCTAAAAGCTGCACTTGGGTCCCATTGGGCGTCGCTGTAGCGTTTCTATCCACGCCTTCGGTGCCGAGTGACAATCATGGATCCCTGCTCAAAGAATCTAAACACGACCCCCATCATGACAGCTTCCCATCAAGATCAAGGTCTATAATGGAACAGCCTGTGCACATCAATGCAAAAGCCATATTGGATAATAGTGTGGGATGTACCGATACAGAAAGTGGATTTTTGTGAAATGAGCACAACATTTGAATAAGAGATGTGAGAGCAGTGCTCTACCAAAACCAAAAGCCTCTGCACTTCACATGGCAGCAATGTTTAGACAACAACATTTGATTACATTCAGATACATGTAGATGAATTAGGTACAAAACAGGACATTAAACCTCGCGTAAAAAAGGTCCAATGTTTTTGTTACACAGATTATTTTGATTTATTTGCTGCCATGACAACCGTTGTATCACACACTATGAAAACTCTTAGAATATCTCTATGAATAAAACTGACTATTTCCCCTCATGCGCTACGTAATATTAGGACTTTGTGCTCATTTCACAACATTTCCTGAGCCTGAGTTGAGTTTGGTACAAGAAGAAAAACCCCTCTTTTCATGTTATAGTCGCGTATGCTCCTGTTCTCTCTGTGGAACCAAGACGGTCTACTGGGTGTTGTTGGTGGAACCCTCATTTCCTAAATGTCTGGAACGAAGCTAAAAGATGGGATAGGAAAGCTGAGTTGAGATTTTGATTTAATTAACATTTGTGACTGACTAACATAACAAATGAACCCTCAATCTTCTTCATTCAAAAAATAAAAATAAATAACTGCATAGAAAGAGTTGAAAATACTTTGTATTTCTAACATTGAGCAATACAAAGTGTCTATCTAATAAGTTCATGCTCTTTGTTTTCACATAGAGAGGCGTACTGGTGCTGTGTTTCAGGAATCCTTCATATTCCCGCTGAGCTATTTCTAGATTGGTTTCTGACAGACTTCAAACAATAACATGGACAATGAAAAGATAAGGCGTGATCTGTAAACGCCCTGTGGTGTTGTATGTTGTATCACACAGAGTTGGAAGACCGTCACATGCCATTGAGATGACACAGGAATACAACAAGCAGTGTATTCACACATGTTGTCACCACAGCAGCACTCCTTCTCCCTCATGCAAGGTCAAGAAGTAAGGACCATCAGTGCCAACTCTTGGTTTGGTCTCTGGACGCTGACAGGAGTCACAATGGCAGTGGATGGAGACCGCTCTCACAGCAGGAGGGCAACAGGATGAAAGGAGATCTGGACTGTTAACAACAATCTAATGTTTCCAACCCTGACGCCTTAAAGCACCTTTACAAGTGGACTGAATCTTTGCTTATTGCAATGCTGTCTTTTATTTTTAGCAAACGAAAACTGGTCAAAGGTCTGCTGGTCAAAGCTAAAAGCTGAAAGAAAAGTAGTTCTCATAGGATTGTTACTATACATCTGGATGACACACCGTGATGAAAAGAATCATTTCACAGCATTCAAAGGAATGAGGTGGGACACGCCTCACAGTGTATCCCTATGTCTGTGGTTGTGCAGGTCGAGTGATGCCAATGTGCACGTACTGAAGAAGACTTCTGGTTTTCAAGTGACAAATATAGAGGTGTCGATGTTTGGTAACCTTTAAATAATGAGTGGAAATGAATAATGAAAACGTGGAAAGGTGTATATTTCTACTTAAGTGTATTACATTAGTGTGTCCTATAGTCCTGTAGACCAAGAGGAGAAAACAAGGAACGTTTGTACTACAGCACTTTCTTTAATGTATACTGTATTAGTTCATCCTCTATATGTAAAGTATTGTATGAATAATCATCATTTGCCTTGTGAAGTTTAAGCGATGCTATGTTTAGAAATGGTAACCAAGAAAACAACATTTTTAGAGTGTATGCATGCCAATGCTTGGGTCCCAGTATAATAGGAAACTATATGAACAAATGGTGCTATGTTACAATATTTAAAGGTGCTTTCATGGACCCCAGCTGAATGCATGCAAACAGGAACTATCAAGAGAAGAAAAAGAGAGGAAACTGATGTCCTAATGCTGTTCTCAAACAGGTGCTGCCTCCCGAAGAAGTTAGTATTCCAACCGTGGTGTACAACAGCACAGTGGAAACATGTCAGCACACTGGTTGAGCAGCCTCCAAAAAAAAACGTTAGTGTTTGTTGGCAACGGGCATTTGAACTCGGTAATTATAATCTGCCAGCAGGGAATTTCCTACTTAAATTGAGAAATGCAATGCATAGGACGTGACGGAAATCACACGTGATCACAAACGGAAAAGTTTAACTGTAAATCACTACATGGCGGTCGGACAGACCAGAACCAGGCTGCAGCTTTGAGCCCACAGGATCACATTTGGACTGAGCACTTTTATAAAGGCAACATCAAAAACAAAAGCAATTCAAACTAAAGAGGTGTGTGTCATGAAATGTTTTTGTTTTTAAGAGAAGAAAAGGGTCATGTCTATTTACAGTTACATTGCCTTTCTGACAAAGGTCTAAAATATCTATAGACAATCTATGAAATCATTTTGTACTTTTAATTCTTCATATGTTTATTTGTTTGAAAAAAAAATGAAATAGGATTTCATGTAGCAGAGTTATATGGCAGTAAATATCAATACTCCACTTGTTGGAGGCTAAAAGTTGTTTGACTTTAAAAAACTGATTGTTGTGAAAAAATAATATGGAAAAATAACTGTTTATTGGTTGTAATGATCATCTTTCTTTTTATGTTGTTCATTAAATGTTTTACACAATTATCAATGCTGCCATGTGTATTTCATCTGAAGAGGGGGGGTGTTGAGTCCTTTTGCTGAGGTGTTAAAAGTGAGGTGATATGTAAATATGTTTTTTTTTCCCCAGGCCATTTGGAGAACAGACATTTCAAGAGAGGATAGAGGATAAAGCAGTTTGAACCTTTCAAATGGTGTTTAATTTTTTGTGAACAAAACAGGAAAGTTGAAAGGGTAAATAGCAATAGGTTCACATTGCTAACACTTAAACAATAAGTATAGTTCCAGAGGATGCTAACTGTTTTGATATGATTAAAAAAGAAGGAATGAGGAATTGAGGACTGACATATCTGATGTACAGGTTTTGTATCTAGCAATATGCCCAAATAACTGGATGTTTTTCCAAACCAGGCCTACATTAATATCTGCCACCTCTCATGTGAAATAACCAGATCTCCTCTAACCATGAAAGAAAACTATGTTTGTGAAATACATTTTCAGCTTTAAAGGGGACATATTTAACACATATATAAAACAAGTATCAAAAGTCTTAGAATGTCTCCTCTGTTATAAGAAACAATGTACATGTTCTCCCTGTGTCTCACCAGCTACACCGGCTTTGTAACACAGTCTGTTTTCTAAATATGTCTCTGTCTTTCCAGTCTGTTACAATATGCTTTCTTGATTGTTGTTGTTCTGGGTCTGTACCCTCTTGGTTGCACTTATTTTAAGCCACTTTGGATAAATGCATCAGCTAAATGACAAATGTAGAAATGTAGTATTGTAGAGATATGCTCATAATATCATGTAATATAATTGATAGACAATGCTTTCCTCATGTTTCATTTGTTTGTGAAGATTTTGGCTGTATTTTCATTGTTTTGTTAATGCTGTTTACATTTCTCATAGTGGAAATACACTACAGGAATGTGCTAATACTTTTTGTTTGAAATGTGTTTTTTGTGTTACAAGTAGCTACTAGAAAACTATTACATTATTTTTAATCCTGAGGAGAGACACATATCCAAGTATAAAACGATGTGGTTCATTCCAATATAGTTCAGAGGGGGGCGGTAATGCAGTTTAATGCTCTTTGAAAACCCACGAAGAAGAGGAACAAGCTAACCAGGAAAGAGAAGAAGAAGTAGAAGATCATCCGCAATAACAGGAGGACGAACAGCGCGCGTGGTTCTTCATCTACCTTTCCACTTCATCTGTTTAAGATACCACGGAAGGGAAAGGCCAGGTAAGCTATTATACTGCGACATTTTTTGGGCGGGGGACAGACGCTTATTCTTCCACCAGCCGCTATGTGCCTCTTTATTTGATGAGTAATTTCGTTTTGAAACCACTTAGACCAACTCGCTGGTTGTAACATTCGTCGAATCAGCAAACCTGAAATGCGCTGAGGACGAAAGGACTGCACTTTTTGATATTTGAGTTACCCTTAACCATGCTAAACGTAAGTGTGGGGGCTGTTTCACCCGAGTTAGTGGATTGTTTCATGCGAGTTCGTGGGGTGTTTGACCCGAGTTAGTGGGCGGTTTTCTATGCGAGTTAGTAGGCGGTTTCACCTGACTTTAAGTTAACTTTTAGTTGTCCACCTACAGTGAGGCTAACATTCCACCTTGTCACATCTCCATCACTAAAAGTAAGTTTAAACTACGCTAGCGCTTAGTCCACTTACGTGAATTCAACACTTTTAAATGAACTATGGTAGTAGTCACGCGACGTCTGGTTTGACATTCGCACGTGAGGTGAGGTTATCTGACGTCACTGCTGAAGTAAGGCACGAGCTAGACCGAGCTGTAAGGTTGACTCAATGACTTGCGTCCCGAGAGCTGTCAGGAGGAAGAGGAAGCTTCATCTTGTCGGACACATTTCTGTAGGTCTGGGGGGGCAACACTGGGGGGCAACACTGGGGGGCATTCAGCTGCTGTGGGACGCGCCCCTCCCCACTCACTGGTGTTCAACTTCCACAAAGCAGTGAGGACGCAGCAAATCTTAGTGCTGCTGAGTCAATACTTGGAATCACGGTGGGAGTTTTACTAAACCAGCAAATTGACTTTAAAATACCATAACAGATAGTAGATTTCTATCTCCATCATCAACCACAATAGGTCAAATGGACATATCAAAGGTCATAGCTTTCAGTGTGAGCCCAAACTGATTTATTAAGTGACGTATAGTAGCATAACTACCAATGGCATCCGTATTGGGAACTACTTCTAAAAATGTTCAGACTTGTTAAAGCCAGACAAGCTTTACGTTCATAGACCAGCCAAATAATCTCTGGCATCTGATTCACACAATCAATATCAACGGGGCTTTGTTTGCATAAAATAAAAAGATAAAATAATGTTGCAAAAGTGTAAAATAACAAAGGAGCCCATTTCAAGATTAACGCACATACTAAATATATATACTCGCAGTAATACAATTTATATTTCTCAAACACATGTGTTTTTAGTGTTTTTTTTTTTACTAAAAACAAGCGCAGTGCTTAAAATGTTTGGATGTGTTATAACATTGTAAGCAGCCAGTGGTTGCTAGAAAACCACTCATTCTTATTCCCCGGTTAGTTAGTAGGTTGATATGTTTAAACCTGATTTTGACGGCATGAAAATTTTGAAACTTGTCTTTGACAAATTTCCACAGCATTGTGGAGTGAGTGGGAACCAGTGGGAGCAACACGTTCACTAGCCAGAACACAGCACCGCAATGTCGACATTGGACTGCAATTAACAATCTATAATTCACAAAGAATGTTTTATAGTTTCTCTGTGACAAACACTTACTAGATTTTACAATGTATTTGCTCCCAGTGAGGTGATGAGCATTGAGAGACTTTAGCTGAACATCAGCGGTATCATGGAGGAAGGCAACAGGCCTCTGCTGAGCCCAGAGCAGACCGCAGAGTCCAACTCAAACCGAGGCTCCACGGACTCGCTGGACTTCAAGGCTAAAAGGTAGATTACACTGACACGCTACACAATTTGCACAACCAGAATAGGCGCAATAAACTAGTGATGTCGCTTTGCAGACGGTCCATGCGCACTGGTATTGCAGGAGGCCGTTTTGGTAAAATGATTGTTAATTAGGGTTTGTAGCTAGTGGTCGACATCACCACGGTTACAGAGAGGTGTAGTTTGTGTTTTAACAACGTTTCTCTTACCCGGGAAGTCCTTATCTGTGAATATCTCGCCAACTTTGACAACTAATACAATACTAATACAAATAATCTCATTAACTGAATAAAAGTAGCTGCATTTCAAAGTAAGAGACAATAAATCAAATGGGCATTTTTAAATGAACAAATTAATTCAATTCAGGAAAATGAAATGTAGAGCTGTACTCTCATTTTAACAATTGAACAGTTTTATAGAATGTGTATATATCCCCACTTCTTTGCTGAGTGGGAGAATTGAGCTCTAGTTGGTCCTTCCAGGATTTTAAACCTGGGCGTGAATATAGTCTGGGCCATTTTCATACCTGCAAACTTTCCGCTTATCTGCAAAAAAAGTTAACAATCCGCTTATCAGTTAAACCAACAAAAGAAAACCAAACTCTTTGTCCCTGAAATGCATGTTTTGCTGGCTACCATTGAGGTACATTACCCAAAGCCCAGCTGGTGCGCTTTCTCAGGCCATGCAAGTTTCTTAGTCGGGCAGGGTTCTATTATCTAACACTGTAGCTGTTAGTCCTGGAATGGGCTTGACGAGCAAAGACTGACTGACTGTGTGTGTGTGTGTGTGTGTGTGTCTCTCTGTCTGTTTTTTTGGCACCAACCTAATATTAACAGTTGTTGTGAATTTCAATCCAGTTAGGTATTTCACAGTGACTATCTAGCTTTCTGGAAATAAAGTATTACAAATAGTCCCAGTAAGTTGTGTGTGTGTGCGTGTGCTCTCAACCAAGACTGCAAACTTTTTTAGCACAAGGTTTTACAAGCACTAGACTTGTAGCTGGCATAACTGCACTGGTTCTCTATTATACCAGTAGTCGTACTAGTGGTGATCTGGCAGCGCAAATCAATTTCAACTCTTTCAATTAAAAATTATTGAATGGGTATGACTAGCTCTGATGCATCGTTGGGTGAGTACTTCACATTGCCCCACCCACTCCCTCAGGAGAATATGGGCTTCCGGTGTAGCAAGGTACACACCGGAAGCTGATCTCTGCATTAGGTAAAGATATGAAAGGAGCAAGAACCACAGGGATTCTCCCGATGAGTGTTCATGCCGCTACCCACCCCAAATAAGGGATCTGTGTTAAAGAGTTGATAACTGAGATATGTTTTCTGTTTAGTGTCAACCTGACTCGGCCGTTGTTCGTTTTATTGCCGTCCTGTTAAAGTTTCTGTTCTGCAAAGGCCCGAGATGAATGAGATGAGCGGCAAATTATTACATTGGCGACGCTGTTGCTTAGCAACGTAATTCCATTGAAACCTGCCTAATCGGGTGACGGTACAGTTATATTTACAAACCGAATGGAAGATGAGTTGGAAGAACATCAGAGCAAGTAAATATTTTTGACCATAACCTAAATTAAATAAGGATGATATATTATCATTTTAATTGATGATTTGTTGAACACCGATGGATATCAATTGATTATTTCTTTTTTTTTGGTTTTCCTGCTTCTTCTAGGCCTTTCCACATTGAGCCCAGGAATATTGTAGACGATGACCCGCAGGAGAGGGTCTCTGCCGAGGCTGCCATCCTCAACAGCAGAGTCCATTACTACAGCAGACTGACAGCCTCTTCTGACAGACTGCTGGTAGGTCCAATTCCTACTATGCACTATGTAAAAGCATGTGGACTGGTCATTGCAATCATTGGCTCTCGCATTAGAAATTATTTTATGAGGACCAACTAGAAACGTCTGAAACGGGTGAAAAGTCTATTTTGAGTCTGTGAAAATGCTGTATGATTGTAGGATTTGATGCCATCTAATGATGAGGTAGCAGGCTGCAACCACGTTCACTTCTCCAAGGGTGTAAGAAGCATAGTGTCCCAAATGAGGAAAGGAACATTCCAATGGCCCGACAATGTTTAAGAAAACCATGCCCCCGGATGCTGCACACTGTTACTTTATGACAATGCACATGTCAAGAAATTTGAAAAGTAATTCGCAAGAGTGCACCTCCCTCTGAGCTACTAAAGACTGTCGGCTCCAATGGAAGACGTGCCATCTCCTGGTAGCAGTCGATGAGCACACCCTCTTGTGGGCACTGTTGAGGTCTACAGCAAAGTTCCAAGCCCATGTAAGAGAGACTCCCATTTCATAGTGACGGGAGAATGTTAAGGAAGATCATTCACAGTCACTGAAGCATGACGCTTCTGACATCCAAGAACCATAACAAATCGAGGGAGTTGTTTCTGGGTCAGTAGACGTGCCAGTAAAACAATACTTAGTATCTCACTCTGTAGTGAACAGTTAATTGAGATTAACTGACACGTCATTTCTTTGATATGTGACACATAATTATAATGAATAAAGGCCCACTGAAAGGGTAGCCAAATGATACCCGCTTGACATTTGTGTTAATATCGGAGAAGTTACAAAGTACCAAAAAGCCCTCTTCTCCAAGCTCACTGTACCGTTTCAGTGTTTCCACTACCATTATATCGGGGGCCGCCTCGCCCATTTTCAAAAAGGCTGTCGTTATGGTCCCTGTTAGGACTTCATCTTTAGTATCCAGCTGTTTTTTCCCCCCCTCCTCAGAGTCCCCCAAACCATGTGATCCCTGGACCGGAAGAGCTCTATATCTACAGCCCACTGGGGACAGCTTTCAAGGTGACCGGCAGCGACCCCTCCTCCAAAAACCCCAGTATCATCACCATGTAAGCCTTGTCACCTAAGCCTAGTCATTGGTCATGAAAGATGTTCTTTTATTTGTAAATGTCATTAACTGCTATGATCACTACTTTGCTTTTCCCTGCTCACAGATTTGCTATATGGAACACAATGATGGGCACGTCCATACTCAGCATACCTTGGGGCATGAAGCAGGTGATTTGCTTAATTCCACACTCCGGTTCAAAGATATTTAAAAACACATTGCCCTCAGTTATTCTTGGAATTGCTTAATCGCTCAGTCAATTTGCCATACAGAATAAATGCTAAGATATGAACCGTCAGTTGTGTCTTGGTCCCTAATAGGCTGGCTTCACTCTGGGGATCCTCATCCTCATCTTCACTGGCCTGCTGATGCTCTACTGCTGTTATGTTGTCCTTAAATCACCAAAGGCAATACGTAAGTTAAACATTAAGAGAACATTTATTTATGAATGGCTAATACACTCTGAAGTTTTCAAAGGTAATTTAGATACAGAACTACGTACAAACCAAATTAGTAAAAGGAGTAAAGCAGTCTTGCTTTGTTATTTTTTTACCACATTATTATTAGTTTCTAGGAATTTAAAATGGACTAGGATTACTGGAGTGCAATATTCTTGATCAAGTAATTCAATTTGGCAAGATATTTGATAGTGATTTGTCACTTAGGTTGAACCCATCACAACCTCTTTCAAAGTTAGCTACTGTAACTCATCACTGATTACTCACACTACCATACTTACCCACTCACTTACTGGCAGCATGCAAGGAAATAAAAAAACATATCAAAGTTGTTAAATGTTGATTTTGTGGGTTATGTGCCAGGATGCAGTGAAGATGCTATCGCTTTGTGGTGTAACAGACCACTGTTAATCTGTACGGAGTTCAGCTCTCGAATTAATCTCATAGTTTAACATTAACCATCACATTGTGAATTAACAATCCTTATCTGCCAATATTCAGTAAAATATCAGATCAAGACATAATTCCGTGTTTTGAGTTTGTTTAAGGCGGTTTTGGGGCATTGTGTGTAGATCTTTGTCAGAAGAAATGAATTTAATCCATTTTCGATTAAGGCTGTTACAAAACAAACTGTGGATAAATTGAAGCGCTTTGAATACTTCCCTGATGCATCAACGAAATAATTCCACATGTATTTATTCATTCTCCATGTTTGCCCCAGCCTACGTGGACGCGTCCGACTGGGAATTCCCTGATGTTTGCAGGTACTACTTTGGCAAGTTTGGCCAGTGGTCCAGCTTAATCTTCTCGATGGTGTCACTTATTGGAGCCATGGTGGTTTACTGGGTCCTCATGTCCAATTTTCTCTACAACAGTGGACAGTTTATCTACAGTAAGTCACAATGCAGAGAAGAATAATCATTTAATTATGCAGTTATGCTCTTGATTTCAGTATTTGGTTAAAGACTATTCAGAATGTTACAGCAGTTGTACCTTGTTCAATAATTCCAATGTCCCGGCACTGTGACTGTAGTTCATCGGTTAATCAAAGTGTATTTTTGACTGCACATCCGTATTGGGATTTTAGTTCTAACTTTTTATTTTTTGTTGTAACAATATGAACTTTTAATAACCCAACCATCTTAAATAAAATAATGCCATCAACATTTACAATAATTTCCTATAATTATGAACAAATCTCTTAAACTTTTGGTGCCAGAATACTCCTGGCTGTACTTTTGGTGGGTGAGTACTTTTAAGTCACACACCCGGTCAGTTTACCCGATACAACATGTACTTTGTTTATCAAGGGTAACGGTCTAAATAAATACTGTGATACCAGAATGGTGTAGAACACCTGCTCAGAGATGATGGTTATTTTCTGCAGAGATGGTTGTACCAGTAAAATGTGCAAGAGCTTCTGCTTTGAGCTTCTGGTTTCCTTTTTCATCCACAGACTATGCACACAATGTCAACATGTCCGATTTAGAATTTGGAACCAACGGCTCAGATAAAGGTTAGTTGCTTACACAACACAAGTTTCATCTCTGACTTTATTCAATCTTTACCCATTTGCTTGGTTTCTCTTGTCTGTCAACACATCACAGCTTTCATTTCATATGTGCGAAGTAGTGCTGTCAAAAATGGTGCACTAACGGCGTTAATTAGATGTTTGTCGTTAATTACGTCAAACTTTTTAACGCATTTCACGCATGCGCAGTGTGACTTTGCCTCACAGTGCCTCACAGTGGTTTGGTCCACTGCTTGCTAGCTCTATGCGATCTGCACTTGACTCTCAGTCCCATCGGTAGTGACAGGAACGTAGTAAGTAGGCGGTCTAAGGCTATTTTATTCACATTAAACATTGGATGTTTTTATTTTCTCAAATACAAATGATGCTGAGTAATTAAGGAATTAGTCATGACAAAAAAGTCTGCTATGCTAGTGTAATATAATGTAATGTTACACAGCTTGTTTAATAGATATGCCCCCACTACAACTAGCTAACGTTATTATTTGGGTCCCCTTCAAAAATTGCTCTTCAGAAATGTTATGTCTTAAATGTTGAGAGAGAGAGAGAGAGAGAGAGAGAGAGAGAGAGAGAGAGAGAGAGAGAGAGAGAGAGAGAGAGAGAGAGAGAGAGAGAGAGAGAGAGAGAGAGAGAGAGAGAGAGAGAGAGAGAGAGAGAGAGAGAGAGAGAGAGAGAGAGAGAGAGAGAGAGAGAGAGATTTTTTTTGATTTTAGAAAAACCTTTATTTTACATAACAAAAAACAGTAATCGTATATAATCTAACAGGTATGTAATAATGAAATATGCATATTTATATATATAATCAGTTCTCCGCAGCTCCTCTTTGTTAGTGGGTGCTCCTCAGCCGGACAGACGCCTCACTCGGTCCCAGTTGTGCTCCCTCCTTCCCGGTTTATCTTTACGAGGAACTTCCTCAGCCTGAAGACGACCTGCTGGGTGAAGTTTCCAGCGCCCTTCTTGGTACTGCCATGCCTGGCGGAGCGAACAAACTTCTCCATGTCAGAGAAGTAGTCCTCCTGGTTCACCCCTCTCTCGTTCTTGGTGGCCAGCAGGAACTCCCTCATCTGCCCCACCCCGTACCTTTTGGTGGCCGTCCCGCCTGAGGAGACGCTGATGGCAGAGCCCCACCCCGAAGAGGAATCGGACTCTCCACCTCCCGCCCCCCCTTTGCTCAACGCCCCCCCCCTTCTTTGGCTGAGAGCCCCCCCTACTGCTCCTCGTCTTCCTCTTTCGGTGGGGGACCTTAAATTCCCCCCCCTCTTCCTCCATCTCCTCCTCACTGTCTGAGCCGCCCCGACAAACTCCTTCACCATGATGCACCCCACTCATCCCCTCTTTCACTCCGTCACACACACTTGCCCGCTGGGCTACATTCAACCCCCCATCCACTCTTACACTCACCCCCTCCCCCCCCGTGACTGATCGGCTGTGCCCCACGCGTCTCCACACTCACCCCCTCACCCGTCTCCACACTTACACCCCCATTCACTCTTTCACCCACCTTAATGACCGGGTGGGCCTCGCTCACCCCTTCGCCCACCCGCTTGGCCTCGCTCACCTCCTCACTGACCTGCTGGGCCTCACCAGCCCCCTCTTCCTCCCTGGCCTCCCCAGCGGCGTCCTGGGCCTGGTCCTGACTGGAGGGCTTCTTCCCTGGACACGCTCTCGCCAGGTGTCCCTCTCTGCCACACCTGAAACACCTCCCGTCGTCTGAAGTGGCAAACATGACGTAATCAAACGCGTCGATCCTCACCTTTATTACGATGTCGAGGGCTTGGTCTTTGGTGAGGACCATGTGGAGCTGTCTCCTGTGAGACACCACGTGCTTCAGCAAGGGTGACCTGCACCCCAAGGACACCTTTGTTACTCCGGACACCACTTTCCCGTGCTTCGCCAACTCGTCGAGCAGCGCAGAGTCCGGCACGAACGGTGGGACGTTCGCCACCGTGACTCTGACAGCCGGATCGGCAAGAGGCAGCACGGGCACGCGCGTCCCGCGCACCACCACGCCGCTCGCCACCACCTCGCGCGCCTTCTCCACGCTGTCCAGGAAGAGGACCAGCGCGTTGTTCATCCGCGCGGCGGACTTCACGCTGCCGTAACCCACGACCCCCCCCACGGCCAGCCCGCAGTCCTCCACGGAACACGGGAAGGCCGGCGCCAGTTTGACTCCGTGTTAACCCTGTGAGGTCCACCGAAGCGCGCAGCATGCCGACCGGCTGCAAACACGCATAAACTAAAGCACACAGACGTTACAATCACACAGAAGCAGCAATCAGACCAACACACCACACATTCACACCAGAAACGACACCGAAAATAAACGAAATAACAGACAACTAGCAAACAATTCACCTCTCGCCACGCTCCCTTCACTCCGCACTCCTTCCGCTCAGAGAGAGAGAGAGAGACACCCGGACACCTCCCGGTTTCTTATTCTCTCAGGAAACGTCGCATATGTGGATTAATCATGATTAATCCATTAATCATGATTAATCCACTGAAAACTCAGATTAATTTGATTACAAATTTTAATCATTTGACAGCCCTTGTACGAAGTAATATGTTTTTAGGTGAAAACACTTTTGGATGCTATGGGCCTCCACTCTAAATATTCCAATAAATCACTGGCGGTTCTTAAGTAAAATGTGACTGTCGAGATGGTTGTTTATTTTTGTCTCCAGTAATCTGTCCGTTTCCAAATACTGAGCCTGCAAGGAACCACAGCATGGGCAGACTTTACCTTGGTAACAGTGGGAATGAAACTTCTGATGTCTCGTTTGAACACTGGTGGAGCAAAACCAACACCATCCCCCTCTACCTGATCCCCCTGCTGCTGCCTCTGCTCTGTTTCCGCTCCGCGTCCTTCTTTGCCAGGTTCACCTTCTTGGGTAAGTTAACGCCAATGAAATAACCGTGTGTAGAAGTCTCTCATTGTTGTGCTGAACTAACCGTCACCTCTCACACACCTGAGCCCCTTCTGTAGCTCCTCACAGGACTCACATTGGTCCAAGCTCTATCCTCCATACTTGTCACATGATGCCTGTCGCTTCTGTGTAGATAAATGTGTAGTCATTGTTAGCATCCATCAATGTCTCTGCTTCTTCTATCAATTATCATGGAGCACACATTGAGTCGTAGTCCACTCGGTGGACTGATCAGCTGGATGAAACTTCAAATATTAGTTTGGTTCATGGTTTGTTAAACAGGCCCCTTGCTTTGTGCACATTCCATTTTCTGTAGGTACCATATCAGTGGTCTACCTGATCGCGCTGGTGACTATCAAAGCTGTCCACCTCGGCTTCCACCTCGAGTTCCACTGGTTTGACACAACTCAGTTCTATGTTCCAGGTAAACCTCCTGAAGATTTCAGTGCTCTTGATGTCCTTGATGTCTTTCTACAGCATCTGGCATGAACACAGCACCATATCCTTGTGCAGACTATATTTTTTCTATATATAGATCTGGTCTTTCCTGTTACACTGTGGTAGTCAATCAAAAATTATATTGCTGATCCATAAGCAGAACTGCTTTGTAGCAGTGTTATATTTTTGCATTAGTATGACAAGGACCTCGGTAAGGTTTGTAGTGTGTTAGACAAACGTCAGAGTTCATTACTGTATCCGCTGATGTTATTAATGGATGAAGTGTTTGTCCTGCTGGCATATGGACGTTTATGTCGGTCAACTTCTCAGACACTAACAATTACTGAACTAGACTGCCGTGCACTTTGATTTGATCATTTTTCTTAACCGTTTCTTAAAAGCAAACACAATCCTCTCCAGCTTGCCCTTGTATATCTATAGAGATCTATTTTTCATACACCAAATCTCTTAATTTGACAGTTTTGTTTCACTACAGTAACAAATGTATCATTTTTGTCTTCCAGAGTTCAGACTTTTCTTCCCTCAGTTCACTGGTGTCCTCACTTTGGCCTTCTTCATTCATAACTGTGTTATCACATTAATGAAGAGCAACAAGCACCAAGATAACAATGTGAGTCCTGTGTACTCATCCGCCTCCCCAGCTTCACAAACGTATGCATTGTAGTTTTCTAGTCTGGTCTCTGTTGTTTGGATGACATTATCCTAAGTAATTTCCTTTTTATGAATTATGCAAGTGCATAATTCAATTGATCTATTAACCATATTAGACACAATGTTTTTTAAAGTAAAGTGTTTTTGAGCCTGTGGTGGTTGTGTTTTGATGTTTTCAGGTGCGGGACCTTTCTGTAGCCTATCTCCTAGTGGGGCTGACCTATCTCTATGTTGGAGTGTTGATCTTTGCTGCCTTTCCCTCACCTCCTCTATTCAAAGACTGCATTGAACCGGTAAGAATTACAGTCGTTTTCTTTTAGTTTTTGCTATATAAATGTGTACTATGACTTGAAACAACTAACAATGGGTTAGTTGTGGTTCAGTGATAGTCACCAGCTCCGCTAGTCCATGTTGATTTGTCCTTGAGCCAAACACTTCTCTCCCTATCAAAATGGTTGATTTTGAAAAGTTCTAAGGATGTACTCTAATTTTTCAGGACATGGGAAATGAATACTTCTTTTGTCCAAATTAAAGCAAGTCAAATGTTGAACTCCACATGGTCTATTAAGGGCATTTGTAAGATTTGTAGCCAAACATTTGTTATCTAACAATAAAGCAACATCTCTGTCCGCCCATCTCATTTCTGAAGAAATGCTCATCAGATCACAGTTGGTGGTTGTATGGGAAGGACTCGATGGCGTGATCTTACGAATTTGGTTTCATTTTTGAGACCCGCCTTAACCTGTTGACCCGATGGTCACCGAATATGTTTCAAAACTGAGCCAGAATTATTGTGTACTCCTCACAAACAAACGTATAAATGCTTCACTCATTTAAAACATTAGTCTTGTCTTCAATATTCACCAATCCGTTTGAAGTTGGAAAATATGATAAGAAGTCCACAAAAGGTTCATAAAGCAGTGTATTTGTAACATTTCTCAGCAAAGCAAACGGCACAATAAAGAGCAAGCTGAGACGAAGCGGAAGATGCCGATCTAAGTATAATTTCTCTCAGACCAACCTTGCCAAAACCACTACAGACAGACAACAGAGCATCCATGAATTTCTGTACAGGCTTGTCAAACACTGCTTTCTTCCCTCTCACAGAATTTCCTCGATAACTTCCCCAGCAGTGATGTGATGGTGTTTGTGGCTCGGACCTTCCTGTTGTTCCAGATGGTCACAGTCTACCCCCTGCTGGGATACTTGGTGCGGGTCCAGGTGATGGGCCAGATCTTTGGCAACCATTACCCAAGGTAGCATTAAAGGACTTATCTTTAAAGTTCCTAAATATTTATATTAAACTTGCTGGATGGAAATGTCAAAATCCTAAAAATGTTGATTCCATAAACCTGCAGTTTCAATTTAATTTAAAGATATTTTTAAGTCTTGAATCTGCTTTTGTCAACCGTAACAGTAATGTGACTAATGATGGAGGCAGGAACAGGTAGATGGTTCCATGGAAGCCTGTGAGGAGATGAAGCTGACTTGGTGCATTAATGAGATTTGGTGTATCCTAAGAAATCCCCCGCCAGTCTGGGCCTCAAGCAGTTTATCTAAGGGTTGGTCCAGCCTAACCTGAGCCAGGCCTAACTAGCAACCACGATCAGCTCAAACTATAAGCATTATCAAAGAGAAAAGTCTTCAGCTTTATCTTTAATGAGGTGAACTTGCGAACAGTTTTTGTGTCTATTCAATCTTTCAGCATATCAGAGATTTTTCTTTTTTCTTTTTAGTTTCTTCCACATTCTGGCACTGAACATAATAATAGTTGGAGCTGGTGTCCTGATGGCCAGGTTTTATCCCAATATAGGATCCATCATAAGGTATGTTTGAACGTGTTCCCCTGTTCCCAGATACTGTGTGATTTGAATTAATCAAAAAGATTGTTTATCTTCTTGAATAGGCTCGTGTCTAACATTGGTATGTTGACCATTAAAGGTATGACTAACTACAGTTAATAAATGAAAAAAAAATCAATAAAACACAATATGCAGCACTTTTGAGACTAACCATGACACATGTAAAGTACCGTATTTTCCGGACTATATGTCGCTCCGGAGTACGAGTCGCACAAGCCATAAAATGCATAATAAAGAAGAAAAATACATAAATGAGTCGCACTGGAGTATACGTCGAGGTCGGCGGTACAATCCCCAACCGCCGGGCGGGGATTCGGCGCTGGGCTCTTCCCTCTTCGCTCGCCGCTACTGAGGGAATCCTTGTTACTTTTATTTTCCTGCGCATAGTAATATGCTTTAATTCAGCGGGTTGTCTCGTCTGATCTGAGGTCGTAGTCGGATGAGTTGTGGCGTGGCTCCGCGGAGGCGGAGGCGCACTCACTGATGGCTCGGTAGCCCGCGCGGCAGGGCGCGCCGCCCCCACCCACCCCGAAGCCACCCAATGCGAGAGTCACGCGTAGCCCGGTCAGCGCGAGTGAGACGAGTAGTCCACCGGCAGCCTGGTCCGCACATGACGGCTCGACGGACGCCCCTGCAAGAGGGGGGAGGTTTGTCGGCGCTTTTGAGGATATACGTTACCGATATATACGGACATAAGTTAGCCCCGATGTTGAAATTATCAACACATGCCTAGAGCGCCCTCTTGCGGTTTAGTGTGAAAATGTGAAATGACATGATATGTTCGAAAATGTTTACACATAAGTCGCTCCAGAGTATACGTCGCACCTCCGGCCAAACTATAAAAAACGGACTTATAGTCCGGAAAATACGGTAATAACATACACTCATCGGCCACTTCATTAGGTACACCTTGCTAGTACCTGGTTGGACCCCCTTTTGCCTTCAGAGCTGCCTTGATCCTTCGTGGCATAGATTCAACAAGGTACTGGAAACATTCCTCAGCGTTTGGTCCATATTGACATGATAGCATCACGCATTTGCTGCGGATGATGCAAATCTCCTGTTCCACCACATCCCAAAGGTGCTCTATTGGATTGAAATCTGGTGACTGTGGAGGCCATTTGAGTACAGTGAACTCATTGTCATGTTCAAGAAACCCGTCTGAGATGATAGGCGCTTTATGACATGGCGCGTTATCCTGCTGGAAGTAGCCATCAGAAGATGGGTACACTGTAGTCATAAAGGGATGGACATGGTCAGCAACAAAACTCAGGTAGGCTGTGGCATTGACACGATGCTCAATTGGTACTAAGGGGCCCAAAGTGTGCCAAGAAAATATCCCCCACACCATTGCACCACCACCACCAGCCTGAACCGTTGATACAAGGCAGGATGAATCCATGCTTTCATGTTGTTTACGCCAAATTCTGACCTTACCATCCGAATGTCGCAGAAATCGAGACTCCTAAGACCAGGCAACCTTTTTCCAATCTTCTATTGTCCAATGTTGGTGAGCCTGTGCGAATTGTAGCCTCAGTTTCCTATTCTCAGCTGACAGGAGTGGCACCCGGTGTGGTCTTCTGCTGCTGGAGCCCATCAGCCTCAAAGTCCACGTGTTATGCGTTCAGAGATGCTCTTCTGCATACCTTGGTTGTAACGAGTGGTTATTTGAGTTACTCTTGCCTTTCTATCAGCTCGAACCAGTCTGGCCATTCTCCTCTGACCTCTGGCATCAACAAGGCATTTGCGCCCACAGAACTGCCGCTCACTGGATATTTTCTCTTTTTCGGACCATTCTCTGTAAACCCTAGAGGTGGTTGTGCGTTAAAATCCCAGTAGATCAGCAGTTTCTGAAATAGTCAGACCAGCCCGTCTGGCACCAACAACCATGCCACGTTCAAAGTCACTTAAATCACCTTTCTCCCCATTCTGATGCTCTGTTTGAACTGCAGCAGATCGACTTGACCAAGTCTAGATGCCTGAATGCATTGAGTTGCTGCCATGTGATTGGCTGATTAGAAATTTGCGTTAACGAGCAGTTTGACAGGTGTACCTAATAAAGTGGCCAGTGAGTGTAAGTTAGCTAGCATCATTGAGTTGTATAACCAAAATGGCAAATTCACTGATTCAATGATGTTCATGGGGGCTGTGGCTCTCTCCTGCAGTACGCATGGTGAAGATTGGAGGAGTCTTACAATGTCCCTATATCCTCAAATGGGGCCCTACAGAAGAAGTTTGGGAACCACAGAGTTAAACGAACGAGTTGACTTTTTGTAAAACTACTAAATACTTTGTACAACTCTGTCTCCCTGTGCAGGTTTTCTGGCGCCACATGTGGCTTGGCTTTAGTGTTTGTCTTCCCTGCCTTAGTCCACATGATCTCGCGGAGAAGGCAGGGGCTTCTTCGCTGGCCCTCAGTCCTCTTCCACAGTTTCCTGATTGTGCTGGGCATCGCTAACCTGCTGGCTCAGTTCTTCATGTAAAGAAGATGCCAGACAAACACTGAACTCTCATAAGTGAAAACCCGAATGTAGACCTTGTTCACATCAATGAGTTGTATTCATCTGAAAAATGACATGTTGGATGTGGAAATAAGGATCGGTTGATTAGCATGTTCATCATATCGACTTTAAAGGTGATGCCATTGAAGGTTTGAATGCTTTACACCTGACTTACAACTGGATTTCAGGATCACATAGAGTTGAGTTATGCTAACACTGTGAAACTGCATTACTAACTTTGATTACGATAAGTTTGTTTATATGCATTGAAGGTGTGAGCATCATCTTTACATTTTTACAAACTGTGTTTACTTGAAAGTTTTGCATGATGGCTGTTTTCCAGATACTCCATTTAATGTGTTATATTTAACTAAGGATATGATGAACAAAGGGAATATCTGCGTCTAAGACAATGAGGGAAACTGGTTTCAGATTCTTAGGTCTGACAAGGTGGAACTATATTCGAGATTCATTTATAGTAAAGAATGCAAATCTAAAAACGTAACCAATGCCAAGAAATATAAAAAGGAATGATTTCAAGACGGGTGACGGGGTTTTGAACGTCCTTCTAAATGCAGGGAAAATGTTACTAAGAAAAGTAATCCTAAAAATAATCCTACAGAAAAGTACATGATTAATAAACAATTTCATCTACTTTTCATAAATAAATGTTGCCTTTTGAATTTAACAATGCTTTGGAATTTTTGTAATATATTTTAGCCTGATCTCCAATGGTACATAAATACTTGATTTAATAAAAATGAATGTTCTTGTAAATAACAATGCACATCAGTCAAATGGAATTTTTAAATGTGAACCGTATCAATGTAACTTTGAGTTATACAGTAAAAAGCTTTTGGGCGAACATCTAGGTGTGGCCAGATGTGGCCTCTGCTCTGGTGACCGTGGTAGAGAAGGCTGCATGTACTTGCTGCCATCCCTGCTCTCCTAGTGTCCTAGTCGACCCTGAGGATTACTAGTGGAAAATGACTAGACAAGGGCTCGTGTTGAGCAATAACTGCCCACCACAGAACGAGTGACTGTTCCACCTCTGGGTTTTGGATGGATGGATGAAGGACAATCATTGCACATTTGAATAATAGAAGAATCACAATCAGTTAAGAACTGGACTCGTTTTACTCTAATGTAAAGAGAGCATATAAAGTCAGTTTAAGTTAAGATTTTTTTTTTAAAAGGAAAAAATATATACAACATATTTGCTTTTGTGTAATGTTTACCTGGCTCCATGTTTGTAGATTTATTTGTGAACTGAGAATTTTACCAAGAATCATTGGCGAAGTAGCTGAATTCCAATGATTACTTCTTTCAAAAAGCATAAAGAAAGAAACATAACTTTTTGATTCCTTCCTTTTTGCGTTTATCGCTCCTGATGATGAGGGGTGGTGTTACACAAAATCCTCATTGCTCTGATTGACTGAACAGGCTTTTTTTAAAGCTGTTTAAGCGATCAACAACAATTGTGGCATCATCGAAATGGTATGGGAGTACAATAGAAATTCTAAAATCAAATCATCATTACGGGTCAGTCAGAGCTGCAGCTTTTTTGGTCATTACAATTGCAAAGAACAAAGCGGACCACATCCATCTGGGGGGTATTCCATCAACGTAGCTAAGAATTGCCAGATTTGGGTGTCAGCTTGAAGCTTAAGCTCCAAAATAAAAGCCCATACTAGTCGAGAACGACAACTGTCCAAAATGCCGGAAAGCAAAGGAAAAGAACGCGCTGAAATGTTCTCCGCAGCGGAACAAACCCTCCTTATGGAGGTTTATGAGGATTACGGCCACATAATCCGGAAGAAGGGCGATACCGCGGCAATCAATAAAGCAAACTGTTGCGTGGCAGAACATTGCCGACAGGCTGAATGCGGAAGTGATAAAGAAATTTAAGTAATTCAGCATCATGATGTTATATGTTATATTGTGGTGACCCACAAATGACAGACATTCACCAGTTAGGTCAGTTTGGCAGTTGACTCAACAGTTAGTTGAGTTTGGAGGAATGTAATAAAGTGGAGCGTAAGCTGACTTGACGCATCTCCATCTCTCTCTCCGGCTCTCCTCGCTTACTACACTCCACATTGGTGACCTGACGTGAGTTGAACACGACTGAACCATGTCGAACAACGACGGTGGTGAGAATGCTGCGGCTGCGGCGTCGGCCGCTGTTAGCGGCGCGGCTAATGTCGGCGCTATCTACGCTGCCACTGATAAGTTACCAGACTTTTGGCAGCACGGCCCGCGGCTGTGGTTTCAACACATCGAGGCTCAGTTCCAGCTGAGAGGAATAACGCAGGACGTTACGAAGTATTTCCACGTCGTATCGGCCTTGGATGCCTCGACGACGGCCAGGGCTATGGCACTGCTAGAGGCTCCTCCGGCTAACAGCAAGTACGACGCGCTCAAAACGTTCCTGTTGCAACTTTTTGAACTGTCGGGGCTGGAGAAAGCAGACCGCCTGCTGGCCCTGAATGGCCTTGGTGATAGCAAGCCGTCCGAGTTGATCGAAAGGATGGTGGCTGTGCTGGGGGCAGCGGATCCCACATTCCTCTTCACCCACACTGCGGCAGCTCCCAGCGCCTGTGCGCACCGCACTGGCCTGCTCCTCCCTCACTTCCGCCAGAGACTATCGAGCGCTGGCATTGGAGGCGGACAGGATTTTCCTCGCCAACCGGCAGCAGTTTGTCCACGCGCTGCTGCCCCCCTAGCACATGTCTGCCCCGCTCCCACGCCCGGAGGACGGCTCTGAAACTGCAGCTTCTGCAACAGCCCGCCGGCAGCGTGAGGATGGGTGGTGTTATTACCATTCCAGGTTTGGGGCCAAGGCCAAGCAGTGTCGCCAGCCTTGCAGTTTTGGAGTCCAGGGAAAAGCCAGGGCCGGCGCTCATTAGCAGCTATGAGCGCTGGCCGTGACTGCAAGCTGTTGTTCGTCACGGACACCTTGTCCGGCCGGCGGCTGCTGGTCGATTCTGGGGCTCAGCGCAGCATCCTGCCGGCGAAGCCTGCGGACACCATGGCTGGCGGGCATGGCCCTCCGATGGACGCCGCCAACGGCACGCCCATTCGTACCTATGGCACAAGTTATGTGAAAGTGTGTTTGGGCAGCCGATGTTTCGGTTGGGACTTTGTCATGGCCGCTGTGTCTACGCCGCTCCTGGGGGAGGATTTCCTCAGTGCTTACAGACTGTTGGTGGATGTTACAAACCGCCGCCTGATCGACGCCCTCTCTTTTGCTTCGTACCCCTGTACGTTGGGTGGGGTGGGGGCGGTTTGTCTGTTGAACACGCTGGCCTCCGGCGACCTGTATCAACGCCTGCTGGCTGAGTTCCCGAATTTTACCACGCCCACGTTTTCATCGGCGGTGGCCAAGCATGGCGTGGAGCACTACATCACCGCGATTGGCCCCCCAGTCTATGCACAAGCACGGCGCCTTGACGCAGTGGGGGCGGTGTGCGAGCAGTGGGTGGGTGGAGCCTGGCAGCCGCTGGCTTTTTTCAGCAGGAAGCTCCGTGACAATGAGAGGAAATACAGCACCTTTGACAGGGAGCTACTGGGTCTTTTCCTCGCCACCCGTCATTTCCGTTTCCTTTTGGAAGGCCGGAGGTTCACAGCTTTCGTTGACCACAAGACGCTGACGTTCGCCATGGCCAAGTCTTCAGAGCCATGGTCTGGTCGACAGCAGCGCCAGCTTTCTGCCATCTCCGAGTACACCACTGACATTCAGCACGTGGCCCGTTTCGGCACACCGTCCGACCTCTCCTCGGACAGAGGTCCGCAGTTCACATCGGAGCTTTGGACTGCGGTCGCCAAGGTCCTGGGGGTAAAGGTCCACCGTACCACAGCCTATAACCCACAGAGCAACGGTCTTTGCGAGCGGTTTCATCGGGACATGAAGGCCGCGCTCAGGGCCAGCCTTATGGGCGGCGATTGCCATTACTTGGATTGAAAAGTTGAGTGAAAAATAGCTCGTGAGCCGAAAAAGTGTGGGGAGCCCTGCGTTCGACCTTTTCCACCACGACGGCCCACCGCAGTGGGTGCTGCGGTCCGGGGCCACGACGGCCCCGGACAGCAGCACCCACTTGAAAATGACGGGCGGCACTTCTCCCGGACCACCCCCCGCATCAGCTGGACCATCCGCGCCCCCTCCCCATCCGCACGGTCTGGCCCGCCTGAGATCAAAGTGGGCAGTATCTGTCCTGAACCTAAAATGAGTTTGACACCCCTGCCCTAACCCTTGTTACATCAAAAGAATGATGATCTCTTTACATTGCCTTTATGTATGAAATATGCTATAGGGCAGACATGGTGTGTCCCTCACGGTTATGTCTCAACAGAAGCAATCTCAGTATGTTCATTATGTTTGTATAAATATGAAAGATAACTATGGAAATTACTTTATTTAAATAAGTATATTACTTAATTGCCATCTGTCTCTGTTTCCAATTAGTCATGGCCTATGACAATATGACATCATGGACAC
Organism: Apeltes quadracus; assembly: GCA_021346845.1. Taxonomy (NCBI): domain Eukaryota; kingdom Metazoa; phylum Chordata; class Actinopteri; order Perciformes; family Gasterosteidae; genus Apeltes; species Apeltes quadracus. The sequence goes on along the minus strand of CM037930.1, from coordinate 10,736,803 downwards.
CCTCATGTGATAATCACAAATGAATAGAGTACATATAACTGTTACCTCTCTGCACCTGGATACTGGACAGTGCAGGTGAAGTATTTCAACCCCTGTGAAACATCCACTCGGCTTAGCCGTGTAACCCGGAAGTTGAATTGGGGCTTGGGACGGCAGTTACCTCAGAGAAATTCTAATATGAAGAGATATGGCACTCTCTGGTTACATCCGGGTTCTGGACGGGCTCCAGTAACAAGTCTCTGTCCATGCGAGGGCGCTCGCAGGCGAGTACAGAATGCATGGGACTCTATGGGGCTTCACCCCCTAAATTCCACTTTTCTCAGGATATAATTTTTTGTCAAGCAATTTGAAACTTGCATTCAAAATGGGGAGCTAGAATAATACACTCAGCTGAAAAATTAATTTTTAAGTTCACTCATCTGTTCTAAAAATCTGTTCAAAAAATGTGATGACGTCACATATTTGCATACTGCTGGAGGTGCTGCTTTACGGCTATTTCTTCGGCGATCTCTTCGGCATTTCCGAATCATGGCTTCCTTTCTCATAGCATCAGCAACATGATTGACAACGATAACACCAGCTTCTATTTGAGGTAAACTTCGACAGAAAGTCCTCCTAAACTTTATATTTCTGATTCTGCTTTAGCTTCAGCTGCCATCAAACGGGGTCTCTGGTCGTAATTGGTCGCAATCCGTCACTGACCAATCAGCATTCATTAGCAGAATGCTAGTGTGTTCCGGCCAACAACGGCCCAACCTGTAAGAAATCAAAAGGACATAAGCACTCATTCATTCGACTTTTGGTCTATAATCCATGTTGAACTTGCGGAATCAACAATAAAATCTACGTTGATTCAACGACAAGCAGGAGAAAGAGCTACATTTAGCCGTCTAGCTTCATAGAGTCCCATTCAATCTGCACTCGCCTGCGATCACGTCCAGTGGAATTTAACGGAACTGCAACCATCGATACAATGGGGCGAATAGGGAGTGCCCAGGCTCTCCTTAGAGGGCTCTGGTTACCTGCATACTGCGTGAGCACGTCACGGCTCAGTCCGTTACAGCCTTTATCATTAAAAGTGAAAAAAGTCTGACGTGCTTTAATCCAATAGGTTATTTCCTAGTATCGATACAATTGATTTATTACATTTTAAAACGATTTTAGATCGGTATATGTTGTCCATAAGGCCAACTCGCCGAGTACAGATCGATGTAGTTGGATCGGAGGAATATAAATCGATACATTGATGTAATAGATGGATCGTTACACCCCTACTGGGTTGTCAATGAATGGGCATGCCATGTTGGAACGTCTCACTCAATCTCTCTCTCTCTTTGTTTCTCTGTGTCCCTCTCCTTCTCCCTCTCTTAAATGCACTGCCAATAGGAGGCAAAGGGTGTGTGGGGTGGAGATTGGAGGGCATTTACATCTAATTGGTTTGGTGTACATATTCAATATTTAATTTTCAATGTCTCAATTTCCTTTTATATTTTGTTTGCTAATTATTTTAATTTTGTATTTATTTGTGTCTTATTTTTTATTATATTTTTGTGATAATGTTCTTTAATGTACTTATAGATAATATATAATTATTAGTATAAATAATATTTAAAAAAATTGTTTTACATATTATTTTATGATTCCATGACAGTTGTGTGACTCCGTCTTCTGTCTATTCTGACATTCTTTGATCATAGATGGTGCTAAGCTTCACTTTTAGCCGGCTACAGACAAGGTTTGCCCGGCAGCATAAATTACCATGGTTACTTGGCTTTCACATTAGCTACCTTGGTGGAACAGGGTTGAAGCTCATATTGATGGAACGGAAACCTGAGCCACAGTTCTGGCTTAGCCATGGTTGAGTCTTACCCAGAGTCATAGTTTCCATGGTTACTGAGTTGGGGCTAATCTCAGCCTCTTTGATGGAACCGAACTCACATTCATATTAGCCAGACTTGGCCATTTAAGTTTGGCTTTGCCTTTAGCCTGCTTCATGGAATACCCCCCTGATTGCCTCACCAGCACTCACTCATCCTGGCAAGAAGTAGAACAACAGGCATCTAGTGTGTGTGTGTGTGTGTGTGTGTTTAGTCCTGCCATGTAGCTATCCCTCTGATGCTGACATTGTCTGTGTCTCAATATGGCAGGCAAGCGCATTATTTTTTCTATTGGTAGCAAAATGTTTAGTTTCTTGGTTTAAAAAAAATATTCCTGAGAAACATACTCCCACCGCCCTTTCCTTTTAAACTTAATTTAAATATGTCGATCTATTTATTTATAAATTATAAATCACTCATGCTCATTTATTTATCCTTTTCTTCGGTCACTGTTTAGGCCTCCATACAAGATGAAAATGCTGAGAAGATAATCAATGCAGGCCCCTAATTCAGGGCCTGACAGGAAGTCTTCTCTCTCAGATACCATTACTGGTATTAATTCTGTCCACGGAGGGGAAAGGGTCACATCAGTGTCAATGATCAGTGTGGGGTATACCTGACCTTTGTGACTCTCTTCATCTTGTTTAATCCCTGACTCCTCAAGACTTTGGATTGTCCTCGCAGCCTATTAGGCCATTTGGTGGGGGGATGGGCATTTGGTTTGTCCTTCCAGCCTACTACCCCAGTGGTTCCCAAACGAGGTGGGGCGGGGTGCTTCATCACCAACCCTAACAAACAGCCACGACAGAATAAAACAAAACGAAACAACATGCGTTGTGTTGCTACCAGTGCAGCTCAGGTTACAAGAGGACGATAGTGAGACAGGAAGACGGCATACAAAATGGTTTGAAGTTTAAAAAATGTGTAAGTAAATTTACTTAAACATATGTTTGAATCTAATCTAATAAAACTGTTAAGCGGAAAAGTAAAGTGATATATACTTATTCTATAAATCAAAACATGATTAGCTTGTGTATTATAATGCAATTAATTCAAAACAAAGAAAGAAGTAACCTATTTTTTTGGTTTGGGGACGGAAGGGAGGTTGCGGTTGGAGGTCTTCCAATGTCCTTGTATCCTTTAAGGTTTGGGAACCACTATATTAGCTGATTTGGTGGCGAGTATTGCAGTTCATAGTTTATTGCTGTTCTGGGGGCCTTCTGTCACACTTGCATGCTATTAAAGGAATTGTTCGGTTTGTGCTCAATATATCTGACAAATTAGACAGCAAAATAAAGTGGTGTCTGATCACTGACTGATCTTATAGTATTATGGTATTAATTAAGTTATGTTTCATCAGCCCAAATTACTGGGCCTGATCTGTGTATTAGTAATTTCTTAGTATTAAGAATATATTTAAAATAAGCTAATTTCGCACTAGACACCCACTATTGCATTCTCTAAATATCCTTCCAGCAGGGATAATTGGCTATAGGGAGTTAAATGATGGCACATAACACATTTCTATGCTCATCTGTTTATATATATATATATATATATATATATATATATATATATATATATATATATATATATATATATACATACATATACATATATATATATATATATATATATATATATATATATATAGCTTCATCATTATCAGTATTATTTTGTTATTACATTAATGAATGCATACTTGAGAAGAGTAGAACACAATGGCTTCATCCTCTTGGGGTGGATCATATGTCTGCTCACCATATCCTTCCCCTTGACAAAAAACATACCCTTTAGTATCAGCATAATCAATGGGGAGTGGTGCTGGAGGGGGTGGCTACAACAGTTTGCCCCTCGGGGATTTGCTGACATGTGCTCTAATTGGATCAAGTAGGGACTTGCCTAGCTGGATGCTTTGTGCTGGGATTGGGAGCAGCCTGCAAAGAGGGCAGGAACACCACTAGACAGGAAGAGAGGCCGAGAGGAAGGAGGCCAAAGACTGCCCTGCTCACCATTGGAAAGCAAAGACAGAGAGGAGGGGTGAGAGAAGAAAAAGGGGAGTGTCCCGTCTTCTCTGCCCTTCTCTGCTACTGCAGCCCTCCCCCTCTATGATTTTCTTTCTCTCCCTTTTCCCTTACTCATCCGTTTCTGTGGCTGTTCTAGGAGGAAGGGCACCTGCCGCTCCCTGATGATTCAGCCTTTCAGCTACTTGGAGCTCCACAGACAAGACAGCATGTCCCTCCTGCCACTGCAGTGCCCGGCCATCCTTTTCTCTGCACTACAGCTACTGCAGCTGGCCCATCACGGCACCACCACCTCTTCTGCCCAAGAGCTCAGGTGAGTGAGTGCTGCTGTTCCACCACTGCTCTCTTGTAGACCATTCTGAACATTCAAGGAATCAAATCAAAATCTTTTTGATTTTTGTCTGCAGACACTTTGAGTATTCTATTTTTAGACTGATTGCGTTTCCTGTGAGGCACCATGAATAAGGAGTTCCTTCCCCTCTTGCGCAGAAGACTTTCTACATCCCTCGCAGACTGTTAAAACGGTTTGACTTTCTCCTGAAATTCTTGCTCTCACTGCAGCCTCATGATGGAAAACATACTCGAGGAGACTAGTGGCAGACAGCCACTATATGATGCTCTGAGTTAATCGCTGAGTTGCTCAGATATCCTTCAGCCAGCAGTTGGAAAGGATGACTGAGGGAATGGAGGACTTCTCTGCTGGGCCAGCTAACCTTGCTGGATCGGTAACCCCGACAAGGTCCACTGTTGATACTGGACAAGTCCCAGAGGAGAAACCCAAGGAGACAGCAGCAGCTGGCCGGGAGAGTGGGGAGGAGAGCCTTGAGGGAGGTGGTGGTGGCGACGGGGAGCATTTAGGGGCTTTGGGAATAGTGGCTGTGCCAGGGAGCTGCTGTGTGTGTGTGGAAATGGAACAGATTAACAATTGCCTGCACTCTGAGAAAATCTGCATTCTTCCCATCCTGGCCTGTCTGCTGAGCTTAGCCCTGTGCACAGCTGGACTCAAATGGGTCTTCGTGGATAAGATCTTTCAGTACGAACCACCCACACACTTAGACCCTAAACGCATCGGACAGGACCCAATTATCCTATCAGTTACCCCCACACTGGGACTAACTATGTCCATTCCTCATTCAAGTCCATCTTTTGTCTCCTTGACCACCGCCATAACTCCAGGACGTCCTGATGATTTAATGGAAAAGAAATCTACTCAAGGGCCGTACATTCCTCAGTCGCCACGAGTGACTCTCTCTGAGCCCTCTGTTACGTTGAAATACAACGCTGAACGTCCCACTGTCCAAAAACAGACTCCCCGCCCTCAGACATCACAAGAATTAAACGACATCATCATCCCAACAATATGTGAGTACCCAACACTCTATTCTGTGAAAGCTTATTCAGGAAGACAGGAGGTCCCATGTGTTTCAAAACTAGTCTCTAATATTAGGATGTAGGATATATTTATTGGCACTGGGTTATGAGCTGGAATCCTACATAACCTTGAACTATGATTTTTATCTTTGTCGAGAGAACCTCCGTTATTTTACGAAAATCATTTGAATGTGTTTTTGTATCTGTTTTATCACTGACTTAGTAAAGGGTGCTGTTTTTTAACTGCGCCAGAAAGAGTCAAGACTTTGCCTGAAAGCAGACACGTTGTGACTTGCAGAGTGTAGCATAGAGGCCCATGACTAAGCCTCTGAAACATTGCTACACAGTTAGGCATGCAGGGAATAATAGTTATATTCAATCCTGCTTTACCCCAACAGTGGTCGAATTGATCATTTCTAACGTTTACTCCCTCCTCTCAAACTATTCATTGATCCATCAAATCAAACCACATGATATGTCTTTCTAAATGCAATGGATGCTGCTATGGTGTTATTTAAAATGTCTTATTTGGTAGGCGGCATAAAATGTGTCGGTCTGCATATTTAGTCGCATGGAAAAAGGGAAAATCAATAAATGATGAGGGACACAAACTGGAACTGCAGGCTGTGGTACCAGGAGACTTCCTGTTTTCTGTCTGTACTCCATTTCAAGGTCACAGCCTGCTGAAGGGTAATTGATGCCTCCTCCATCCATCCGCCGCAAGGAAAAACAACCCACTAATACTATCTGTCTGAAAGCGGCTCGGAACTATGACATGTCTGCAGTAGACGCATCCACGTGTTTCTGGGCTGGCTACCGCAAGATGAAAGTAGTGAAAGGGGTTTGGTTCCCAACCAATGCCTCAGTGAATGTGCATACTGCTTTCTTAAACAGGATCACATATTCATGGTGTGTTAAGGGGCTTGAATTAGGACTAATTTATTTGGTTTAATAGTAGAATATAGCTAAGTAGAAGTAGTGTACTTTAGTTGGCTACAGATATACATATGGTGGTTACTCTACCAAATTTACCTGACAGATTTTACATTACAGATTTAATACAAATGTAATAAACTTAATGATCATATTAATACACCAACAAAAGGCAGAAGAGGCCTTTCTATGAGGTCTGCATTATACCATTTACACCAACCATTTACTCTTAGGGGCCATTATGAGTCACCAATCAACCTAACCCCCAGAGAATGTCTTTGGACTGGGGGAGGGCGCCGAAGTACCTGCAGAGAACACACACAGACGGCAAAGAAATGATTTCCACTAGGACAGTAAAGGGCTACGATGATTCAGCATTAGCTTCACTTTTCAAACATAGAGGATACTGCCTGGCCTGTTCCCTTGTCATGCCACCTTACCCAACTGGAAATACTTTTTTTAGGTTGCTGAGTGTAAGGAATCAGGAACACTGAATATATATATATATATATATATATATATATATATATATATATATATATATGAAAAAAGAAGACAGCAGAACTTCAAAGGTGTGAATGTTCTGCCTCCACATCCTGAAGTACTTAAGTGCATTAATTGCCAAAATATGTTAGACATACAAGGAATTTGGCGGTTGGTGCAAACAACGGACAGAAAGACAATTCAATTCATTTTATTTTGTATAGCCCAAAATCGCAAATTACAAATTTCCCTCAGAGGGCTTTACAGTCTGTACACATGCGACATCCTCCGTCCCAAAACCCTCACATCGGCCCCCAAAAACGTAAAAAACGTTCCAGGGAAAAAGGGAAGAAACCTTAGGGAGAACGTCAGAGGAGGGATCCCTCTCCCGGGTTGGACAAACTGCAATGGATGTCATGTGTACAGAATGACTCATACAGATGTAGAATACATTCAATTTCTATAACAGAAATGATTCAAAGAATTCCAAGTAGCAGGCCAGGTGTACGGCAGGACCACTGCAAGAGCAACCTCCATCAGATAGAACCTCCATGAGATAGAACCTCCATCAGGTAGGACCTCCATCAGATAGAACCACCATCAGATAGAATGGACCGGGGTCCAGACGGAACTACGATCTGCGGAGACCTGCTCGGCGAGAAAGCACAAAAAACAATAAACAACAAGACAGATGATGGCATGTTCAATTTACAAATGTACAGTTTAACTCTCAGGTATAAAATAAAATATAAGGCAATATGGATATAAGGGATATCGAATAAAGAATTTAAATATAAAGGATAAGGAATTTAAAAATAAAGTGCACCAGCGAACAGACAACCATACTATACACAACTGTATAGTAATAAATTGCAGCCGATCACCCTCTCTGCACAGTGGATGACTTGCTGTAAGCCTGTCCACCTTTCATCACCGCTCAGCAAAGTCAATGTACTGTGCCTCAATTTATAACGAAGAGAGTCAAACACCCCAAATGAATGTTACAAAATAAAAAATTCATGAAACAGCACCTACATCAAAAAAAATATTTGACGGATTATTTTAGCTCAAATACATAATTTAAAAAGAATCATGCCTACATTTGGTTTTCACTAATTATAAGACTTCACAAATTCTAATGCTTTTAATTTTCCAAGACTGATGAAATCATAAATTACTAGTGTTGTATTGAGTTGAGGCAATTATTATACGTATACGAACAGATAAGAACTTTTCTACACTGAAGTGAGTGCCCTCTCCTCTTGGGATGATCATGTGCAGGAAGTAAGGAGCAGAACACAAAATAATGCTCATGCGATGAGGGAATGACAGTTGGTAAATGTGAGTGAATGAAAGTAATGATAATCAGAAGGGATTTTTGTCTTGTTGCTCCAGGATAAATGGAAATTAATGATTGGTTTTCCAGCTTTCTGTTGCCAAAAATGGAATGAAAAAGGAATATATAGACAAAGAAACGAATAGGTAAAGAAAAAAGTATTGCTCATGTTATATTCAATTGCACAGCTGGCCAACCTATTTTTTGTAATTCAAATGCAACAGATTAAACATTTTTGCAGGTTAAACCGCAAAAGTAGCGAATGTAAATTGAGTTCAAACCTCCTTTTTGGTTTAATCACAGTGGCCAATTTTGTTTTGTTTAGGTTGGATTACGTTGTGGTGTCCACCAAATGTACACAGATAATACAGTATTATTTATTCACAGTATTCAGTATTTGGTTTATATGTTTTCCCTCTTTCACTGTGACTCCAGTTGCATGGACACCTTCCCCTGCAGAAAATTGATTGCCCTGTAAGAGAGATCGAGATCGAAATGGCTGCCTTGCTTGTAGGAGTGTAGCGCTGGGTTACAACCTTGGTCCTGTGTGAAGACACTACCTCTCCACACAGTTACAGTTGGATGTGTGTTTAACACACACCACTACATGGCCCATGCTTGGATCAGGGGCAGTCATGCGACAGGATAACAGTGAGGGACGGTTCGTGAAGACTATGGTTGCTGAAGCACAGGTCTTGCTGCCGGGTTGGTCAGTCATACGTAAATTGTCAGTGGGTCCACTTATTCACCACAGAAGAACATCTTTGTGGAGAATGGCCGCTGTAGTCAGGCTGGATAACAACAGTTCTCTAAAAGAGTAAAAGGTTTCAACACTTTGGCTACCCACTTCTGCAGCATAATGCAATACTACGACTCATGCTCAAAATACCATTTTCACCATATTATGTCTTTTATTTCGCACACGTTTTTGTTTATGGTTTTGAGAGACAAATTAACAAAGCCTGTGCAGGTGGAAAATGTATGTGTTTGTATTGTATTGACTATATGAATAATTGGTCAAGTGACAGTGTTTTGCAGTGCTTGTATGAACATTTTGAGGCTTTTCATTTCTTGTTTACTTGCCACACTAATTCCAATTATTTTCTGCAGCTGCCACCAGCACCACCACTACAACCAAAACCTCCAGTCATGTGACACGCTGCAGTCACAGCCAGAGGAACTACTGTGTTAATGGAGGGGAGTGCTTCACCCTTGAAATCACACCAGGCAGCACAAAGTTTCTTTGCAGGTATGACAGTAGGTTATATAATAATAATAATAATAATACCGACTTCAAGTTTGTTTCTGGCTGAATAGCCTATCCTACAAAGTAGTTTCTATGATTCATGGTATCCACTACAGGCTATAATGAATAATTCATTATAGCTCTATAACGTCTGTGTTGGGATCATGAATTTTGTGGTTGTTATTTGTCATCAGAAAACACAATGTCTTAAGGAATTTGGTTCAAAGCCCTCCAATCAAAAAGCCATACAATCCTTCCATAAAACTAACTTAAAACACATCAACATCTTTCTGTCCATGTAGCAGGTAATAGTGGCAGTAATGTACTTAGCAGACTATTATTTCTGTTAGCCACTGCTCTATGAGCAAACCGTTTTCTGTGAACTATAGCCCCACCAGAAAACTTGAAGGCATAGAACGTCCAATTATGAGATAGAAAGTCAAAAGTCTAACGAGCTGTCTGGTCTCGTTCGGCTCGTACCGGCTTGATCAATAGATACGATTGGCTATTGTCTGCATAACAATGAAAGTTAATGCAGTATTTTCTGATGACATTGCCTAAAGGAAGCATATATAGGATAAATAAAATAGATCCGAGCAAAGAACCTTGTGGGACTCCATGACCAACATTGACTATCGAGTGTCATACCAAGGTTCCTAGCAGTCAAGGTGGGGTTAGGACAGAGTTGTTATATGTAGCAGTCAGTTCGTTGGTGGGAGAGTCTTACTATGGAAGAAAAAGAAGTTCAGTCTTCTTGAGGTCAATTTTCAGGTGGTGTGTGGCCATGCACTGAGAGATGACAGGCAGAGATTCGTGCTGCTACTTATGTCTCAGATTTAGGAAAAGACAGGATTAGTTAGGTGTCATCACCAGTGTTGGGAACATTACTTTAAAAAAGTAATTAGTTATAGTAACTCACTACTTGTTGACTTGAGTTAGTAACTGAATTACTCTACAATAAAAGTAACTCGTTACCAGGGAAAGTAACTATTTGCGTTACCGTTAAAAAATTAGAGTTGCTTACAACGGATGTCGTCGAAGTTTTTGTTCCTGGATATAATGTACACATTACTTGCACGTTCTTGCCTTTAACCGCAATGAATTTGAAATAGTGGTTATATCTCCACCTTGAAAATACTGTAGCGTGTCTTAAGTTCCTAAATGTGTATATGGTTCTGATTACTCTATTACTTGGGCCAGGGTTGGGGTACTGCCCCTTTCCGGCGTAATGTGTGTAGTTTTTGGCTCTTTATTGGCACAGAACGTTACAACTGGTGTCAGAAGAAAACTTAGTCGGATTCTAATAATGTAGTCGACCGCTCGGGCATTGGCGACTACCGTTAGGCAGAAGACGCCGAAATATGCGGGGAAGTCGGACTGGGAGGCTTTTCATGCTCAGTTCGAGAATAACGCGAGTAACAAACTCATTTACATTTTAGTAATTGTAACTGCGTTACTTGATTTAAGAAAATAATTTGTTACATGCTCGTCACCGCTAAAAGTAGTGGAATTACTGTAACGCGTTAGTCCCAAAACTGGTCATCACCATAGCCATAGTAGAAGAAGACCTGTAATCGGATGAGAGAGCCAACACTTGGGGGACCCCAGTGGTAAGAGGACATGGTTCAGACACAGATCAGTTACCCAGTAAGTGCGGTCATTGAGGTAGGATGAGAGAATGGAGCGAGCAAAACCTGACACTCAGTTCCTAAAGGGAGGAAATAAGGATCGTATGGTTTGTTGAGTGGCCTGCTTTGAAGCCTGAATGGGGTCACTTATCTGTGTTTACCCCCGCAAAGCAACCAGTTTTATGGAAAGAATACTTGATTTAATCTCTTCAGAATTACCAGTAACACTAATATATGCAGGAGATGTTAACGCAATGATAAGTAATAAATGGGATACATCTAAAAATAAGGGGAAAGTTGGCTCACAATCTAAATTGCTGAGAAGAGGTATGGAGGAGATGGGCTTACTTGACATTTGGAGGGATCTTCATCCATCAGCAAAATCTAAATACCTACCTGGCAGCACAGATTACCAATGAAGAACTAGATACTGTAATGAAAAAATGAAAAAACAATACGACACCAGGAAGCAACAGACTACCAGCAGAATGGTATAAAGCCTTTAAGGTAGAACTGACTTCAATATTCCTTTAACTGGACACACAAGAAAATGTAAATTCCACCCTCCTGGAATGAAGCAACTACCTCAGTCATCCACCTCCACTTACCTATCATAGAAAATATTGGGAAAACCAAATTAAACAGAATGGTGATCGGTTTAGAACTCAGCTTTCGACTGAGTCACCCGGGAATATGGGCAAATGACCTGCCTTACCTGCCTGTCCACAGAAAAGTTCGCTTTCTTCAAAAGTAACACTACCACATACAACCGAGATGCAATCTTATGCATATACTTAAGCATATAACCCTTGATTAGAGTCTAAAAAATGTATTGATTAAAGTCTAACACAGGTTATGACAAGATTAACATTGTTTGTGTGTTGCAATATTTTGTCACATGTGTATTTATTTATTTTTATTTTTCTAGCACTATAGGTAATGGGTTATGTATTTGTGTTTTTATCTCCCTGGTCTGCCACAAGCATGACCCTTTTGCTGTTTTTGATTCCTTTTTTTCCTCTATTGTTTTCCCCTGATGTCCCCAAGACATTGAACTAGCAACTCTTCCAGTCCTTGTGCATTTAAAAGAAAATAATTGATTTCATAATCCCAAAGAGCTGTCATCTTTTGGCAAGCTGAATTTGTCTCTTGGTAAAAACGGTGGATTTCAATTTACATATTCACAAATCAGTTTTGGATATACTAAATATACAAGCAGTACTTCTCACAATATTATACATGAAATAATGGTGGTATTGAAAAGAGTTTCATGCAGTACAACGGGATCGTTTCAACAAGCTTTATCCCAGGCAGATCTCCTATTACAGTCAGGATAAAAGGCAGACAGGAACCAGAAGGGGGTGAAGCAGTTCTTGTGGTCAGAAACTGAAGGAGGACAATCTTCTTGAGAAGAGGCAAGGTGGGAAAGTCCAGGGTCGTTGCTGGAGGGTCTGGCATAAATGGAGAGAGCAATCTGGGATGAGTTTGAAGCTGTGGCTTAAATGACGGAGGGAGTGGGTGCAGGTGGGAGTGATTGAGTTGACAAGATGGGTGTGACTAACAGGTGCACTGAAATTAGGCAAGCAAGTGAATTACCTCCTAATGTCTATTCCTGACCACTATTCAAGGTCAAGGAAGGATGGTCAATTTCTCCAAAGATAGATTACAAAGAAGCTGAACTTTAGACTTCATTTAAATAGAAGTGTTTAAAAAATGTTGGTCTGACCATGATTGCTAATCCGATAAGGATGTTTAAGTTTACATTTAAAATTTCCTGTCTCATCCGAAGAATAAGAAAAGGTTGGGGTAAGCTTTTCTTATGGGGCTTTGACCTCTTTTTAGTGTTTATTACAAATATTCAGTGAAAAAAGCTGGTAAATGTTCAATACCAAATGTAATACATAAATGTAATACCTAGATATGGTCTTGGTGACATTTTTTAATCTATTTAAAACATGTAGTTGGAAAAATGAAAAATGTATTTATTCAGGATCCAGCTGGTGCCTCTGGTTTAAGAACGGGGTCAAGATAGAACCATGATCCATGGAAACCTGTGAGGCCAGAAAGCTATACGTGGAAGAAATAATACCATCATTCAGTACCGATGCAGGAAGTAGCGTACCCTTTAGTGATGTGGAAAGCATAGTAAGGATATGGTGTCTGTTGTGTATTGAGTTACAGTTTAACCTGTAGAGGGCGATGTAGCTCACATGTACTGAGGGTTGTAGAAGAAGAATAAAATAAGAAGACGAATGGATGCTAACGTGTGACTCTCGTCTGTGATGCTGTGACTGATTACGAGTTTAAAACTTAACAAATTGGCGACGAGGATGGCGACTGCTGGTGTGCCTCTTCCTGCGTTGTTCCTGCCATGCAGTGGACAGCCCACTATCCCGTATTCCACACGCTGGAAACGTGTTCTCAAAGAAACACTTCTTACTGCAGAACAGGAGAGGAAACTGTAGAAACCATTTATACAGGACTTCTTGCTCACATACCGTGCAACTCCACACAGTACAACAGGAGTGTCACCGTATGAACTCATGTTCAACATTAAAGATGCGTACAAAGGTGAACATCGATCGAGCAAGCCCTGCTTACAGAAAAACAACTGCGCAACCGTGTCATCTCTAAACAAAATGCATCAAAAGTTTACACAGATGTGAGTAGAGGTGCACAAGTACCAAAGTTCAAAGAGGGAAGCCTAGTAAGAGTACGGAAACCCTTTCATGTCAAGAAAGGAATGTCAAAGTTCCATAGACCTGCCAGGGTGGTACGGAGAGCTGGTGCAAATGTGCTGGAAGATGGACGCACATGGAAAGCTACTCATCTCTCACTGGTTCCTGAAAGGCTAAAACAAACCATTGACAGTTCTGCTCCGGTACCTGTGCTGGGACCTGCACAAGGGCTGGATGTTCCAGTACCTGAGTCGGGACCTGCACAAACCTCCGGTGATTTGCAAATGCCTGCTAGGGTCAGAAAAAAGCCTGCGTGGCTTAATGATTACGTACACTAATCCTTTGCATGGCCTTTAGTGGGGAAAGTAAGAGGAAATGACAATAAAGTTAAAAGGACATTGAAATGTGAATTGATATATATCTGAATGCTGTTTGCTTCTGAAATTGTTTGTTAAAAAGTCACTTAAGTTTAACGCTTCTGTTAAAAGTGTGATTGACATAAGGTGCATGTTATAACAGTTAAATGGTTACAATTATTGGGAAAAAGCTAATGTTAAGTAGATAAGGAAACATTTAAGTTTATATAGCATTATATTACAGCCGAGGTCCTAAGTGAGTTAAGAGACGGCGTAATCATTTTTATTTTATCTAGTAAGCTTCCTAAACTAGAGGGGAAATATGTTGTGTATTGAGTTACGGTTTAACCTGTAGAGGGCGATGTAGCTCACATGTACCGAGGGTTGTAGAAGAAGAATAAAGAAGTAGACGAATGGATGCTAACGTGTGACTCTCGTCTGTGATGCTGTGACTGATTACGAGTTTAAAACTTAACAGTGTCCATTAGGGGTGGCACGGTACATGAGAAATCATCTGAACCGTTCGGTTCGCGTGTCTCGGTTCGTGTGTGCGTCGCACGGTTCGACGCATGCGCAATGTAGCCGCGTGCCCGTTTGTCACTTCAGACAGTGTTTCCTTTTCGCGCGAAATAAGAGTTGTGTGGACACGCAAATAGACATTAAAAGTGGAGCATGGAGTGCTGCAGGTCACGTCACGTGTGGACATGGCAAGTGGGAGAGATAAGGAAGGCTGCCCGGAGTTGGAGGATGCGCTAGTGGTCGGCGTCTGTATGCTCGCGCACATAATCAGCTAGTTAGCATTAGCGATGTGGACCGAACCACTGTTATTTAAACTTAAATAACTAAATGGGGGTTTTAATTGTTTTACTTCTTACACAGATATTCTAAGTATACTGTACATCATTATGTTATTTACAGTACACATAATTGTTTTAAATGATATTTCTGGGGGGGGGACAACAACCCTTAGAGAGGGGGGTTCCTGATCCCCCTGTGCCTCCCCGGGATTTATGCCTTGCAGCCCACGTAGCTCTTATTTAAAAGACAGAGCTTTAAGAGTTCCTCTCTTCTTCTTTTAAAAGATAGATAGATAGAAGAGCTACACAGAAGTTGGCAGTTTGATTAAGTTAATTTTAATCTTTGTGTGCTAAAAGGCACATAAGTTCCTGTTGAGATGGCAATGCATATTCTCCTTTTTTGCCAAATAAATAAAAAGTATGTCATCAATGTCTTCTCTCTTGCCGTATCAATATCTCAGTTTCCCTCAGAGATGGTCCCAATAATGTGCTGAAAGTCAAGTGAAATTCAGTTTGTTACAAGATGTAAAACTTTCTTAAATACTGTAATCTACATTGTGGATAATTCAGCTATATATCATATGCTGAAGTACATTTCTGGAGCATAAAATATAAAATAAAAATAAAAACAAGAACCGTACAGAACCAAAAACCTTGACCCTAAAACCGTGATACGAACCGAACCGTGGGTTTTGTGAACCGTGCCACCCCTAGTGTCCAGGTGGGGAATCAGACTGTAGCACATCTGACTCCAACAGTAAGCAAAAGGTTTTTGACTTGCAATTGACATTGGCCATTTTAGTCAAAGTAGCCACGATAGGTTTCTAATCTCATGTGAGTCAGTTGCCTAACCTTAATCACAGGGTTTTCCATTTTCCCATTTTTCCCTTTAGCATATCCTACTTGCCAATTGTGAACCATCATCTGCAAGAGAAAAAAAGCATGCCCAAATAGCAAACCCTTTCCAGCCCAACAAAGGCGTGAAAATCAGGAAGCTGTTCTCATCAAATTAATACTTATCCGAAACAGATAATGCAAACATATTGTAAAAGGGAATAAATTTAAACTATTTGGAATTGGACATTTAAAAAACAAGCATTGTGTTTGGCAATAGCCTTGTATCGTGGATGCTTTCTATGTATGTACACTGGATGTCTTTGTCTCCGTGCACGTGTCTCCTATCTTCTATGTTACATGTCAGTACTGTTTATCTCTGTCCTTTCTACCCATCAACCAGGTGCTTGGCTGGATTCACTGGGCACCGATGTGAACAAGCTGTGCTTAAGAAAGTCTCAGACCCAAAACGTATGTGAACACGGCTGTAATCAATCCCACATGTCATTGCTGGTGTTTCACCCTTGCCATGTTTTCTCAAAGAAATAGCGGAGAAATGTATGTTTCCCTTTTATACAGCGGAGGATAAACTAGGCATTGTTCCAGCTGTTCTATTTCTGTGAGCTCAAAGGAAGCCCTCGAAATGGGTCTAATTTCTCAAACACTCTCCTGTTGAGTAGTGCACTAAAATTTGCATGTACTTCCCATCTTACCACACACCATTCACATTGTTTAGGGTAGCAAACTGCCATCAGTCTAGTCTAAAGGAATAACAAACTATCTACTGCTCTTTCCATTCAGCCCCTCCCCATCCAACAGGTATCCCCTGCATCCACATGTTCATTCAATGGTCCAGTGTTAGACTGCTCACCACCCAATGGTTGGTGAAGCAGTAATGATTTTGATGTTTCAAGTAAAAACGATGTCTTACATACCAAACAGTTCTCACTTGCGTGGTGTCAGAGATCAATGTATGGTGGCCTACTCTAGCTACGGTATGCATTGCATTGGGTATTAAATTGACTCCAATCTTAAACTTCTACAAGCATTAGTGGACAGTAACAGTATGTGATGTCTGTGTGTGAGAATCTATTTGGGTTGGCGGCAGTGGTGGTGGTGGATGGTTTAAACAAACACAAGTGGTTAGCTGAAAGTAAATATGACCTTTCATCCCCGGCCATAAGTTAAGTGAGTGTCTAGTTAAATAAGTGGCCAGTTAATTTCAATTCAAATTCAACAACGCTTGTTTCCTAAACCTCTATAACTCATTTTTTTGCCTAAACCCAACGTCCTGTCAAAACGAAAGCCTCTTTTGAAAGGAAACTATGCATGTAATGAGCGTATATTTACATACCACCCAGACATATTAAAAAATGTATCTCTGATCAAAGTGGCACAGATGAAGCAACGAGATTTGAAGAGTGGGATTTGAAAATAGCAAATTTCAGTGTGTCGCTATGACAAAATAGAACAGTTTATCTGTATGAGAAAGACACCCTAAATTGGAGATCACAATCTAATTCACTTTTCTATGAAGTTCTGAAATGTCTGATAACGTCCCAGACTATGAATAGACATATTAGGGTAGCTGGCCCTTCCTTTCAACACCAGTGATGACTGTTGTGGGCTTTACACAGCCTTTGTATAAACTAACTCCTTCTCTCTTCTTGCTTGTGTCTTTTGTTTCTCGCTTAGGTGTCCAAATGAATTTACTGGAGATCGCTGCCAAAACTATGTAATGGCCAGCTTTTACAGTATGTCTCTTTCCTATTATATCTGTTTTTGGATTGGAGCATGCGCAAATAACAATTATTATGATGTGTACTTGGTCTGGATATCTGTGATTTATGCATCCCAAAAATGTTTGCATGTTTGTTCCTCGCTTGTTTCGTTTATTTCAAAATACAAGTACGACGGTTTGTAGATTTACATTTTTTAAATCATTTTCTAAATTGTCAATGCTGAGTTTAAGTTTTCTGTTTCGTCTGGCATCATGACATAAAACAGCAGTTTTTCCAATAAAAGGTAATCAACAAATAAGTGCAGAAGGAGGATTAACGATTAGCCAAACAGCGGCAAAGGTGGGACTGAGGTTGTTGCCAAGCTGATGTGCAGTTGTCATTCTGTTGTGAAGCAGCTCTGCGGTGGATCCGAGGAGTAATATTAGCAATAATGGACACCACTACAGACAACACGGGACACTGCAATCAAGGCTCTTGTTAATCAATGCAGAGTACTAAGCAGCACCATCTTTTGATGAAACATTCTCCTTATTTTTAATGCTACTAGATGAGACAAGCACTAAATCATAATACATTTTATTCATGACACGCTCTTCATTAACAGATCTCAGAGTGAAAACATACTAAAAATAAATAAAAGCTAGGAAAAAAAACATAGGAACAGTTAAAATAGACTAAAAAACACCCTTGTGAATGAAGAAGGTTTTTAGGCCATTTTTAAGAGTCCAGTAAATGTGCTGCCCTTGAGTGGTCAGGCAGATTTTGTTTGAGTTTGCCAAGCAAAAGTCCTGGTCACCCATGAGGCTGAGCTTGGTGTTGGGGACCCGAAGGAGTGAGCTGCTTGCAGATCTGAGGGTGTGGGTGGAGGTTTGGGAACGTCTTACTTCTTGTAGGTAGGGAGGATCATGTCTATTGCTGAACTACTCACCCTTACGGGTGAGTAGTAGGACTTTGTAGTCAATCCGGAGTGAGACAGGTAGCCAGTGTAGGATGGGTGTTATGTTCTCATATATCCAGACTCATCAGGATTCTGTCAGCGCTGTTTTGGATTTATGGCAGTTTCTGGATATTCTTGCCAGCGATCCTAGTAAAAAGTGAGTCACAGTAGGCCAGTCTTGAGGAATTCATCAGACCATAACTAATTTTTCTACATGCTTTTGGGAGATTTTATGTATGTTTTTGCCAAATTTTGCCAGGCTTGGATGTTTTTATAGTTAAGAAAGGGCTTCCGTCTTGCCAACCTACCCCAGGACTCAAACCTACGAAGGATACGGGAGATTGTTGTCACAGTACACAGCCAGTAGTTGTCAGAAGGGCGTAGGAGCGTTTGCACACTAACGCAAGCACATTCTTTTGGTTTTCAATGTTTATCCCTAAAACATTTAATGTAACTATAGGCCTATATTGCTAATTGCTTCTACCAGATCCAATGGTACCTATCCTACCTATCCAATCTTAAGAAAATCTTAAGATTGGATAGATACAATTGGAGTTCACTTATCTATATCTCTATTTTAGTATTCCAACCACTCAAAGCTCTTTAACATATGTCCTATGTCATCATGAAAAAACAGGCTTTACACTATAGGAGTCAAACTCAAAGACTTGCAGGGTCCACATGAACTTTCAGGCTCCAGTTCGGCCCACCAGATGACTTTGCTATTATAGAATTACAGAAAGACAAATTGCATTTCTATATAACTAGCTGCTGTTCCTAATCAGTCCACTGGGAGTCGCACTCTGTGAGTGGGCCAGGGGTGCCCAATAGGTTGATTGCCAGCCATCGGAATTAAAATCACATTTTTTCAACAACCCATCATTTGCAAGGCAATTAGTTTTAAAAAAAAAGAAGAAATTGCCTATTTGCCTACGACAGTCTCAAATTATATTTGTTGCATAGCAAGAGCAAGCAAAGGCCTCTTTGCCCAACTTGCTAGGCCACTATCAATTTTTCATTTCTTTAATTAATAATAATAATAATAATAATGAATCCCCTCTCCATCTTGGGGATAATTTATTATAACTAATAAGAAATTAACCTACTGTGGTGAAGGTAACTGTCTTTGGACTTTGCTCAGATTTAAAGCGTCAATATTCATTCTGAATAATAGGGGGGGAGGGTGGGGACAATGTTGCTATTAATCTAGTTTAATAATCTCATTGATATTAATAATTTTATCCAACAGATCTTTTTTGCAGAGAAGTTGTAGACTAATAAGATGCAATTAATAAATGAATAACTGGAGGACAGAGAACACCTGAGAGATTGCGCACATATTCATACAAGGGAACCAATACCAGTGTCATTGTCGCTAAGACCATGTCCACACTGACATGGGTATTTTTAGAACCGTGACATGGCTTAAGTGAGAAGCTAATTAACTGATGTATTCCCGGCATTGTAGGTACCTTATCACAGTCAAAACATTTGTTAAGAATAATAATTTGAATATGAATACATACTTTCAGGAGCATTTCAAAAGGACAGGAACATTTTCAATTTTTATAATGAACTCAGTATAAAACGCCATCAACTGCTTGTAATATTCTTCTTTGTTGTTTTATTCAAACTTGATCACCCTAATTTACTGGTCCATTAGCTTGGATGTATAATAGTTTGGCAGTGTCATACACTGTAAAAATGTCCACGATGTCTCATTTAATGTGTGATTGAAGGTGAACAGAGTAGAGGGAATACCCATGTTCTGTTGCCCCCATATTGTTGAATGTGAAACAAATGAAGTGAAGTTATAGATGATAAATAGTGTGCAGAGTGAATTACAGTGTATTGCAGTCAGTGGGAGTCAGGGTGGTAGCATCGTATAGCACAACTGAAATTCATGCCAGAGCAAAACATTCTAACTCGTCAGATTCTAAATCAGAACCCTTGTCGTCAAGATCTTACTCACTGGTTATCCAGCCCTGCGTTTGGGCAAAATAAATGGCCTTGTTTAGGATACTGGTTGGGTTTAAAATAAGTAGATTGACATGCAATTGACTGCAATGGTGTGCTAAACATTAAGAAGGCAAGCATTGGATGCAAAATGCTAGAAGTTGTCCAATATCAACTCTTTTGACTTGCAATTAGATACAGTGAAATAGAAAAATTTGTCATTTATTGGGTTATTTACATTTCTGGTGTTTGGTATATTATGATTGAGTTGGTTGACATTTGGTTTGGTGGCGTGTTAAACTCTTGATTTTTTTTGTTTAATGACAGTGTTTTGCTCAGAGATTCTAGTGTCATCTTTACATTGTGTGCTATGTTTACACAACAGAAACCTATGCCACGAGACAGTCGTTCCTGATTTATTAGCATCTAATAGTAATGGACATACCACACTAGTGTCAAACAATCTTTAATGTCTGAAATCATTTCTGTTGATTTGTTTCCTCTACAAATATCACCATCTCATCTGAAAAATCAAATTTCCTTTTTTTTGCCACCTTTCTCCACCGACAGAACATCCTGGGATTGAATATATGGGTATGGATTATTCCTTCCTCAGTTTGTAGACATAAAACTGCAAGCTAAAACACTCTACCAGAGCTAGTTTCCTCTTGCTAGGTGAATGGATCATACAGCCTTGAGCGTTAGCACAAATACAAATTAAAACACAGCAACATAATTTAAGACAAAGCACTGTGATGCGGCTACAAGCTATCATTTTGACGTCAAATGTCCCCGCTATTTTGATTCTGGTAAACAGTCCAAAAGCTTCTGATTTATTTGAATAAAAGCCAAAGAGGCTGTATATTTCTAACACTGCACTTTCACACTCCTTCGGCTATCCATTCCTGCATCTCCTGTTGCCAATGTTCAGCATGAGACAATAGAGCAGCATCACTATCCTGCTAACTTTACCCATATCCTTCCAGCTTCCTTCCAGTTTGCACAACACATTCTCACTCCCAACTTGTCAAATACCGAATCCTGATCAGTGCAACGTGTTATAATTAAATCCTTAGAGCAACTGAAATGGTTTCAACTGATGAGGTGGCTGTGGCTCAGAGTACAGTGGAACATTATCAAATTTGAATATTGCCTCTTCAATACAACCTTCTTATCCTTATGTGGCACCGAGGCGGTAGTCTAATTCTAAATACTGCAACAACGCCACATTTTTATTATACAAGCGGAGGTCCTCGAGTAGGACTCGAGTAGCACAGGTTTGTTTAGTCAAGGAACAGACAATATTACCATTGTCACGGGGGAAGTCAGGACGCAACAACACAGAGTGTGAATGAAGCCCAAAAGGTGATTTATTCCAAAATCAATTAACTTAGGTAGAAACAAAAGGTGTCCAAACGTGTAATGTGCCCTGTGACAATCTTTCAGTGCAGTCCATTGTGCGGGGTGAGCCTCAGGCGCTGGTCTCTGAAGACACCACAGCGTCATTAGGGCGAGCCTTCTCTACTCACACGGGAGACAGGCTTTTCTGGTGTGAGACTGCCGCCTAAATGTGGTCTGTTAAGTGGCCCCAGCTGTCGACGCTCAGCCCGTGATTGGGGTGTGGCCGGTTTCCATGGTGCCTGAATGCTTCCATCAGGTGCCTCACCACACCATACAAAACAATTTATTTACAATTTATTGGAACAACAGTAGGATGACAGAACACCATGCAATTATTCTTGGTTGACTAAAAAGTTTACCACAGAAAACCTTGTATACTCGCC
The DNA here is from genome assembly GCA_021346845.1 of Apeltes quadracus. Classification (NCBI taxonomy): domain Eukaryota; kingdom Metazoa; phylum Chordata; class Actinopteri; order Perciformes; family Gasterosteidae; genus Apeltes; species Apeltes quadracus. The sequence continues at coordinate 10,714,821 of CM037930.1, read as the reverse complement.
CAGTTCCGTAGCCCCAGCGAGGGTAGGGGCAACAGTCTGTGTGGAGGCAGCAAATCCCCCCAATACAGCTAACAACCCAGTGCAACCTGTAAATATGCAACACTACAAACACACAGACCGTCACACACACACTGCAAGCGCACTCACGCAACGACAAAAGGAAGAGACTTAAAAATGGTTCATGCTATTTATCGATATCACACCACATGCAATGTCTAATCTAAAGAAAGAATCACCTTATCCCTTCACACAGCAAGCTTGAAAGCAATGAAATAAAATGAGGCAAGTACACGAAAAAAGAACAAGAACACAGGAAGCATCCAATGTTACAATTGCTAATTCACTACTTGAGAATGGGAAAGCAAAACAGTGTCAGGCCGGGACGCAAAACAGAACTCAATCACCGAGGTGTCAGTGAGCTGTTTTTATTGTGAGGAACAAAAATACTTCTAGACAGACTGGTCATACAGAAGAGAGGCGGTGAGCGCCGACAAAAAAAAAATCAAAATCACTCCTAAAAGGAGGAAAACCAACGGCTAGACTAAAAAGTTCAACAGAAATTCACTCTTTCGAGGAGGGCAAAAACCTACAGCCCACTGTGGCTTTGTACGTGGAATGGCTTGGGTGTTCGAGCCATAACACAAAGGACACTTTGGCACAAGACAAAGGGAGACGCCGCCTATTAAAACACATGAGGGTAATGGGGAACAGGTGGATACAATGAGGAATCAGAGACAACGGACAGGTGATACAAGAGGAAAGGCAAGTGATTTGAAACAAGGAGTTAAACTTTTACAATAAAACAGGAAATGACAAGCCAAGACAAGACAACCGCACCTCTGTAACAAACAGCAGTTGTGCTTCACCTGGAAGTTAAAACACATTACCATGAGTAATAAGTAATGTTTGCCTGTAATAGTCCTGCGATCTTAGTGCTACCTGTCACACTTATTCCCTATTCAAAATGGCAGGACACAAAACAATGAATGGGTGAAATAGATTACTGATGGGCAGATGGCACCTGTAACGGGGTGGGTACTCAGGGGACCCGGAAGGAGGACGCTGAGAAGGTGCAAGCCATCCGTTTATTATGTTTCCACGACACCATCGCTTCCACGCGACATTGTGTCTCTATGTGATCTTTCCCCCTTGTGCCTCTCCCGTGTTTCCCTTTTAAACCGTGGGAGAGGCACCTCGTTAGTCCAGCTGGAGGTTGATTGCCTCCAGCTGGCATCTTCGGGGTGCTGGGGCTGGGCGGAGCCGCCACAGCACCTTTCGTGGCTGCCTCTACCATCTGGATATGAATGCGTTTGTTTAAGTGAATGTTGTACTGTATAGCACAAGACTGGAAATGTGCTGTTCAAATGCTTATTTAACATTTAGGGTGGGGCAGTCAAATGGGAAATAAAAATATGTATTTCGTGACGTCAGTCATTTGACTTAGTCCTTCGTTAGTCACTGGATCACACAAGTTGATTGTCCCATGACTCATTAGGCAGGTCGTGGAAATCCTTTGCTAGTCAATATGACAACCAATATCTAACTTATGTTTCCGAAACATTCAATTATGTGAATTAAATAACCAAAAGTTGGTGTTTGACAAATTGGGATTGAGAAAGGGTTCCGCCCTTGACAAAATGTATGTTTCCAACTGCCCACTCTTCATCACAGGTTCAGGGTCTTGTTATATCTCTTTAATTAATTAACACCATGTTGCTATTAATCAACTTTTCTTCTCATTCGCAGTTTATTATTTATTTGCACTTTTGGTAGATTGCATGCAGCTGTTGTTAGACTCTCACTGATGACGACCCAAGGGCAAACGCAGGACATAGGTAGAATAGGTTGTGAGTCTTTATTTATGATCAAAGCCTGGGCAGGCATGCGATGATTCGTGGTCAGGAGACAGGCGTGGTCAGCCAAGGCAGGGGTCGGGCAGGAGACAGGCGTGGTCGGACAGGCGAGGGTCATATACCAGGAGCAGGCCGGGAGAGGCAGGACAAAAACCGCTGGAAGGCATGGCAACAAAACACAAGACGATCTGGCAGGGAGCAACACACAGGGTAGGCAATCAGGGAACGGGGAACACCTGGGAGGTGGCGGAGACAAACAGGCTGTGACAGCTGTGGCATAGATAGTCATTTGTGTTATTTTTAAAATACCACGTGGTAGTTATGTGGAAATGCCCTTTTTAAAAATATATATTTTATTTTTCATTTTTTTAACCATGCAAGTTGAATACAGTAAACATTACAGAAAAATCAGTAAGATTAATACAATTTAGTAAAAATCTAAACTAAAATTAATATTTATAATAATAATTCCCTCCACCCATCATGCAAATCTCCTTTTTGTAAGAAAAGGTAAAAAAATCCTTTGCCTACCTACTCCCTTCAGTATTTAAACCACAATAGCTCACTCACTGCCACATTATTCTTTGTATTTATGCCAGAACTTCCAGCACTAATTCTTGGACTGCTTCCCCCTTGCTGACCCTTTCTTTCTTGGACTACCTTGCCTCTGCCCCATTAATTCACCCAGCCTTCGTCTTTTCCCAGTGACTCTACAACCTGTTTTGTTTGTCTTGAGGAAAAATAAAGTCTCTGATTTGAACTACTGCTGCAGTTTTGTCGTACTGCTTCTGGGTCAGTACCTCACCCGTTACAATGACAAATGGGGGACAATTCTAGAAACTAAAAAAAGTGAAGGGAAACAGGCTCATCGATCTGGATATACCTTGCAGGCATCACATATCAAAGTAACACCATACTCCAACATCTCTGAATAGGAGGTTTTTGGTGAATACAGATAAGTGAGTGTCATGATTGAGCACTGGATTTTAGTCAATTTGCATGTTAGTCATAATCTTTGATTAGTTATGGAGCTCTATAAATACAGGATTCATGATGTCAATAGCAGTATCAGATTACAAAGTTATGAATTAATTAAATCACAATGATACGACACAAAAAAAAACATTTTGATGAAGATCCCCCAAAAATTAATGTCCTTAATCATTTTGACCATCATATTAAGAGAGCAACAGTTTCTAAATGACAACACTACATATCTTTTACATTTCTGTGCTGCCTGTTACTTGACTATATTTTACAAATGCATCTGCGTAAACTTAAACAGGGCAGTGTATTGGCTGCACTGTCAGTGCTGATGTGGTTTTCCTGGTTAGTGGATTGAACTTCAATCATGTCTATAGAAGAAATTTCAATGTTTCCCTGCTTGCACGTGTCGAGGTAGAACTGCCGCGTGTGGAAATTCCAGACTTTCTTAGGGGGGGACACTGAAATTACTTCTAATTGATGGAAGCTTTTGGACTGTTGATTGGTGTAAAAACCTCCCGGCATAGTATTTTCTTATTGTGGGTTAATGGCTGGAATGTATGTTTTTTGTACACCCAAAGTTTTTAAATTGTCCTGTCCTCTTTTTCAGAAGCTGAGGAGCTGTATCAGAAACGCATTTTAACAATAACAGGAATCTGCATTGCACTCCTAGTTGTTGGAATCATGTGTGTGGTTGCCTACTGCAAAACTAAGTAATTCATGTAACATTTTCATATTTCATTGTTGACTTTACGGTACACGCTACCATTTTCTTTTATTACCCAATGTCCCTCAAGTTCCTAAATATCCTAAATAAGCGCTGTCTTTCCAAAAATTTCAAAGTTAGGGGGAATATTCCACATGAGTCATTCGTGTGAAATAGCTATCTCAACTTTTTAACTTTGTTACTGAATGACAGACTTACTGCACTTACTAGTATTACAAATGTTCAGACATTTACAAAAACTGAAATTGTCATCACACAAAATTTCCACTAGATAAAGTTAGTGTTATAATGCATACACTGAAGTTTTCTTAGTCAGTTTTCATGCTCAGACGTCTTGGTTTAAATTGAATATAAGACATTACAAAAATGAACTAGGACTGCGAGCAGTACTGAACGGGCCTGAGCCTTGCATGTTGGGGGGGCCAGCGGTCAGCTGAACATGCAGTCATAAGGTGAAAAAAGAAAATGAGAAAAAAAAGCTGGTGCCAGCCGGGAATCAAAGCTTTGATACTTTTAAGGCCTACACTAGCATCATGGATATGAAATTCTAGCCAGAAATATCAATGTTCCTTGTAGTTTGGAAATTCTGAGTCTTTCAGAAAGAAGCCACGCCCCTTAGAAGTTGATTGACCCACAAAATTGTAACCAAATGAGATAGCAAAAAGCTTTCAACAAGTTCAGATGGCAGTAAGCCAATAATGCATTTCCGAGAGCTGAATCGGACCTAGTGTCTGGGAGGAGTTTGTAAAAACGTGTTTTTCACAAAATTGAAAATGGCAGAAAATCTAAGTAGGCGCATTTGCATACCATGATTGACTTTTTTGTAGAGCATGTCCAAGAGCACCTGTGTGCAAAATTTCAGGTCAATCGGTCATCTGGGGAAAAATAGGGTCAAAACAAACATGTATAGGGGGCGCTAGAGAGCCTTTTTTTTCAAAGACAAAAGCGCGACCCCAAGAATATCTAAATTTCACGCACTTCCGATGCCCGTGCCAAGTTTTATGAGTTTTTGAATAAGATAAAGGCCCTAAAAGTGCGTTTAAAGTGGCAAAAAAATAAGACAAATTCTTCGAAACACAATAGGGCTTTGCCCGACTTTCAGTCGGCTCAGGCCCTAATAATGGATATTCTTATAATAACCAGAACTTTTTGGGATTCGCCAGGGATGTTGTTAAATTAATCTGAAACTGGTACATCTACAATCAAAAAGTACGATATACAATTGTGTCACACTATCATGTCATTTGGTTATTACATACATTACCATTGAGACGCATTAAACTTCAAGTGGTCAATTGACCTAACCATGTAAACATTTATATGACATTGGGCTAAATGTATCTCTTAAACAGCATTTGAAACTTTCCTGTCTCTTGTTCTTCACAAACAGGAAGCAGAGGAGGAAGCTCCATGACCACTTGAGGCAGAGCCTGAGGAAGAAGAGGACCAAAAATACGGATACTGGTATCGGCCCCAACCTGGCGGACTCAGCTAGAGGATGTCAGGATTCTAACTTGCCTCTTCAAGATTTGCAGCTCATCGATGTATGCGGCTACTTTCTGCTTTCAAATAAAAACTGTCCAAACCTGTTTAATCTGTTCAATTAAGTCAGTTGTCAACGTGTTTTTTCTACTCTTTTTATAGCATTGTAATAAAACAACTATACAGCATGGAGGTGAGGGGAAGACTGAAACTAACCTCTCCACCAGCAAAAAGGCTTTATTGGTGCATGGACCTAACCCATTCAGCGACATCTCTAGTAAGAGGTAAGAAATAACTTCAAACACTTTGCAAGTTTGGTAAATTTGGCTTTGTTTTCAGCAGATGCACTTTCGAATTCACCTCATAGGTTTTTAAACACAGACATTTGATCAGATCCCTTTAGCAGTCATCTCATGATGAGTTGGTATGGTGGGGTAATACGGGTTAATACGCAACACACATAAAGCATATTGAATAAAATGTTACACACATCAAAACACGTTGCATCTTGAGGCTGCTTTTGGCCTCTGCCTGATAAAGTGTAATACCTCTGTAACCACTTTTGCTATCGGGACAATTTCTTTTCTATGGGAGTGTTCTGATGTTTAAAAATATCACTTTAAATGTTACTGGTGAAAAAATGAAATAAAAAATCTTTGCATTTTTAGATTTACCTTAAATAAAAACACGAGAAGCACATCTACGCAATCTGCCCCTTTCAACCACTTTTTCATTGGATACGCCCAAACAATCGACAGATTCCTTGTCACTTAGAAGCCCAAAAGGGTAAATGATGCTCGAGAATGCCCTCTCCTTGTGAAGGTGCCTCACCAGCAGGTGCCTTGTAGGTGAGGAGAAGAACCTTAAGTTCTATCCTTGATTTAACAAGGAGCCAGTGCAGAGAAGATAACACAGGAGTGATATGATCCCTTTTCTTAGTTCTTGTTATACATATGCTGCAGCATTCTGAATCAACTGGAGAGGCTTAAGAGATTTACAAGAACACCATGATAACAAATAATTACAGTATTCCAGTCTAGAAGTAACAAATGCATTAACCAATTTTTCTGCATCACATTGAGACAGGAAGTTCCTCATTTTCGATATATTACGTAGATGAAAAAAGGCAGTCCTTGAAGTCTTCTTTATATCAGAGTTATATCCTGGTTGAAAAGAACTCCAAGATTCTTGAGGGTGCTGCTGGATACCACTAGCCTGGGTTTTCCCATGCTGCCTTGCGCGGACGATTTATTTCACGCTGCAAGACAGTCTGGAAACCATGGAGCAAATTTGCCCCTGAGATAGAGCACCAATCACAGAGCTCTGGTTCATCCTCTCCGTCTCACCAGGACCTCCCGCGGTCCTGGTGAGCCTAACCTTTTGGCCTGGTGGGAAAGCCGCTGATGCGATGCCCCTTCTGGCCACAGTTGAGACACAGCCCTCCCCTGAATCGGGCCTCCCGTTCAGCTCGGCTAATGCGCGTGCGTCCCAGCTGCATGGGCTCTTCCCCGGTCGCGGTCTGTGACGTGGAATGCCGGACGGGACTGGGGGAAGTACAGTGGGCGAAGACGGGGTTCCTCTCCCATGAGAAAGAGTAGGTTTCTTAAGTATGGCGTTATATTTGTGCCACAATCCTGAGCGCGTAATTTTAAGTTTTGAGCACAGAGAACACATTCCGTGCGCGCAGTTTACTCAGGTGCGCTCTCCACAAACTCGTTTTCTGCGCGCGGGCAGCCATTGCGTGCCCGCGCCCCAAAAAGTATCGCCTAAATCAAACACTTTACAAAGACCCACAGGCCAAACCCGGACCTCCACACCACTCTCAAAGATAAAAAAAAGTGTGCCCCGAAAACGATAACTTAAATCGGACACTTCACACAAACCCACAACGCAGCCCCAGACCTCCACACCACCAAAAAAATTAAGACTGTCGTTATCGACAACCACATAAATGTTAAATCACCCACTATAATGACCTTGTCCGTTTTAAGGACCAAACCGGTTAAGAACTGTGAAAATTTACATAACATTTTTAAATAAGGACCTCGGGTCCTGTATATTACAAAGAGAACCGGCTGGATTATTTTCCAGGTTGGTTGCGAAAGACTGAGAACCAGGCTTTCAAATGAGTTAAAATCCAGTTTAGGTTGAATTTTTATTAAACGGCAGGAGTCAAATAGCTTCCACTCCACCCCCTAAACCTGTGCCTCGAGGGATATGAGTATTAACATGACTAGGAGTCGCCGCTTCATTTATTCTCAGGAATGAGTTGAGCTCCATCCAGAGTGGGATAGAAGCCGTCCCTCCTAATCAGACCAGGCTCTCCCCAAAACGTGTTCCAGTGATCAACGAAGCCCACATTATTTACTGGGCACCACCTCGACAACTAGCGGCGGAATGACGACATGCGGCCATACATGTTGTCACTGATCAAGTTTGGAAGTGGGCCAGGGAAAACACAGATTCCATGTTAACTTTAGTGACTTCCAAGTGGGGTAACCGGGAGTCGTTCCCGCTTACGTGAATTACAATCTTACTGAATTTACATTTATCCTTAGCCAGCAGTTTAAGATAAGACTAAGGCTAAGGCTTTGTCCCTATGCAACCTGTATCTGATGTTTTCATGACAGTCTGAACGACACAGAACCGATCTTTTCAAATGCGACCCAGGCCTTGGGTATGTGGACCCTATTCCGATACGTATCCGATGTTTTTAAATGCAACTTGAGTCTGAACTGCCAGGTCGCATGTATCCGACCTGCACGTCATTGATACTCGACAAACGTCATAATGGGCCGCCGCAGACGTGTCTCTTCCCATGACAGAGTTAATCGAAGGCGCTCACAAACATAATGGAAGGTGGATCGGGACATTCGGAAGTGAATTCGGTGTTCATGAAGCAACTCACATCATTATCCCACCACTATATATACCACACATTTCTTGTACCGACGTTGCTACCACTGATCCACAAAACGCCAGAGCTAAAAACCTCGCTTTCCTCCGTTTTAATTTTTTTCTTAAAACGAGAAGATTGTAACTACTCGCTCCGTTGGCAAAATAACTTCAATATGTTTAACATCACCAGAGAATGTCTAATATGCCCGTAGACGGGCTCTGATATGACTCCACCGTTGACATCCATGTTTAGCTAACAAGTGACGTCATTGACCGTTGAGTACTCTTCTGCGCATGCGGGTCACTTCTGGGTCATTTCATGTTCACACAGGAGATCACATATAGGTCGCATTTAATTAGAAATGTGAACGGCCTTGCAAATTGTTTTTTTCAAAAAATCGGAATTGAGCATTAGGCCCTGCAGTGTGAACGTAGCCTATATGACGCCTGCTCTGGCTCCGGGTATACAACTATGACGGCGAGTGGCATGACTTGCCTAAAAGGACTTTGGTTCTAGGCAAAGTCAGGTCTATGGAATGCCGTTTTAGCCATAATTAAATAAATGAATAAATACATGAATAAATAAATAAATATGCATTTGAAATACATTGTGAAATAAATTAGGCAATAAATACATAAATATGAAATACATTTATTTATTTATAGACACTTTTATTTCATAATGGCGTATTTATTTCATAATGCCGTATTTATGTCATAACGCCTTTATGAAATACGCCATTATGAAATAAATACGGCAGCTGCTGCATTTTTGGCGTCCATGTTCTTTCTAACTCGTAAGTCGAAAGATGCATCTGGAACGCTGTAAGTGTTACGAAACCGGCAATGACGTCGTGGTGCAATACAATGTAACGTTTTGTTTTCGAACTGGTTTGCTAAAAGGCTACGTTGCTAACAATAACAACAATTAGCCTGCCACGGCCACCGGTGGCTCGAGAAAAACGCGACTGCACTTGTTATAAAAAGCGAAAATGGCAAAATATTACTGAAATGTAAGACTTGTGTTGGGATTTCCTATCCCCCCGAGTTGGTTGATGAGAAGAATCAAATACGGCACTCAATTGAAGTTAAAAAAGTTAACATTTTATTTAGAAGAGATGAAGTGCTACATGAGCAATCCTCCGCAGGTATACCTGGAGACCTGAAACACGTTTCACAAGCTGTCCCTCTCAGAGTCTGTCCGCTGTCTGACTCTGCTCTTTTTTATAACCTCTCTTGTCCTTGAACATTGGTTCAACCCAGTTCATCCTTCTGTAACAATCTGCCTTCCCCGAATGAGTGCCTGGTACTCCTTCACGTAGCCTTCAGCCTTGCCCTGAAAATGGGTTCAAAGTGGCTCTCCCTTCGGTCACAGGTGCGCTATCTCAGATAATATTTTATCTTCATTTTTCCTGTGCTCTCCCTTCCACAATTCACATTGTGTGCCTTATATGGTCTCATCCGGTCACACCATCTTTTCTACAAGTCAAAAGATTATAAAAAAAACACACAAAGAGAAACCCAGATCTCACACTTGCAATAATGGAATTACTTAAAATGTCGGTGTTTCTGTAATACCTCTAAATTATCCTAAAGTCGCTATAGGATTTCTATAGTAGTTTTATAGTATGTCCCAAAATACAATAGTATTTCTATAAGATGCCTATAAGATTACTATAGTATTTTGTCGAAAACGTCCTGCGTAGCATGGCAGCTGCTGCATTTGTGGCGTCCATGTTCTGGGAGAACTCGGGAGGCGGACTTACGAGACAAATGGAAAGCAGCAAAAGTCCGCCTCCCGAGTTGGAAAGTGACGTCATTGCCGGTTTTGTACCACTTACAGATGCGTCTTGCGACTTTCAAGTTGGAAAGAACATGGACGCCACAAATGCAGCAGCTGCCATGCTAATGCAGGACGTTTTCGACAAAATACTATGTATTCACTGTTATTGATTTCATATGAATTTAACTGATAAGATAATGCAATATAGCTAAGACAGGACCCTGGTCACAAAAATCGTAGTTAACACACCTTAGATATAACCACTAATAGAGAGATCACAGATCACAACAATTCATGTAAATACAGTGATTTCATGTAAATAAAAAAATGATTGATTCATGTTATCTTTGTCCCCTGCATTGCTCAGCCTTCATTTAAATAAAAAAAAAATGTAATTTTAACTTTTTTATAGGTGTGCACCTGCCATGACAACCAAGTCTCAGCCGTGTCTTGTATCCCAGACGTCTCCTGCAACTCCAGGATCTCCTCCATCAGAGATGTCTGCCCCCCTTTCCAGCCTGGCAATCTCTGTCCCTTCCCTGGCCTTAAGCCCCTCTGGTGAGGAGGAGCGCCCCCTGCTGTCGTCAAACACATGTCAGCCATGCAAGTCTCTGAGCCGGGATGAGCAGAAGAGGACTTCTGCCCACTACAACCATGGTCATGTGGCACATAGCTTACCACCTAGCCCACTGTTTACAATGAAGAATGGTTACTACATAGGTGAATATGACAACACGGCTGGCAGCCATATATTCTCAGCATTACCTGAGAAGCTGCAAAATAGAAACAACAACATCAACCCCAAAAAAATCCCCAATGGCCATGGGCAGCATAATGTGGGTGACAACATGCTGCTCAAAGTCATAGACAGCAGCAGAACTAACCCAGCATCACCAACTAATGACACGCAAGACAAGTCATCCAGTTCCACCGCCAAACACGATCCAAAGTAAAGTTTGTAAAGTAAAAAGAAATTGCTGAGAATCCTTTATGTTCAGGGCGGAAAAAAAGTCACTACTAAACCTTTATTTTCTATAAACAATTTGCTTTATAAAGACTTTTAAAAGATAGATGAAACTTTTATTTTAGTGATGTAGAAAATAAAGTTTTATAAAAAAGAAATGTACAAATGTGTTCATGTCTTCTAGATAAAGTGCCATACACTAGTATGTAGCAACGAATGACCGTATATTCCAGTGCAGAAAAATATCAATGGTGCCTTTCTACTTAGTGGGCTTAAGGAACCTGCAACATTGTATTCTGGAACATATATTCACCACTTTAACAATCCAAAACAACTTGCTGGCTGCTTTTGATGTCCTGCAGTTGGAAGGCGCCGCTGAAACAGTCAGCTAATATATGCATACAAGGTGCATGCTATGTGATTAAGTGCTGTGATGGAATGCATAGCTCATGTGTTTTCCTCTCCAACCATTAGACCTGATACTAAACTCAACACCTGGACTAATGTTTATGATTACATGATCAATCAGCTCATAACCTCCATTTGAGAAGAGATGGAAAAGATTGTTTGCTAAATGTTTTTGTTGATCTTAAACTTATCTGGAATCCTGCTGGTGAATAATTCTCATAACTGATAGACACAGTTGCCATTGCTAAATTTTGGCTTTGCAGCGTTACTAATACTGTCACTTATATGCTGAACATAATCCTATAGATATTTCATTGAATTATATTTGGTGATTTGATTTACATATTTCAAGTTTACCTTTAATATTTTAGAGAGGACTGCTCTATTGTAGAATTGCAATTACATCATATTTAGGTACTAAAAAGGGACGATACATAAAATACATAATAACAATTTAACAGAGAGAATGGTCGTTGAGAAATCAAAGGCTTACGGTTTTACTCATTGTCTTTTAAAGCTTAAGTGTCATGTTTTTCTATTCTGGCATGTAGCCACATCTTTACATAGTGCAAACTGACTCAGAAATACATTAATTTATGCACTTGTGTTTTAACAACCCCAACTTGTGTTCAAATATGCAATCTCATTGTATGGTTGATAGATAGATAGAAAAAGGTTATAAAGTCTCTCCTAACATGAGCATATTTAATGTGACAAAGACTGTCTTCTATTCTAGAACATTTAGGAAGAAGTAAACAAAAATTACCAATATTGCGCTTTGCAATCATCCATAGTTTTTTTTAAATGTATGTATGTAGAATCAGCGGTCAGCCTACTATACGATATACAATTAAGTACATAGAATGAAAGATAGAAGTCACATAGATGTGCTGCTTCATGGTTAGTGGTTTAAAGGTTGCCATATGATATGTTATTTAAGATAATGTATTCTTCATTTTTGCTCATTACCAGCTTGAATTACAGATTTTAATGGGTACATTTATATTTTAACAAAGATTTAAAATATAGCCATCCGTCCCATGGTTTTTGGTACAAAATAGAAATAATCTACTTGCATATTTTGTCACTTGTATGCTAATCAACAACTCACAATGCATTGCTGTTAGGTGTATGTCTTCAAATTATGTAAATACATCATGAAAACCTTCAATCCTGTTGATTCTTATTAAAAATTAAAGCTTTTTCATTGCGTGCCTTAAAATGTCAACATATTTAAGGTTTTTCTACTTTACAACAATTAAACAACCAAATCAATTTCATTGCATTTCATACAGTTTCACATTTCCTTTCCACTTCCTTCCTTTAGTTAGGGTGACATCTTATTTCCATATACTTCTGTACAATAGAGATGAAAGGCAAGATACAGGCCGGGGCACGTCAGACTTTCATGCCACATGAACTTTGACCGCACAAATTAAATGGATGGGTTCTTCTTTTCTTTTTAGGCTGGCCACTTCATTTAGAAGGAAATCTGCAAAGGCAGCTGTAGTGTAGGACAGTCGTTGTGGAGTAACAAATTAGCTAAGGGAGGCAGAGATGAGAAGTTGGTGATCTGATGTGTCAAAGCCCACACTGTTGCAGAGAAAGGGTATTGTTTTTTTTTCTCGGCTCGCAAACATGAAGAGAGGTTGGGATTATCCATTCTGGATGGTTAAACAGCGTTGGGTCTCTAGACATGAATGGCCATATTGACCCAGGTCTTCAATGCAGCGAATACTGTTAAGGCAAGCGCTTGTACAAGAAGGAAGTTTGCACCTTGGTATAACCCCCAAACCTGCAACTTAACTGTGCGAACTGTGCGAAAACTTGACCGGTGATTTTTAGTCAGGATTTCGAGTGCATCATAGCACAGAAACAGTACTGGTGAAAATTACGAATGATATCCTACTTGCATCAGACCAAGGACTCTTTTGCTGTTTTGCTGGACCTCAGTGTTGCATTTGACACCATCAATCATTGTATCTTGCTGCAGACTAGAACATTTGATCGGTATTAAAGGAACTTCAGTCAGCTGGTTTACAGTTTTTACCAACTGCTTACACACGTTTTCAAAACTAAGTCTCCTTTTTTCAAAACTCTACACACAATTCTCAAAACTGCACACACAAAATGCGAAATGCCTCACATCTCCTTCTAAATTGCAACACTGCATTCAAAATGCCACAAACACATGTCAGAATGAAGCATTTGCATCAAATGGCAAACACTTCTTTCATAATAATACGTTTTGGGATATACCATGTAAACACTGCTGTTCTAAATCTAAAGCTTAATTTAACAGTTTCAAATATTCTCTTTACTTTATTGATTACATAGTTCTAGAATGATGGCAGTGTACTGGTGTACACTAGATGTATTTTATTAATGGTTAATTTGTGAACCTGGTCGTCGAATTCATTTATAATATCCTACAGAACCCTTTTGTGAAGTCAGCTTTTGACTTGGTCCAAGAATTCTCTATTTCGTGAAATATTCCACCAGTCACATTGTATTTGTGACGCCCGCCAATGTGTTTACATATGTGTGTCAATGTGTGTTGTAACAAACAGTATAGTTTAAAGTGTACCAGATCGTGGTGTAGTTTCGACGGGTAGCCGAAACTTGGTATGAAGCCACTATATATTTGCTCTGCCGCCGTCCGTCCCAATTATTTTTTTGTAGCGTAGGCTTGGGCGAATCGTGTTCAATGATCAACTATCACTAGTATGAGTCTCGAGATGTAAGTAGTCAACACATACAAGCTCTATCCGAGACGACAGACAGAAGGATCGCAGGAAAATGCACATTTACCTTGGTCAGTCCAAACGGAAACAGAGACTGGACATGAGAGACAAGTGACCCCACCTTCAGCAAATATTGTCACAGAGGTTAGACGATCTGCTAGGGAAAGAAAGCCGAGGCACATGTTTACCTACAACACCCTTGGCCAGCCTTCATTACAACCGAACCCTACACTTAACACTGTAGGGAGCCACTGCAACCGGGCGTGATGCGAACAGAGGGTTAATTGGCGTCCCAGGAGGTAGTACCGCAGGGAGTCGGCCGCCCACCGGATGGCCACTCCTTTTCCACGGTGTTGTACCTGGCCTCTCTCTCCGATAGCTTCCGGCTGATGTAGTGGACAGGGCGGTCTTCCACCTACGGACCCAGCCCTCTGTTCGACGCATTAGTCTGCAGGGTAAAAGGGAGAGCAAAGTCAGGAGTATGGAGAAGTCTAAGTCTGTTTTCTGGGTCGCAGAGACATGGGCGTCAAAACGGAGCCTGGTCGGATAGGGGGGCTTAGGGACCTGGGGCCCCCTCTCTCTCAGCTACTGCAGACACCAAGGAAACAGACTCCACCTCTCTCCATAGTTTAAGGAGATGGTAAATCTGGATAGCTCCACCCCTGTCAGATCGCACCACCTCATAGTCGACGTCCTCTACCCACCTTGTGACCATAAAGGGCCCTTGCCACCTACCGAGGAGTTTTGAGCTGGAAGAAGGAAGCAGAAGTACTTTTTCTCCTGGTGTAAAGTCTCTCAGCTTGGCCCCTCTGTTGTTTAGCCGTTGTTGACGCTCCTGGGCATGGAGCAAATTGTCACGTGATTACTCACCCAGTGTGTGGCGTTTGGCTTGCAGGTCCAGGACGTACTGAATCTCATTCTTACCGGGGCTCGGACCCTCCTCCCAGTGTTCCTTAAGCAGGTCCCCCGCAGCAAACCCCCGTGGTTTCCTGCCAAACAGCAGCTCGAAGAGAGAAAATTCTGTGAAGGCCTGGGGAACCTCCTGTACTGCAAACAACAGAGGATCAAGCCATTTATCCCAATTACTTTCATCGTTGTGGATGAATATACGAATCATGGATTTTGACGTTCTATTCAGCCGTTGCACCAGCCCGTCGGTCTGGGGGTGATAGACACTGGTCCGAACCGACTTAACCCCAATAATTCAGAAAGTTCCCGCAATGTGTATGACATGAACAAGGTGCCCTGTTCAGTCAGAATGTCTTTCCGACCCGGCAGATGACCTGAAACAGGGCTTGCGCAACACTCTTTGCGGAGATGTTGCGCAAGGCACTCCCTCGGGATATTGCGTTGCGTAATCCACCAGAACTAACACAAAGCGATATCCCTGTGCGCTCTGGTGAAATGGCCCGATGAGGTCCATACCTAAGCGTTTGAACAGCACCTCCATTAACGGTCGCAACGGCGCTCTCGGAAAGAGTAAGCGCTGTTGGGTGGTCCATTGTTATATTTTCCAACAGTGGAACAGAACAAAAAAGGTAAAACACTTAAAATAAGTTCCAAAGAGGCCTGAAGTAGCTGTCCTCTTCTGCTTGACGACAAGCCATGCCTTGGGTTGAATGAGAAGCTCTCCTTTCTTTGCCAAGCGAAGTCTTAACATAAGAGAGGGCATCCCACTGCTTACATGGAGGTCCCAATGTGTTTATGAAGAGGAGGTTTGCACAGCGTTTCCACAGCAATGAGCAATTTCCTCAACCTGTTGGGAATGCTTATTCTTCCATTTGCCTTGAATTCAATAAACCCAATGTGGGCTTACTTTTTGTTCAGGTGAAAAGCAGATCCCTTACCTCTTCTTCGCCATACCCAGGATTCTAATGGTCCCATTTGTCAGGATTAGGAACCTCCATTTTACCGATGAGGCTATTGTAGGCCTCTTTTCTAGTGGCTTTGACACTGGCCTGTGCCCTGTTTGCTGTGTTGGTGAAGAGTCTGTCTTTCATACTCTCTGCTACTGCTTTGATGAACATCACGGTGTCAATCATGGGGCACTTGCCAACACCTAACTTTTCTCCCTTGAATCCCATAATTTCTTCTACCTTGATTGCTTCAACAACCTGTTGGCCTGGGTGTGTACTTGTGGCTCTCGATACGTTTCACATACAGTGACATGATGTTATGGGCCTTTTAAAGTGTGGTCTTCCTGTCCTGAAGCATATTAACAGAGCCCAATTTTGTAAGCAGCCCCTTGAATTTGGCCCTCTCTCTGCCATCCCTTGGAAGTGTCCTCTGATGCCTCCCCGAAATGTTGTGCCAACACTGCCATACAGCTGTGACTGCCCTACATGAAGAAGCGACCCAGCGGACACTGAACACTCTCCCAATCCTGTTGAGGGTGATGTGTAGGTTGTGAGCACATTCACTCAGCTGTCGCACATTTTTTGGTGACTGGCTATATAAAGAATACAGGGTGTCAAAGAATGCCTGGAAGTCTTTTGTTCCCCCCCTTGCCTGGTCCACCGCAAGCTCCAGTCTGTGATTAAGGCAGTGCCACAGCATGATGCCTGGGAAGTCCTCCTGGAGCAGCTTCCCCACACCTGACTTCACACCCAACATTACATTGGTTCCATCACTGAAAAACCCTATGTTTTCTTGAACAGGCAAGTCATTATCTTGTCTTTGATATGGGCAGCAGACAGAATATCCAGATCAGGTCCAAAGGAAATGTTTCCATCAACACTGGTCTTCAAAAACTAGTGTTGATTTGTGTCCAGAACTGGTTGACTCATCTGCTAGTATTGTGAACTTGCATCTATTTTCTATTATCTTTTTCAGAAGTGCAGTTTTCTACGGTGGCCGAGAAGAGTCAGACAAATACAAAAGCCACAACACGAACGCAAAAGCAAAAACGGAAGTAGCTATGTAACTGCCACGGGAGCAAGCGTATTGTTGAAAAACGGAGTTGGAGGATGCGAAGTATGAGAGATTGAGCTCAGCCCTCTCTTCGCGTCCGTGGGTAGGCATTCTGAAACACGACCCAAGCCAAGTAACACACGATCGAACACAATTCACGTTACTTACGACCACTTCACTAACGTCACGTCATCTAACCTCTGGCTGACATCGCACTTTCCCGTTCAAACGACAACAACGTTCTCTCCAGGAAGGACCAGCACGAACCACTCTGAAGTCTCCAAGATTCCACAAGATCTGAAAAATACAACGTCGCCTCCGTGATCCAGATGCCGCTTTCCTCAACAGAGAAGCAACCGAGTAGCGCAAACCAACTTTCCCCCGGACTCACAGCACGTAACGTTAACCGGAATCCAGCACCGTTACGGACGAGCCCCCGCAATCCAGCCTTCACCTATATCCAACCGGACCGCGGTAAACCCGCAAGAAGAACTAAAGTAAACAAAATCGTATCAACAGATCGGATACAAAAGCCAAACTCTTGACTTTCTTAACGTTTTGTACAACCGCCAGTCAAACCCTGGCGCGCCTCCCGATGACGTCATCGCGCCACAAAACTACGTCAACACGTCACCAACCTAGACGCAGACGCAGTGCATAAAATCACTCAGTAGAAGAAGCTTATAGCAGCGTATTCCCCACTGTCTCGTAGATGCAGCCTCGCAATGTTTTGCATGGCTCGCTGATTAAATACTTCCAGACCTTTTTCTTTTCTTTTTCAAGTCTTGCTTCCTGCCTGCCCACGCCCTGTCCTCCACGATGTTCAAAAAACACTTCCTTGCATCAATTGCTGCTAAACGCCGGGGCAATACTCCCCCAGCTCTTCCTATGGTGCTTTGCATCACCAAATAGAAATCACCTGGCACCGGGACGCCATACCAGCCGCCCCATATGTGGCCACTCGCGCTAGCTGGAGCTAACAGCATTGGGATGCTCACAACTGCCAACCTCAGGAACAGCACCAGCAACCTGTCCCGTCTCCACCCGCTCCCGACATCAACACGCTCATATCTCGCCCTTCTCCAGTCCCCACCAACTAAACTAATCTGTAAACTGATCATCGACGGTAATTATATCAACCTTGCCTTCCTCCAATTGCCTTCCCTTAACCAACCACCGGCCCACATTTCACCGGCAAACCAGGGTAGCCATTTGAGAGAAAACGACCAGAAAACGACCAGAAAACGACCACCGTTCTCTATTCAGAGACGTGATCACTTCCCAATACCCTAGCCGCCAACAGGAGCTTGACAACTACTTAACAATTATTCTCAACCTAGCTTTCCCGTTCGGAGGCAACGGTTTCCACCAGTACCACATCCACCTTGCCTCGCAAGCCGCCGCCCATCTACATCGTCCATCAACAAGTTCAAAAAAGCACATACTGGGGCACCATTGCCAACGAAATCTACTGCCGCATTTTTCCGCCCAGGCATTCATCCCCTGCTCCTTGTAGCAGGCCCCGTTCCACCCACAGCCAAGAGTTGGAGCTAGAGTCTCATTTTCAGTATCTACACAACGTAATCTAACATGCAAATCAAAAACATTACTCAACAAGGAATACAACTGGCTAAAGCAACAAGGTAACTCAACGACCCAGCATAACAACGCAGCAACATACTGTATAGCAGCAACGCAAGCCACAGTCGGGACTCACGGCACCAATCTGCTGCTACATCAACCGCTTGGCACAACCTCTGGTACCAAGATGCCAGACCTTCACGCCTCCCAGTCGCACCATCTGTGGCCGGAGCTATGAGCACCGGGGTACCAGCCCACAGCTAAACCGTAATCCCCAGCAATTACTCGTAACATTGAAACACAACAGATAACCAACAACGCAACTCAAGATCGTTACTCAACAAGAATGCAACGCCGTCCACGTCTCCAGGATGCAAACTCGATTCCGTTATCCACATAACGTCAAAACAACGTGACAAAAGATGAAACCCAACGGCGTCAAGGATGCAACGCCGTCAAGGATGCAACGCAGTCAAGGACGCAACGCAACAAGACAAGAACGTAACGCAAGCTGTAGCCATAGCACTGAGATGCCCGCTCACCCTTCCACCCTCTCCCAGCCTCCCCAACCGCCCGGCGTAACCTGGGATGACGGAGCCTTACGCCTCCCAATGGCAGCTTTCACTGTTACAAGTTGAAACAACCGGCACTGGAAGCCAGCTCACAGCCAATGTTAATTTTCAGTATTTACTCAACACAAATGCAACGACGCCCCACAAATGAAACCCAACAAGGATGCAACACAGCCAAGAATGTAAAGTAGCAACGTAACGCCAGGCTCATAGCACCGGGATACTGACGGTTCCATCAGTGGCCCGAGGGCCGCTCGCCTCCTCTGAGGAGGAGCCTAGGGCTGTCAGACCAGTTTCCCTGCCAGTGTGCTGTTACAGGGCACTGTGTCTGCAGGCCCGGTTATCCCAAAGGCCGGTCTCGAGAGGCTGGTACCCTTAAGAGAGTTTGTGGCGGAGCGCCCACCTCGATTCAGAGGGGTCCTGCCAACGGTGGTGGGCCCCGAGCAGGCTTTCGCGTTGGAGCAGGAGGTACAGTCTCTGCTGGAAAAGGGGGCTATAGAACGAGATCTGCCCCCTTGCAGGGACTCTGGCTATTACAGCCGGTACTTCCTCGTCCAGAAGAGGGATGGGGGGCTGCGTCCCATACTGGATCTAAGGCTGTTGAGCGCAGTAGCAAAGCTTGGCTTCAAGATGCTCACGCTCAAACAGATTGTGTCACAAATCAGATCCGAGGACTGGTTTATCACGATAGATCTGAATGACGCGTACCTCCATGTGTCTATCCTTCCTCAACACAGGAAGTTCCTGAGGTTCGCTTTTGGGGACGAAGCTTACCAATATCGGGTTCTTCCATTCGGCCTAGCTCTCTCCCCCTGTACGTTTACGAAATGCATGGATGCACCCCTGGCGCCTCTGCGCCTCCAGGGCATCCGCATTTTGAACTACATAGACGACTGGCTGATCTTTCTACTACCTACTCCTGCCAAAAGGTTCCTACACTTGATGCCTATCGGATACCGCTGTAGCTTCATTTAAAGAAGCCATTCCTTCTGCTCTAAGTTCAGTGTCCTGTTTCAAGATACCGGACGACTCCTATAAAAACTTCGGTCCGTCCCAAATCCAAAATCTTCTCGATACTGCTACGGGCTCTCTGAGAGCGACGCTGGACGCTATTGCTCCTCTGAAAAAAAGAATGGCAACAAGTAGGAAGTTTGCACCTTGGTATAACCCGCAACTTAAAGCAAACTGTACGGAAGCTTGAACGACTATGGCGTTCCACCAAATCAGAAGGATCTAGGCTAGTCTGGCAAGACAGCCTTAAAACATATAAGAAGGCTCTCCGGAGCGCAAGAGGATCTTACTACTCATCACTAATAGAGAAAAATAAAAACAACTCCAGGTTTCTCTTCAGCACTGTGGCTAGGCTGACAGAGAGTCACAGCTCTGTTGAGCCATGTATTCCTCTGGACCTCAGCAGTAACGACTTTATGAACTTCTTCAATGATAAAATTCTGACTATCAAAGAGAAAATTGATGGTCTCCTGCCCTCAACTAGTGCCGACCCGTCCTCGGATGTAGGAACCCTGGGTGCAGCAGTGGGCCCTGATCAACTGACTTCTACAATTTCGAAGTCTAAATCTTCTACTTGTCTCTTGGATCCTATTCCAACGAAGCTGCTTAAGGAAGTTTTTCCTTTAATTAGCACGCCTTTACTGGATATTATGAATCTGTCCTTGTTGACAGGACATGTACCACAGTCCTTCAAGATAGCTGTAATTAAGCCTCTTCTTAAGAAACCTACTCTTGCTCCGGAGGTGTTGGCTAACTACAGACCGATCTCTAATCTTCCCTTCCTCTCGAAGATCCTTGAGAAATCCGTCACAAATCAACTATGCGACTTTCTTCAAAACAATGCTTTGTTCGAGGACTTTCAGTCCGGATTCTGAGTGCATCATAGCACAGAAACAGCCCTGGTGAAAATTATGAATGATCTCCTACTTGCATCGGACCAAGGACTTGTCTCTTTTCTTGTCTTGCTGGACCTCAGTGCCGCCTTTGACACCATCGATCATCGTATCTTGCTGCAGAGACTAGAACATTTGATTGGTATTAAAGGAACTGCACTTAGCTGGTTTAAATCCTATTTATCGGATCAATCCCAGTTTGTGCTTGTAAACGGAGAATCCTCGAAGACCACCAATGTTGGTCACGGAGTCCCACAAGGTTCCGTGCTTGGACCCATTTTATTTACCCTTTATATGCTTCCTTTGGGCGACGTTATCAGAAAACACTGCATCAACTTCCATTGTCACGCAGACGATACTCAATTGTATCTGTCGATCAAGCCAGAGGAGACCGAACAGCTCGTTAGACTTCAAGAATGTCTTGGAGACATCAAAACTTGGATGACCTGCAACTTCCTGACGCTAAACTCAGAAAAAACGGAAGTTATCTTGATAGGCCCAGAGCGCCTTCGAAGTCAGCTGTCACGTGATACAGTTTCTATGGATGGAATTTCTCTGGTATCCAGCAGCACCGTCAAGAATCTTGGAGTTCTCTTCGACCAGGATATGTCCTTCAACTCTCATATAAAGAAGACTTCAAGGACTGCCTTTTTCATCTACGTAATATATCGAAAATCAGGAATTTAGTTCATGCATTTGTTTCCTCCAGACTGGACTACTGTAATTCTTTGTTAGCAGGGTGTTCTTCTAAATCTGTTAAGCCTCTCCAGTTGATTCAGAATGGCAGAATGCCAGCATCTGATGTCCAGCAGCCGCAGCCCGCCAACTCTGCGGCCCACGCCAGGAAGCCGGCATCTGGCGACTGTCCCGGCCGCCCCCCCGAGCCAGCCACGTCTGGCCGTTATCACGGGTGGTCCCTGAGGACAGCCAAGGATGGCCTCCATAGCCCGGAGGCCCGGCCGCCGGAGTCCTCCGGGGGAACCAACGCCTTCGGGTCCCCACCCTCGCGCCACTTGTCTGCCATGTCCTCATCTTTGCCCTCCCCTCAGGTCCGTGAGGGGAGGAAGGATTGGAGGCCCGGAAACCCGCACCGATTGGCCCACCTCTATCAGCGGGAAATACCGGCGGGAGTGCCCGCACCTCCAAAGGCCCACAACTCCGACATTCCTGCCCTGACGGTTGAGGTGCTCTATGGGGGTTAGGAAGAGTGCCAGGGCTGGTTGATTATCAAAGCTTGCCCCCCCGGATAGGGGCTAGTCACCACAGAGTCTGCAGGGGCCGAGTCCCGACCGGCGGTTGGGGCCTGCGTGGGTCCTGGCCTCAGCTAGGGTGACTGCGGCCTCCAGCGTCGCCGGACAGTGATATTGGACCCACACGAGGTCCGCGGCGGCAGACCCTGCAGGAACTGCTCCACCACCACTATCTCCACCACCGCCGGTGCTCCCACGTGTCCCCCCCACGTCTTTGAGCCACTGGCCGTAGGCGAGTGGGTGGCCCTGCGGCCCCAAAAGCGCCCCCCAAAAGCGCCTTCGATGTGTTACGGTTTGGGTTCACTTCCTGTTTTGTAGTGGCCCTGGGGTTCACTTCCTGCCTTGTCCTATCTTCCCCAGTGATTGTCTGATTGATTCCACCTGTGTCCAATCACCTGCACTTCCTTTGTGTATTTAAGCCCTGTGAGTCTGTTGTCCCTGGTCGCGTTATTGTTTATTTTCCCTATTGAATGTTCGTGGTGGTGAGTGTTCCTGTTTCCTGATCCCCGTCAGTGTTTTGCCCTTTTTCTGTGTTCGTCCTTTTTGTTTTTGAGTCCTGCCTGCACCCGCACGCACCCCGACCCGTTGGTCGGCCCTTTTTACACCAGTGTAGTCATGCCTATCCCCAGGTGGCAGCCTCAGTGCAGCAGTCTACGCTTCCCTGGTCAGAAGTGGCAACAGGCGGATCGCCCACTCGTCCGCCGGCCATGCGCACGCCCCTGCCATCACCTCAACTATCTCAAGGTAAGACTACCTTGTCCGCCGGCGTCATTTTATGTAGGACCACCCCTGCATAAGCCAGGGGACTCGGCGCTGGCGGAGCAGCAACCGGCTGGGCCGCCAACTGCGCCAACAACGGGGTCTGTCGGTCTGCCTGATCTCCCCCAGCATCTTCCCAACCCCTCTCCGTGGTGGTCATTCGGGTCCATCCCTGATCAGGCGCCACTCTAGCAGACGTGAAACCTTTCTGCGTTGGGTTCTGTCGTAGGAACACGCAGACACACAGATCGGAGGGGCAACAGATTTTATTTCACATTTGTTTCCGCTACTTGCTTGTCTTGTTGTGCAGACCGCTCCTCGGCCTTGCCCCTGAGCATCTGCTCCAGTCCTTTCTCGCTCCCCGTCCTGCTCACTGTTCATATGGGCACAGACAATCAGTAAAACTGCCTCAGCTGCGCTTGTTACCTACCAGATGTGTACAGACTGTAAAGCCCGCTGAGGCAAATTTGTAATTTGGGGCTATACAAAATAAAAGGAATTGGATTGAATAAACAATCTTGCGTTAAACAATGCAGTAAACATAAAAAAAAAAAATAACACATGCTAATCTAACTTCTGCCCAGACATAACCTCACTGTGCGTTGATGGGTTTTGCTGTGTGTCCACTCGCCGTTTGTTGTGAGGATAGATAAGGGATCATGACGACTTTTGGGTTTCTTGGTGGTGCAAATGCTGTTCATGCTCTTGTAACACACAATTTGTATCCAAGGGGGTAGAAGAAATTGTCCTTCTTGGTGAGATGCTGGGGGAGCTGGGACTTCTCTGTAGCAGAAGTCCCAGCTCTTGGGCCGCCCGCCTTTCTGGCGGCGGCGACGTGACTTGGGCCGCCCGCCTTTCTGGCGGCGGCGACATGACTTGGGCCGCCCGCCTCTCTGGCGGCAGCGACATGACTTGGGCCAGCGGCCTTTCTGGCGGCGGCGGCGACGTGACTTGGGCCGGCGGCCTCTCTGTTGGCGGCGGCGTAGCTTCTGGCGGCAGCCTCTCTGGTGGCTGCGGCGTAGCTTCGGGCGGCGGCCTTTCCAGGCGCCGTGGAGCGGGGACTTGAGGATTTGGGGCCGCGAGGCATGGCGCCGGAACTGGCTGAGTATGTGGCACGAGGCTTCGTGGTACGGGCACAGACGGGGGCACGAGGAGTCGTGACGCCGGGACGGGGGCACGAGGCGTCGGGACGGGCACAGTCGGGGGCACGAGGAGTCGCGGCGCCGGGACTGTGGGAGTCGGGGGCACGAGTAGTTGTGGAACCGGGACGGGAACGGACGGGGACTCGAGGAGTTGTGGAGAGGGGGACCGCCGCTGCTGAGCGCGATGCGGGAGGCGTGACAGCTCAGCGGGGTGCGGCTGGCGAAGCGCAGCGGCTCAACGGGGTCCGGAGGTCTCCGCTGCCCAGCGCGGGATGCGTTGCGCTGTGGCGCGGCGAAGTCCGGAGATCGCCTCGGTCCGGTGCGGATGGCGAGGCGCTGCGGCTCGACGGGGTCCGGAGGTCTCCGCTGCCCAGCGCGGGATGCGTTGCGCTGCGGCGTGGCGATGTCCGGAGGTCGCCTCGGTCCGCTACGGATGGCGATGCGCGGCGAGTCGGCAGGGGCAGAGAGCCATTTCGGCTCTGTGAAGGGGCTGCTCTGCTGCTCCAGGAGTTCCTTGTAAATAGCCTGAAAGTAAGCAACACAGTGTATCTCCCCCTCAGCGGGCGGGAAGAGGCCTCGGGGTCGGTGGGCTGGTTTCGTCCAGCGGAGTTGGAAACACAAGTAGTCCATCCTACCTGCTGCGTCTGGTTTTGGGTTCGTCGTTCTGTCACAGATCGTGAGCGGCTCGTACACCGACAGGAGACGCAAACGCAGGATCGCGGGAAAACAGGCTTTATTCAGGAACACGGGACACACAGGCGCCACGGGTGACAGGCATCCACATGCAACAACGACCGAACACAGGACTAACAAACACAGGGTCTTAAATACACAAGGGAGGTGGGGAAGACAGGACAAGGCAGGAAGTGAAGTTACCCAGGGAAACCAGAAACATGAAACTTTACACTAAGACAGGAAAAAAAAGGACCAAACCGTGACACACTGGCAAAGGACAGTTGGGAAAAGTGTGGATTTTAAAGAGACTGTCTTTAACCTTACTGTCACGGACTGAGCTGTGACGTGCTCACGCAGTGTTTGGCTGGCTGCATGCTGATTCAAGCTTTCCTGACGCTATTCTCCGTGTCAGATCACTGTCATTGCCGTTTACTATTCACAATGTCATTTACCACAGTTCGCCATAAATGCCAGCTAGCATGCAATGTTGTTTAAGGTGCAGAGTAAGGCCTACCGGCATTCTTAAGTAGCAAATATTTGTGCATGACTCCAAGCATATATTACTCAAACTATACATTGTCATTTCCATTAACGTCTTCTGGTATCAAGTAATGAAAATATCCAAACTGGCTGTCAAACTTCTCATTTATTTAGTTAAAACTTTGTAAATGCATTCATCAAGTAGGTGTTTTATTCAGAAGGCCATGACCAGAAGTGCCAGTGCACAGTTCTAATTTTGGCAAAAATCCAAGACAGCCCAGTCTCCCTCTTCCCAAACCTCGCTCACATCTTGGGAGTCTCCACTTCTGAATAGCCACTTTTACAATGAAGCCTGATCTGAATCTATTCTTTTTCTTTTTCAGTACTTTTGAGGTTACTCTCCTGGAATATTGTCCAACTTATTGCAAGTGTGACTGGAACATCTACAGTGTGTCATGTGTTGGAGCTGAGGCCATGCCTGTATTCCATTCCACCACACAGGAGGTGTAAGTAATCACATCTTTCAACTCTTATTTTAGCTTGTGACTTTTTGTTAAAGACCACAACACGATTTGCATCTGTTTCAGTTGGCTTGTCGGTACCAAACTTTCTTCTCTTCCTCCAAATGCATTTGCCAACTTGGCCAACATTGCTCACATGTAAGATTCTCTTTTTTCCTATACACCTTTCTTTCAAACCAGCTAAATGGGCCAGAACAAAAAACCTCAATAAATATTGAAACTAGCAAAGAAAACCTACACACTTTGCTTGCCGTCATTTAACTTGTTAAATTGTAATTGTAGTAATTGTTAATTACTAGCTGCATCTTATTTTGTCCATACACGGTACACTCATGTATACCCAGTTAATTCTAGTGGATTAGGTATGAAATGAATAATGAAAATGATTTCCTCTTTCTTTGTTCTGTTCCCCCCTTTTTGGTGCCACCTTGGTAACACACTCTATTTGTGCTTTTCGAATTCCTTCAGAACTACTAGAGTTCAGCACTGGTCTGTTTGGGATTATTACAGTTTATACTGTAGGACATCGATATGTGCTCTAGTTTCCAGTTTGATCTAAGACAATAAGAGACCATTAATGTCTTAACCACATTTTGTGCAAATCCATTCCATTACATATTAGATAGGTACATCCATTAGATGTTGAGATGTTGAGAGATGTTGAGACATGTTGAGACACACTATACATTAAAGATATAGTTAAATACAGGTCAACAAACACAAGCATTTAGATAGTGTCACAGGTCTAAACAAACTCCCAGATCACTGAAAACTACTAATGTCCATGTGCCCTTTCCGTGTAGTTATGAACCGTTTGCCTATACGGGTGACTGGTTTAATTTCGTTATCTACTGTCTCCATTGCCAGGTGGTCCATTTTTGCACTGATCTTTAGATTTGTTATCTTCTATCATTATCCCCATAAACCTGTTTCCCTGATGAATCAGTTTCACTTTGATTGCATGTTTTGGACCCTTCTGTCCATTTCTCTCTAAGGACCAAAACTCTTAAATATACGATATGTTCTTGCATTAGAATCAGTTATAGAATATCATATCAACCACTGCATATCAGATATTTTTGTTTGTATTTTCTGATTTTTTCTAGATACATCTCTGACGATGATACTATACGATATCTTGAGAGGCATTCTTTCCACAACCTGTCCAGGGTCACTCACATGTATGTAGCCTTTGAGCAGTTTTAAATTTTAACACTCTGGTTAAAATGAAGCGTCCCAAGAATGCCACAATGAATACACATATGGATAAATTTACAAAGAATGGATTGTGGTTGCGCATGGAATAATTATTATGCATCACTTCCATCGATATGTGCCCACTTCTCAAGATCAGATTTCACAAAGAGTAATGTGCAAATGATATTACAACATTACATTATTAAACCTGAGTAATGCCCTTTTTCTTTTTTCCAATTACTGAATGCATCCCGTGCATACACTGATAAGGCAACACTGGAATGTCATGCATAACTACATACATAACCATACTGCTGCGTTGTGCTCGAACCCCCTTGCTCACGCCGCCTCCCTGTCTTAAATAGAGGGCAGAGATTGTTATTAATTCCCCTCAGCTGAGAGCTCAAGAGGGCGGGAGAGGAAGTCTGCCACGACCATCTGCATCCCCGGCCTATGAACCACCTTGAAGTTAAAAGGGTGCATTGCCAGATACTAGAGATGAGCGAGTACAGCATTATCTGTATCTGTATCTGTTGAACCATATGAATTATCTGTATCTGTACTCGGCGGGGCATAACCCAGAAGTGGCCGTGGTACAACCCGGAAGTAGACAGGATTTAACCTGTAAGCTGTCGGGTTGTCTTGAAATGGGCTGGGCTTTAACCGTTACAGAGAGAGGGAGAGAGAGAGTAGTAACTAATAATGATAATAAATAGGCAGAGACGCAACGCGAGTCGCATTCTATTAAGCACCAAGTCTTAACAAGCCCCACGTTTACCAGAACTCTACTAGTTAATAATTAAGAACAACTACAAACCAAAGTAAAAGTAAACCTGAAGCTGAAGAAATCCTTTAAATTTATCGTAAAAGACCTGCAAACCTGATGACTGAGGGAGAGAGAGCTGTTCTCTTCTCAGTGTTCTGTGGACGAGTGAGCAGAGCGGGACACAGCGACACAATAAATCTGTATGTGTGTAGGGGAGGGTCGCTGTGACTAGCTTATCACAGAACGCAGACACAGACAGCTACCCAATGAGGATTTTTATTTAGCACAGATATTGACTGGTATTACTCATACTCGGCAAAAGTTCTTTATCCGTACCAGATATCCGGCTATCCGAGTATCCGGCTCTACCAGATACCACCGAGTGACCGGGTGTTGGTATCCTTCATGCGCTGAAGCCATTGGAGCGGGGCGTGGTCCGAACAGAGGGTTAATGGGCTTCCCAGGAGGTAGTAGCACAAGGAGTCCACCGCCCACTGGATAGCCAAGCACTCTTATCCACCGTGCTGTACTTGGCCTCTCTCTCTCACAGCTTCCGGCTGATGAATACCACAGGCCGGTCGACCCCTCCTCCAGCCCAAATGGGCGGTCCTCAGTCCCTAGCCCCGCCTCCCGGAACCGCCTCCTGTGGTCCTCGGGGGAGGGCCTCCCTAATGGCCATCCTGACCCCGGCGTAGTCATACCTAGCCCCTGGCGGCAGCCCCATGGCAGCCGTCATTTTGTGCAGGGCCACCCCCGCATACGCTGGCCGGGGCGCCAACTGCTCCAACACCTGGGCTTGTCGCTCCGCCTGAGCCTGCAGCGCCCCCAGGAAGTGCCGGTTGGACTCAGCTTGCTCGCGCTGCATCGCCGCATCCCCTCCAGCATTTGCCCGAGCGTGACCGCCGGCTATGCCATTCCCTCTCCGTGGTTTCCGTCTTGGTCCATGCCAGACGCATGTAGCATGTGCGCCACTGTAGCAGTGGCAGTGCTGTCTTGCTGCTTGTCACTGCAGCCCGCTCCTCGGCCTCGCCCCTGAGCGTCTGCTCCAGCCTCTCGCCAGCGTCTCCTGCTCACTGTTCAGTAAACATGTGCCTCAGCTTTGCTTGTTATTACCGACACCTGTTCCGACACCTGTTCCCTGAACCAGACATTGAGAGTTATGGAGATACACTAAAGAACCCACCAAAATCAGGGACAGCCTAAGGAGAGTAAAGAGTCAAATGTTGAGAACACTGAGGCAGGTCTAACCCAGACAGATAGTACTCAGGGAAGAGAGGGGGAAAAGAGATTCCTTTATGAGACAAAAAAAGCCGTAGAATACCAAAAGGAATACCAGTGTAAAGCTGAGTGTAATAATGACGAAAGTGAAAATGTGCATTATTTCTACGGAGTAGCTTATGATGTACCTAAAACACTTAAAGAGGCAATGGACTCTAAGAAGTCAAAAATAAGGGCTGACGCGATGGAAGAGAATTAAACTTTCACTCTGACCCCACTACCAAAAGACAAACAAGCAGTGGAAGGTCGCTGGGTATATGCAGTGAAAGCGAATCCAGATGGATCTGAGATTTGTAAAGCCAGATATGTCGCAAAGAGGTATAGTCAAGTGGAAGGGATTGATTATAAAGAGACCTTTTCACCCAACAGCCAACATGACATCTGTACGAGCACTAATGCAAGTGGCTGTACAGGAGGATGTTATCCTACACCAAATTTAGCGTCAGTTCTGGCAGGCCAGGAAGTCAAGCTACACTCAACACAGGGCGCCCTTTTTAAAGCAAATTCAGCTTTGCTCCTACCTGCTTGCAGCTCGCTTCTCTGCCGCCCGCCACCTCCCCAGCTCCTCCTTGTCATGCATAACGTGCTTCTATGTCACCGTTGCCGCTCTGTTCATGTGGGGGAATAGCTCAGCTCACACAGTCCTAAAACGGTGTGAGCGTTCCCTAATGCCGCTGCTGTCCTCTGACTCCCTGCTATTTCATGGTGCTTATGAAAGGTCGGAAGACTCCCTGAACAGAGCCACACGGCCAAAGATTAATTCTGGACTCATACTGGATGCGATCTATCTGATAAAATGTTTCCTAAATCATTTTTATCGTCATGCGTGGATGTAAAGACTGCTTAGCTCCATGCTTCAATAGACTGTGAGGTATATATGAGCAACTGGAAGGTTTTGAGGACAAGTCAAAAACAGGAGAACACTTGGTGTGTAAACTCAACAAATCATTGTATGGTTTAAAACAGTCTGGGCGTAACTGGAACATGTTACTGCATGATCACCTTACAGAAAATTATTTTGTGCAAAATGATGCTGATAACTGTGTCTACAGCAGAACATCTGGGAACGAAAAAGTGATTGTTAGTATGGGTAGATGATTTAATCCTAGCAGCGAGTAACAACACCTTACTCA
The DNA here is from genome assembly GCA_021346845.1 of Apeltes quadracus. NCBI lineage: Eukaryota > Metazoa > Chordata > Actinopteri > Perciformes > Gasterosteidae > Apeltes > Apeltes quadracus. The sequence goes on along the minus strand of CM037930.1, from coordinate 10,684,810 downwards.
GATGTGAAGGAAATGTTGAAGAGAAGGTTTAAGATGAAAGATATGGGTCCACTTAAACACTTCCTGGGTATTGATTTCAGACAGAGTGAGGGAGAAATCAAAATGACTCAAAAGAGACAAGTAGAGAAGGTATTGGCAAAATTTGGGATGTCCGAATGCAAACCAAGATCCACCCCATGTGAGCAAAAGTTAAACTTTGATAATGAGGGTGAAGTCATTGATCCAACAGGATATAGAGAGGAAGTAGGTAGTTTAATATACATTATGACATGTACCAGACCTGACCTGAGTTGTTAGTGAACAATCACAATTCCTAGCAGAGCCAAACCAACAACATTGAAGTACAACAAAACACACACTGAGGTACTTAAAAGGTACTATGGATCAAGGTCTACACTACCAAAAATCTGAGGACAGCCTACTACAGCTGGAGGTATACAGTGATGCTGATTGGGCTGCAGATAAATATGACAGGAGGAGCACAAGTGGATACTGTTTCAGCTTAACTGAGAATGGTCCAGTGATATCGTGGAAGAGTAGGAAATAGCGAACAGTGGCATATCCAGCTGCGAAGCGGAGTATATGGCGCTGGCGGCCACTACTTAAGAACTTAAAGGAATAGACAGTAGTAACCAGCATGTACCAGCCAATGTCTATGAAGACAATCAAGGGGCAATAGCGTTATACAAGAACCCAGTATGCAGACAGAAAAGCAAACACATAGATATAAAGTATCACTTTGTACGGTCTGCACAGTTTGTATTTTTGTTTTGTTCTTATTTACAACTACAGAGAGCTAAATATTACTCATCACCGACAAACAAGGGCGCGGGAAGGGGGGTGCTGCAGCACCCCTTGCTGGCAGGAGCTGGATTAAAAAGAAATTGTATTTTAAAATAATGACTAATTCTCTGTCTGACATTATTTATATTTTTGTAAGTGAAATGATGAGTCAAACAGCAAAAAGGGGTTATGGATAGGTTCGAATATAGGCTACTAAAAATGAACAGTTATAGAGATCAAGGTGAACGTGAGGGACGTGACTCACGTTACTGACACGTAACGTGGCTGAGGCTCGTTGACTGGAGAGATGGTTGTAGAAAAGAATAGGACGCAGAAAAGGATACACGATTTTTTCATCCGCCATAGTAATGTAGCAAAAATTAGCAAGATTTCATCTGATGTCTCGGTTGTGCCTTTGCACGTGAATAGAAGTGCGCTTCTGTGGGGTTGTAGGGTGGGCGCAGGAGTCGGAGTGCTGTCACGGAACATTGGAATTTGGGGCTGCCCAGGACTTTTCTAAAACGTCTCGCTATCACCCGCACACCACACTAAAATGATGTATTTAGCATTCAAAATCTGAAACATGTCCAGGGGGGACAAATCGTCGGACATCCATTATTTTTGCTATTCAGCACCCCTGGTCAAAAATAGGTTCCCGCCCGCCTGCCGACAAAGCGCTAAACAACCTGGCCTCCCCATCCCAATCCGCCAGGCTCCCACCGTATCATCATTCAAACAAGCCCTCAAAACTTTTCAAACGCTAACACCTACATGACTCATTCTCCAGTTTTCTCAAGTTCTATTTTTTTATCATTTATTTTATTTTTTAGTGTTTCTGTCTCTCTAATCTGTACGTTTTCCCGTACTTAGATTTAAATTGTAAAGCGTCTTTGGGTACCAAGTACAAAAGTATTATTATTAATATGTATATAAAGAGAGAGAGACATTGTACAGGACATGTGGTGAGGAGATAAATAGGTATTGACGAAACTTCATATCAAACTATTATGAGCCTTTCCACTTTACCAAAGAAAGCAAATTTTGAATTAGGAAATCTTGTGTGTCCAACAGACAACTAACTGCTATCAAAACACTGTCATACATCGACCAAGAGGCATTTAAAAATCTTCCTAATTTAAAGTACCTGTAAGTACAAATACCCTTTTCCCATTTATAATAAGTGGAATCTACATTGTAGAATATCTTCCCAATTAACCATTAACTGGCTGTTGACTGAGATTTATTTCAATACAGTGGGATCACCAACACGGGTCTCACCTCCTTTCCTGGACTACAATATATTCAGTCCAGCAAAGATGATTTTGTTTTGTATGTACCATTCAACTGTACCTATCTGCAATATCAATTGTTAAACTGTATGAATTTCTATAAAATATGTAATGTTCATGCCTTTCTGACAGGGAGATAGTGGAGAATGTCTTCTTACAATTTATACCTGCTAATTCTTTCAATGGAATATCTGAGAATGCTTTGACCATGTAAGTATGATCTATAGTCTAACAATGACTCAAATGCCACTTATTGTAACTGAACCACAGGAATAAAAATGTCTCTGTCAGCTTTACTGATCTGGTCTCTTGGCATCTGATTTCACTTTAATCATTATTTACTTACAATGACTTTTTGAATAAATGCTAACCTGAAAATCTATGATTTGAATCTGAAACCAAAATATAAGTGAAAAATGAAGAAAGAAAAAAATTATTCAAAAGATTTGAAAAACACGGGGAAGAATGACATTAAGTAAGTCATTTACTCTTATTTTGAGGATTGAACATTCAAAACCTCAATAAGTTAAAATATAGTCTTTAAACTAGGGCTGTCAAATGATACAAATTTGTAATGATTAATCACTATTATTTGCACGTTGTTCCCGAGTGAGTGCAGGCAGAAGTGCCAGGGATAGAAGAGGTGCTAGGAGACGGAGAAAAAGGATGATTCCATTATCGGACTTGAGAAGCTCCATGAAGCGATGACAGCCAGCTTGTGCTGCCCGGCCGCTGTGCTCGTCGGGCGGACAGTCCTCCGCAGAGACCACTCTCGTTAATACAATGCTTTTATTTCGCCGTTGATGGTTCGTTTGTTCACAACACACGTCTATCATAACATCAACGGGAACCGGTGGTTAACTTTGGTTAACTAGTCTTTTCAGAGTTAAACCAAACCTGCCAACACATTAGGTTACGAAAATACGGGAGAGTGCAGGAATTGTCGACGAGGGGGGGCTGACATTTTTCTCGCTCGCTTTCTGGTCTGAGTTGTTGACGGGGAGGGCGCATATGCAACGTTTCCCGGGAGAAATAACAAACCGGGAGGTGTCCGGGTGATAGGGGTAAAAAACGAGAAACTCCCAGGAAAGTGTGGCAAGTGTTGGCAGGTAAAACTCCAAAAAAGTGCGCTGAGCGGTCTGCCTCTCTCTCTCTCTCCATGGGCGTAAATCTGACAGTAGGGGGGGGACAATAAACATAACATTTCTGAAGAGCAATTTTTGAAGGGGACACAAATAATAACGTTAGCTAGTGGGGGCATATCCAACAAGCCATTAAACAAGCTGTGTAACATTACATTATATTACACTAGAATAGCGGACTTTTTTGTCATGACTAATTCATTAATTACTCAGCATCATTTGTATTTCAGAAAAGAAAAACTTCATCCGATGTTTAATGTGAATAAAATAGCCTTAGACCGCCTACTTACTACGTTCCTGTCACTACCGATGTGACTGAGAGTCAAGTGCAGATCGCATAGAGCTAGCAAGCAGTGGACCAAACCACTGTGAGGCAAGGGAGGGGGGACTCAAAATATTTCAAAACTTAAAAACAGTGTTGGAACTAACGCGTTACAAAGTAATTCATATCGTTACAACCAAAGATAAAAAGTTAGAACTAAAATCCCAATACGGATGTGCAGTCACAGACAAATACACTTTGATTAACCGATGAACTACAGTTACAGTGCCGGGACATGGAATTATTGACCAAGGTACAACTGCTGTAACATTCTGAATAGCCTTAGACCAAATACTGAAATCAACAGCAAAACTGCATAATTAAATGATTCTTCTTCTCTGCATTGTGACTTACTGTAGATAAACTGTCCACTGTTGTAGAGAAAATTGGACACGAGGACCCAGTAAACCACCATGGCTCCAATAAGTGACACCATCGAGAAGATCAAGCTGGACCGCTGGCCAAACTTGCCAAAGTAGTACCTGCAAACATCAGGGAATTCCCAGTCGGACGCGTCCATGTAGGCTGGGGCAAACATGGAGAATGAATAGATACTTTTGGAATTATTTCGTCGATGCATCAGGGAAGTATTCAAAGCGCTTCACTTTATCCACAGTTTGTTTTGTAACAGCCTTAATCGAAAATGGATTAAATTCATTTCTACACACAATGCCCCAAAACCGCCTTAAACAAACTCAAAACACAGAATTATGTCCTGATCTGATATTTTACTGAATATTGGCAGATAAGGATTGTTAATTCACAATGTGATGGTTAATGTTAAACTATGAGATTAATTCAGGTGCTGAACTCCGTACAGATTAACAGTGGTCTGTTACACCAAAGCGACAGTAACTTCACTGCCTCCTGGCACATAACCCACAAAAGCAACATTTAACAACTTTGATATGTTTTTTTATTTCCTTGCATGCTGTCAGTAAGTGAGTAAGTAAGTATGGTAGTGTGAGTAATCAGTGATGAGTTACAGTAGCTAACTTTGAAAGAGGTTGTGATGGGTTCAACCTACGAAAAAGTGACAAATCACTATCAAATATCTTGCCAAATTGAATTAGACTTGATCAAGAATATTGCACTCTAGTAATCCTAGTCTAGTTTAAATTCCTAGAAACTAATAATAATGTGGTAAAAAAATAACAAAGCGAGACTGCTTTACTCCTTTTACTAATTTGGTTTGTATGTAGTTCTGTATCTAAATTGCCTTTGAAAACTTCAGAGTGTATTAGCCATTCATAAATAAATGTTCTCTTAATGTTTAACTTACGTATTGCCTTTGGTGATTTAAGGACAACATAACAGCAGTAGAGCATCAGCAGGCCAGTGAAGATGAGGATGAGGATCCCCAGAGTGAAGCCAGCCTATTAGGGACCAAGACACAACTGACGGTTCATATCTTAGCATTTATTCTGTATGGCAAATTGACTGAGCGATTAAGCAATTCCACGAATAACTGAGGGCAATGTGTTTTTAAATAGCTTTGAACCGGAGTGTGGAATTAAGCAAATCACCTGCTTCATGCCCCAAGGTATGCTGACTATGGACGTGCCCATCATTGTGTTCCATATAGCACATCTGTGAGCAGGGAAAAGCAAAGTAGTAATCGTAGCAGTTAATGACATTTACAAATAAAAGAACATCTTTCATGACCAATGACTAGGCTTAGGTGACAAGGCTTACATGGTGATGATACTGGGGTTTTTGGAGGAGGGGTCGCTGCCGGTCACCTTGAAAGCTGTCCCCAGTGGGCTGTAGATATAGAGCTCTTCCGGTCCAGGGATCACATGGTTTGGGGGACTCTGAGGAGGGGGGGAAAAAACAGCTGGATACTAAAGATGAAGTCCTAACAGGGACCATAACGACAGCCTTTTTGAAAATGGGCGAGGCGGCCCCCGATATAATGGTAGTGGAAACACTGAAACGGTACAGTGAGCTTGGAGAAAAGGGCTTTTTGGTACTTTGTAACTTGCCCGATATTAACACAAATGTCAAGCGGGTATCATTTGGCTACCCTTTCAGGGGCCTTTATTCATTATAATTATGTGTCACATATCAAAGAAATGACGTGTCAGTTAATCTCAATTAACTGTTCACTACAGAGTGAGATACTGAGTATTGTTTTACTGGCACGCCGGCCGACATCGCCACCCCCACTCCCGCAATTTGTTATGGTTCTTGGATGTCAGAAGCGTCATTCTTCAGTGACTGTGAATGATCTTCCTTAACATTCTCCCGTCACTATCAAATGGGAGTCTCTCTTACATGGGCTTGGAACTTTGCTGTCACCAGTGTTGCAAACTCCTCAGTAAGGAAAGTAGCTATTGGCTGTCCTAAAAGTTGCTAGAAGTCGCTAGATTACGTCATCACCTAATTTGCGCAATTTGTGTCCATATGATCACGCATTATGTTCGCGGAAGTTTGCCGGGCGGGCTGCATTCGGGACTCATCCGCGGGCCGCACGAAGTGTGCCGAGGGGCCGCATGCCCGTAGTTTGGGGACCCCTGTGATAGAGGCTCAACCATGTATATTATGTCTATGGGCTCAACCAGACGGTGTGAGGCCGGTAATGGCCACACGCGCGTATCCGCAGAGGTGAGCCGGTCGACAGAACCCCCCCGGTCAGCCCGCCGTCCAAAACCCTCCCCGGTCAGCCCGCCGGCCGACACCGCCACCCCCACCCCCGGTCACCCCAGCCGCCGACCGAGGAGAAAAGAGGTTATGCGGCCCTCACAAGAAAAAGTTTGGGGACCACTGCTCTATCAGAAGGACTCCGGGCAAGCGGACTTCCGGACCGTACCCCACATTAATTGGCGGGGTCGCTAACCTCCACATACACTCGCGCCGAACCTCGATTGTTAACACAAACAATTGTCCAAGAAAAAAAGGAGAGGGAGGGGGAGACGCCGCACGGAAGCCCTTGTCCCAGCTCTGTTGCATTCGGAACAGAATGTGAGAGATAGCCACGCCCCCTGATTAGCATATAAGAATGTGAAATGTGTCTTGAAATACGCCATTATGAAATACGCCATTATGAAATAAAAGTATGTATAAATAAATAAATGCGGCATTATGAAATAAAAGTGGCTATAAATACATAAATGTATTTCATATTTATGTATTTATTGCCTAATTTATTTATTTCACGATGTATTTCAAATGCATATTTATTTATTTATTCATGTATTTATTCATTTATTTAATTATGGCTAAAACAGAATTCCATACCTTGCGTGTGTCGACCAATTTTCCCAACACTTGCGTCTACGGATACGCAAGCTCCGCAAGGAAACGCAAGCAGCAGGGCTGTGATTGGTCTGCTTACTACATCCTTGTCAGAGTCACGGATTTCCGGTTTCATAGCGTAATTCCGCCATTATTATTATTAAAATATTTCCTTCTCTAATAGAAGAGAATGAATCAGTTCTAAGAGCTATTGTCTGAAGAAATCCGTAAATATGACCATTTAGAAACACACGCGTCATTGGCGGACTATAAAGACGCGCGGATGGGCTCCAATTCATGGACGTGGATCTCCGCAAACGTCGGTTTTGCCGGTCGAGGGGGCGTTAAAGTTGTGGCGGAAATACGGAACAAATATGTCCGCGAAAAGAGGCGAAGAAAAGCAGCAGTGTTGATGCACGGCAAAAGAAGTTTGTAAATTAATAAACAAACCAACGACTTCCACTTGCAAAGAGGGCACTCTCCAGGTCGTCTTTGACAATAAACGTTACTCCGCCTGGTGTTCTGGCGGTGAATTGCTTTGCAACACACGCAAGCCTTTTTGAACCATGAATTGAAACGACGCAACACGCAAACGGAGACACAGAAGCATACGCCTGCCTTTACACTGACATGTTTAGCTTATTTAACAGAAGCGCACACACCGGCGTCAACGCGCGATTGATTGCAGTCTCGGCGTGGAGCGGTAAACATCTCCTGCACTGACTGCAGGTGGAAGGGACTGCTGCGCGTTGAGAAGCGTTGGAACAATACGTTTTTTCACGTCACCAAAAGTCTCCAATAACGTCAGGAATAGTTGCTAATTTTGTCGCTTGTCACTTTTTGAAATATTTGTCGCTGGAGGGGTCCGAAAAGTCGCTAAATATAGCGACAAAGTCGTTAAGTTGGCAACACTGCCTGTCACTACCGATGTGACTGAGTCGAGTGCAGATCCTGACTCAGCAGGCAGTGGACCAAACCACTGTGAGGCAAGGGAGGGGGGACTCAAAATATCTGTAAACTTAAAAAGCATTTTTGGGGGTTTGTATTGTTTTACTTCTATAATGATGTATACATATATTAAGTATACATCATTATGTTATTTACATTACACACCATTGTTTTAATGATATTTCTAGGGGGGACAACCCATAGATGGGGGGTCCTGACCCCCCTGGGATTTACGCCCTTGTCGTTCTCTCACACACACACACACACACACACACACACATCCACAGCGCAGCAGGCAGAGGGGGAGAGAGCGATACCGTCTCTCTTCAGGAGACTTGTTTAAATTATGAGAAATATGCTGTATACATGTCACTAGATTTGTCTCTAGTCGCTTTTGACACAAAAGTCGCCAGGAGGAGGATTTGTTTGTTATAATAGTCCTATAACTACAACCGCATTTCGGACACTTTCCTGACCTGAATAATTTGTCACACTGCGCATGCGTGAAATATGTAAAAGAAATTGACGTAATTAACGACAAACATCAAACGCTGTTAATCCACTATTTTTGACAGCCCTACTTTAAACACAAGCTTTCTTTCTTGATTTTACGTGCGAAGAGTATTTATAACTAATGGCCTCGGGGGGGCATAAGGGGTACCAGGAAAATCCACAGTAGGCCTTCACAGAAAATGTTAAATTTACTCTTACACCCAAAATGCCTTTAAAATGCCTTTAAATGCCTTTAGCGATTTTGTGAGACGTGAGCGATAGGATTGTTAGTTGATTCCTTCTAGTCGGTCAGATGGGTTGTGGGAAGCAAGGTCGATAGGCCGACATTGGAGAAATGCAGGATGAAGAGAGAATGGTTACAGAAAGGTTACATTGTATGCTTCTGGAAGTTGTGGAACCTCTTCCAAGCTGTCCGGTTAGACGACAGGAATGTCAGTGCAGATAATGTAGGAACCGGCCTTGTGGGGGGCCAAGTTTCTGAACCTAGCATGATCGATGACGCGTTGGACTGTCCATCTTTACTACTGGGAGGTTGTCGGAGGGAAGAAGGATGGGCTTGCGAGACCGCTTGTGGCCCCATACTGGAAGGCATGAAGGTTTGTATTCTGGTGCCAGGGGTTGCCCCGAGCAGTTGGCGTGGCCGGTAGAGGGTGATTCCGGCACCACGGTGCCATGAATCTGTGCTACAACTTGCGTTACCTGATTGCATTTTCTTGTTGAGTAAAAGTCTTGAATTACATTGTTGGGTTATTTTGTTGTGTTATGTTATTATTTTAAATACTGAGGATTATAGCTGTAAGCTGGTATCCCACTGCTGGTAGCTCCAACTCGCATGGGTGTCCATGAATGGTGAGACTGTGAGGCGTGGAGGTCTGGCATCCCTGTGCCAGAGGTTACACCGAGCAGGAGGGGTTATCGGGTAGACAGGTGCCCTAGCATCTCAGGGCTGGGTGTTCCTCATAAGCTAGGTGGAGAGGTTGAGGATTGTAGCTGTGAGCTGGCATCCCGGTGCTGGTAGCAAATAGCATGGGTGGTGGAGCTGCAATAATTACATCAATTGTGAAACATTTTCGACATGGATTTTTGATGGTCGACTTATCATATTGTAACAGACTATTGTTTACATGTTCCGTGAGCGAAGTTACACTTTACAGAGTTCAGAAGTTTAGTTAAGGGCTCACAATGGTTTATGTCAATCATCCTAGGGCCACCTATGGGGATGTTTTGGTGGGTGAGTTGAGTAACGGAATGCGGGAGCGTTGCTGAACTTTTTGTGTTTTTGTTCGGCGTGGGCTATGGCCGACAGTAGCCGGTTTTTGTAATAAAATCTTAAGAAGAGCATGATGTCCAGAACTTTATTATCGAGAGTTTCTACAATATTCTAAAAAGGGTTAGAGCTACCGGTAATTTTCATTTGCCTTGGAGGTTTTGAGGGCGGAATTCCTTTCATTGTCTACATGCACCAAGGCAAAGAAGAATAGTGACTATAACATCGTTGAAATGGACTGCAGGAGAGTCGTAAAAAGCGAGACTTCATAAGGTCTTGGAGTCTATGGAAATGGATTTCATTTCCCCATTTTTGCAGGCTTACGACGGTCCAGTTGGAGAATGGTGAAGGCTGGATTCCTTGGGCCGCTCGTACCTGAGCGTGGTGATGGAGTGTCGGAATAGCTGGGCAAGGTTGGCTTGCCATGCTCAGTTGCTTTTCTAGTGAGGGAAGTGGTGTCTGGATCATGGAGACGACGTTGAAACGCTAGAGACTTGTGGTTCATTTGACGGGAAAGCGCAATGGCATCTTGGTGCTAGGGGTTAGCTAGGGAGTTGTTAGTAGAGTGCTTATGCTCTTAACGTTGAATCGTGTGTTACCGGAATCGGCGTGTCGGGTCCTGTCGTGGTCCTGCTCCTGAAATTATGCTACCGTAAATTCCGGACTATAGAGAACACCTGAATATAGCCACACCACCTAAATTTAGAAGAAGAAAAAAAAATGTGTACATATATGAGCCACACCTGTCTATAGGCCACATGTGTCCTTTTTGGGAGACCCCATGATGGCCCACCACCAAAATCTTCAATCTTCTTTTTGCCGATTGTTTTGACTTTCAGTCAGATCTGCAGGGTGGAAACACCTTGGCCGTCTGCGCTCTGTGTGTTCACCTAGTATTGAAGAACGTTTTCAAGGTCGGGCCATCTGCTTTTATTTTCTCTGATAGCTTTTGTCGTCGTTTTACATTGATTAAGTTCTTGCCGTCTCCAACATCTCACCGTTGATTCATTAATGCCAAGTTTACGTGCAGCCGCTCTGTTTCCTTCTCAGACAGCCAGATTGGTTGCCCGTAACTTAAATGCTGCATCATATGCATTCCATACTGTATACTCACTACAAAAATATAGACTTTACCACTGGCAAAATGGCTGTTCAAAACACAATCAAACGTCTTCCTTGACGCATTGTCTCTTGTACCCGCTTGTCTCACTCTCGTGCACTAGCCCGTAAAAAAATGATACAATGATAGGCACACTGTTGAATAAGCCACAGGGAAAAAAGTAGCAGCTTATAGTTCGGAATTTACGGTAATTAGATCAAATTCACACTCATGGTTTCCATTCTTGACTCATCTAATCTCTAACTTTGCACGTGCACATACAGACAGGTAAGCACCTGTCTTTGAGCCTATTTTCGATTTAACGTATTACATAACGTTATTAGGTACAGGTCTTAAGGTAACTTAACTTGATAAAATGCACTGAACGGGAGGTTTACAGGATAATCTCTTTTTCACCCCTTCTCTTTTAGCATGCTGAATAGCAATGGTGTGAAAGAGATCCAGCAATATGCCTTCAATGGCAGCAGACTGGAGGAACTGTATGTAATTTGGAGTAGTTTCACTATAAGAAAAACAAAAGTAAAAAAAGTAACACACAGGATAGACACCAGTACTTAAATGTATTTTTCAATGTGTGTTTGAGTTTTAACAATGTAACTGGCTGATTTTGAACTTTTAGTAAAGAAGATAATTTGTAAAAAAAAAAAAAAGTAGAATCTTGTACTTATTTATATAAAAAAGAAATAAGGGGCTTTCCACCTCATCTTTTCTCTATTCTTCAGGTATCTTAACAGGAATGTGGATCTGGAACGAATTGATAAATTTGCATTTCATGGCGTGATTCACGGCCCAACACACTTGTGAGTGAATGTAGAGAACTTGCTAGAAGAATAGGGGTTTTTCTTGGACACTAAATTACTAAATTTAACTAAATAAAATAAAATATTTTATCAGCGGTCCATGCTGAGGTTGAATACATGAGCTCCTCCACTTTGTTTCCAAATAATAAACTTTTTGTCTTTTCAGAGACCTTTCAGAAACAAAAGTTAGCTCTCTTCCTTCAATGGGTATGGAGACCCTTGAAAAGCTCCAAGCTAAAAACACTTGGGCCCTCAAAGAACTTCCCCCCTTTAAGGCCTTTCTCCATTTGCAAAGTGCTGAATTGACATTCCCAAGCCATTGTTGCGGTCTGAAAATGTTGAAGAGATGGAGAGGGTAAGTAAGAGAAATGAAAGTGTCAGGAAATATTTTCTACTGTAATTCTTTCCGCCCAGCATTCTTGCTTTACATACAAAACTGCTATCAGGCTCACAGTATTGTGTCTTATTTAGATACTCACACCAACCATGTCCATTGCTGGGCATTTTATTAACAATGTGAAAGCCCTCAAACATCTACCTAGAGAGTGCCAGCAGCCTCTCCAGGCAACCATACGAAAACGATCACTTCTATTGTAATATCAAAGTGCATAAGATCAAAACTTATACCTCTTGTGTCTAAGATATTTTTGTAATTGATCTTTGAAAATTGGGATAATATAGGCAATATTCCTATTTTAGTTTTCCTTTCAATAAAGTCACCTATTTTTTTAACTCATTTAAATCTAATTTAATTTCTTTAATCTATTTGTTAAGGAGAAGTGTTACAAAGCATGTAAGAGTCTGTCATTGTTAACATAGGTACTCTTCAACCGTGTGTGACGGTTTGCAGTTTATTGCAGATATAAGTATTTGATACATCGTAATATTTGGTACAGAAACCTTTGTATGCAACAGACATCATACGTTTCTGTAGTTCTTGACCAGGTTTGCACACAGAGCAGCAGGGATTTTGGCCCACTCTTCCATAAAGACCTTCTCCAGATCCTTCAGGTTTTGGGGCTTGAAAGAATCGCTGTGTTCGAGAATTGGAAGCCCGGATGAGGATGATACAAATACAGCCGAACAACTTCTCTCGTTCTTGAAGTTTAATTGTCAGATCACATGTCAAGTATAGGCGCTGCGTTTGCAAAGTCAGTGAGAGGTCTGAACAGCATGAAGCTGGAAGAACATCTCCCCAACAAAGGGAGGACACACAGTTTATAGACGTTGAATGGCACATAAGGAAAGATTCTATTGGCCCTAAACTAGCTCGGAGGCGGACCTGGCCAAATCTCCGGTAACCTAAGAACCTAAGACCCAACCACATTTACATCCACAATGTAGTGGACCCCTCTCTATCTATCTATCTTTATCTAAATATTTACGACCGGTGTGTGTTGGATGGTGCTTGGTGTGTATCTAAACTTCCTCTCTACCTCCCCCCGAGATTTCTGCCTGATACGGCCTACTCTCCACTTTGCCCCGCTGACCTCACATTCCTTTCAGCAGGCACAACTGCATCTCACTTGGGACACAAAGGAAACTCACTTTTGATTATCAGGCTGTCGTTGGCTTGTTGCGTCACAGGCTTTCAGCTCCCTCTAAAGATTTTCTATTCCAAAGTCATCTGGCGGGCCAGCCAGACTACGCCGGCAGGACGCACAGGACGCCCTAGCGGGCCGGATAGGGCCGCATGTTTGACATATATGATCCAGATGGTTGCCTATCATCCTGTAACCCATCCCAGCATTGGGCAGGTCTACAATTTTATACCTGACTCATTAGCTCTCTGGTCTTGGCCATTGTGGAGAGGTTGGAGTCTGCTTGATTGAGTGTGTGGACAAGTGTCTTTTATACAGGTAACAAGTTCAAACAGGTTCAGTTAATACAGGCGTGGAGAACAGGAGTGCTTTCTAAAGTCAAACTAACAGGTCTTTAGAGCCGGAATTCTTACTGGTTGGTAGGTGATTAAATACTTTTGCAATAACCTGCAAAATAATGTTTTTTGTATCATACAACGTGATACAATGACAATTTTGTTTTAGATTCCATCACTCACAGTTGAAGAATACCATGATAAAAAATTACAGACTCATACATGCTTTGTAAGTGGAAAGAACCTGCAACAATAATTATTGTTTTATCACAAATTAGCGCAGTTCTTTAAATGTATTATTATTGCTGTCAACTTAGGCCGGGTCCGCTGACTCGACAGGCGGAAAGCATGACAAGAAAGACTCTGCCCCGCACTACTGGCTGGGCCCAGTGTCCCGGCTTCCCTCGTAGTCCTTCGTTTGTAATCCATTCTTCCACGGTTGGTTTGTGGTCCCCCAAGACCACATTTACGTCCTGAAGCCTGAGTGCTGACTGCTTCACTCGTCTGCCGCATATCAAACGTCAGGTTCCCAACCAAAACAAAAAAGCTTCTCTTGTCCCTTCCCCCCGTCTTCTCCCTTACTGGTGTCGTAATACAGAGGCAGACATATTCGATCTTTACAATTTCAGGCTGAGAGAAGAACTTTTTCCGTCATTTTAATTTAAATGTAAAAGCGCAGCTAATGTATATAGATAAAACAGACAGACAGACAAATACTATATAATCACTCTTATCATACTTGCATTTCTAATCAAGATTATTCTGTCAGACCTGCACTTAGTTTTTTTTATTGATATGTGTAAATGTAATGTACACTAGAAAAGAGCTTAAGTAGTTTGCCAGGGAGTTGCTGCTGGTATCTTTTGACACTTCATTTCTATTTTTTGATATGCAGTATGTGGTGTGAAATCTGACGCACCATTGTCAAAGTGACAAGTTCAGGAAGAATATTGTTTTTTATTTCGTGAACCAACATTGTTGTGCAATATTTCTACATTTGCAAGCACCTCAAAAAGGTACTGCATTCTCTAATTAATATTCTCTATCATATCTGTTCAAGGACCTCTGAAGCATTTATTTGCAACCTGACCCGGACTGCTTTGGGAAAGCTGCAGGAATCCTCTACAGTATTTTCTCAGGGCAACAAAATCTACCATCATCTGAACGACAGCTTTGGTCTCCCAACTGCTAAGAGCAGAAACCACTCTTATTACTATAACACCTCCTTTTACCCAACTGAACAGTCTCAAAATGAGGGTTTGTTTTACGTGGAGTTACCTACAGAGCATCCCAATGAAGGTTTTGACTTTGCAATGTGTGATGAAGTTCACACAGAAAACCATGGACTCTTGTGCACACCGTTGCCAGATGCCCTGAACCCCTGTGAGGATGTGATGAGTCAAGGCTTCCTGAGGGTTTTGGTCTGGGTGGTCAGTCCGTTGGCCATTTCAGCCAACTTCCTGGTGTTGTTCATCCTCCTAACCAGCCAACAGAAGATGTCAGTTACTCGTTTCCTGATGGGTCATCTTGCATTTGCAGACTTTTGTATGGGGATATACTTACTGCTTGTTGCGTCGGTCGACCTCTACACACGCTCCCATTATTACCACTATGCAATTGCCTGGCAAACAGGAGGTGGCTGCAATCTAGCAGGGACAATATCAGTGTTTGCCAGTGAGCTATCTGTGTACACACTAACTTTAATCAGTCTTCAGCGCTGGCATGCCATCTTCTACGCAATGAGGGCAGACCGGAAAATAAGGTTGCGCCATGCAGCCGTGCTGATGCTCGTCGGCTGGCTACTGTGTGCTCTCCTAGCAATGCTGCCATTGGTTGGTGTTAGCAGTTACCAGAAAGTGAGCATCTGCTTACCCATGGACACTGAGACCACTGCTGCTCGGGTCTACGTGGTCTCTGTGCTAATGGTGAATGTTATAGCTTTCATAGTGGTATGTTTATGTTACATCCACATCTACTACATGGTGCACAATCCCCAGCACCAGTCCAGCAGTTCCGATACCAGCATGGCCAAACGGATGGCTGTTTTAATTTTCACCAACTTCCTGTGTCTGGCTCCCATTTGCTTTTATGGCTTGTCCGCGGCTTTCCACCAACCACTGATGACTGTCACGGATTCCAAGGTAGGACTCTTAACTTTCAGTCAAATTCCTTTTCTGTTTAAAATGACCGGTGTTTTTCTTCCATAGGTGCTGCTGGTGCTTTTCTATCCTCTAAACTCTTGTGCGCACCCATTTTTTTATGCTATCCTGACAAAGGCATTCCACAGAGACATCCTAATGCTGCTTAGCCGAATGGGGCTATGCCAGCGGCAAGCACACCTCTATCGAAGCCAACTTGTCTGTATGCTGCCCTACAGCCCAGCACCCCGATCCCAAAATATTCAGGCACAGTAATTTCCAGCCTTGAAGATCTTAAAGTTGCTTTAAATTTTTTGGATTCTTTAAAGCACTTCTTTCTTTTTCTTCCGTACATATTTTTCAGCAACAGAAACCATTCAGCTATTAAAAAATGTAGTTTCTCTGGGAGAGCTCATCTTTCTAAATATTGTGCTTGAATTAATATAAATCTATATAACTTTAAAAGTGTTTTCTAATTAAGTTGTTTTCAAGAATGTAATCTTCTTCAACATTTAAATCAGCTTTTTTTTTATATCTATTCAACTTTTTTCAATACCCCTAATTACGTTTCCTGAGTTTTTCAGAACGTTTACACGTTTACATGAGTGTGTACATGGCAGGCTAGAGCGGAGACTAAATTGTGGGGAGCAGCTTCAGAAACCAGTTCATAAAATATTTGCATTACGCAAGCATTTCCACAATTTTCACTCTTCATGCTTCATTTTTCAATCAAGCCATTCCGAACTTAGTCTCGTCCACAATGTTTTTTGGTCAGGAAGTTCGGTCTGGCATTGCTCGAAAGTGTGTTCCTCGCCTGAAATCGGGCGGGCCAATCAAATTGTCAGGGCGGGCTTTACATGATGATGGACAGATGATCAACAGTAACGTAATCAACCACGTCATCAAAGAGCGCTTGGGTTGAATTTGTTTACAACAACGTTGCTGTGGTCCGCTTGGGGCTGCGCGCTACGGGGGGGGAATATGGTCCGCTTGGGGCTGCGCGCTACGGCCGACGGGGGGGAATATGGTTCGCTTGGGGCTGCGCGCTACGGCCGACGTGGGGGACGATATGGTCCGAAGGGGGGGGGTTGAAGAGGGACCTACGACCTTTGTCGGAAGTCATTTTTGTCGGAAGTCATTTTCTCCACGTTAGAAATACAAGGTGTGGTGTGTGCCCGGGTTGAAATGCACATTTTTTTCAACTCAGTGCCGTCACCAGAAGAGCCATATGGCATCACCAAAAGAGCCATATATGGCTCGCGAGCCATATGGCATCACCAAAAGAGCCATATATGGCTCGCGAGCCATAGGTTCCCGACCCCTGTTTTAAGTCCAACTCTTGCCCCATAGGGAACGATGTGGTGACACATTTCTCAAAGAAAGCAGAAGGTACATGTTTTTGAAGCTAGCAGTACTCTTAATTTTGACCGCACAGACATATCAAGGATATCTCTGTGTTGGATCTTGTAAAATATGCGGTGCGCTAACTTTCTTTCAACAGGACCTAACGGCTGACAAATGGCTTCAACAGCCAGAGAAAATCTCTCATTTCTTAAGTTAGCTAGCTAGGATGTGTGGCTAGCCTTGACTAGCCTGAATGACACTGACTCCTACACGGACATAAACAAATTACTTTAGGTAGTTAGTCAAGCCAAATTAACTGGCCCAATTGCAGTTTATTTGTCAGATGTGAAACAAAAACCAGAAATTGACTATAAATATATATAAAGGCTAGCTGTCTTGTCTGCGTTGCGCACATGGCGGCCATCTTAGTACAGTGCACTCACTCATGCATTACATTTTGTTGGTAGTGATATGTGTACTTTTTAAATAACCATAACTTTTCAATTTTTAACCGATTTTTAAATGGTTTCATTATAATGTTTTGTTATAATCGTCAGAGATGTAGTTATGATACTGCATAACGATTGTGTATAAATAATAGGTATAATTTGGTATAATTGTAAAGAGAAATAAGATTTCCCTTTAGAAATATGCATCAAGAAATGCATGTTGAAATCCCCACCCTGTACAGAGATGTATTTATGACAGTGGATACTTATGAATAATTATAATTATAACCATGGGTTTTTATACAAAAATGATATTAAACTGAATACTTATGCATAATGTTCTGTTTAATGTCATTTTCATAAATCCATAAATATATCCATAAATGTCATAAATACACGTCTGACGTTTATAACACACCAAACTGTCGGTTGAAAATTGAGGATGTTATTATTTAAAGCAGTGATTCTTAACCATAGGCCCTGCTCCCGATTTCGCCGCAAGCGCCACCTAGAGGGCAGCAAAAAACGACGCTGTTTTGCGAAAGCCAATCAGCGTTGAGATGCTCCGATCGTCATCACCGCGGTCCTGCTGCAAAAGCGTGAATACACTTTATGAAACTGCCACACACACACCTGAGACTGAACGCCTGTTAGTTTGTGTCTAACGCTGGCACAGAGCCGACAAAACCGGTCATCAGACCGGCTGCTGGCAACGGCTTGGCAGAAAGCTCAGTGAAAGCAGTGAAGACCATGACGAAGAAAGCGCAGGACAGGGATGACTTTCAGAAGAGCTTACTGATCTACAGGAGTGCACCTCTACAGAACAGACTTTCACCAGCTCAAATGCTGATGGGTGGTCAGCAACAGAAACCATTCAGCTATTAAAAAATGTAGTTTCTCTGGGAGAGCTCATCTTTCTAAATATTGTGCTTGAATTAATATAAATCTATATAACTTTAAAAGTGTTTTCTAATTAAGTTGTTTTCAAGAATGTAATCTTCTTCAACATTTAAATCAGCTTTTTTTTTATATCTATTCAACTTTTTTCAATACCCCTAATTACGTTTCCTGAGTTTTTCAGAACGTTTACACGTTTACATGAGTGTGTACATGGCAGGCTAGAGCGGAGACTAAATTGTGGGGAGCAGCTTCAGAAACCAGTTCATAAAATATTTGCATTACGCAAGCATTTCCACAATTTTCACTCTTCATGCTTCATTTTTCAATCAAGCCATTCCGAACTTAGTCTCGTCCACAATGTTTTTTGGTCAGGAAGTTCGGTCTGGCATTGCTCGAAAGTGTGTTCCTCGCCTGAAATCGGGCGGGCCAATCAAATTGTCAGGGCGGGCTTTACATGATGATGGACAGATGATCAACAGTAACGTAATCAACCACGTCATCAAAGAGCGCTTGGGTTGAATTTGTTTACAACAACGTTGCTGTGGTCCGCTTGGGGCTGCGCGCTACGGGGGGGGAATATGGTCCGCTTGGGGCTGCGCGCTACGGCCGACGGGGGGGAATATGGTTCGCTTGGGGCTGCGCGCTACGGCCGACGTGGGGGACGATATGGTCCGAAGGGGGGGGGTTGAAGAGGGACCTACGACCTTTGTCGGAAGTCATTTTTGTCGGAAGTCATTTTCTCCACGTTAGAAATACAAGGTGTGGTGTGTGCCCGGGTTGAAATGCACATTTTTTTCAACTCAGTGCCGTCACCAGAAGAGCCATATGGCATCACCAAAAGAGCCATATATGGCTCGCGAGCCATATGGCATCACCAAAAGAGCCATATATGGCTCGCGAGCCATAGGTTCCCGACCCCTGTTTTAAGTCCAACTCTTGCCCCATAGGGAACGATGTGGTGACACATTTCTCAAAGAAAGCAGAAGGTACATGTTTTTGAAGCTAGCAGTACTCTTAATTTTGACCGCACAGACATATCAAGGATATCTCTGTGTTGGATCTTGTAAAATATGCGGTGCGCTAACTTTCTTTCAACAGGACCTAACGGCTGACAAATGGCTTCAACAGCCAGAGAAAATCTCTCATTTCTTAAGTTAGCTAGCTAGGATGTGTGGCTAGCCTTGACTAGCCTGAATGACACTGACTCCTACACGGACATAAACAAATTACTTTAGGTAGTTAGTCAAGCCAAATTAACTGGCCCAATTGCAGTTTATTTGTCAGATGTGAAACAAAAACCAGAAATTGACTATAAATATATATAAAGGCTAGCTGTCTTGTCTGCGTTGCGCACATGGCGGCCATCTTAGTACAGTGCACTCACTCATGCATTACATTTTGTTGGTAGTGATATGTGTACTTTTTAAATAACCATAACTTTTCAATTTTTAACCGATTTTTAAATGGTTTCATTATAATGTTTTGTTATAATCGTCAGAGATGTAGTTATGATACTGCATAACGATTGTGTATAAATAATAGGTATAATTTGGTATAATTGTAAAGAGAAATAAGATTTCCCTTTAGAAATATGCATCAAGAAATGCATGTTGAAATCCCCACCCTGTACAGAGATGTATTTATGACAGTGGATACTTATGAATAATTATAATTATAACCATGGGTTTTTATACAAAAATGATATTAAACTGAATACTTATGCATAATGTTCTGTTTAATGTCATTTTCATAAATCCATAAATATATCCATAAATGTCATAAATACACGTCTGACGTTTATAACACACCAAACTGTCGGTTGAAAATTGAGGATGTTATTATTTAAA
Source organism: Apeltes quadracus (assembly GCA_021346845.1). Taxonomy (NCBI): domain Eukaryota; kingdom Metazoa; phylum Chordata; class Actinopteri; order Perciformes; family Gasterosteidae; genus Apeltes; species Apeltes quadracus. The sequence goes on along the minus strand of CM037930.1, from coordinate 10,664,835 downwards.
GCAGTGATTCTTAACCATAGGCCCTGCTCCCGATTTCGCCGCAAGCGCCACCTAGAGGGCAGCAAAAAACGACGCTGTTTTGCGAAAGCCAATCAGCGTTGAGATGCTCCGATCGTCATCACCGCGGTCCTGCTGCAAAAGCGTGAATACACTTTATGAAACTGCCACACACACACCTGAGACTGAACGCCTGTTAGTTTGTGTCTAACGCTGGCACAGAGCCGACAAAACCGGTCATCAGACCGGCTGCTGGTCAGCCTGAAGCAGCGATTTTGATTTGTCCAGTTCGGGACAGCTCCAGTACCGTTTTCCAATCACAGCCCGCCGGCGCAGTTGGTGAGACCCGCGGAATACATGCGCGATCATATTGACACACGCAAACTTATCGCACTGACCGCTCCCCCGCAGCCGACAGCTACCCCTTCCCCTCCTCGGTCAGCCGGCCCGCTGTCCGTTACCGCCGACCACTACTGTGATGTTACTAAGAACTACATTAGCCAGCATGCCTCAGTGCTAAGGGGGCATGCGCATAAGCCGGGCGGTTAGCGTGGCAGTAGGACCGTGCACGTGTACAATAAAAGAGATTAACGTTTATCACGCCTCGTCTGCTAATTGGAATATTAGACAAGACAACACATGGTGTCAGAAGTGGCCGTGAGCAGCTAACGAAGAAAGATTTGCCGCGGTAGAACGAGGAGAAAAAGAGAGAGAGAAAAAAGAGAAATCTCCGGTCGCGTGAGGTAATGTGCTAACGAGTCAACATGCTAATAGAGTTCGCTACGTCGTGTGATGGCTACGAGTGGCAGTGGAAGTGAAGCGGGAGACGAAGGACAGATCGAACAAGTAGAAAAGGATCTTGTGCCTGAGGCAGAGGACAACCAGCAACATGAGCGTCAGGGAGAAGTCCCTGTACCCCGACGTTCAATAATGGAGAGGCTAAGTCCACAAACTTCCATGCAACTGACTGGTAATCTTGCTGATAATTGGAAGCATTTTAAGCAACGTTTTAATATATATTTAGCAGCCAGTGAAGCAGGGGCAGATGATGAAAAATTGAAAGCTCACATTCATGTTATGGGAGAAGATGCGTTGGACATATATAATAGCTTTCAGATGGATGAAGCTAATATGACTTTAGCAGAATTAATGGTGAAGTTTGAAGAATACTTTGTGCCTAGCCAGAACGTGACGTTTGAGAGGTACAGGTTTTTCACCCATGACCAGAAGCAAGGAATACTTTTTGATCAGTACTTAGCAGAGCTTCACACATTAAGCAAAACATGTGAATTTGGCACCCTGAGAGATTCACTAGTGAGAGACAGGATCGTTTGTGGCACAGTGGATAACGCACTCAGAGAAAGATTACTCAACTTCAAGCTTTTGAAGTAAAAACGGACCATAAACCTCTGGTGTCCATCATGTCCAAACCTCTGAATGACTGTCCTGTAAGAATACAGCGCATGCTAATCAGGCTGCAAAAGTACGACATATGCATGATATACACAGAAGGGAAATACATGTACACCGCCGACACCTTGTCTAAAGCAGTGGATAAGGGGGAGCGTGCGGGCAGCGAGGACACTGCAGAAATACAGGCATATGTGGACATGATTGTGATGAATCTGCTGGTAACAGCTGACAGAACGGAACAAATACGCAGAGAGACAAATGCAGACGAAACGATGAAAGAACTCAAACGCACAGTACAGACAGGATGGCCTGAAAACATAAAGGATTGCCCCACCAAAATACAAGACTACTGGAACTGTAGATCTGAGCTCAGTGTGGTGGATGACTTGATATTGAAGGTGAGCAAGTTTGTTATTCCATCGTCGTTACATAAACAAATGCTCCAAAAGATACACAAAGACCATCTCGGAGAAGTCAAGTGTAAACGGCGGGCAAGAGAAGTCATGTACTGGCCGAGAATCAATCAAGACATCAGCCAGACAACAGCGTCATGTGAGCTATGTCGCGTCTACAGGCCGAAGCAACAAGCTGAGCCGCTGATGTCTCGATCTATTTGACTGTGATGGAAAGAGTTACATAGTGGTCACCGACTACTTTTCAAATTATCCAGAAGTTGGAGCACTTCAGTCAACATCAAGCAAAGCAGTCATCAGCTACCTTAAGACTGTCTTTGCCAGGCATGGAGTGCCATGTGAACTGTTTTCGGACAATGGGCCCCAGTTTTCAAGCTGTGAGTTTGCTGCCTTTGCCAGAGAATGGGGGTTTCAACACTCAACGTCGAGTCCAATTTATCCGAAATCCAACGGCTTGGCAGAAAGCTCAGTGAAAGCAGTGAAGACCATGACGAAGAAAGCGCAGGACAGGGATGACTTTCAGAAGAGCTTACTGATCTACAGGAGTGCACCTCTACAGAACAGACTTTCACCAGCTCAAATGCTGATGGGTAGGCGCATTCGCTCTAACCTTCCAGTTAATGAGGACTTGCTTACGCCCAAAAACGCACGCAACGTCAGAAAAATGAAGGAGGAACAAAAAGCGAAGCAAAAACAGCTGTATGATCGAACGGCAAAACACCTGCCAAAGCTGAGTCCTGGAGACCTGGTGCGTCTTAGGGACATCTCTACAGGCACATGGGAACAGAAGGGACAGGTGGAAGAGAAAGTTGCTCCACGCTCCTATAGGATCCAGTCGGGAAAAGTGTCTCTGAGGAGGAACCGCACAGATCTTCAACTACAAACGACTGAACAGGACAGTACGGTTCAGGAGACGGTTCAGCAGGACACAACTGAATCTACTGAGCGATCGTACAGTGGTCTGACAGCAGAGTCTGCGTCAACGCCTGAGACAACACCTTTCAAAGGGTTGAAATCGCCAGCTGCTGAAAGACAGGCTAGACCTAAGAGACATGATCAGCCACCTCGGAGGTTGATTGAAAGTTGCTAAAGTATCTTAGTTTGTTTTGTAAAAAAAAAGAAACAAAAAGCAACATGGACTTTTAAGTTTATCTTGTTCAGATAAGTTTGTTTAAAAAAAATAAATAATAATAATTGTAAAAAAAGGAAGTTGCAATTGTAGAAATTGTTTACAAGTATAGTTTGTTGCATAACGGTACCTAAAGATGTCTATGTTTTTGCAGAGGTAAATATCATTTCATTATAGAGGGAAAGATGTGATGTTACTAAGAACTACATTACCCAGCATGCCACAGTGGTAAGGGGGCATGCGCATAAGCCGGGCGGTTAGCGTGGCAGTAGGACCGTGCACGTGTACAATAAAAGAGATTAACGTTTATCACGCCTCGTCTGCTAATTGGAATATTAGACAAGACAACACAACTACTACCCCCCCCCCCCCCGGCCTGACCCGGCCCGCCGACCGTTACCGCCGACCGCTCAACATGTCGCAGTCTAAACTACGCATAAAAATACAGAAAGGAACAGGAATCAAAAAGCCGGTTAAAGCAGTTTATTGGTAATGATACACGGGCATACTGCCAGTATTGTAAGACGGATTTCTATGCGAAACTTAGTGATATTAAAAAACACATGACAACTCAAAAACATACTCAAAAGGCAAAGCCTTATAACAATTCCAACCTAAACAAGCTGCCATTTATGGTTAAAAAATGTGACCGCAAACAAGGCTGAGTAATCACTGAACACTGTTTCATGCTACCATGCTACCACAATTCCTCTCATACAGCAAAGATTGTCATACAGCAACAATCACAATTGAATGTAAAATGATATGCAAATTAGGTGATGACGTCATCTAGCGACTTTTAGGACAGCCAATAGGTACTTTCCTTACTGAGGGGTTGGCAACACTGCTCCCACCCCATCAGCCCACCTCGCAACTGCTAGCAACCACCCACCCCGTCAGCCCGTAGTAGGTAGATCATTTCGACTTGTTCATTTTATAAGTAGCTTGTATGCTATACTATACCGCCGTATGGTTTTGTAGTAGGTTTGACTACAATGTCAAGAGTAAAACAGACTTGGTACTTTTATTTTGATGCTCGTGGTTGGAGGCTGGATTGTACTTCCGGTGTCTGAGAGCGGAGATGTGTTCAGGTTGCAGGGTTGTTACAGTTTGATCAGCGTCTCCGAACGAGGAAGTGCAGCCATGGCGCAGGCACTGAAGGGAAGGTTTGACAAGTTCCTTCGTCAGAAGAACGTCATAACGGACATTCTTGAAAAAATTGAGACGAAGACCGGAGTGAGCAGGACGTACATCGCTCTTGGTGAGTGCGACAGGAGCGGAGACGAGAACAGACAACGGAGGGACGGAGGCAGCGTATGGCAGGGCGCTTCCTCCGCCCTCTTGTCATCCTGTAGCCAGGGACGGGAGAGGCTGCGGTAAGAAGCCCGGGTTGTGTTGAGAAGTGACGGGACGGCCTGTGTCAACGAGCTCGGGGCAAGCGGAGCAGTGACGGCAGGGCCTGTAGTAGTGAGCCCGGGGTAAGTGGAGCAGTGACGGGAGGGCCTGTGGTAGTGAGCCCGGGGTGAGTGGAGCAGTGACGGAAGAGGCTGTGTGGGGAAGTAACGGGAGGGCCTGTGCTAAGAAGCCCGGGCTGGTAGTGACGGAAGAGGATGTGGTCAGTGCAGTGAGGCAACGTCTGTCTTGTGCTTTCTTTGCAGCTGTCATCGGGCTTATCGCAGTGTACTTGGTCGTTGGCTACGGAGCCTCCCTCCTGTGTAACCTCATCGGTTTCCTTTATCCAGCCTACATATCGTAAGTATTATTCTTAGAGCAAAGGAGGGGCCTGCGCAGCAACCCCACCCAAGACAAACACAAACACACACACACACTCATGAAAAAACATCGATGTTTAGGGATATCTTTTGTATGTGGGTAGTGTACTAGTGGCTAGTGCCACTGTAACAAATATTTATTTTGGCCTATTATGTCAGTATAATATTTTTTCTCATACCAGTAGCTCCCTAATGACATGACGTATTCTTCATGTTTTTGCTGACCATTTGTTAAGTCGAGGGTATACAGCTTGTTGATATGTAGTCTTGTTCCCCTGATTGGATATACTCATCAGGGATATTACATACAACTTTACAAAGCGCCTCATCATGATCATAACTTGATTTTACCATTCATTTTAAGAATTCTGCAGAGAAACATACTTTATTATCATGTTAACCAAAGTTTTTTACTCCCACTTTCTTTTTTGTTTTTATGCAAAAAAAAAGAAAAATTAGGAAATCAACAGCCAAATATAAATCTCAGTATGTTGCTGTTTGTCAGCACTGGTTGTTGGACTTTTAAAGCTGCCGCTGTAAAAGAGCAAGGTATGTGTGTGTGACCGAAACAAACACTTTTATACTGAATCGAAACACTCATGAGAAAGATTTCTATTGCAAAAAAACTCAAGGTAAACTGAATAAATTGCTCAGGCTGAAAATAATGTTGATAGAAAGACAATAGGGGCCTTATTGGTAGGGGACACACAGATTAAAGGCATCCACATGACTGAGGAACAGAGCGGGTGATGTATTTTATAATATCCCTAAAGATACATTTTGGTAGGCATGATTCTTTCAACAAGAAGACCAGTGTTTTACAACGTCTTGTGGTTTTCCAAAAACTCAAACCCAACTGACAATGTTTTGTTTTTGTTTAATGACTTAAAGTTCGAACAAAACGTTGTCCTGAATAAAAATGATTGCAATGGGACACTAAGAGCAGATTTAGTTGTGTGTCATGATCTGATGATTGGCGGGTCAGCCTTTATAGGGTAGGCGCGGGAGGTGTTTCCAACCAGACCAGGAAAAAGCCGTTTTTGACCACTGTTTAGTATCATGTTACGCTCCGCCTCCACAATTTGAGGAACTGCCGTGAGCTGCTCATCCCTAGGCAGGTGTATTACCGGCACCCCACCGAGTGCTTGGAATTGGTGCAATGTGGACAGTAGACATGTTCAAAAGCATTTCCCTTTTGAATAAACAATCTACCCGCGCAAATAATCCGCTTTGCTTTTGGTGTGAACGCAGCATAGTGATGCTTCAGGTTAGAGACGACGGATGAGTACACTCACTCAAATGAGTGATGTCAAGGCACCAACCGACTTTGGCATTCAGGTAAATTCTGAGATCGGAAGGAGGAAGAAAAAAAACAAAGAAAAATGGAAATTAAAGAAGGAGTAATGTTAACTTTATATATCAATCTTTTCTCTTCAATGTTGGTACTCTCTCTTTTCAGGATTAAGGCCATTGAAAGTACTACCAAGGACGATGATACTAAATGGCTGACTTACTGGGTGGTTTATGGACTCTTCAGTGTGGCAGAGTTTTTTGCTGATATCTTCCTCTCGTGGTTCCCATTCTACTATATCGGAAAGGTAATCCAGCCGTTTGTGTTGTGCCTGCTTGATTTTTTTAAATCAATGTCATGAAAAATGTATTTCTTCATAAAACAAAGAATCAGTGAGCCAGAAGCTCACCGCAGTGTGCGTCCTGACCCAGGCATATACTTTACTACGGTGACCCTAATGACTTCTGATTGGTCCTAAACTGCCTGGGATTGACTTTGGTTAAACCAATCAATTCGATAAATCCTTTAGTTTTTATAGCCCCAAATTACAAATCTGCCTCAGAGGGCTCTATGATATGTACATATACATCCTCTCCTAGAAAAAATCCCCAAAAAATGAGAAAATAAAACCTTTTAACGTGGAGAAAAAAAAGAAGGAACCTACGTGAGAATGGCAGAGAAGGATCCTGTCCCGGGATGGACAGAATGCAAATATGCAAAGAACATAAAAGGTGTAAAATATGTTCAATTCATATGACCAATGATTACAATATTGAGAGTAGAGCCAGGTTTAAGGCAAGACCACTGCAGGAACAACAACAACAACTACTATCATCAGGTAGAACAACTATCCACAGAAACATGTGGGGAGACTTCATGAAAGAAGTAAAGTCAGTACTGTTGGTTTATGATGACCGTAATAATAATGTGACCAATAATAATGATAGTAATGGCAGCAGCAGGTGTAAGCATGGCAATGGTAGGACTAGGGTCCAGATAGAAACATAACCCCTGGAAACCTGTGAGGCAAGAGAGCACAAACTGTCCGTGCTACAATGAAATTCTTTAAATTTCTACAGTTTCCCCACTTCAATATTTAAATCAAATGTGAAGCAGCAAAGCCACACAAACCATATTCCTAAGCATACCCAAGTAATTTTCTCCCCTGCCATCATTTCCAGTCAAACGCTGTGAAATATTGTTAGTTTCTCAAGTACAATGAGTGACAGAGTCTGAATCAAAATACTTAACTAGTCCATCATCACCATTTACCGTGCTTCCACCATCATTCAAGCTTAACCATCACTGATCATAACTTAACGACACAATCACACCACAAAGGGTTAATATACTGGCACATAGACAAGTTACAGGTCGCTGCCGTGAGAGGCTAATGCTAGCGCTATCTGAAGTTGCTTCCACTATCTCTACAAAGTCTCTTTGTTCCACAAGTCACGGCTCTTACCGGCTGCCTTTCTGGGTTTTCGATCTCGTCAGTCAAGCACTGCACGGTCGCAGATTAGTTTCTCTGATGTAGGACTGCAACTAACAATAATTTTCTGTTGATTTTAATTTTTTCCGATTCACCAAAAAAATCTTCAGAAAGTTTGTCAGTTGTCCGAACAATAAATCATTTATAAAAATACACCGGTACTGGTCTACTTCGTACCGGGCCGTAGGAAAAAAAAAAAAAAAAAACCTCTCCCGTCCTACCCTCCCACCCCGCCGGGTGGTTATTTTGTTGTGTTTATCCGCCACACTTTGAAGACCACTTTTGAAATATTATCTAACATGGAACCTGTTCGCGAGGCAAAAATGGTCGGGGGACCTCTGTTCTACACTCACAAGTAAACATTTTCTTTAAATATTTAAACATCTCTGACTTATTGAGGGGTGTAATAATGCGTGACACGACGAATGGATAATTCAATTTGTTGCCAACTCTTTTAATCGAATAATTGCAGACCTAGCCGGATGTTATCTTTCTGTCCGGATCTAACCAAAGGAAGTAGTTCCGCCCTATTTTCTACCCGTTCCGCCTGGGTTTCCTTTATTGATTTACCTACCGTAACATACCACCTTAACACTGGGGGAGAATGCTAAATTCGTGATGTGCCCATGAGATATGGAAGGTGAGAGAGGAGCTTGTTGTATCCTAAGAAGTCATTTTAGGTTTTAAAACTCTAGGGACCTCAAATAACCCAGCATTTATGGAGCGAAGCTCTCTAGTGGGGCAATATGGTATCATACGCCCCTTAAGATAAAACTGAGCCTCACTAGCATGTACCTTGTAGGTGACGAGAAATTCATCAAATTGATTTTATATTGTATAGCCAAAAATCACAATTTGTCTGAGGGCTTTACGGCCTGTACACATGTAACACCCTCTGTCCCAAAACCCTCACATTGGCACAGGAAGAGAAGAGAGAAGTACCTTGAATTCAATTATTGAGTTTATAGTGCAAATAGAAGCGAATACAGGAGTAATATAATCCCTTTTCTTGGTTCTTGTTAATACATGTGCAAAAGCATTCTGGATCAACTAGAGAAGCTTAAAAGATTTATTAGAGCAGCTGGATAGGAAAGAATTGCAGCAAACTAGTTTAGAAGTAACCAATGCATGAAGTAATTTTTCTGTATATTGTTGGGACAGGAAGAGCATGAATTTTGATGTATTACGTAGGTCAAAAAAGCAGTGTTTCATATCTAAACGTTAAAGTACAGACCATGGTCGAAGATTACTTCAAGATTACAGGGAACGGCGGGTCATGCCGTCACCATGTAGGATTCTTCGTTTAGTGCCCCATAGTTCAAAGCTTCTATACAGAATATACAGCAAGGAGGAACTATGGACAGATTGGGGCCCCAGGCAGGGTAACTCCTGTGTTATTTTTAAGCTTTTTGAACCATCCTTAGCCTGGCACCCCGCCTCACACCACTTTCCCGAAGATAACCCTACCAGAAGCACTAGGATAGCACAGGTGCTCGGAGTTATAGTGTCTGAGATGGTGGACAACCAGTGCCTTGTTCTAGCAAGCTGTGAACCACAGTACCATACTGTATGACTAGGCATTAGTCAGCATTTCTTACTGTAACCCAATTCACTGGGTAGTATGAGTATCAGCAGCCTCTTCCTATGAATTCCTATTTACTCCAGCTTGTCATACTGCGATATGTGTTTGTATTAGGGCTGTCAACATTAATACGTTTATTTATGCGATTAATGTGGCCACGATTAATGCGTTGAAATATTTTCAGGAAAGACTGGAAGTAAAACAAATTGTGCGACAAAGCAAAGAACTGTGCAGAGGAATTACTCGTGTCAAACAGACATCTTAAAGCTAGTTTGTATATGTACTAGGCCTGTCAAAAGTAGAGCGTTAACAGCCTTAATTAGTTGTTTGTTGTTAATTACGTCAATTATTTTAACGCATTTCATGCATGCGCAGTGTGGCCATTTATTCAGGTCAGGAAAGTGTCCGAAATGCGGTTGTGGTTGGACTATTATAACAAACAAATCCTCCTCCTGGCGACATTTTTGTCAAAAGCGACTAGAGACAAATCTAGTGACATATAAACAGCATATTTCTCATAATTTAAACAAGTCTCCTGAAGAAAAACTATCGCTCTCTTCCCCCCTCCGGACGTGTGTGTATGAGAGAGAGAGACAAGGGCGTAAATCCCAGGGGGGTCAGGACTCCCCCATCTAAGGGTTGCCCCCCCCCCTAGAAATATCATTAAAACAATGGTGTGTGTATTGTAAATAACATAATGATGGATACATACAATATCTGTGGAAGAAGTAAAACAATACAAACCCCCAAAATGCTTTTTAAGTTTAGAAACATTTTGAGTCCCCCCTCCCTTGCCTCACAGTGGTTTGGTCCACTGCTTGCTAGCGCTATGCGATCTGCACTCGACTCACACATCGGTAGAGACAGGAACGTAGTAAGTAGGCGGTCTAAGACTATTTTATTCACATTAAACATCGGATGAAGTTTTTCTTTTCTCAAATACAAATTATGCTGAGTAATTAATGAATTGGTCATAACAAAAAAGTTTGCTATGCTAGTGTAATATAATGTAATGTTGCCCAGCTTGTTTGATAGCTTGTTGGATATGCCCCTACTAAAACTAGCTAATGTTATTATTTGTGTCCCCTTTAAAAATTGCTCTTCAGAAATGTTATGTTTCTTGTCCCCCCCTACTGTTGGATCAGATTTACGCCCATCGAGAGAGAGAGGCAGCCCGCTCAGTGCACTTTTTGGGAGTTTTTTTTTCCCGGGAGTCCCGTGAAGAACACTCCCGTTCTTCCCGGGAGTCCCGGGAAGAACACTCCCGTTCTCCCCGGGAGTTTCCAGTTTTTCACCCGGACACCTCCCAGTTTGTTATTTCTCCCAGGAAACGTTGCATATGCGCCCCCTCTTTGTATGAATAAATGACACGTGTCCGGAGAGGAAGCCCAAGCGTCTCTCATCCCTTGTTTTTCCCCCAGCTTGTCCTTGCTCTCCTCGTTGTTTCTATGTATACGTAGATACAACATACGGCTTATGAGGTTCCCTGCAGAGTTGCTACCACCGCGCCAACCATTGTGAATGACTCAAATAACCGGATATGGAGAGGGCAGAAAATAGCAGCAGCAGCAGCTTTGGATATGGGCCTGTGCACATGAAGGCACGGAATGCCAAAGAGCACAATGTACTTTACCAGTGATTCTAGTCCACATATTTGGGGAAATATTGTACTGTAAATTTCACATTTATTTATTATTATTGATAATAGTAGTTAATGATAATTGTAATACAAGATAGAATTCAGCTATATATATATAAAACCGATCCAACTACATCGACGAGTTGGCCATATGGACGACATATATCGATCAAAGATCGATTTAAAATGTAATAAATTGATTTTATCAATACTAGGAAATAACCCGTTGGATTTAAGCACGTCAGACTTTTTTCTTAGCATATTTAATGATAAAGGCTGTCGCAGACAGAGCCGTGACGTGCTCACGCAGCATGCAGGTCCCGCCGTCCCGAGCCCCGATTCAACCGGGTTTCACGGAAAATCCGAGAGGACGTTCCAAAAGGGTTGAAATAGCGGGGGGAGTGGGGGGGGGGGGGGGTTGCGGATGTTGGTAGGGGTAAACCATTATTGCAGGGGTGTTTTTTGTGTATATCACTAATACGGGTTTTTTCTGCTACACTGCTACAGCAGTGTTTGCACTTTATTCAAAGAAAATGTGAATGCATTTGCCATTCATTGTTGTTTACTTGTTTATTTATATTCATAATTAATTGATACCTGATTCTCCACAAGAAACGACAGGAATCTAGGAAATTTATTTTAGTCACACTGGTTGAATTTTTGGCTAAAAAGTTACTGAATCGTTTTCAAGTCATTGAATCGTATCGGATCGTATTGTTCTAAATTAACCAATATTGTCCTTGAATCGTATCGACAACCATGAATCGTTAAAAACGAATCGTTACACCCCTAATATATATATATATATATATATATATTATAAAATTGTTAAGTATGTCAAGTAGATCACTAGTTGCTGTATTGAAGTCATGAACTCATTAATGCAGGAATAGCCAGGCCAAGGGGGTGGCTTTAGTTCAGTGGGTCCTTGAGCAGACATTCTATGATGTAACTCTTTTCTTTTTCTCTTAGTGTGCCTTCTTGGTTTGGTGCATGGCTCCGATGTCCTCCAACGGATCAATGCAGATTTATACCTGCATCATTCGACCCTTTTTCCTGAGGAATGAAACCAGGATTGACGATGCTGTGAAGACACTCCAGGATAAGGCGTCAGAAGCTGCTGACAAGATTAAAGATGAGGGTGAGGGATGAACACTGCTACATTTTTTTAAATGGAGAAAATTTTGATAATTATATATCAGCCATATATACACTCACCGGCCACTTTTTTTAGGTACACCTTGCTAGTACCGGGTTACACCCCCTTTTGCCTTCAGAACTGCTTTAATCCTCAGAGAACATTCCTTAGAGAGTTTGGTCCATATTGACATGATAGCATCACGCAGTTGCTGCACATTTGTCGGCTGCACATCCATGATGCGAATCTCCCGTTCCACCACATCCCAAAGGTGCTGTATTGGATTGAGATCTGATGACTGTGGAGGCCATTTCAGTACAGTGAACTCATTGTCATGTTCAGGAAACCAGTCTGAAATGATTGGCGCTTTATGACATGGCGCGTTATCCTGCTGGAAGTAGCCATCAGAAGATGGGTACACTGTGGTCATAAAGGGATGGACATGGTCGACAACAAAACTCGTTGAAACGATGCTCAGGTGGTACTACAAGTGTGCCAAGAAAATATCCCCCACACCATTGCACCACCAACACCAGCCTGAACCGTTGATACAAGGCAGGATGGATCCATGCTTTCATATTGTTTACGCCAAATTCTGACCCTACCATCCGAATGTCGCAGCATAAATCGAGACTCATCAGACGAGGCAACCTTTTTCCAATCTTCTATTGTCCACTTTTGGTGAGCCTGTGCAAATTGTAGCCTGAGTTTCCTGCTCTTAGCTGACAGGAGTGGCACCTGGTGTGGTCTTCTGCTGCTGTAGCCCATCCGCCTCAAAGTTCCACGTGTTGTGCGTTCAGAGATGCTCTTCTGCGTACCTCGCTTGTAACGAGTGGTTATTTGAGTTAATGTTGCCTTTCTATCAGCTCGAACCAGTCTGGCTATTCTCCTCTGACTTGTGGCATCAACAAGGCATTTGCGCCCACAGAACTGCCGCTCACTGGATATTTTCTCTTTTTCGGACCATTCTCTGTAAACCCTAGAGATGGTTGTGTGTGAAAATCCCAGTAGATCAGCAGTTGCTAAAATACTCAGAGCAGCCCGTCTGGCAACAACCATGCCACGTTCAAAGTCACTTAAATCACCTTTCTTCCCCATTCTGATGCTCGGTTTGAACTGCAGCAGATCGACTTGACCAAGTCTACATGCCTAAAAGCATTGAGTTGCTGCCATGTGATTGGCTGATTAGAAATTTGCGTTAACGAGCAGTTGGACAGGTGTACCTAATAATAAAGTGCCCGGTGAGTGTACTTTTTATAGACATTATTTGAAGTTTAAAGCACATGCACAGAGGGAACAATTTGTTCTTGTTTGAGACCAAGGCCCTTGTGTAAGTAGCAAATGTTCTTGTTCTGGAGGTGCAAACGGTCATAAAAGTCGCAAATTGGAGCAGCTAGAGAGGAAAAAAGGAAACCAATGTAACTTTTAGAAATCCTTCACCATGTTTTTTTTGCTGCTAGTATTAATTGATTGACGATCTATATCGGCGGATCTCAATAGTATTTCATTATAGCAGCTAGTCAACAAGGCTCCAGAATATACTTTTATTACCACTTTCCAAAAAGCCTTCCACTGCTCTGAAGTTAGTAAACCACTTGAGTAAACTCTATGTTATTATTGTATAATTTTTGTATTTTATTCATAGAGGGTTTTTTCTTTTTCTTAAACACAGAATTCAAATGATTACAAAAATGAAAGTTTGGTCATTGATTGAAATAAATGTAGTCATGAGTCATTTTAATGATGGATTATAATCTGCAAGGATTATGAACGGATCACAAATAATCTCTAGTATCAATTTGTTCCTTTTAAATAACTGGATTTATTCGAGCTGGTCAACAGCAAATTTTATAAGATCAAAGGTCACATCATGAGAACGTTCTAATTTCACTGAATGGAGCCTAAACACATTACAATGTAACCAAGCTGTGATGTTAGCAGCTCTCCTAGCGATTTAAACACAAGGAGGTTGTTAAAAATGTAACTAGAAAAGCATAAATGATGTTCCGATAATGTTGGTCATTAAAACAGTATTTTACTTAGTGATGATTAGATCATTTTCAATTATTTACCTAGACGTCCAAAAGAAAATAAACTTTATCTGAAAACCTTTTGTATCCAAACAAATTTACATTACCTTCTTTTCTGTGTGTGTGTGTGTGTGCGTGTGCGTGTGTGTGTGTGTGTGTGTGTTCGTGTGCGTGTTGCGTCTACAGCCAAGCGAGCCACAGCAAACATCATGTTCGAGGAGAAGAAGAGCACCTAAGGAGGCTTCCTGTCCACAGCGTCACTCTGGCGCTGACTGTTCCTGACAAAACGTTGTCTTCAAAATGGTTGTGTTAAGTACATAATCTTTGCCCAACCTGTAATAGATATGAACCAAATAAAAGCCAACCTCCTGAAGTGGTCTATTGTGTGCTATATCAGACAACTTAAAAAGAAAAAAAAGGGCTTCTGGAGCCAATTATCGGTAGTCCGCCTTGGGTCTTTATCAGAGGCGGACAGAGTACACTAATTCATTACTTGAGTAAAAGTACAGATACCCTTAAATACATGAGAGATATGCTACCCAAAGCCTGACCTAATATTCCAGCACTTGTTGAATGTCAGGAGCACCTAAATACTTTGCTGGTCCACGTATAATAAAGTTAGTTGCACCAGTAAACCAATTAAAAAAGTTAGTCTGGAGCCATTGGAAAATTCTGAACAACCAGCACTTCATAATTAATATTACTGCTGGGGTATCTTGGGTATGGGTATATTTTATTATTATATCAATTTATTATATATATTAATTTTTATTATAATTTTTATTATAATATTTATTAGTTTATTATAGTGTACACTGAAATATTATACTGTGTTTTACAGAGAAGGTATGAGACACTGGAGGAATACTGTCAACTGTGGCAGTAGCAATGCAATATTTAGAAAATGTACTCTTGTACTCTTGATACTCAAGTACTTTTAAAAACAAGTACTTCAGCCGCTGCATTTCATGCTCTTGTTAGTTGTTTGTTTATTTGGCACTTAATACACTTCTGGATGTTCCATGTTTCACTGCTTCAATTGAAATTTCTGATTATGAATAATAGATATTTACTGATACTGATAGACCCTAATACAGGAGTAATATAATCCCTTATCTTTATTCTTGTTAATACATGTGCGACAGCATTCTGGATCAACTAGAGAAGCTTAAAAGATGTATTAGAGCAGCCAGATAGGAAAGAATTGCAGTAAACTAGTCTAGAAGTAGCCATTGCATGAACTATTTTTTCTGCATGTTGTTGAGTCAGGAAGAGCTTGAATTTTGATATTTAACATTTACATTTAACATTTATATTTGGTTAACTTAATATTTACATTTAAAATGTACATTTAGATCAAATATATTATCTAACAACTTTTTGTTACTGCCAAACATTATCATTGGAAAAATTATTATCAGAGGTAAAACAGCTGGACCCATATCAGCCTAACCTCACGATCAGACAACGGACCGGCGTGAAAGGGAAGCACATACGACGCTGTAGAGATGGTACACAGGTTTAGCTAGTTAGCTAAGTGCTAACGCTGTTTATGGGCATGACTGTGGCCCTTTCCAGAGACTATTTATTAAGGAGACGTGCCACTTCCTCAATCCTCAATACAACTCCCGTAGGAAAACCTATAACGGCAAAGATGGCAGTTGTATGCGCATGTCCCGTCCCTCCCGCTGAAAAGCCAATCATCTGCTTTTTGATAGTCAAGCTGGGAAACATTTAAGCCTATCGTCTGGTTCCACTGACGCATGCGCACAGTTGAGGTTTTGCGACAGCCGAGACGATGGGCACAACCAAAGATTTTCTAATATGGAAAGATGTGGCACTCTCTCGTTACTTCCGGGTTCTGGACGGGCTGCAGTAACACGTCTCTGTCCACGCGGGGCGCTCGCAGGCAAGTGCAGAATGCATTGGACTCTATGAGGCTTCACCCCCTAAAGTCCATTGAGGCTAAAGACTTTTCTCAGGATATCATTTTTTGTGAAGCAATTTGAAACTTGCATTCAAAAGGGGAGGCTAGAATAATACACTCAGCGGAAAATGTTTAAGTTCACTCATCTGTTCTAAAAATCCGTTCAAAAAATGACGTCACATATTTGCATACTGCCGGAGGTGCTGCTTTACGGCCATTTCCTCGGCGATCTCTACGGCACTTCTGAATCATGGCTTCCTTTCTCATGGCATCAGCAACACGATTGACAACGATAACACCAGCTGCTATTTGAGGTAAACTTTGACAGAAAGTCCTCCTAAACTTTATATTTCTGATTCTGCTTTAGCTCCAGCTGCCATCAAACAGGGTCTCTGGTCGTAATCGGTCGCAATCCGTCACTGACCAATCAGCATTCATTAGCAGAATGCTAGCGTGTTCCGGCCAACAACGGCCCAACCTGTAAGGAATCGAAAGGACATAAGCACTCATTCGCTCGACTTTTGGTCTATAATCCATATTGAACTTGCGGAATCAACAATAAAATATACGTTGATTCAACGACAAGCAGGAGAAAGAGCTAAATTTAGCCGTCTAGCTTCATAGAGTCCAATACAATCTGCACTCGGACAGAGTACACTAATTCATTACTTGAGTAAAAGTACAGATACCCTTAAATACATGAGAGATATGCTACCCAAAGTCTTGTATTTGCCTGACCTAATATTCCAGCACTTGTTGAATGTCAGGAGCACCTAAATACTTTGCTGGTCCACGTATATTTAAGTTATTCGACTTTTGGTCTATAATCCATATTGAACTTGCGGAATCAACAATAAAATATACGTTGATTCAACGACAAGCAGGAGAAAGAGCTAAATTTAGCCGTCTAGCTTCATAGAGTCCAATACAATCTGCACTCACCTGCGATCACCTCCAGTGGAATTTAACGGAACTGCAACCAAGATCGATACAATGGGCCCGAATAGGGAGTGCCCAAGCTCTCCTTAGGCTCTGGCACAACACCGGCATTCTGGATAGAGACGTAAATTAAGGTTGGTGTCGTGAAGCCTTGCGCATGCGCAGTAACAGTAACCTGTGGGGGGAAAAGGCGTTTTAAACCTTATTTTGGGGCAAAGTCATCAAACTTTTTCAGCGATTTTTATCATATTCTACTGCTGTTTCTATACATGTGGTTTTTATGTCCCGATGACCTGTGGAAAGTGCAGTTCTGACTCTCTTCCCATTCAATGAGATAGGAGGTAGGTCTTGTTAGAGCTGCCCGGAGGCGTTGCAAAGATGGCGGCGAGTGGCATGACTTGCCTTGCCTTTCTCAATACCCAAGACGGCGAGAACGGACTTGCGTTCCTGCGAGAATAGACCCTGGAGACGGACTCGGGATTCTAGACTCATTGGTACGGGAGAACGGTAATTTCCGCAATTGGAACAGCAGCTAATACATTTTAATACAGTTATTGACTGTTAAGTTTTTTATCATCAATCTTTTGTTCTGTTTTCCTTTAAAATAAAAAAGGTATATAAATAATGGCGCACAAGAGTAAATATATATTGTGTAGAGTGCCTAAATAATTAGGCAAAATATCTGGGATGGATCAGATCAGAGTTGTCAAAGATATTTCTAGATGAAGAGGAGCGTCTGTAAATTGCTGTGCTGCTGAACTTCATTGCTTTTCACGGACAGGTGTATATCTAGGTTTCATTCATATTAGATGGAAGAAACACATAAAATGTTAATTAGGTGAACGTTTAATTCAGGGCTGTTATCAACAATTAAACATCACTAATAAATACATTGAAAATGTACCTGAAACTCATCTGTGTCTCATTAATAGATTGCATTAATAGTGATTAACCTCATATTATTTTATGTATATAATATATTGATCGATGAGGCTGTAGACCGTAAAATAGAAGAAGAAAGAAAGTATCCTTTATTGTTCCTGTGGGGAAATTATTCTGCATTTAACCGCACAGTGTGCTGCCAGTAAAGGTGCCCGGGGAGCAGTTATGGGTTGGGTGTCTTGCTCAGGGTGTCAGGTATTTTATGTTACCATTAGAGAGGCGAGAACAAAACCACAGACAAGTCGTATTACTTTGCAAAGGGGACTCTAGACACACCGCGTTTGCCGTGCCGAAATCCGCCACGAGTTTTATTCAGAAAGTTCACAGGAGATAACAGATTTACATACGAGGGCGGGGCTTCACCCCTGCTCCGGCCAGCTGGTAAAGCATACTTCAAAAGCACTTTTTACTGTGGGTCATTCCAGAACTCGCCATAGTGACCTTTGAAACCGGCCACTTGTCCGAGTCCCGGGGGCATCCTATCTAAACAAAGAGATTTCAGAGATACTTTTATTGACCCGTATCCTGAGTCCCATCTGTTAGGTTACTGTTTGACCAGGCGGTCACAAGGAAGGGTCACAGAGGTGTCACTTCACCCCCTGTGGTTTCTTCTTTGTTGCTCTTTGTAACTGACATTCCTTAAGTCCCGTAATTGCTCAGCATCTCAGCAAAACAGGATTGACCAACACCACTTTAATAAATTAAAGCATACTTTTCACCCTGCGGGCCCTATCACAGGGACACTTCGACATGGAGCAGACGGGATTCGAACCGGCGGTGACATTAGTAATTCACGTCATAGTATTTAATATCTATGATAGTGATACACAAGGCTACACACTGTAAGATAGCTGGCATCATTAGTGATTAACATAGTATTTAATATACAGTGATCATTGAGGCTAAAGTTTGATAAGTGACAGCTTCCGTAACTTCATGGACACAGCTTGCTCCAGAAATAGATAGGTTTCCACAAATGTTTATTGGATTATGCGCTTTTAGCTAAAAGTGACATGATTGGAGAAGTTTGGTCTTTATTTCTCTATTTTGGCCTCAAGACAGCAATGGCCAACACCAAACAAATAGCAGTTAGTCTTCACAGCTGCTTTGGCACCCACTGCAAATTGATTGTTTATGAAGTAATGTATTAGTCCAGTAAACATACACTACCAGTCATTTTGGAAAGGTATACAATTATCTCAACGCGTTTCCATGCAGTCTTTAATAGGCCTTCGCCGTGATAGTGAAAGACAAGAAGCATAGTCTTTAAGAGTTGGTACGAGTGAGTACAGTGATTGATTTTAATGGCTTCATAGACGATATAAAACAGTTTGTAAAAATTCATGCACTTTCAGTGTAAATTCATTTTGAAATATAGAGGAAATCTATGTACAACAGCGGGAACCATAACAGTGACTTCATTCAATTAGGTGGTTCATCACAAATATACTTTGCTGCATAGAAACATCGACATTATTGCCTACGTAGAAAAGAAAACTGAAAGGTAAAGAAAACCTTTTCGTAAAAAGTTGAGCTTAAGATCCAACAGGTGATTCTATTGAAAGACAAGCTTTTTTTCAGACTGATTTCAAGTCAGTTCCTTCCAACATACTGATTTCAACACACCGAGGCAGAAGCGCTAAGCACTACAGGATAAAACACAATCATTAAAGAACTTTCCCTTTCCCAAAAGTGATCTTCAGAAAGCATTATTATGAAAGAATTATTACACAATCTCACTTTTAGAACAAAAAAGCCTGAGTTGATGGGAGAAAGTCATAATGAATCCAAAAAGCCTGAGGAAAAAGACAACCGATTTACTATTTTACAAAAATGTACAACCGTGAACGTTAAAGGAATTAGGAAATGATACACCTCGCTCCCTAATATAAACAAAATCCAGGGTATTACTTTTTGTACAGCTCTGATATTAAATAATTCACACCTGGTGGAAAATAGAAAACCTGTGATTAAAAGGAGAAATGCTGTAAATGAGGTACTTCAGGTGGTGAGCCAACCAGACACCTTTACATCAACATGTAATGCGGATCTTGTGACAGACTTCTCATGGAGTCAACACTTAAATAAGGTAGATAATTACATTAAGCATGATAGAGAAACATAGACGGACAAACAGAACAGTCATTTACAGGATCCAGTGTCATTGGTTGGTGGGAATTGGAGGCAGCACTCGGGTTTCCAGAGTTAAAAAAAAAGAACTTTATAAAAATAACAAATAGGTGAACACAACAATGCAGCTTAAAAACTCTATTACAAAAATATGCTTAGAATTTTTTTCTCTGCCTGGTTTGAGCCGCTCCCTGGTGTTGGTCTCCCGGGGTACCGAGATGAGCTGCAGCGAGAAGAGGAGAGCCATGCTGAAGTGAAGTCTACAGTCCTGTAAGGCCTCTGCTGTGTTGAGTCTATGGCTGCTACTAGCAGACCCGGGCAGCTCCTGTTATGTCTTGCGGCTGCTCCAGATCTGCTCCGGTGTGCTCTTGTGATCCGATGAGTAGTCAAAAGGAGAGCGATGCCCCATGGGCGAGCGTGAGTCGTAGGGTGAGCGCTGGTCCCGGGGGGAGCGGGGCCCGCTGGCCGAGGCCCGCTGGTCGCCCTGCCAGTCTGAGTGATAGCGGTAGGACGAGCGGTGCTCCGAGTGGGAATGATCCTTCACGTCCAGCCGATGGTCTCTGCTGGAGCGGAACTCCTCCAGCTTCCTGTGCTTACTGTCATTGTAGAATCTGCACATACACAACCGCAAATATAACTATTAGGCAGCAACAGAATACATTTAATACTCTACAAAGTATATCATTTGTAGTGTAAATTGGCCAACCTCGACAGCAAAAAAGTCATTAAAAAACCTGTTTACATCTCTCGGCGCACAGTCACGCCCCAACGGCAACACACATACGTGCGCGCCACAAACGTGGGCATGCGCCCACCAGCGAAAGAGAGTGCACATTGTTCGTGCCCTCACACAGAACATGTGACAATCACAAAGTCTGTCTAGGGTCTCTCACCGGTCCGGTCTGTCTCGGTCCCTGCTGTCTGGTTTGTAGTGGTCTCGGTGGTCTTTGCCGTTGCTGAAGGAGTACGGCCTCTTCCTGGAGTCTCCTGTGGTCTTCCTGTGGGACTCGGAGCCGTGTCTCTCCTTACTGCTGCTGCTCTCGTGGTAGCGACTCGAAGGTGGATGTCTGTCTGAGCTGTAACTGTCCCTGCTGCTATCGTCCTGGTGCGAGTTGTCTTTCAACCTTTCAATATCTGAGGACGGAGACCACAAATCCATCAGCACGGGGTCAACTTGCTCACTATGTGATCTTTGTACAGACAAGTAGATTTACCTGCATGCTTAAAGCTGTGGATGTTTATGCTCCTAGTGTTCTGCTCCATTGCCTGCAGAAAGAATATAATGTGATTAAAGATGTCCCACTGTAACACAACGGAAGAATTAGCACAAGGCCTTCACATACCGCGTTTTCTTGTCTTTTCTTGATTGCGTGCTTATACAGTTTATGCAGTTTCCTGGCGTCAAACTCAGTGAATTTAGAAACAAAGATCCAGAGGTTTCTGTGAAAGACAAACACCATCGGCTTAGAAGTGTTCTTCCTATTGCTCTTCAGTCCGCAATAGATGTTACACTTTTACGTTTCTTAGTCATCTATAGCATCATTTTTTAGAAAACTCACAATTCAAATGAAAAGTATTATATTTTCAAAAATTAAAACAGCTTTTAATAATGTATTATAATCTGCTTAGAGTTGGTATAAACAGATCATAACCCACTGCGTATTGGCAGAGATCATAAATATAACTTGTGTGTGGGTTCTTAATGACAGTTTAATTTTAACCATCACAACTACTTTTGGCCCATGTTGGAGTGTGTGTGTGTGTGTGTGTGTGTGCATTTTTACTAACTTCCTCCACTGTTTGATCTGCTCAGGATTAGAATACTCCTTCAGACACTCGGTGATGTGGTCTCCGATCTTAATGAGGCACTGTCTTGTATGTTCAAGCTGCTCACGCTCCGACAGCCCTTTCTCCGGTCGGTCCAGCTGCTTGAGGGCCGCTTTCACTGGCCGCATCCTCTCTTTACACTGAAACGTTCAAGTTAACACATAATCACAGTCATTGGGGTCCACATTCAATCATGCTGCCATTCCATTCTTCAATGACAACATTAAATGTTCAGTCAAATCGATAGACATGTACATGTGCATTAAGTATTTGGTAATGGTTT
Organism: Apeltes quadracus; assembly: GCA_021346845.1. Lineage (NCBI taxonomy): Eukaryota > Metazoa > Chordata > Actinopteri > Perciformes > Gasterosteidae > Apeltes > Apeltes quadracus. The sequence continues at coordinate 10,642,891 of CM037930.1, read as the reverse complement.
GACAGTACTTCCACAGTCTCACTAAGTCTAGGCGAGTATTTGCCATGAACTGAATGAATGCATGCATGCATGTTTGTATGTACGTACCACACTGAAGGTCCTCTGGTCCAGTTCCTCAGACTCCTCAGATACCAGCACATTCTCCCCAGTTGCTGTAATATGAACCGGCACATCCAAGGCTTTCTTTGTTCGTTCTCGTACCTCTGCCTTTATTTCGATCTGATGAAAAGAATTAGGCACAAATTTAAAACCAATCCATCGTCTTTAGTCGCTAACTGATTTACCTTTGCAATAACTATGCTTACAAGTTGTGTAGTAAATAAAATAAGGATTTCACCTTTTCCACGCTCTCTTCCTGTTTATGAACTACTTCCAGAGGCTTTGTTTCTTTTTTCTCTTTTGGCTCCTTAGTATCTTTAATGTCCCAACTTTCCTCCTTCTTCTCCCTTTTGACTTCTTTTTCTAGGACGTCTCTTTCTCCTGATGAAGACACTTCTTCCTGGTCATGCTCCTCATCTTCATCATCCTCCTCGTCCTCCTTCTCCACCACCCGGTCTGCTCGGTTCCGTCTGCTTGGTGCCTTCAGCGGTGCCACCTCCTGAAAGGGTTCAACACGCATTACACAACAACTCCAAATTGAAAACAGGAATAATCTATTATTTAGCAGAGCGATTGGTTTAATTGACCTTTTCCTCCTCGATTTCCTCCTCATCGTCCGACCTCTTGTCTGATGGAGGATCGGAGGACGTGCTTTTCATCACATCATCTGGCTTTGTGGGCTTTAAACTTTTGCTCCTTTTACTTCTTGGTTTCCTCTTTCGCGAATTAGCCTGAATGAATACAGATAGGCATGGTAGATTGTGATCTATCCACACAAGCATCTTAGTTTGTGTCACTTGCACTGCTAGACTTACTGTCCCTGCTTGTTTCTGTGCTTCTCTTTTGGCCAGGTCCTTGCTTAGCAGCTTGATGAGGTAGTCTGCTCTGGTCTGGAGCTGTTTGGCCTGTGGCTTCTTGTCAGGGTCATCTGGCAGAAGCTGATCAACATTGGAAACAGTCAAAAATGAATCAGGAATGCGTGGGCACAAAAACAACATTCTTGCTTCTGTAGTAACATTTGAAAGTAAAAAAACTAAATAAACAAACGTAATGGCTGGCTGGCAGGCAGGCCAATATATAAGAAAAGGAAGGTTGAAGCACAGTCACCCACAGTATGATACCATGACTAGATTAAATATTCATAATGCCTGAACTCACCTTGTGTGTGAGATTGAGGTCTGGGTCCATCTTGATCATCTCCCAGCTGCCGTATCCGTACTCATAGATTCCTATGAGGAGGCTCGAGTCGTCCTCCTTCCCCCACTCAATGTCAAAGTGTGCTGCCTTTGAGTGGCACGGAATCATATACCTAGAATTAAGATTCACATGTTCAAATATATATTTGGACATTTTCAGCAACATGGTCGCTAGATATACTAGAGCAGTGGTTCCCCCCTGCGGAGGCGCGGACACCTTCCCAGGGGAGCGCGAGTTGGCTACAGGATGGGAGAAAAAATAAATCACGGATATTCCCAAATGTTGAAATGCAGTTGTGGTTGGACTATTATAACAAAGAAATCCTCTTTGAAAAGCGACTAGAGACAAATCTAGTGACATGTATACAGACATGTATACAGCATATTTCTCATCAGTTTCTCAAGTGAAGAGAAACCGTATCATACCCGTACCGCTGCTGTGTGTGTGTGTGTGTGTGTGTGTGTGTGTGTGTGTGTGTGTGTGTGTGTGTGTGTGTGTGTGTGGGAGAGAGACAACTCAGCGAGTTTTTTTTTTTGTTTTACCTGCGAACACTACAGAGTTTCCCGTTTCATATCCTATCACCCGGACACCCGGTTGTCATTTCTCCCGAGAAAGGTCGCATATGCTCCCGCCCGCCCGGCCGCCCGCCCGTGGTCGACTGTGGGCGGAAGCTACGGCAGCCGGTTGGAAGAGGAACCTACGCGGCTCGGACCAAAGTCAATTTCTCTGCGTGAGAAATACAATGTGCGGCGTGTGAGCGCGTGAACGGGTTGAATGCGTGAGACTTGAGAGCCCTGAAGGCTTATTAAGCTGCAGAGTGACAGCAGGCTGAAGGAACCCTTTACCTCCTGCCCTATTTCGTCATTCTGGGCAGCAATGATGCACGAATACCCTCAACTCTGTGACGTTGCCTTGAAGATTCTCCTCCCTTTCGCGTCAACATATTTGTGTGAGGCAGGATTCTCAAAAATGACTGCACTCAAAACAAAATACCGCAAACAGACGCAAATCGAGGATGGTTTGATGTTTATCAGACATTGCACCAAGAATTGAGGATCCTTTGCAAGGCAAAGCAGGCTCAGGTTTCACATTAAGATCGCCTACATATAAAGTGCCCCAAGGGCTAAAAATAATAGCCCTGGGGGCTATCTATCTATCTATCTATGCAAGGTGGTGAAGTGGGGATGGGGGTGGCGGCGGGAAGGGGGGCCCAGATTACCATGAACCAGCTTTGGGGGGCCCAGCTTGCAAAAGCTTGAGAACCCCTGTACTAGAGAGTATGTTACTTATTGGATTTTGCCCTGAGAAGTGAAAATAATCCCAAATCTGTCCAACAGACATGCAAGATCTTATTGGAAAGCTTACTTCTTTCTCTCCTCGGGGTCAGCAGGAATGGCCTTGTGGAGTGGAGCCAACTCTTCCTCATGGGAAATAACAAGCTTGGCATTCACCTGGACTCCAGAGATCCTGAATGTAGGACCCTTCACCTTCCCTCTTCTCCCTCCTGGTGGTCAAAGAACATAAGGAAAACAGTTGAAGAAATGAGTCACTGTACCGTGCGCATTTCTATTCAATAACCTATTGCTACGTATGCAAACCAGGGCTTAGTTGCTTCTTTGTAATGTAATAGTTTGGGGATTTAAATGGAGCCAATTTGAAGAATTCATGTCTTGTCTGCATGTCTTGCGTGTCTCAAGAACCCCAATTTCAAAAAGGCGTCTAGATGGCTTGTGTATGAACTAATGAAGAATCAGTGATTGAATGCAGTTTTTGTTGGCAGCTTCAACACCCAGTTTCTTGTACTACTGCCATTAAAAGTGAAGATCAAATTACTCTTAAGCATGCTTCAGCCATAAATTTTCATATCACAGGCGAGAAGGCTGCGATATGAAGGGTGATCCTGCTGATCAACTCATTGTTGCAGCTCTCAGAGATGACTCTATAATGAGAAGAACAATTGGTTACCTGAAGTCTTCTCTGGTCCACATGGGTTTTCTCGTAGTGTTCTCAGACAGCCATTGTGAACAGTCTCCGCTAAACGTTTCAGATCATGCTCCGACTTATCCACAAGCTCAGCATCACGAGCAATAGCATCCAACCTGAGACCAGACACTTGTTGAGCAGACTGAAAGGTGTTTTTTTTTTTTTACTGTTAAAAACTTTCGAAAAATAGGACGCAGCTTACCTCTCTAGTGGTCCCCCAAACTTTTTATAACTCTTGACAAACCTGTAAAAAAACGTCAGAGATAAACAAGGAGGAACAGCAGCAGATTAATAGCCATGCTGAGAACTCTAGATTAATATAATCACCTCCGAATCTCAGCATCGCTAAAGCCCTTGATATTTTCTCGAGGGATGGTTCGGGGCCGTCCTCGTTTCTTTGGCCTTTTGCGGTCTGAGGGGGAGTCGCTGTCCGACCCAGAGTACCTCCTGTTCCTGCTCTGCCGGCCCGAACCGGCGTTAAAGCTTATCTGTTGACACAAACCATTTTTTGAGAACCCAAAACACAACTGTGTAGCACTCAAATCATAACAAGTCCTTTTTAGATTTGGAAAGAATGCCAGTGTACCTGTTTGGCACAATTCCGCATCCGTGGCAGCAGGTAGATTTCCTCCAATTCCTTCTGTCGCTCCTCCTCCTCCATCCTTCTCCTCTGTTCCTCAGGAATGATGCTGTCCCAACTCCGATGACTACGCTCAGAGTCAATGTCTATTTCCTCGTCGTCCATCATGGAAAAGTTGGCCACCTGCACAATTCAAGTCACAGCTATAATGATTAGCTGCTTAAGAACATTGTCAACATCACAACTTTATGTCTATCCATTTGGATGTACCTTGAACTGGGAAAGCAGTTCTTCTCCCACTGTGGAGGGTCCAGGATCATTTTCCCTGGTCTCTGCTCTTTTGAGGATCTCGTCGATGTCCATTTCCTACGTACGAATAAAGACCATACTTCTCAAATATATTTCAGAAAGAAATTGTGATTCTACACATTTGTCATTCAGTCCATAACTACACACCTGAGGTTCCTGCTCCTCACCCTCTGGCTCTTTGAAAAGCTCCTCCGCACCAAACTTCAGGATGGAAGACAGCTCCTCCTTGTTGAATGGTGCTGAACTAGAAGTCATAAAGCACACTTAATGTTAAATGACAGCAAAGGGAAACAGGTTTAAGAGGAGTACATAGTACAGGAAAAATCACTTTCATTGACCCCAAATGGTGGATAAAAAAGAATTACACCAATGCATGACTTGTCAACAAGCACAAAAAGTTTAAGGAGTGTGGTAAACGACAAAAGGAAAGGCAGTGAAGTTGCTTGCCTGGAGGGGGCAGCACCGGTATGGAGGACCGTTTTTCCTGTAGTGTCCATCCTCTGGATGACTAGGTGATCCAGCACCATTTTCTTCTTTGCGCGCTCAATGATTTCCTCCTCCACTGAGCTCTTTGTCACCAGACGGTAGATATTCACCTGCCAGTCCACAAGCAAAGAGTGGAATACAAATACACATATCCAAACACATTGCAGCAGAGAATTAAGTTAAGATCATTTAGATCTTGGTTTATAACAGGCATTTTCTGAGTAGGGTCACAATATTTATGATTTTTTCCAGTCTCACGCAAGAGAAAAAAATGCAACAAAACATTGTAAATGACATACAAAAAATTAATGTAAATTAAATTAATAGAGGGTCAGCAATCACTTGTTATATAAAACAAGTAGTCTTTATGCTAGCAGCTAGTACATTTGGTTTGTTTTTTTAATTTAACTGAATTAAAAAGGCAGGAATAGTATTTTCTGGGCTTCTATCAATGCTAGAAACTGACTGGCCCGGGATGCTCAACGTAATTGTCATTCATTAGCCCCAGCAAACATGGTGTTACAAACTGCCAACTCTATGGTTGGTCTGTGTAGTGAGATTTATTGCTGTTGTTACTTACCTGTCTTTTTTGTCCAATCCTATGCGCTCTGGCCTGGGCCTGGAGATCATTCTGGGGGTTCCAGTCTGAGTCAAAGATAACTACCGTGTCAGCGGATGCCAGATTGATACCCAGACCACCAGCACGCGTTGACAACAAGAAGCAAAAATCCTGAGCACACGAAATAGAGATTAATTATACAGTTGACAGCCCTAGTTTTAGTTCAATTATAATTAATTAAGCATTCAATTGACTGATACAATGGATAGAACGTACCTCAGAGCCCTCAGCATTAAAATGATCCAACGCCTGCTTTCTCATCTCCCCTTTGATGGAGCCATCTAATCGCTACGCAGATTTAACATTCAGAAATATGTAGATGTCATTTAATATTTCTGCTTAACTGTTTTGTGGAGCACATGTATGTACAGCATGTGAGCAAAGTGATTAACTACCTGGAAGAGGAACTGTCGACTCTTGAGGTAATCAGCCAGGATATCCAGCATCCGTACCATCTGGGAGAAGATGAGAACTCTGTGGCCTCGCTCCTTCAAACGCACCAGCAGCTTGTCCAACAGAACCAGCTTCCCACTGCTGCGGATCAATTGCTGTCGGAGAAAAAAGGGGCAAACAATTACTGGTCCAGCCTCTCCAATTAATATTAGGAAATCTATATTCACACTCAACTGTGTTCATGCAGTATGAAATATGTGCGAGCAACAATACATCTGCGTACAAGAATACAGTTTGAGCAGAAACAGGATTTGATCAAATCAGATCAAAGGGCTGATTTGGAGCTTCGTTTTGACTTTACACTGCCTTCTGTAGGAACTAAATGTTTTGTAATTATATTAGGGGTGTAACGATCCATCTATTACATCGATGTGTTGATTTATATTCCTCCGATCCAACTAAATCGATCTGTGCTCGGCGAGTTGGCCTTACGGACGACATATATTGATCCAACATCGTTATAAAATGGAATAAATCGATTGTATCGATACTAGGAAATAACCCATTGAATTTAAGCACGTCAGACTTTTTTTCTTAGCATTTTTATTGATAAAGGCTGTCACGGACTGAGCCGTAACCCACCGCCGTCCCGGCCCCGATTCCACTTCCGGGTTTCACGGCAAAGCCGACGGGATGTTCCACAAGGGTTGAAATAGCAGGGTTTTGCAGGGGTTGGTAGGGGGAAACCATTATTGCAGGGGTGTTTTTGTGTATATCACTAATTTGGGTTTTTTTCTGTTACACCGCTGCAGCAGTGTTTGCACTTTATTCAAGTAAAATGTGAATGCATTTGCCATTCATTGTTATTTACTCTTTTCCCCTCCCCCGACTCATGCACTGCGGAAGGAAACGCAGCTTTTTGATATAAAGTTTTCTTGTTCCCGAATAAATATATTTTTTTAAGCATTTGTTCGAAATAAGTATTCGTAAAAAACACCTTTTTTGTGCCTTTCTGAATACCGTATTCGGGTCCACCCGCTAATATATAATGAACATAATAGGATATTATTCCAATGTTGTGCAATCATGGTCTTAATCTGTTAAACAGGGTATTTGGTTGATAATACAAGTTATTTCTATATCAACTAGCAAAACAAGCAATAAAAAAATACTACAAAGCCTGATATACAAAATAACACACAGACACACCTGTAAGGCCTCAGCTCTGTTAAGGAACTCGTTGTCCTCTGGCGGTTTAATAAGGTAACAGTGGTTACAGCACTTCTTCAGCTCCATCATGATGTTCAGGAAGCCTGACGTGCTGCCTTTGGTACCTTTACTCAGAGCCTTATAGTTCCTGGTCAGGATCCATCTGACAAACACATACATTACTTCATAATACGGTAGATGAAATACAGCATTCTGATTGGTTGAGATGCACCGTATCCGTTTCACTCAAAATAAGTTTGATTTTGCACGACTGTTGGTTGTCGACAGCCACCAAGCTAAAATCTAAAATTTTAGCTTGGTGGCTGTCGCCGAAAAAAGACCAGAAACTAAAGCTATTTACTTTCTATTTATAATGTCGCTGTAAGCAATAAGGCACTTTAGGCGGTACTTTATCTTAACTAATGTAACTGTCCGAGTGTTGCCGGCCTAACAACACCTTGAAACGTTACCTTATTGGACGATAAAGTACAGTCCAATCAGTTAATCAAAACCATGACAAAAACAGTCAACTGTATAGAAGTCTTTTAGCATGAGTAAGGAGAAATGAAGCCTTTGATTTGCAAACAATTGCAAGCTCTAAATAAGCCATAAGGGAACACCACCATTATTAGTCATTATATTTGTATTAATTATCATGCACTCTGCACAGAGGAAAAGCAGTGAAAAATATGTAATATTTAAAACTGAGGTTGCATGGATTTAGATTAACCAGAAATCCTAAACAGTCTGTCTATCACTTGAGCTGACAGGTGAACACAAATTAAGCAGATCTGTTTGCATTTAAAGCCCTTACTTGTAATACTGTTTCTGGATGGCACTCATCTCCACTCGGAGAATCTGCTCGACTTTGGCAGGAAGCGATTTCTCTACATCCTTCTTCACCCTGCGCAGTAAAAAGGGTTCCAGCTCTTTATGCAAGCTGGCGTAGCCCGAGTCTCTGCCTTTGCCGTGCGCCTCCTCAAACAGCTCCCAAGAGTGAAACCTTGAGAAACAAGACACGTCAAGTCTTTGAGCTCTTTGTCACCAGATGGTAGATATTCACCTGCCAGTCCACAAGCAAACAGTGGAATACAAATACACATATCCAAACACATTGCAGCAGAGAATCAAGTTAAGATCATTTACACACATCAGTGTTGTACTGGCAACTGATGGCTCATGATACAGGAAGCAATTCTTGATTCATTCCTTATATATAAAAATATAACTTTTTTTATAAGCAGCAGCAGTGTTTACCCCAGGTTTATAGCTATAGAGGGGGTGGGATGTGGAGAGACACCTGCACGTTTTGTTACGCAAGTGTGTGTGCGCATTGGGGCGGAACTCTGCCGTGAACGACATAGGGAACGGTAGAGGATTGTAAATCAGGAATGTAATTGAGTAAATGATAAATAAAAGTTCAGTCCGCTACTATATGTGAAGAGTTAAACCCCACTTAGTAACAACCATCAACATCGCTGAAGACTCCTGTGACCCTAAAAGTCAATTCAATCGATTTTTTTGTAGATTAATTCAGTTGATTGATATTTGGCATTACGTTATTATCTAAACATAATAACCAATATGGTCTTACTTCTCGGGCATAATGAAGTGCAGCAGGGACCAGAGCTCTTTCAGGGAGTTCTGCAGTGGCGTTCCTGTGATCAGAAGCCTGTGATTGGACTTGAAGTCCATCATGGTCTTGTAGAGGAGGGAGTCATCATTTTTCAGTCGGTGCGCCTCATCCACACCAATGAAGGCCCAGTTAACATTTCCCAAAAACGACTAAAAAAAACAACAACACACAAATGTTTGATAAACACCAATACCCGACTACACAGCTTTAGAACTGACTGTTACCATTAGATGTGTGTCATAAATAAAGTAAATTAAGTGATAAAAACCAGAAAGCAGAAAGTAGCTGCTGACCTTGTCTTTGAGAAGAATCTCATACGTTGTAAGAAGGATGTTAAATTTCAGTCTCTTGCTATGGACATGGATCCACTCATGTGTCCGGATCTGTTAAATAAAAACACAAGAGAATAGTCATGAGCAAAAAGATTGTATTTACTTTACTGTATTTATCTTCAGTTCCTCTGGAAGGGGATTTGGGAATTGCAGCAATAAGAGGTGAAAACAATGTATTTGTATAACAGGTGCATGAATCGCCATACCATATTCCTGCTGCTGATGTCTCCAAGATAGACCACAAAATTCATCTGAGGGGCCCACAGCTGGATTTCTCTCTGCCAGGAGGTGAGTGTAGAGAGAGGCACAACCAGCAAGAAGGGTCCATACAGTTGATGATCATTGAACAGGTAGTTGAGGAAGGAGATGGTCTGGATGGTCTTCCCTAAACCCATCTCATCAGCGAGAATACAACTGTTGCCTCTATAAATGAAGAGTGCAGAGGAGAGAAACATTGTTGTGGAGCTGCTACTCACTGCTGTGGGATGGTGCATTTGAAGCCCTCCCTCGTCCACTAATAACAGAATGGACACTCAGGCAATGCAAGTTGTGAATTAAGGATTTCTTCAAATCTTACTTGCACCAAGAGTGGGCCATCCAGTTCAAACTGTCCAACTGGTAGTCTCTGAGCTCCAATCCATCTCCTCCTATGTAACTTGGCTGCTTCTTCATAGGCACAAACCTGGGTCTCTGTTTGAGCACCTAGGGAAGTACAACAATTGGTGGTAGTGCGTTTAGTTTATTTCATCCTGGGCACTGACCCGAGACACTAAATTCAGTAACTGCCAAGAGACTCAGCAGTCCATTACCTTGCAGTCTCTGGATGGAATGGTCTTTGACTGGTTTCTGCTCATGTAGTCGTCGATGCATTTCTGGAACTTTCTGCCGATCAGAGCGCCGTCTTCCCAGCTACATTCAGAGTATGGTAAACCCTGCCACTTGCATAGATAGTCTGGGTAACCAGCCACTGACTTCTGGTTTGAATGTCCTGCTCAAAAAAGGATTCAAACTATTTAATTGGACAAATCCAATGGAATCAAATGTATTCAAAATCAAATGCTTCAAACAACATGTGAGGTAGAAATTGCACCTAAGATTCGCTCTACAAGCTGGTACTGAGAGTGAAGGTCATCCATTAATTCTTGCTGACAATTCAAATACTCTATGTCCTCTGGTGAAGCAGCCTTTAACCTAGGAGGAAAGAAAGCAGTGGATAATGAGCAATCACCACATTTAGCAGGCCGAAGCAACCATTTTTCAGAGGGTGCCAAATACTTCTGCAATAAACAGACACGCTTGCAACAAGAAGAATCTGTGAACCATTCGTTCATTCGTTTTTCAAAATAAAACCAAAACTCAAAAAACTAAAAAGGACTTGTTTCCTCAATATTCGTTTCCAAAACTAAAAGGAAATAACGGATAACAACTCATTTTTCCCATTTGCAATTGTGTGCTCAAATGAAAAATGGAAAAATTTAAAATACATTTAAAATACATCGTAAAATATATAAATGAGGCAATAAATATTAAATCAATTTAATTACTTCATGGTACTTTTTTTTTCGTAAGTCCATAAGTCCGGGTGCCAAATCGATCACTTTATCCGGGGGAGACGCCGCACCGAAGTCTTGAAAGACGGACCAAGAGTCCCACGCGTGCGCGAGTCAAAGGGCACTGTACCAAACCCCGTGGCGCAAGAAAGTGAGAGCACACAATATAAAATATAAAAACTGGACGATACGGGGTGAAAGGCTTGTTATCCGTTTTTTACATTTTTCATTTGAGCACACAATTGCAAATGGGAAAAACGAGTTATCAGTTATTTCCTTTTGGTTTTGGAAACGAATATTGAGGAAACAAGTAATTATTTTTTTGAGTTTTGGTTTTATTTTGAAAAACGAATGGTACACGGATTAAGAAGATATAGGTTAGGAAGTGTAGATGGCGGTACATCAAAGGATGAACCAAAGACACCCATTAAATAAACTAGTCCCATTTAAATGAGGACTCAGGTTTTTTTTAATTGCTTGGAAGACACGATAAAGATAAATGTGATTAAAATCTTTACCAATGACGATCGGATCAATTGTTACGAGTCACATGGAGCAGATAGTTCCTGTGGCATTAGTTACATCAGTGGATTAGACTGCCAGTCATACAGGATAAAATTAGTTTTTCATTACATTAACAATTGTTAATCTCGGAAAGTTTAGATTTTAGGCATTTGGTCATTTTAAATGTATCCTTCAGGGTGAAAATGGTTAAATTGGATGTGGGTACAGTGAGACTTAGACTACTTTTCATTGTAATGGGCGTAGAAGACTTTTCTGCTGATCAGTGGCTAGTAGAAGACAGTGACACTTTTTGCTTTGCCCAAGTGGGATGATAGGGTGAAGGATCGAGCTTTGTGGTTAAATCGGAGATCTCGGGCTGTGGTGGTCCGATTTTGCAAGTTCAACCCATCTTCTGAATCCCCATCTCCCTTAGCCACTCAGAAGCCAAAACGCATTAAGTGTAAAAATACGCTCATCCCCCGGAACCCTCCAACTTGTCTGAAAACAGGGGGAATCTTTTCAGAGACGAACAAGATGGCATGGTATATTTCAGTCTAAACACACAGGATTAAATTCAATTTTTCTTCAAAACAGCCCAGTAAAAGCAACATTTATAATTGGTATGATCCAGTGCTTGGTTTTCCAATAAATTTCGCAAGATTTGTCTGAAAGAAATTTTACAAAATACAGCCGTAAAATAGTTGTGTTTGGAGCATTTTTAAACTGATTCCTGTTATAACCAAGACTGTTTCTGTGAGTGTGAGGCATTATTGTAGATTTGTGATGAGTGTCTTTTATGAAATGGTATGTGGCAGAATAATCAAGTTCTAAAGGGTCCCAGCCCCTAACAAGCACTCACCATCTCTTTTTCTCCTGGTCCTTCTTCTTAAAATTGTCCAGTTTCTTCAAGCCCTTGACGTTCTGTAACTTCAGTGTCTCCTCTGTCTCCCAAGTGTTGTGGATATGGGCCCAGTTCTTCCACTTTATCAAATACTGGATCTCACCAGGCTCTTTGTTGCTGTTGAAGGTGGCATTGGGGTCACCATCTGCTTCCACAGCATATACAGTAGTTACACTTCCTGTTGCTGTTTTGGGGGGGAAGAAAGAAATATTCTCAAAACATATTTATATATATAACCATAGCCAAACAATTGTTTTTTGTTAAGTTTGCATCTTGTGTCGACTGACTTTTCATGGTTCACTTTCTCGCCAGAACACCAGGCGGAGTAATATTTTTGGTCGAAAACGACCTAGAGTGTGACATCTTTGCGTGTGGACGTTGTTGGTTTGTTTATTTATTTATTTATTTATTAGAGACTTTTTTCCCCCATGCATCGCCACCGCTGCTTTTCATCACCCCTTTTTGCGGACATATTTGTCCCGGGGCTGGTTGAATACCGATCAAGAGCTACGATTTAATCAACAGTAGCACTGTGTACTTTACCTCTTTTCCTTCCTATCCTGCTGTCCATCACCCTCTCCAGTGTTTCAAACTCATCTTCCTCAGGTTGCGGGACATCTTCACCCAGAACTTCCACCAGGTCGTCCGAATCAGTCTTCAGTTCCTCGTCTTCTTTGTAGCTGACGTTGACTGTGGCCTGCCTACGTTGTCCCGCAGACGCCGCCTTCTGGTAGTCATCATCATCATCCTCAGAGGAAGAACACTGCTGGGATTTCTTCTTTTGGTTGCTGCTTTTCTTCCCATTCCGATAATTCATCCTAAATGATAAAAAAACACTTTGTATTCCTTCCAAATATTGTATGATCAATACCGTGTCATAAATTAGTCCCACAATGGGGAAATTCCCAGGTTTGCGGCAGCAAAGTGGACAAGGACAAAGATACATGGTAAAAAAAAAAAAAAAGACTTGTGTTGGCAAGTAAGAATATAGTAATAGATAAAAAAAGACTGCAAAGAAAACTACAGTAAATAAATATACTAGGAACTAAATAATATACACAGTGTATCACAGCATTTAATGCACATGGTCATCTTTATTACCCATATATTTTAGTGTTCTTTGGTGAGGTTTTCAGTGATGTAATGTTTTGTGGTTTACTGGGTGCTCAGTTGGTTGTGCAGCCTGACAGCTGACTCTTCCTGCTGTCCTCGTGCACTTTGCCCTCAACTCTTCATTTAACGACTGTTTGAGGTGCCAACAATCTTCCGACATTTAGCCAGGACCTTTTTTAAACCACTTCCAATGCAAAAAGCGCTCTCCATCACGATGTAACAGACTGCAGCTTTTTTAAATAATTGAAAAATTGACAGATCAAATCTATAATTAAAATAATTGTTAGTTGAAGCCCTAATGACTGCAAATAAATACAACACACAAAAAAAATAGAGCATGTTATATAACTAATGCAGGTTAATTCAAGTTTGAGCAGCACTATAGCCCGTTAAATTAAAACACAAAATAAGCAAAAGTGGATCATAATCACCAATTCCAATACAAGAATATCATGACACACCCTTAATATATAATCAAAGGGAAACTCTCCACTTACTTTGTTGGAGGCTTTCTGCTTTTGATTTTGTGACTAGGCTCATAGTCTGATGCAGTTTCTTCACTGTTGTCCTCTGCTGAGGAGTTTGATCCAGAACCACTTGCAGATCCAGAGCCCGATCCAGAATCTGAGGAGGCTGAATTTCTTCTCCTTTTGGATCCACTTGAGTCAGATCCATCACTACTTGAAGAGTCCTGGAATATATATAATCAAAATGAATCAAGAATGTATTGTGCACATCCAATCAGAAAAGTTAAACAGATGGCATCTGAAAAGGGCAGTAATTAGTTCACAGTCAAGCAGCACAGAGAAAGTGTATTGGGGATCAATTCAAACAAACCTCATCAGATCCACTATTTGAGGAGCTTTGTCTCTTCTGCTGCTGTTGTTGTTGTTGTTGTTGTTGTTGTTGTTGTTGTTTTCTGAGCATAGCTGATCTTTGCACTGCTAGGATACTTGGGTTGGACTTCCAGAACTGCAATCAATGAGTTCAGTGTAAAGTTCCCAAAAATGTGCAAACAGGTTGACATGCCTTCAGTTTTGAGTCAAGCAGTGTTAAACACCGTACACAGTGTTCTTAAATTCTGTGTTGTCCTTTTAAACAGCCTGTTAGACGCAGGAATGTTGCAGTTATCCTGCCTCGTATTCTGTATGAAATGTATGAGAGAACGGAGTGATTACACCGCTGATGTGGCAGCAGAGGAAGTCATAGAGCCAAGCCGCAGCTGGGTGAAACGGGACAGCCGAAGCAGTATTAGACACCACGCCTCTTTTGTTCCTGTGATGTTGGCTTGCTATTTGCAATTGCATGCTGGGGAACAATAAGCCACCGTTGCTTGGTTCCGTACAAAAAAGCAGAGGCAGTGCAACAGTGGGGCGTCTTTACGACAGTATTGCGGAATCTGTGTGTAAAGGGCTCAGGTCGAAGGTCAAACCATCTGAACTCTATGAGTATTGCAACTCATGCATGTTGTCAGCTACTCTCTGCATTAGACTGCTGTTCCAATAGAGATGCCAGAAAAATCTGAATCCACAACATAACACTTCCACACCATTCAACACTGATGGCTATTATGTAAGAGGAACTTCACAGCTAACGTAATGATCCACTCATTACATTTATCCACATGTTAAGAGTAACAAATAGTCTATATTAGTTAATTTCATTAAAATCACATTTCTTTACCTCAGCTCCATCGATGTTTGACTTATTTGGCGGTTCCATCTTCTCCTTGGATTTCTTTGTGTCAGAATCTGACTGGCTGCCAGAGTCGGAGCCACTACCTGAATCACTGCTCCCCGATTGGCTGCTGCTGCTGGAGGAGCTGGAACTGCTGCCTGAAGCAGAGCCTGACGCTGAGCCCGATCCAGAACCAGATTCATCATCAGAATTACTGTCAAATTCAAAAGATAAAATAATGACATACATTTGCATTAGTAATCAATAGAGGAATCTTCCACAAGGCAAACCAGTTTCTTATACTAGACTCAATAAAAAAAAAATAAAAGGAGACATATCAAGCCCACTATAAAACTACTAGGGTGAACATGTTCACATGCTTAGATGTTAAAAAGCATGTCATTTTTCTCACATTGTCTGTGTGAATATCCCTGTATTTATCTTCCGTCTAAAACATTCAGTGAAGTCCGAGTCTCTTTTAGATCCCTCCCAAGACCGAAACCAGACCAATCTTTGGCAGAAATCCATCATATTGATGAAATCCGTTATATTGACCTAGGTTAAAAACATTCAATTTTAAAATGATGTTGAGGAGAGTGCCACGGCCATGTAAGGGACGCCCGCATGGTTTGATGATGTCGGCGAACTCCAGGGGCCTGTACCATGAAGCTGGTTTAGGTGGCTAGCCAGCTATGTTTCAGCTTAGTTTCCACCAACCCTGGGTTTTAGGTGCTATGAAAGTAGCTCGGCTTCAAATCGGTATTCGTTGCCATGGTAACTTATGCTGCAAGGCTAACCTGCTCTGGGGCAGGTTATGTTCTGGATTCGAGCTCTCAAGTCAGAAGTTTGAACAATCAGCGGTGAGCAAAGAAACAGCTGACGTTATTAATTCCTAGCTTCTGTTCTCTGTTGCAATCATTGCAATGGCTTCATCTTTTCTTCCAAATCCTGTGGACAAGCGAATTGTTATAAGAGCACTTCGTAGAGTTTTTAGGGACAGACAAAATCCCCTTGACTTTTCTGATACTTCCTTGTATGAAAAATAGATATCCCGCAGGAGGAATAACTTATCTTTGTGAACTTGTCGAGCCGCACATAACAAATGTGACTCGTCGAAGCCGCACTTACTGTACCGCAAATGGTTTGAATTATATTTTTATATATATTTTTTTTAACTTACGCATTAACGCTACCAGCAATGTTCCTCTAATATTGTTCTCTTGCTTTGGCAGCAGAGACGGTGTTACTGCGTGCTTGAAAAACATTTTTACATTCTTCATATTTCTGAATATTTCTCTTCCGCGGAGAAAAATCTCTCTGTGTGTGTGTGTGTGTGTGTGTGTGTTGTTCGGTGCCGACGTCACTCTTCTATGTGCACGCGCGCGGCGTAATCAGACTTTAAGGATCAAAGCCTGGGTTGACAAAGTCACTTGATGAGCGGCATCATGGTACCAATAAAGCCTGTTTTGTCAATTCTGAACCAATTCTGGAACCCTGACTTTGTTCAACCTATATGCCTATATACCTATATTCTATATGCTGTAAACTTAATGTAACGTTGCTGTTAACAATGGTGGCATTTTATGAGACCATCAATGTGTTTATAAACTTCATCAAATACATATTTCAATTAAAATTAACTGAAGATGGCAGTGTTGCAGACAAAGAAATGGGACACCAAAGGTATTACAGGATTCTTCTCCAATCTGAAGAAAAGGTTTTAGATTTATAGTTAAAATAAAAATATATATTATCAGCCTTTTCATCAAAGACAAGAATTCACAAAAATACATACTTTTTCTTAGTAATCCAATCACTTCGATGTACTTTTGTGAAATTTGATTAACTTAAATTAATAAGTTACCTTGATTCACCACTGCTGTTGCTTACACTTTCATCCTCACTGCGTCCAGCCATGTTAAAGTCCAAAAAACAGATTCCCCCTGACAACCTGGCGCACTGTGTTCAACTTGGTTTACCTGTGAAAAGATACAGAGGGGAAGTTAGATATGTTAGTGTCTGAAAAAGGCCACAACTGTGCCTTTATCAAAACTGGCTAATGTCAGTAACACTGCAATATGCATGTAGAGAATCTGATTTTAGCCGTCTGCGTGGCTCAAAATAACGTTTTTTAAAATATTTTAATGAAGTTAAAACCAAAGGATGTGGGAATGGCAGCAGATTCCTGTAACAGTAACAGTTAACGTTAGCTGTATTGGTTTCCCCCACCGCAGAGGCCTATTTGGCCTGCGCGGCAGAAGCATGTTTTCATTTCCACACGAAGCTTCATGGGCACTCCAACACTAAATAACCACTTTAACCTTAGCCGCGCCAGATATATCTAATTAAGCCAACCGTTCTGTCACCAATGGCTACAATGTAGCATGTTGCTAATTAGCTACTACCGACTAATGACGCAAATATTAACGTTAGCTATTGGCGGGGTACGTTGGCAAAAATGTATTCAGGCACATACGTGCCAGACATCGTTTTTATCTCCGAACTCAACAGGAAGGAACGCAACAAACAGCAAACCTATCGTCATTATTGCATTACTACCAGCAGTTTTATTCATGTTGGCCACTTTATTGCGGGATGTAAAAAGCTGTACTATTTTGACGTTATATAATGGTCCAGTAATTACTGTTTGCTAACATTAGCTCGAATGTGTTGTGCTAATTAGTATGATGTTTTTTGCGTAACACAATCATAACACTTATAAAACACTAAAAGCAACAGTTCGCGTTATAATTGCATGTTAATGTTCCGGAACCATGCGAATCGGCCTTGAAATGCCGGCCAGTACGTTTTATTCAACGCTGGGTTCGATATAAATTAAGTTAGGGGGATGATAGTCCAGCGTTTACTTAGGTTGCCAAGGAAAGTAGCGTAAGCTAACATTATGAAGCACGAGGCTAGCACAGAAGCTAACAAAATGACAAAACTTTGAGCTAGTTCATTTTAGCAGCGAGCCGATGGAATGTTCCCTTTCCGGTTCTAATCGATACCCGGCGCTTAGCAGTAAACAAATTTAACTATGCAAATGTCTGTGCAAATAGTGGGCCGCGGTTGAGAACTCAATGTATTTAATATTCACTAGTAAACCCAAATTAGCTAACCTAACTTCACCCTCTTCCATCTTGTTTTCATTCGCCGCTCACTTCTCGCGGCTTTTACCACATCAACATGCAACGTTAGCCAACTCGCTCATTGAACTAGGGTATAAGTAACTCGTCGCCGTATATTACCAGCTGTTGTTCACGGTTACCTGGCAGACTCCAATGAAATTGTTGTTCAAATCCTCCTTTGCGCTTCAGATGTTCTTTCTTGTCTTATTAAACAGGCACGCTAGCAGCGGCGATAGCTAAGGCTACCTTACGCTAGCTAGCTATCCCCCAGTCAGGGAGCTCAGCCCCGAACGATTCAGTTCGGAAGAACTGGTGCAGTGTTGTTGTTTTTCTCTCCTTTCAAAAACCGAATAATCCCCCCTTCCCGAAGTAGATGTAAGCAAAGTCTCCTGCCCACTGGTCAACTGCGATTGTAGAAAACTTGCATTTCAATCCAGGGTCTTCCTAGAACCGGCCTCCGCCATGACGCCGTAGGGTTCACTTCACTAGGAAACCCCGGACAGTGACGTCACGATTGTGCGCCTCATTACAATTCATCAGCAGAAAACATCTGGACAAGAAATATTTTTCAGGACAATTGGACAAAAAAAATCACTAATATGTGTCCAAAAACGAAAATTGCTTCTAATGGCGGTGAATTTGAAAATTGTTACATATGGGGCAAGTCAATTTGAAGAAGAACAAACATGATTGAAAAACTGGCTAAAAGTCACTGTTAGAGCAAATATAAATTAACAAAAGCAAAAGGAATCAGACAAAGAGTGAAATGTGATCATACTTCAAATGTCGAAGTATAAAGCATGTGGTAGATTAAGTACAAGGTGCTGAGAAACATGTTGTAGTTTAAATGTTGTAATAGTTTTTCGGGAAGAGTCTTGCCGATTTTCAGGGTTGTGAAGCACAAACAAAACAAAGGACATTTAAAGACACCGAAGTGCAACAAAGGTCACATGTTAAAGATGTTTTGCATTTATCTATCTCAAACATTGATTCTAGGAGAGATCTTTTAGATATCTACCTTAGGTCCGAGCATAGGTGCTAATTAGAGACTTGAGGTGTATATATTATTCACGGTATGATTTATTCTCAGTGCTTTATTTTCTTTGTCCACAAAGTGTTATGGAGAGGAAGGCTCCAATGGGCAAACTGTAGAGCAGGGACCTTCAACCAAAATCTGAAGAGGTCCAGAAAAAAGTTCTAGAAGCAAAGGTCTGGAAGATCATAATGTGACTACTTAGTGTGATTAATTAGAAGAATAGAGTTGTAGCAATATTTGCATGTAATCAATACACGAGTAACAAATCAAATGAATTCTTTTGACAATATTTATAGTCACATAACAAAGAACTGAACATATATGTTTGATTGCAAATAATAATAATAATTCTCTCAATTAAATGAAAAAAATTAAAACGGGATAAGCCTAAACTTCCCCCTTTTGTAGGAAAACAAACCACTCCGTCTATTATGGATTAAATGCTCTGCTTTCGCTTTGTTCCTCATATTTCTCACCCGTCCCTTTCTCTCGCTTTCTCCGTCTCACTTGTCTTTTTCTCAAATGTCGCTCTCTTTCTTTAGAGAGCGACATAGAGGGCTGGCTTAGGTTTGCCTGGACCAGCTCTTAGTTACGCTGCTATAGGCTTCAACTGCCGGGGGACTTCTTAGGACACACCAAACTCATCTCTCACTCTCTCTTTCTACTACTGTTCCACGTTGCATTAATGCACATGACTAATTCAGCTCCTTCCCGGGAGTTCTTTGTGCTTTCTCACCGAGCAGGTCTCTGCAGATCGTAGTTCCGTCAGGACCCTGGTCCACCTGCTGCTGCCATCATCATTATCATCATTATTTTAAATATGATTCATATTACTATTTGCTTTTCCTCCCCACAGTCTTCTGTGGATGGTGGTTCGATCTGATGGTGGTGGCCCCTGCAGTGGTCCTGCCGTACACCTGGCCTGCTACTTGGAATTCTTTGAATCATTTCTGTTATAGGAATTGAATGTATTCTACATCTGTATGAGTCATTCTGTACACATGACATCCATAGCAATCTGTCCATCCCGGGAGAGGGATCCCTCCTCTGACGTTCTTTCTAAGGTTTCTTCCCTTGTTTCTCTCGAAGGGTTTTTTCGTTTTTTGGGAAGTTTTTCCTGTGCCGATGTGAGGGTCTTGGGACGGAGGATGTCGCATGTGTACAGACTTTTAGCTTGCATAACTAGGGAGAAAAACGCAAAAGCGTAGACAGGCCCATTTTCGGGTCTGTGGGTTAGTCCCCATCACAACATGGCAAAACGTTTAATGTTAATTTAGTTGTTTTATTATTGGGTCCTGTATAGGGGTGGCACGGTTCACAAAACCCACGGTTCGGTTCGCATCACGGTTTTAGGGTCACAGTTTTCGGTTCTGTACGGTTCTTGTTTTTATTTTTATTTTATATTTTATGCTCCAGAAATGTACTTCAGCATATTATATATAGCTGAATTATCCACAATGTAGATTACAGTATTTAAGAAAGTGTTACATCTTGTAACAAACTGAATTTCAATTGACTTTCAGCACATTATTGGGACCATCTCTAAGGGAAACTGAGATATTGATACGGCAAGAGAGAAGACATTGATGACATACTTTTCATTTATTTGGCGAAAAAGGAGAATATGTATCGCCATCTCAACAGGAACTTATGTGCCTTTTAGCACACAAAGATTAAAATTAGCTTAATCAAACTGCCAACTTCAGTGTAGATCTTACAAAAATTGTATAACATAATGATGTATACTTAGAATATCTGTGTAAAAAGTAAAACAATTCAAACCCCAAAAAAAGCCTTTTTAAGTTTGGAAACATTTTGAGTCCCCCCTCCCTTGCCTCACAGTGGTTCGGTCCACATCGCTGATGCTAACTAGCTGATTATGCGCGCGAGTATACAGACGCCGACCGCTAGCGCATCCTCCAACTCCGGGCAGCTTTCCTTATCTGTCCCACTTGCCATTTCTACACGTGACGTGACCTGCAGCACTCCATGCTCCACTTTTAATGTCTATTAGCGTGTCCAACTCTTATTTTGCGCGAAAAGAAAACACTCTGTCTGAAGTGACAAACGGGCACGAGGCTACATTGCGTATGCGTCGAACCGTGCGACGCACACACAAACCGAACCGAGACACGCGAACCGAACGGTTTTTCATGTACCGTGCCACCCCTAGTCCTGTAAAGTAAGACGATATGCTGCTCTGAACGCGTTTCATGTTTGGTTCAGCGCTATTTTCCCTGCGAAGTTCCCGCACTAAAATGTTACAATGTTTTTGTGTTGGATGACGTTCAGAAATATAGGCCGTCTGCCACAGGGCTACTGAACAGCTACTCTGATGTATTGACACTGAAGAGCGTTAGATTTCAAGAGTGTAAGTAGGCTAGCAGTTAAGTTGCATTCATCGCTATCAAGGGGGGAAAATCCTTGTCCCCCCCCGAGATAAAAATAATTTAGCAGAGGGGGGGATAGGAAAACCAGATTATATATATGGCCGCAGAGACAACTAAAGCTGCGCAGTCGCGTAGCTTTAGAGATTTTAGTAAATCTCACTAGTTGGAGACCCAGTCTAATTACACAGCTGGGTCTCTGTTCTTCTCTATTAAATAATAGGAAACGGTTATTAATGCATGCCTAATAATAAGACATATTTCCAAAATAGAGTTTTACAGTTGCAATAGCCTGTTTAAAGTAGTCATATAGCCAATAACTGATCATTTCACATTCACATTTACTGAGTTTATAAGGTCAGTTAAGGGCTCACGACGTGATGCCAATCATCTTCGTTCAGTCTACGGGAATGTGTTGTTGTGATGTGTGGGGCTGGGTAGGAGTAACGGAACATGGGAGCGTTGTTGAACTTGGTTGATCGGTTTTTCCGGACAGGCTGCGGCCACAGTAGTCGTAGTTTTTGGTTCACAATGAAACCCGAAGAAGAACGCGTGTCCACAGCTTGATTAGCCACTATTTCGATTGTATTTCACTTATTGGTTGAACACAGTTGTCAAAACTGTCAACATAATTCAGGCACAAAGCCTTTACCACATAGAATTAAACGCAGGATGAGGTGCGCTGAGGTGCGGCTTCCGCTTTCCAGGGCTCCTCCTGGGATTGAGGAGGTCCCAGAGCTCGAGGCAAGCTCTCTGGTAGCTCCTAGGGCCAAATACAAAGTCTGTTTCTCGCTTCCAAAACGGGGTCCTCATATCCAGGTATTCAGGATCGTACTCACACCCTGGGTCTACGGAGTCCTTTCTTGGCACCAAGAGTGGCCCGCCCCGGGCCTGACGGGTTCCGTTGAACTGGTTCTGGGGAATAAACTCCGCTCAATCCTTCCGTGGTCGCGTCATTCTGTCACAGTGCTGGGTTGACGACAGGCACGGATTTAGAAAGCAGAGGCCCCTGGCCAAAAAGTCTTGGAGGACCCCCTCCACTTGTGGCCCAAACTTTTTACAGATTTTACAGATTTTTTACAAATTAATCCAATAACTAGATGCCAAGGGGCAACACGCAGACAGGGCTCCATTAGGGACGACTGACAAACAAACTATGACGCGCCAAAGACAACAGACACAGGGCTTAAATACACAAGGGAGGTGCAGGTGATTGGAAACAATCAGACACGGCAGACAATCACAGGGGAAGACAGGACAAGGCAGTAAGTGAAGTTACCCCAGGAACACCAGAAACATGAAACTACAAAATAAGAAAGGAAGTGAACCCAAACCGTGACACCGTACCAAGCTCAGTCTTCTCCGTTTTCGAGTTAAGACTGAAAGTTCAACCTAGCGCCTAGCGCACTTCCCTACGCTGACCGCAATCAAATGCGTGTTTCCAAACCCCAAGTTCTCTGCTAAAACAGGAGAATGTGTCTCTTATGAAATTATTTAGTCAGTGTTTTTTTCTGTTATCTAGAAGGAAATCACACTGTTTGCGCCTCAGTTTTCACTGGATGCAGTGGAGGAGAGTCTGCAATTAAAACTGATCAAAATACAGTGTGATGATTCTCTGAAGAATCAGCATCAGCTTCTCTCCCTTTGTGACTTCTACCGGAGCTTGGATCGAGTCTGAGTCTGTTGTTGACATTCTCTTTGTTAAAGCTGAACAGAAGCACACTGAAAACCCAAATTCTCCCATTACAGGGGGTTAAAATATACACACAGTTCTTATTATTCAACAAGACCAATTACTTAAGTCAATTCAAGTTGATGACAATTTTTTTTCTTCATACATCAATATCAAACGTAATTTACATGCATTTGATTTATTTTTTCAATATTCGTGCATTACAAGTGAGGCAGTATACCTCACATCTAGTGAGGCGCCCAGCTCTTCGTGCTATCTCCAATAGAATGGAAATATATGTCCCTTGGCTCAAAGCCTAACAAAAAAATACAAATTCAACAGAAACGTCTCCTTCCAGTTATCGTGACCAAGTTACTGAAGATGATCCACGTACCTTGTTGTGAGGAGTAGCTGCATGGAAACTTGTCTTTCAACCAAAGTTCCAACAAAACTGCTCACAACCAGGTCCGCCCCACAATAATGGTATCCTGTTATGTTATGGTGTGGTCATGAAAAAGCTCAAAACTGTGGAGATGACACAGTGCGGAGGAACACTCTTTCGTGCTTGGATTCTGAAGAAATAAGACAAGGAAAAAATGTTTTAGGCGCCATTTTTGGTTGAAAGGGAATTTAAATTATATGTCAAAAGGAGACAATGTGTGTGCAGCTGTATTGTTAGTTTGATTTGTGGAACGATCTGCAATGAAGTGAAATCACAGACTAAAAGTGGAGTCCAGCTCTCTCTGATTGTTAAGCCTAGTTCAGACCAGGAAGCAGAGTCGCAGTCTTACACACTTCTCTGCGCTTCCATCTGAGCGGTCACTCACCCAAACCATAATTAACCCTATAATTAACCTTATAGAGACCGTATCTGCCCCACGGACACCTTTTGTTAAATTAAAGGTAAACAACCGAGGAGTTATATTAAATAACTTAATTAAAGTTAAAACCATTAATGCAACAGTGCAACAAAATAGGAGAGTTAAAGGGGGACTTTTGAATATTAGATCTCTGTCATCTAAAGCTGTTTTAGTAAATGAACTAATATCTGATCTCCATGTTGATGTATTTTGTCTTACTGAAACATGGATGTCAGATGGGGAATATTTTACCTGAATTGAAGCGACTCCTCCGAGTCATGTTAATACTCATATCCCTCGAGGCACAGGCCGAGGGGGTGGAGTAGCAGCTATTTATGACTCCTGCCTTTTTATAAACTTTCAACCTAAACTAGATTATAACTCATTTGAAAGCCTGGTTCTCAGTCTTTCGCAACCAACCTGGAAAATGTTCCAGCCGGTTCTCTTTGTAATAGTGTACAGGGTGCCAGGTCCTTATTCAGAATTTTTATCTGAATTTTCACAGTTCTTAACGAGTTTGGTCCTTAAAACGGACAAGGTAATTATAGTGGGTGATTTCAACATTCACGTGGATGTCGATAACGAAAGCCTTGGTACTTCATTTCTTTCATTATTAGATTCAGTTGGTTTTTGTCAGAGGGTAAATAAACCAACTCATTGCTTTAACCACACACTCGACTTGGTTCTTGTGTATGGTATTGAGATAGAACATTTAACAATCTTTCCACAGAATCCTCTTTTGTCGGACCATTGTCTGATAACCTTCGAATTTCTACTACCGGAACCTCCTCCTGCCAAAGGTTTCTACAGTCGATGCCTATCGGATACCGCTGTAGCTTCATTTAAAGAAGCGATTCCTTCTGCTCTAAGTTCAGTGTCCTGTTTCAAGATACCGGACGACTCCTATGAAAACTTCAGTCCGTCCCAAATCGATAATCTTCTCGATACTGCTACGGACTCTCTGAGAGCGACGCTGGACGCTATTGCTCCTCTGAAAAAAGAATGGCAACAAGTAGGAAGTTTGCACCTTGGTATAACCCTCAAACCCGCAACTTAAAGCAAACTGTACGGAAGCTTGAACGACTATGGCGTTCCACCAAATCAGAAGGATCTAGGCTAGTCTGGAAAGACAGCCTTAAAACATATAAGAAGGCTCTCCGGAGTGCAAGAGGATTTTACTACTCATCACTAATAGAGAAAAACAAAAACAACTCCAGGTTTCTCTTCAGCACTGTGGCTAGGCTGACAGAGAGTCACAGCTCTGTTGAGCCATGTATTCCTCTGGACCTCAGCAGTAACGACTTCATGAACTTCTTCAATGATAAGATTCTGACTATCAAAGAGAAAATTGATGGTCTCCTGCCCTCAACTAGTGCCGACCCGTCCTCGGATGTAGGAACCCTGGGTGCAGCAGTGGGCCCTGATCAACTGACTTCTACAATTTCGAAGTCTAAATCTTCTACTTGTCTCTTGGATCCTATTCCAACGAAGCTGCTTAAGGAAGTTTTTCCTTTAATTAGCACGCCTTTACTGGATATTATGAATCTGTCCTTGTTGACAGGACATGTACCACAGTCCTTCAAGATAGCTGTAATTAAGCCTCTTCTTAAGAAACCTACTCTTGCTCCGGAGGTGTTGGCTAACTACAGACCGATCTCTAATTTCCCTTCCTCTCGAAGATCCTTGAGAAATCCGTCGCAAGTCAACTATGTGACTTTCTTCAGAGCAATGCTTTGTTCGAGGACTTTCAGTCCGGATTTCGAGTGCATCATAGCACAGAAACAGCCCTGGTGAAAATTACGAATGATCTCCTACTTGCATCGGACCAAGGACTTGTCTCTTTTCTTGTCTTGCTGGACCTCAGTGCCGCCTTTGACACCATCGATCATCGTATCTTGCTGCAGAGACTAGAACATTTGATTGGTATTAAAGGAACTGCACTTAGCTGGTTTAAATCCTATTTATCGGATCGATCCCAGTTTGTGCTTGTAAACGGAGAATCCTCGAAGACCACCAATGTTGGTCACGGAGTCCCACAAGGTTCTGTGCTTGGACCCATTTTATTTACCCTTTATATGCTTCCTTTGGGCGACGTTATCAGAAAACACCGCATTAACTTCCATTGTTACGCAGACGATACTCAATTGTATCTGTCGATCAAGCCAGAGGAGACCGAACAGCTCGTTAGACTTCAAGAATGTCTTGGAGACATCAAAACTTGGATGACCTGCAACTTCCTGATGCTAAACTCAGAAAAAACAGAAGTTATCTTGATAGGCCCAGAGCGCCTTCGAAGTCAGCTGTCACGTGATACAGTTTCTATGGATGGAATTTCTCTGGTATCCAGCAGCACCGTCAAGAATCTTGGAGTTCTCTTCGACCAGGATATGTCCTTCAACTCTCATATAAAGAATACTTCAAGGACCGCCTTTTTTCATCTACGTAATATATCGAAAATCAGGAATTTCCTGTCTCAAGGTGATGCAGAAAAATTAGTTCATGCATTTGTTTCCTCCAGACTGGACTACCGTAATTCTTTGTTTGCAGGGTGTTCTTGTAAATCTCTTAAGCCTCTTCAGTTGATTCAGAATGCTGCAGCACGTGTATTAACAAGAACTAATAAAAGAGACCATATCACGCCTGTATTGTCTGCTTTGCACTGGCTCCCTGTTAAATCAAGAATAGAATTTAAGGTTCTTCTCCTCACCTACAAGGCGCTTGCTGGTGAGGCACCTTCTTAAGAACTTGTAACACCGTACTGCCCTGCAAGGCAGCTGCGTTCTATAGATGCTGGGTTACTTGTTGTTCCTAGAGTTATTAAAAGTAGGATGGGAGGCAGAGCCTTCAGTTATCAAGCTCCTCTTTTGTGGAACCAGCTTCCACTTTCAGTCCGGGGGGCAGATTCAGTCAGCTCCTTTAAGATAAAGCTTAAAACTTTCCTCTTTGATACCGCTTATATTTAGGGCTGGCTTAGGTTTGCCTGGACCAGCTCTTAGTTACGCTGCTATAGGCTTAAACTGCCGGGGGACTTTTTAGGACACACCGAACTCCTCTCTCTCTCTCTCTCTCCCCTTTTACTAAAATCCACGTTGCATTAATGCACATGACTAATTCAGCTCCTTCCCGGGAGTTCTTTGTGCTTTCTCGCCGAGCAGGTCTCTGCAGATCGTAGTTCGGTCAGGACCCTGGTCCTGACTCTGGCCGTGGCCCTGCTGGCACCTGCTGCTGCTGTCATCATCATCATCATAATTTTAAATATGATTCATATCACTATTGCCCTTTCCTAAAATCTTTGCTTTCCCTCCCCACAGTCTTCTGTGGATGGTGGTTCGATCTGACGGTGGTGGCCCCTGCAGTGGTCCTGTCATACATCTGGCCGGCTACTTGGAATTCTTTGATTAATTTCTGTTATAGAAATTTAATGTATTCTACATCTGTATGAGTCATTCTGTACACATGACAACCATTGCAGTCTGTCCATCCCGGGAGAGGGATCCCTCCTCTGACGTTCTCCCTAAGGTTTCTTCCCTTTTTTCCCTGGAAGGGTTTTTTTCATTTTTTGGGGAGTTTTTCCTGTGCCGATGTGAGGGTCTTGGGACGGAGGATGTTGCATGTGTACAGACTGTAAAGCCCTCCGAGGCAAATTTGTAATTTGCGATTTTGGGCTATACAAAATAAAATGAATTGAATTGAATTCTGCGTTTTCGGAGAAACGCAAGCACAAGCGCCCCTTGCGTAGAGTCCCGCCCCCCCTTGCGTCCTTGCGTGTGTCGACCAATTTTTCCCAACCCTTGCGTCTCGGATACGCAAGCTACGGAAGGAAACGCAAGCAGGAGGTCTGTGATTGGTCTGCTTACTACATCCTTGCTAGAGTCTCGGATTTCCGGTTTATAGCGTAATTCCGCCATTATTAAAACGAATATATTTTACGAGAGAATGAATCAGATCTAAGAGCTTTTGTCGGAAGAAATCCGTAAATATGACCACTTAGAAACACACGCATCATTGGCGGACTATAAAGACGCGCGGATGGGCTCCAATTCATGGACGTAGATCTCCGCAAACGTCGGTTTTGCCGGTCGAGGGGGCGTTAAAGTTGTGACGGAGTTGTGACGGAGTTGTGTCCGCGAAAAGAGACGAAGAAAAGCAGCAGTGTTGATGCACGGGGCAAAAAAAGTCTCTGATAAATTAATAAACAAACCAACGACTTCCACTCGCAAAGAGGGCACTCTCTAGGTCGTCTTCGACAATAAACGTTACTCCGTCTGGTGTTCTGGCGGTGAATTGCTTTGCAACACACGCAAGCCTTTTTGAACCATGAATTGAAACGACGCAACACGCAAACGCAACGGAGACGCCGACGCAGAAGCATGCGCCGGCCTTTAGAATCAACAGCTTGTTTTGCAGCAGCACCACCTGCTGGTGATATGTATGTAAAGCATCAGGAATTACGCTGCATTCATCTTCAACACAGCTTGTTTTGCAGCAGCACCACCTGCTGGTGATATGTATGTAAAGCATCAGGAAATACACTGCATTCATCTTCAACACATTTGATGCGTACCTTTTTTGGACCAAGTTATAATGAATGCATGATTGCTTTTGCTTATATGTTGATGCGATGAGAGCGTCATAGGGAGGTTGAGTGAGGTTTCTGGTCCAACGCCATCCTTTCCCATAACGCCTAAACGTCTAACTCTGAACCCCAGGCCCTCACTGACGTCACCTGGTACATGGTTGAGTGGGACTGCAATATACCACGTCGCGATGACAAGGGCATCGTGTACAATTTGTACTCCGTGATTTGATCGTCCCGCAGGCTTTACCCTACGATATGAGATTTAATTCAGAGTCCAGAACTTGTGAACGGAAGCACGCACTCTGTAAACATTCCCAAGGAGGACGGACGGGACGCTGCTGCTGAACCGAGACAGGATCATGCGACTCTCCCACGGGCTGCTTTTATTCCCTACGTCACTGACCACGGGATGACTGACACACCGGCAGGAACACACACGCGGTCCTCAGGGTGAGTGTTGAACCGCGGCGCGCGGACACTTCTTCTCCGCACTGCATGCAGCAGATGCTCCACGCAGCACAGGTGCAGCTCCTCGTGGGAGCTGTGGGATGCGGTGGAGCAGCCACAGGGCGGAGGTACTGCGGCGGAAGTAATCACTGGTACAGCCAGGCAGTTACGTCCATAGAATCCTCGCTGAAGGGGACACAGCCCGTCTCGGATACTATTGTAGCGAGTGTGTCTTAAACCGCGGCATGCACGTGCAGGACGCATGTGGGATGAGGTCACTGCATGAAGCTTCATTGTTGTCTGATGAACAGCAAAATGGAGCAGAAAGTGGGCTCGATACGATGCAATGTGCATGAACTGTGTTGAGTACTTCGGAACAGTCACATGGGACGCGGGACGTTGTTTCACACTCCCAGTTGCAGGTTTGCCGCGTACTATTTGTTGGAAATTGACAGCAAACATTTCTTCAGGGCTATGAATCATGTGACCTGGTGACGCTTTGTTTTCTTGGGACATGTTCTTCGTTTAACTGGTTGGTAATTGTTCCAACTTTCTTTTCCTCACAACACGCAAGACCAAAATATAATGTGACTGTATGTTAAACATCAGAATCAGAATAATTTATTTGCCTATTATGTTGGACATACTGTACTAGGAATTTGTCAAGGTGCACAGATGGAAATGGAATATAAGACAATGAACAATTACATTAGGAATAGTCGTGGCTACGGCCATTAGTGTGGCACGAGGTCTGAGTCCTGATGGACCTCAGCCTCCTGCCAAATGGATGGGACACAAACAGCTTTTGTCCGGTGTGAGAGGGGTCGGCTACAATCTCGCTTCATGATCCTGGAAGTGAAAAAGTCCTGAAGGGACGCCAGATTGCAGCCGATCACCATCTGACAGCCGACCCTGCGTCCTCTGGTGTCACCAGCTCCAATTCACTAGGGCTGCAACTATTGACTATTTAGTAGTCGACTAATCAATCGATTATTGACCATAGTGTAGGAGCGTGGAAACAAAGAGGCAAGTACTCATTTTGGCTACCACGTGTGGCGGTTTATTTCCATCTAACGCAGTGACATCCTGCTCCCTTTCATCATGGTTACGCCCCTTTCTCTTGAAGGGCCTCGTGAATTCGGTTCTTTTTAGCCCCCCTACAATGTTGGATTCTCACACTTCAAATGTATTTGAGTAACAAGTTAATGCAAATGTAATCATTATAAAGAATACATTAAATAGTAATACAAAATGTAAGTGCAAATATGCGTTTAAAAGTAAAATAACTCAAATAGCAATCTGGCCTATGCAGGTGACGGGCATGTCGAGGATGTTCTGTCCAGACTCCTTCCACCTGAGGGTCAAACTCGTGCATGCGCCTTTGCTCAGTACTTAGCGAGAAAAAACAGCTTCATGGCGTTGTAGGCTATAGTATCATAATTTGTATTATGCTAGAGTAAATTTCGTAATTGTGTTCATATGTGTTTGAAGAGTGCTAAGTGGAGGAGGTTAACGTTAACTTTACAGAGCAAACAAAAAGACATGCTACGATAATTCACTGATTTACCACATTGCATTCAACAGAACTCAAATAGCGTTAGCAAGCATTCTCCACGAGACGTTCAGTTCTCCCACATGTAAAGTGTGAAGCTTACGATAAGTTAACAAGGCTAGCGTTACTGTAGTTGGCTAAAATTTAGCCATGAGGCGAAGACGTGGTGGCTCCAGCGTGGTCGCGTTTTAAATGGTCCAGCGTTGCCGTCGTGCGGCTTTAAAACGACAGCTCTGTTCTGCAGATGCTGCGTTGTACTGTTTGTTTGATGCGCTAATAAAATGTTCCCAGACTTTTTCAGCTCTTCCACGTTCAACTTGATAAACTTCTTATTTTCCTATGTGCATGTAGACAATGGTAGCGATAGTGCTCCCAACACTTCCTGTAGTGTATTGCGATGCCGGATGAAAAAGATCAGTAGCTCTGAATCAGACAATCAGAATCAGAATAAATTTAATGCCAAAGTACGTTAGACATACGAGGAATTTGACATGGCATTGGGTGCATGGCAACAGAACAACAGACAACAATGGAGGACAGGACAACGGACAACATAGTGCAAGGAATAAAATATAGGCAAAACACACAGCACTGGCCACAACAAGAGTGGTTGTACATCTCCGACATCTTGCTGCACATGTTAAAGAATCAAAGTTTCTTCAAGAAAAAGAGTCGACTCATTCCCTTCTTGTACACAGCGTTGATGTAGGCCTTCCAGTTGAGTCTGTTGTTGATGGATACACCCACCCTTGTATTCCTCCACTGTCCACATGCTCACCCAGAACTCATTGGTTGTCTTCTTACTCCTAAAGTCCACCACCATCTTTTTGGTCTTGGCCATGTTCAGATGACAGGTGTCAGGTGACTTCTACCGGCCCACTGCACAAAGTCACGTAGAACTGCCCTGTACTACTCCTTCGGTCCGACCCTTGTACACTCGACCACTGAAGAGTCATAGAGAATTTCTGCAGATGACATGACACGGTAGTACTGGGAGTCAAAGAAAACCGATTTATATACTGTATGTTAACTTGCCGTTGCTCTGAGAGTGCCAGTTATATTGTTCTGATAACATTATTTTATAATAAAAGCGTGCAATACAGTTTTTAATTTATTATTGAATTTTGCGCATAATGTGATTAAGTGTGTACTGGAGACAGGAGAGGAGAAAGATGGAGTGTTTGATTCTTACAAAGGCGGCACTGAGGTCAAGGAGGATGAGGATGGTGAGGAAGCCAGAGTTGGTAGAGAGGATTATGTCATTTGTAATTTTCAGTAGGGCGGTTTCTGTGCGGTGTATTGAGCGGAAGCTGGACTGGAAGGCTTCGTAGGCGTTACAGAGATTGAGGTGGGACTTGAATTGTGATGCCACAGCTTTCTCGAGGACTTTGGGGGTTGGAGATTGGCCGGTAGTTGTTGGGGATGTCGAAGTCGAGACCAGGACAGTTGGGGTGGCAGTTGAAATAGGGGCAGAGACGGTGGCAGCTAATGTGAAAGAGAGCAATGGGAGCTTGATGGGCTTGATGTGCCGAACTGTTATGGTGCGATTCTCCTTAACATGGGTGGTGGGAATGTCTATGTCCTGGGTGATAGTAAGAGATGGTGAGGTCATTATTGATTAGATTGCTGATGGTAATTCCATAGGTGCAGACCAGGTCAAGTGTGTGTCTTTTTTATAGGTAGGAAAGTCAACATATTGGGTGATTTTTGAAGTCGTTGGATGTCCAGGAGAGGTACTAATACAGTAGTATTGTGCATCAACAGCTGTCTCTCGGCTGGAAAGCGCTGTATTTTTTTCACCCATACCCATGCACTAATTTCAAACTTCTTCGTCAAAAGCAAAAGTAATACACAAAAAAAGTGTCTAGACAGCAGTTTTGTTGTATGGTAACATCATTATTTTATGAGACGGGGCAGAAATAAAGTATGCACCACTGTTCAAGAAGACAGCATTTGCTTCAACTAAAAAGGTAGACAAGAAAAGATACGGCGCACCGGATCATAAGGCGCACCTTCAATGAATGGCGTATTTTAGAACTGAACTTCATATACAGGGCGCACCGTATTATAAGGCGCATAGAATAGAAGATACTGCAGTCAAACATTTGACTGTGGTTGCGTTCTGCCAAACAGTCAGAAAAGTCAGACTTTATTAAGCGTTCTGACAACTCATGGTAACGTTCTTCAAACGTTAATGTGCATATTAACAATATCTTCCAGCCTTGCTCACTCCTCTCCCAGAGAGGGACAGAGAGGGAGAGGAACTTTTCCTTAATTCAGTAAACACGTAGTAAAAGAACCTGTAGTATCTCGGTTACTTCCGGTTAAGGTAACCGTCGTGTGTTGATGATGTCACATCAAGGTGCGCTAGTATTACGTGTCATACTTTGACGATTAAATGTCAGTAGACAAACACACAAAT
Organism: Apeltes quadracus; assembly: GCA_021346845.1. NCBI lineage: Eukaryota > Metazoa > Chordata > Actinopteri > Perciformes > Gasterosteidae > Apeltes > Apeltes quadracus. The sequence goes on along the minus strand of CM037930.1, from coordinate 10,610,220 downwards.
ATTACAGCATCCACGATCCATTGGCAGATAATGGTGTAAGTCGCCCAGCGCCGTTTCCCCGTCTTGGTGAACGTGTCTTCGCCTTCTGTCATCCACTGCTCCCACGCAGCTCGCAGTCTGGCTTTGAACGCCCTGTTGACACCAATATCTAGCGGCTGGAGTTCTTTAGGTAATCCACCCAGAATGATGGCAAGCTCAGAATTAGTTTGCTTCACTTGTTTTTTGACAGCATCGGTGATCTGGGCGCCATGGCATGGCGACAAAGCCACCCGGTCTCTTGACGTAAATTTCTCTCAGCCCATTCATATAAAAGACGCTCTGCATTATATGTAATGGAAAAAGATAATTTGGCCTCCTTTTGATGGTAAGTGTTTGAAGAAATGTATGCTTATTTTCTTTATAGCAATCGTGATTATTAAACGCATTTGTATCATTTTTTTTTATACCAGGTTCGTTAATTGAGGCAATTGTCTTGTTCCACAAGGTGGAGCCACATGGATTAAAAGTGAAGTGGAAATATAAATGAAAGCAGAAGTGCTTGTCTTAATATATTTCTGAGGGGAAGTTTTGGAATAACTAAATTTCATTTTAACAGAAATAAACCTTTATACTTCTGCTCAGTAAAACTAAACCAGGTGAATTCGGAGAGAACGTGCGTAATAGCTGCAGCTTTAAACCAGTTTGTTATACAACTAGTAGACTGAATTGTGTTTCAATTGAGAACCATGTAAGCATTTTAAGGTCTCATTTCAATGGAGTCAAGTACAGTCAAAGAAGGGAAGACCGTTCACGTCCGTCATTCAGTGGCGTCGTGAGCAGAGGTTTCGGTGCAAAGAGCATACATTGTAAAGACCACAGCATATGGGGAGACTTTCCACTGTTCAGTGCTTCAGTTTAGCTTGAAGATGATCTACGGGCTGTATCTGGCACAGCTCGAAATGTCACAGTGTTGCACAATCTCCGCTATGTTGGGTTGTAGATAGCGCTCCTGTCTTCCTCCTTTTTTATGCAGGAGGCTCTAGCACGCTCACAGAAGTGCCTTCACTTACCAACGTACTATTTTATTATTAGATTGGAATATAACAATAGAAGATTAAAACATGGCGATTCTTCCATGGGTAATGTTTTGTGCTGTTGGACGTAAATTATTTTAAAACTAGGGGAAGTATATGCTGGCAAAAGTAATTATGATTTATGTTTTTTGAGCTCTTCTCAGGCTCCTATTCTCACCAGAACCACTGATGCGAGATCGGCACTAATGATGTTCTGGGTAGTTTTTTTATCACCAGCTGTAGAGCCCTATGTATGTATATAATCTCATTCAATAAGAAAGTGTTTCCAAACGTTAAATACATTTCACATTCACATTTTGAAAACTCTTTTACAAAAAGTGCATTTTGGGACATGACTGCCAATGAGCAAAGGGCTGAAAGGGTGTTCTGAGTGTGAAAAACACCAAACCCAGCTCGTACTTCCTGTTTCGTGAACACGCAGACAAGTGAAAAGGCTATGACGGTGAGTTAGATTGTAAATAGGCATTTTTAAATGGAGAAACCAAATGGAAAAATAATTGTTTTAAAATATATTTATTAATGTTGATATCCCCCAATTAAAATAAAGCGGGGAAAGGCTTTTGTTTCACCTTGTTGGGTAACTGCAGATGAGGAGCAACGGCCCAAAAATAAAAAATTTATAAGAGTAAATTTGTCTGCTTGACCTATCACATCTGCACTAAGCACCACTAGTTTGTACTATTGATTCTAAACATGCAAATATACTATGATACCATTTATTTAACACATTGAACGCACTTTTTAAAATTATACTTAAAACACATTTTGCTGATAATACAATTAAATTGGATCTCAACACCTGCTTCACTGCTAAACAGTCGGCAGACAAACAAGAGCAAAAAGAAGAACAACAAAATTACATCATACTTCTATTCCATCGGTGTAAAATAAAGTACAAACAAATTCATCCAAATAATGTACTGCTGTTTTACAATATCTGACCTCAAAATCCTATAAAAAATACAAAACATTTTCCTCCAACAACAGTTAATAATATGAATAATAATGTTCAATCTAATAATATGCTCCATCAAAGGCCAGCGCTTGAGACAGGGTGTTTTAGTTTTCTACTGAAACAAGGATGTTTCTTGCTCAATTAAATACATTTAAAGCAATTCAACTAAAATGTCCAATAAACACAACGTCATGACCTTTTAAAAGTCTTTTTGCACAACATTTCCTGTGCGCAGCAGATGTGTTGGTCAGTGTTAAGATAATAAAAAGGAAGTACAAGACATACATTGTGAAGGAAGTCGTTGAAATGAGGAAGCATTGGCGCTCCACCACCTCACCAATTAAAAGTACACAGACTAAATGTCAACGTGGTTCAGCAGGAAAATCAGAACAAACTGAGTGCCTCTTTTCATGTGCTTTTGACTGCATCTTTTTTTGTTGGTCAAGAGCTTGTTGAATTAAAGAAGATCTATTCACATGTTGCTCAGAAAGTGGGCAGTGGAGGAAATAAAGGACCGAAAGAACCTCAAAACTCGTATACGGTAAGTGCAGTATTTGTGTTTCCTTAAAATGAGACTATTTGGACTTCCTTACCACACTTCCTTCATACAAGATGTTCAAGAATGACTTTATAGTTTTCTTTCAAATTGTAACATGTTGGGTGTGCCCTCTAAATAATAGTTTGTCCAATTCTCGCTTTGGTGAAAAGTAAGAGTACTGTTCTTAAGACCAATTTTAGGGACTTAATTCAGCACTTCTGCTGCTTACTCTGTCACTGCAATTCGGACGCAAACAATGTATGTAATTTATCGCCGCAACATTTAAGAGCTGTTGTTACTATGCAGATTAAAATCTAACAACAACAAAACGCATCAGAAGCTTCTAGAATACATTAATGAGAGAAGCAGGGGTTCAACCCGTACTAAAATGTAGTGTCTACATTTGAGATGTCCATGAGGTCTATGCCATTCCCTTCTAAATTTATCAGATGTTTGAAACAGAAGGCAATAAAGGCATGCATTATTTCACAAAATAATATTACAATATTACATATTGCAGTGTTTAGAACATATAACATACTTGTTAATAGTATTTCTAGATTACAATGTGTAATAATAACCGTTAACTATGCGTTTTGCAACTACCAGATTTAAAGCTTGAACAATGCCTTGTTGTTAGGGTGAATAAATCCTTAACTCTTCGCTCAGGGCTAGAGTTGTTGATGTGGTTTGGCGTCAAACAGAAAATGTTCAGTAACAGGGGAAAAGGGCCTCTGAAAAACATTGTAAATATTAACATTTAGCTAAACTTCTTTTTAATGGAAAATAAATTCTCTGTTTGAAACATGATATAAAATATAATAAATCATATCAAAAACCACAAAATAGTTAAGTATTTGCTACATGTCTTTCCTTGTACAATGTGCAAATTACCGTAATGTTGAAAGATACCGTAGTTGTTTGGACACTTATACTAATTGTGATATATGCAGATTTAGAGAAAGGAGTTCCTGTATAAGAGCTGCTGTGCTAAGTTAATACCCTGGCTAAATACATTATGGCAATAAATTAATAATACTAACTACACGGTTCTAATGTTCTTGTGACAATAATTAGGCAGTATTATCTGGTCCTTGACACCAGCTTTGTTCATCCAAAATACTTAAAGCTCTACTAAAGATCAACATTGTTTCACATTAACACTGGACCAACATCAACTTTTAAGCAGTAATTGTACCAGGCAGCAATGTCATACCATCTCATATGGCATGCACTTTAATCAGACTGCTCTTTGGTTTCTTGAATGTTTGGTTTATTGAATGAAATATGAAATCAGTCAGAAAAGATGCTTCGGTTAAGAGCTAGCAACTGGCCATGTTGGTCCAGCCTGAAACACTCTCTGCTATCGAAGCTCAATAGTTTAGTAGCCAGCCAGTAGTCCTATAGAACATTAGCTGTCAGATGTTGGTTAGCCTGATGATTGGTTGGTATGTTCAATGGTTAGTAGTAAAACCAGCATATATGATCATCTACGGGTTTTTACAAATCTACAGGTTGCAGACCCTTGCTTCAGAAACCTTGTTCCTTCCATGGCATTTTCTAATCTGGTAGTTGCAGTGTTTTGTGTTCCTCAAATGTAATTGTAGCCTTTTGCTGACTGATTTCTTGTTCAGCATTCGGCTGTACGTGCTCCACCCGCTCTTGTCACTTCTGGCTCGAGAAAAAACAAAATGGTTACAGCCAAAACCCAAAATGGCGTCAGTCCAGGATACTACACTTATTATCCATAGGCTCATTTGACGGTGACCAACTGATGATTTGTTTGTCTGAGCGATGCAAATGTCATTGTCTTCCTGTCTGAACTTAATCTCTATTTTTGTTGTACACTGAATGGCATACTATATAAACATCACCCATGCATAAAGTCTGCACTCTGGTCACAAAGTAAATTAGATTTTTAATGTTACCGATTACAGAGTGAATTAATTTTGACTTTTACTGTCAGGGCTAATTGATCCTTTGCAAGAGGACTTCCTTAAAAGAGCCATAATCCAGAAGACACCATGGCTGACACAGTGAATGCATTGCCATTCTTCTATGGCAACATCACCAGGGAGGAGGCAGAGGACTACCTGGGGCAGGCCAGCACGGGTAACGGCACATATCTGCTGAGACAAAGTCGAAACTATCTGGGAGGATTTGCACTGTCTGTGTTTTATTCCGGCCGCTGCTACCACTACACCATTGAAAGGGAACCCAATGACACCTATGCGATTGCTGGTGGGAAGAGCCACAGAACCCCGGTTGATGTGATTGACTACCACTCACAAGAAATGGACGGCCTTGTATGTCTGCTAAAGAAGCCCTGCAACAGGCCCAAAAACATGCAGCCAAAGATCGGGGCGTTTGAGGACCTGAAGGAAAAATTGATCCGGGAGTATGTACAACAGACATGGAGTCTACAGGTTAGTTCCAACTCTATCTTGTAAGTACGCTGAATGTTTTTTTATGTCAAAGTGAATTGATCCACATTAAGTTTTAAACCCCTATTTGATAAGAACTTGCTTAAGGGACCTCCATCTGAAAATATTTATACTTCTTCTTAGTGAAGCCACCTTGATCCCAGATGTCATTAATTACTTTGGTAAATAGAACGTTATTATCGTGACAGAGCTACGGAAAATAAATGAAACCAAAGTTCTAATGAAACTTTTCTGCACAAGATTTCACAATGTAAAGTGCTTGGGTGCTAGGGGACCCGGAAGGAGGAGGCTCGTATGTTCGTGCTCCATTCCTGAGCACCCTCCCCACTCGCTCTCCCAGACCTGTTTAAGTACTGGGAGAGAGCACACCGTTAGTCCCCCCTCCCCCCGGCTGGAGGTTAATTGCCTCCAGCTGGCACCGTTCCCTGAGCCGCACCCCTTCTCTCTCCGCTGCAGCCGTGCTGAAACCACGCCCAGCCACTACACACAAATTTCACAAAAAAAAGAAAACAGTAGAATTTAGAATTTTTAACTTGGTTTGAAACTAAGTTACTATTTGGATCTCGTAGTCATCTCTTCCTTTGTCAAACTGCCATTGCCAAGGGAAACATTACAAAGATAACACAGGATAATGCTTTTTGTTTAACTAACATGTGTGCATAAATAAGTGGCCACAACGCTGTGCTTATATTACTGACTTGTGCTTTCTGTAAACATGGAGGAAGCAGATTAGAGCTTAATCAGCCTTGAATATTTCAACCTGGTAAACTTTAGTCAAGTAACGTTCTAGTACTATCAGGGTTGATAGTAATAGTCATTTTAAGAGGTTACTATCAGTGTTGGGAACGTTACTTTAAAAAAGTAATTAGTTATAGTTACTCACTACTTAAAAATACTTAAAAAGTAACTGAGTTAGTTACTGAATTACTCTACAATAAAAGTAACTCGTTACCAGGGAAAGTAACTATTTGCGTTACTGTTAACTGTGTAAATTAGTTGCTTACAACGGATGTCGACAAAGTTTTTGCTCCTGGATATAATGCCTTTGACTGCAATGAATTTGAAATAGTGGTTATATCTCCACCTTGAAAATGTTTCATTGGATTGCTCACTTGCCATCTCTGCTGCTTCGTCGAATCTCTATTTAGCTGTGTGTGTGTGTGTGTGTGTGTGTGTGTGTGGCGCGTGTCCTGGCATGTGTGTAAAAACAATGGCTTTGATTGGCTACCATGAAACATGACTCTGCCTTAGCCAATCGCTTACTTCGTTATTAAGCTCACCTCCTCATTAGCTATGAGCAGGAGTGAAAGTAAGCCGGTACTGGCCGGTATGGCGTACCACTAAAATATTTGGAGCCGGTACGCCGTACCAAAGTCCTTTTAGGCAAGTCATGCCACCCGCCGCCATCTTGGCAACGCCTCCGGGCAGTAATTTTCGCTCTAACAAGACCACCCTTCCATCTCAATCAATGGGATGCCCATTGATTGAGATAGGAGGGAGGACTTGGCCACGCCGTCCGTGGCTCCGGCTACGGGTGTGGTCGCTGCGGGGCCGCAGTTCTGACTATCTAGTCACCATGATCTATCTGACTATCTAGTCAGAACTGCACTTTGACGGGTCATCGGGACATAAAAACTACATGTGTAGAAACAGCAGTAGAATATGATAAAAATCGCTGGAAAAGTTTGATGACTTTGCCCCTAAAATAAGCCTTTTTCCCCCACAGGTTACTGTCACTACGCATATGGAAGGGTTCACAACACCAACCTTAATTTACATCTCTATCCAGAATGCTGGTGTTGTGCCCATTGTCTCCGCTGTCGGAAAACCTCAACTGTGCGCATACGTTAGTGGAACCAGACGATAGGCTTAAATGTTTCCAGGCTTGACTGTTAAAAAGCAGATGATTGGCTTTCCAGTGGGAGGGACGGGACATGCGCATACAAGATCTTTGCCGTTACAGGTTTTCCTACGGGAGTTGTATTGAAGATTGAGGAATTGGCATGTCTCCTTATATATAGTCTCTGGCCGTACCGGAAAGAAAACTGTACAGTCTCTCAAAAATATTGCACTTTCAACATGACAAAACAACTGCTAACGTCGTGTGAGTGTTTGCGGCGGTTTGGCACCCGCCCGCCGACCTGCATCCATCAATGCATAGTAACGGACCGTATTGAACGTCCAGTAATGGTAACGGCGTTGTAACGACGGAAAAAGTAATTAGTTAGATTACCTCGTTACTGAAAAAATAACGCTGTTACCTAACGCCGTTATTTTAAACACAGGTTACTATAATGTTATTTTGAGCACACGTCATGAAAAGCTTGGTCTGCATATTCTTCTTATGGTAGACACTTGCTCATAGCTCATGTGTGTGTGTGTGTGTGCAGGGAGCAGCTCTGGAGCAAGCCATCATCAGCCAGAGGCCTAAACTGGAGAAGCTCATTTCTACCACTGCACATGAAAAAATGCCTTGGTTCCATGGCCAAATAACACGAGAAGACTCTGAGCCAAGACTTCAAAATGGCTCCTGTGTAAATGGAAAATTCCTGTAAGTATTTAACAAGTGTCCTTGTACAGATTTTGGCGTCAATGGTGTGAAGTGAATAGTATCTAATCCATTCAAATTCTACCGTTTACGTGACTATTTGTGAAAACGTGCAAATTCCCAATATCCTTAACATGCTCAAAAAACTTTTCTGAAAAACACTATTCTTTTACCCTCCTAGATTTATGAAGATAAAAAACAGGAAACCTCTAACTCGATAGGAGTCTTATTTTGTGGCTCATCCCACAAATGTTACTGGATGATTAGTCGTTTTTACAAGTACATCTGTGGCTGGGAAAGCTGCCAGTAAATGAGAGTAATGCTACCGTATAGAAAATAATTTAATAGAAATTAATTAAAAAAATATATTCACCTCCCAAACCAACATCCAGGCCTTTTGCGAAGTATCTTGCTGCTGACATGTAGATAACATCCTGCAACATTGCATCATGGGTTTAACGTCAATTATAGTTGGGGTTACGGACGTAATGTCATGTGACTCAATGGCTTATGTCTGACTGTGTCAGTGACAGGAAACCAACGCTGGGCCTTGAGTAAATGTCCTGTTTCAGATTATAGCCTTGTTCCATGCAGAAGCACATATTGCCCAACAACATGTAGAGAGGGACTTCTGTATGCCTCACGCTTTGATACAAGATTTTTTCCTGAATTGATACTGTAGGGAATTTTAGTTTGTGCTTGACCTGGAATATGCATATACGTTAAGATGGGCATAATTGTTTGTCAGTCAACCCAGCTCTAGATGTTCCCTTATGTTTTTATGTTTAAAATACATTGTCCATTTAGTTGCACACAGCAATGAGCCAAACCGATGCTCTTAGTTTTTCGCTCGTAGTGAATTTGTTGTAGGGGGGATTATTTATTTGTTTGTTTCAGGTCAACTTCTGCTGTTTTTCACATAAGAATCTGACAAAATGTGTTTATAGGAAACCTCTAAGAAAAAAAGCAACAAAAAAGTAAATCCGTAGGGTTGCAATGACCTGTTTAAGGCCACAACAACTATCTTATGGTCACCATCTCAATGATGATTCACAACAGTTATCCACTCAAATCCAACACAGACACTGTACTTAGAGATACAGTGCAATTTACCAGTGCTCTTATGTAGTTGCTTTGTAACAGACCAGGTCCAGTCTACATCCAGAAAACCGTTTGGCTTTTACTTATAGTACTTAGTAGTTTGTCTTTCTTAAAGAAATTGCACTTTCTTGATTCTTTGTATTCTGGATTTTTTAAATTCTTTTTTTAAAATTCTTTTTCCCCTCTAGTTTGAATGCACTTATTGTAAGTTGCTTTGGATAAAAGTGTCAGCTGAATAAAACATGTAAAAGTTACAGTGTTAAGCCTAGTTTATGCTTCTGCGTTTTCGGAGAAACACAAGCGCCCCTTGCGTGTCCCTTGCGTAGAGTCCCGCCCCCCCTTGCGTCCTTGCGGGTGTCGACCAATTTTTCCAACCCTTGCGTCTACGGATACGCAAGCTCCACAAGGAAACGCAAGCTGCAGGACTGTGATTGGTCTGCTAACTACATCCTTGCCAGAGTCTCGGATTTCCGGTTTCATAGTGTAATTCCGCCATTATTAAAACGAATATATTTTACGAGAGAATGAATCAGATCCAAGAGCTTTTGTCTGAAGAAATCTGTAAATATGGCCACAGAAACACACGCGTCATTGGCGGACTGTAAAGACGCGCGGATGGGCTCCAATTCATGGGCGTAGATCTCCGCAAACGTCGGTTTTGCCGGTCGAGGGGGCGTTAAAGTTGTGACGGAGTTGTGTCCGCGAAAAGAGACGAAGAAAAGCAGCAGTGTTGATGCAAGGGGCAAAAAAAGTCTCTGATAAATTAATAAACAAACCAACGACTTCCACTCGCAAAGGGGGCACTCTCCAGGTCGTCTTCGACAATAAACGTTACTCCGCCTGGTGTTCTGGCGGTGAATTGCTTTGCAACACACGCAAGCCTTTTTGAACCATGAATTGAAACACACAACACGCAAACGCAACAGAGACGCCGACGCAGAAGCATGCGCCGGCCTTTAGTTATGAAATGAAAGTAAATCCTGCAAAATCCAACATCCTAAATCAATAACTACAACAATTGATTAAAATTCTGTTAATTCAGGACAGTATGTTAGATGTTCAAAATGTATCTTCTGCTTTTTGAACAAAACAAGTGTAGAGTGTCTGGCAGCTAAAACTACAGTTGGGACATAGTGGTCTCGAATGAAGAAACACAAAAGATACGCACAAGCAGTCACACACACACGCACACACTGTGGTTTCCTCTCTGGCAGTTTGCAAAGGACTTCCTGAAGTAGCCAAACGAGGACGACTGACAGCAGGGCGAAATGCGTCCCTTTTGTAATCAGAAAGAAGAATGTGTTTCCACTTAAGCAGAGCCGCACATCATGATTATAACTTTAAATACATTTTAACGAGAACACTTTAAATACTGCCCTCATGTCTAAAATATTCTGGAGTTATTTGCATCTTTTGGCTATGTTGGCTAAAAGTGGCCATGAGGCCACCAACAGCTAACAATATTATAATTGTAAGTTGTAATAACGTTTTTGTAACTATTCTTTTTATATCATAGTTCAGATAAAAGAATTAGACAACTGCAGTTCTAAATAAAGGCACACTGGCCATCTGTTTAAGTTCCTGTTTTTACTTTTCTTTAGATCTTGATCTATGAACATAGTTAAACTCCTTTATCAACCAGCATGGTGCAGCTGATGTGTTAGTGGACGACAACACACAACTAGATATATGTATAGAATAGTGCAACGCACGTTAACACATTATTAGCACGTTAACACATTATTAGCACGTTAACGCAATTAATAACGCCTTGTTCTTTCAATGATTGTATGTGTCTAAACCATCATTTAAGATACACGATAGCTGTAACTCGAGTTGGTTGGAATGGTTTATAGGAACTGTAGATGTATGTTGGGGTTGCGCATCCCTCTTCATCGGGGTCTTTAAAATACTTTTTAAAGTTGTGTTTAATTTATGGACCTATAGAGAGAACTGGATACCAGGTTGGAACTGCTGGCTGTTGTGTTATTTAAGCACTTTTAGGAGCTGCTGATTTAAATAAAGGCTTTTAAACTAGGCCTATTGCTATAAGCAAGTGGTTTTCCTTCAGAAAAAATAACATCTGGGGATGTGGGCTTTTTGAGCCCAATGTAAAGTTGTCTTTATCTACTAACACGACAACGTACTGTGTTATGGGTTAAACTATGTAGAGATTATGAAATTACAAATTGAATTCAATTTACTGGTGAGAAGAAAAAGCAATAGTTATCCTCACAAAACATCATGAAAATTTATGATGGAAGTATATAAATGGTACTTGTACTATATTCCCTCCAGAGAAGGAATCTCACACCCACTTACATTTTCTTCTTTTGTGAGTGCAGCATCCGACAGAGGGATTTAAAAGGATCTTTCGCTCTGTGCTTACTCCACGAACGACAAGTCATGCATTATCGCATTGACAGGGACCGGGCAGGCAAGCTCTCCATTCCAGATGGCAAGAAATTTGACACCCTGTGGCAGGTAAACAAATGTTTTTTTATATTTCTGGTCATTTTCATGTGGATATTCGCTCGGCAGAAAAGAATGACGTGCAGGCGATGAAGTCCAGTCCCCGATCCGAGCCAACAAGCTATCAAACAAGCTAACGGCTAGCATCATCCCGATGCAGTGGATGATGATCCAGATGCAGATTCAGATTCATTGGGTTTTAGTATTCGATTTATTGATTAAGCCACGACTCACCTGATGCACTAAGGCTGCAAGCTTGCTCATAGGTGGTGAACATTTCCTGATTATAGCAGTAGTGGATGTCAGGCAGGATGACAGCAGGAGGCACCACAAGGTCTTGGTAAAATCTGGTAGAATCAATCTCCATCTTGATATGTTACTCTCAGAAATGTACAAAATAGGTCCAGTTTGTCCAGAATATCGGGAAGGGTCCTCGAGCTGAGGACAGACGGTGTTATATTTAGTCCACCGACTACAAAGTCACTTAGAATAACAACACAGTCTGTGCTGGTCTGCGGGGGGTACAGTGAGCATTTGGAATTCTGAGGAATGTTTCTTTGCAGGTTTTTAGTTTCTGAGGCATGTATGGGGTTGAGTGTCTGATACATTCTCTCTCTTTGCCACAGCTGGTGGAACACTACTCATACAAACCCGATGGTCTGCTGCGAGTGCTAACAGAGCCTTGTCCAAGACCCAACTGGCAAACTGGTAAAAAAGCTGCTAAGACAAAGCTAACTTGTCTACAGTAAGACAATTATGCTGCACATTATTTCATATCTGACATCTGAAATCAATCAATTTACCTTTGAAACCCGCTGTGTTCGTAGGGATGTTAGGACGGCAACTCCACCCACATGACTCTTCTCGAGTAACTTCTACCTTAGTAAGTTGTTTGTGTGGGGTCATTTATATTCTCATGGTTCTGTGTCGACAGTATGTCTAAAAACGGGAAGTGAGGTTATCCATTCGTTTATGTTTCTCTCTTCAAGGGGACTCAAAGAACAATCACATAAATATAGTAGTGATCATGAATTCATTAACAGCGACAATTCTTTTATCAAGTTTTGATGTTTTTTTTAATTATTACTAAACTGGATAAACAGATTTCTAAATGTTAACTTGCCTGTTATGATATGATCGTGGAAGGTAACAGTTTTTTCTATAAAAAGATTGATAAAATGTTAGTGCCCTGCCAGTGGCGAATAACTTTTATATTTAATCTGAAAACATTAATTTCAAATTATTACATTTAACATTTTAAATTTAAGTTGGGATTTGCAAGAAATATTTATTACTGTTAATTACTGTTAATACTGTTAATACTGTTAATTAATTACTGTGTTAAGGGAATGCTGCTGCTAAGGAGCACCGTCTTCATGCAAATACACAATTATTGAATGTATTATTGATTTTGCGCATTACAATGTGATCAAGGTTTTTAAGGAGATTAAGGTGATTGATGATTATGAATAATGAGTGAGAATGATAAATGTCACCCTCAGCAGGTGTACAGCTGATAGTGTTTTAATTTGGTGCAACTTTAGCAATTGCGGGCTATTGGTATTCAGGCCGCAGTGTAAAACCATCAAAACTCAAGATGTTTTTGCTGTTGCAATAAATAGGTGGCAGATTTTCTCAGGGGTTCGATTGCAACTTGAAAGTGAGCATCAATTTGTGCTTGCTTCTGAACATAGACACTATTTCTGGAAAGAGATGTGGCTGTTGAAAAGATATTTGGGAAGTACTTAAAGACTTAACCAACCCTCTTTCATCATGGGTAGACACCGCTAGAAGGGGAACTCTTTACCTTTCATCCTACCTTTCACGTGAATACCATCCAGCTAAAGTAAAATGTGAATGTTGCATACTGTATGACCAGTGTATCTCTGCTTCTTGTAGTTTGCAATTGAATAAGTCAGTAAGCTGAGAGATAGCGTTGACACATCTGTGTTTGGAGCTAACCCTTCCCCTGAATCTGTTTTTACTGTAATGATCACATGCATGACCATAGCATTACCACGTCACCCTCTGATAACCTGTCTGATATTTTGGTTTTTAGCAAAATGCGGCAGATGGACTTCTCTCCAAACTCAGAACTGTTCCCATACCTGGCATGAAAAAGGTGCATTAATGCTTCTCATAAAACTATTGGTCCCCTCAACCGCCCCCTTGCCACTCCCCCCCAAACTCCCGCCTCCCACACATCCCAATCCTTCCCTCATGGGACTTTGCTTCAGTGTGGATTGCTACTTGCTAACTAACACATCATGTCTTCCTCATGAGGTCATTCACTGCGATTACAATGTGTCAGCCGTTTGCTGTTTCCTGATCTATAGTCCCTCCTTCAATATAAGCATGTCAAGACCTAACATGACAGAAGTCAACCCCTCGGTCCTGTTTTTTGGACCAAATTGAAGAGGCTGCCTCCTTTTATAAGAATCCTTTATCCCAATATCCACTGTTCTATTACATTGTTATTTATTGGCTTTTGTATAGCCTTGTAAGCCTCCTAGGATCCCTTGGGTCTTGAGATGTGGTATTGAAAAGAGGGGCCTGTGATATGAATGCTCTTTGACACTTTCAAGGCTTGCTTTGTTTTTGCAAGTCAGGATTTCCACCTTTTATGAATGTGATTGCAGAATTTTACCCAACATAGATTTTTAAATACCTAGTCACCTAGCCACCTAGACCATAATGCAAGAGATCTGTTGGATGTTGCCTAATTCCTTTGAAGGAGGGGTGTGGGAACAAGTGTATGTTTTAAAGCGAAGAAATCATTGACATCAAGCTGTCCTAATGCTGTCCTAATGTTCATAGAACAGCTCTTTTGTTCATAGAACATTAGGACAGTCATTTTGTCCCTTAAGTTCCACACCCTTTCTTTTAATGCAAAAGAATGCAGATGTAACCCCATTTATTCTCTTCCTCTAAATCCTTTTGTATGGCCAATCATACAATGTCTCATTTTATGAACACAAAGTATTACAGTGATATGGAGTGGTGGTTGAAAGCCCACATACTAGATCACATACTCGCATACAAAAATAATTTAATAGTAGATTAATTAATTCTGAACTGAACTGTTATATTCAATAGAGGAATTCTAGGAAACATAACAATTTAATATCACTATAATAACAGTTCCATATAAAGTGGGGCATCCTGCTCATTTCCCTCACTGTAGATTACATTTCAGTAGTCCACCATGTATTTGTATGTTTCACGTGTTTTCTCTCAAACATCTTTTCTGATCAACCAAAAACAGAAACAGGGATCTCGACACAACCCCACAGAGCTTCTAAATCCTTATGAAACCAGCATGCCCAATAATCAAGGAGCCAGCAAAGGTAAGTTAATGAATATATACATTTAAAAACAAATTACAAAGAAATAACAATCAGGCCACTCTCAATCTGCTTTCCAGCATGGTAAACAGTTAAAGAGTCAGGGAAGACTTGGGTGGAAAGGCACCAAGAAGTCCAGGATGCTGCTGCACTCTGAGGAGGGCCATATATTAGGATAAATTAGCTGATATTAGCTGAAGCTCCACTGTAGGCGAGGGCCCGCTGTAACAGCTCCTTTGAAAGCTTTTCATATTTGAGCCCATTGAAACACCGCTACACCAATAGAGCAGATCACTCTCTACCAACGCTCTAGGCCAGTGATTCTAAAAGTGTGGTGTAGCTCTCTCTAGTGGTAAGCCAAAGAATCACTGAACATTTAAATACAGTACAATTTTATTTAATCTTTAAGAAGTTTTTTTTACATGTATTTTAGTACAATGTTTATTTAACTTTTATGTGCAATACATTTTAATTGAATCAATCAGTTTTATTTTCTTCATATTTAAGCGCAGTCTAACTGTTGAAACTGTAAAATGTTACAATGGCTTACAATATTAAATATACTTCTTTAGGAATAAAACCTCTGCCTTGTTTTTGATGAATACTTAGGCCTACTACGCTACTGTATAGTGTTGGTCATTATGGTGGTACTCGGAGAGCCAAGTATTTTCTGTGGCGGTACTTGGTGTAATAAGTTTGAGAACCACTGTTCTAGGCTAACACATGAGGCTCCGGGCTCCCTCCATGCCGACTAACGTGTAACACTGTAGTAGAAGGGATGGAATACACAACTGCAGCGGCAGCGCAAACCTTTCCGATACCACCGCTGTTACCTTCCAGCGCTCTGGTTAGATTATCATGCTGTGATTCCTCAAGGTGAGGAATCACAGGAACATGGTTGGTGAGCGCATGCATCCCCTCCAAGTGGAGGTTCTTCTTGTGTTCTTGCCTAACCGGTTCAGCTTTCATCTCTGTGGCTGTGTCTCAATTCGTGGGCTGCATCCTTTCAGGATGGCTAGGCCTTCGCGGTAGACCTGGGCTCGGTCCTCAAACAACCGCATAGGCTGAACCAAGCGGTCTCTGAAATGGGAGGATCTGGCCTACGGAGAGATTTCCTGGTTGCGTCATTAGCTTTTCCTCCGCTGCTCCCGTTGCTCCTGCTGGGCTTGAAAATAAAAGCAATTTAATTCAATTTAGGAAGCTATGCTTCATTCAGAGCATGATATAATTCAGGTTGGGAGAAGAACATTTGCCGGTCATTTTAAATTCATTCATTCATTATGCTATGTACTTTTGCTAAAATTAATATTGCAATCTTATGGCAGAGAACATCTACTAATACTAACCACAGCAGCAGGTCAGGTGCTGCCTGAAGATGTACAATACATTCAATTCCTATAATATTTCTGTAGATTTTTGAGTGACTTCTATTATGAATAATATATATGAATCTTCTTCGGCCGGTTCTGCATCATGGGATATGCCTTTGCAGTCTGGAGGAGCGGTGCATACAGGCCATTGAAGGATCCTGCAACTCCCCTCTGGTCTGGTGGGCAGCATAGTGTGAAGCCAGACGTTGAGTTTGGCATTGTATGCTTTGCGGTAATCCTAAACATCGTTAAACTCAACGGGTGGGAAGATTCAGCACAGCGGTCATGGTCTTCCTAACGAACCATTCTGACCTGCAGCCACTTAAGCGGCACACATGACAGTGACAGTGGTAGTCTGTATGGATGTCCGCAAAAGAGTGTAACAGCTCAGATCCTCACAACTGACCTGCAGGTTAAGTGATAGAGATCTGACGAGAGCATTTAGCCGCTCTGACATGAAGTACACGGATACACACACAGACTGCCTCATCCTCCTCCTACTTCTACACTTGTTGATGGTTTAAGGCTGGAACAAAATGGTAGCAGAACAATGGCTGTTATATATTGAAAAATAAAACAAATATTGACTGATGTCCATGTCTCAATTTCACTTCACATATAAGATTGCATAATCTACATTGACAAATGTGTCAATCACTCCATCACAATTCCTCTTACGTGAGATGTTTTTTCTCCTTCAGAGGCCATGCCAATGGATACAGATGTGTATAATCCGTATGCAGACCCTGATGAACTAAGAAGTTCAACAGTCGATCGCAACCAGCTCTTCTTGGAGGATGGAGAACTAGGCTCTGGGAACTTTGGGACAGTCATGAGGGGAATCTACAAGATGAAAAGGTATGCTAATTCAAATAAAATCAAATTACATCCGTACAATCAAACAATCAAATAATTTACCTTTTAATTGGCCAGTATGTCATGAGACCATGATGATAGAATACCAGATAGATGCAGACTTTACCACCCTAAGGTTTTGATTAAGATGCACTGGCACAGTTGCCCAACATCCTAAATTCTAAATCTCCATCCATCCAAAGACACTTAACAATCTCAAAAATGCAATGTATCTAAACCTAGAAACTAGAAAATCGATTTCCTGCTAAAAATGCATTGGAATGCTGAAACCTAAAAGCTGAAATCTATTTCAAAGAATTGTTCAAATACAGACATGTGTTTTAAAAAGAATTTTAAAAGATTGCTGAAAACAATTTTTTTGTTGAGTCCGCTAATGACTGTCACAGGGACTTGCGCGTTGGCATCCAGCACAGCGTGTGCTGAGGACGGCACTGAGAGCCTGTAAAACCTTACAAAAGTGTGAGGCGTAGATCAGCTCCTGCACTGGAACACCCTTGAACAGAGCCCATGACGTGGCCATACTCCTTGTGGCATGAGCTCTCAAATCATAGGGGTGGCAGGGGGGGCTGCAAACTTCTTCAACTATACCATAGAGATATGGCCTCCACAATCCAGTGGGACTCTGGTGTGACAATGGGAGTGGCCTAGGACAAGGACAGCTGATCTGCTTTCCTGAAACCTGCTGATCTACCCACATAAACATGCAGTGCTCGCACTGGGCATAATGTGTTAAGCTTTTGCTCCTCTGAGGAGCTGGGAGCTCCACCATGGGACATCTCTGCTGCTTCCACCACCTTAGACACAAACGCCGGGTTGGGCCACATACAGGCCAAGGCGTGGATAACGGATAAACGCCTGTAGTCACTCGCACGCTTTGCTCTGGTTCGAGAAACGCTGTTTTAAGGTAAATAAATCAGGCTCAAATGGGTGTTGAGAGAGGGCCTCCAACACCACCAATAGATCCCACAGAGGCACCAGGGGCCTGGAAATGGGGCGCTCACGGCGAGCATCTGTCATGAAATGACATACTAAAAGATGCTGCTCCACCGGCTTCTCTCCGAAGCCCAAATGACAGGCTGACATAGCCGCTAAATACACTTTAATAGTAGAAAAAGCTTTGGAAACACTCGGTGGAAATCTTGGTGGAAACACAGTAGGTACTACTGAACACTGAAAAGGAACGGTGTGCCTCAGCCGGCACCATTCCTCAAAAACCCGCCATTTACCACTGTAGAGAGAGCGAGGGGAGGCGGCCTTTGGGACAGTCCAGAGCGCTATTTGGTCTGGGTGAGGGCGGCAGCAGTGTTGCCAACTCCTCAGTAAGGAAAGTAGCTATTGGCTGTCCTAAAAGTCGCTAGAAGTCGCTAGATGACGTCATCACCTAATTTGCATATCCTTTTACATTCAATTGTGATTGTGGTGTCACGGAACAGTGCTTAGCGATTGATAATGCCATTATAGCCTCAGCCTTGTTTGCAGAGTCACATTTTTTAACCATTAATCACAGCTTGTTTTGGTTAGAATTGTTATAAGGCTTTGCCTTTTGAGTTGTCATGTGTTTTTTTAATATCACTAAGTTTTGCATAGAAATCTGTCTTACAATACAGGCAGTATGCCCACGTATCAATACCAATAAACGGCATTAACCAGCCTTTGTATTCGGCGTTCGACTCCCATTCCTTTCTGTATTTTTGTGCGTAAAGTTTAGACTGACATGTTTAGCTTATTTAACAGAAGCGCACACACCGGCGTCCACGAGGTAAGTGCGTGACAAAGGCTATGATTGGTGAGTAAAGGCGGTATGACGTTTTAATTTTTTGGTTAGTGATTTATTTTAGACAAAGATCATTTGGCAAAGATCATTTTCCATTTACATTTGCGCATGCGCGATTGATTTGCAGTCTCGACGTGGAGCGGTAAATATCTCCTGCACTGACTGCAGGTGGAAGGGACTGCTGCGCGAGTACTCGGCCGCTTGTCAGTGCTTTGGGAAGGGGGTGAGGTTCATGACAGTTTCCGCTGCTCGTTGAGAAGAAGCGTTGAAACTATACGTTTTTTTCATGTTACCAAAATCGGCAATAACATCAGGAATAGTCGCTAAATTTGTCGCTTGTCGCTTTTTGAAATATTTGTCGCTGGAGTGGTCCGAAAAGTCGCTAAATATAGCAACAAAGTCGCTAAGTTGGCAACACTGGGCGGCAGATCTTCCCGCCAGCCTGGAAAAGAAGGTCCCTGCGTATGGGAAGAGGCCACGGCTCGTTAGTCAAGAGCAGTACTATTTCTGCCACCCAAAGCTTAGACGGCCACAGCGGCGCTATCAGGATTAGCGTCAAGCCCTGTTCTCTTGTCCTGTCTAGAGTCACGGTGATCCGGCTGAGAGGGGGGGAATGCATAGAGCAGCATGTTGGGCGACGAGTTGGCCAGTGCATCCATCCCCAATGGTGCATTTTTGTGTGACAGGGGAAAAAACTGTGGACATTGAGGGTCTTCGATTTTCTCTGCATGGCCGTAATTCTGCCAGACGTGCTTCACCACTTGCAGATGAAGAGTCCACTCTCAGAGGGTTTCCTTGGACCAGAAGATTGGCCCCCTGTTCAGCACTCCTGCAACGTGTGTGGCTCGAAGTGACGGGAGCCCCCGTCGCCCGGACCATCTGCGCACCCCCTTGACCTGACCGTCCCCCCATCGCCTATGATTTTACTGGTCTGGACCGCTTGACTTCAAAGTCGGTGGCCCTCTACCTAAAATGCGTTTGACACCCCTGACCAGAGCCGGCCCGAGGCATAAGCGAACTAAGCGGCTGCTTAGGGCCCCCTCTGGCCACCAGGGGGCCCAAAGCAGCCAGCGTGCCGCGAGCCGCGAGCCGCGAGCCGGCCCAAGCTGCCGGCGAGTTGCCCGCGAGCACTGGGCGAGTTGTCAGCAAACTGCGAGCCGTGAGCCAGAGGAAAGACCCGGCTCACGTGCATGTATTGCCAAGCATGAAGTATAGCTCAGGTGTAAGGTCTCTGCTTAGTGAGCCAGAAATTTGGGTTCAATTCCTGTCTGGGACTAGATTTTTTTTCCTTCTCTTTTCACTTTTTGACCACGTTTCTGGCTGACCGCTGCCCCCCCCGACATGCGAGGGGAGGCTAAGGCCCATTCAGTGCTGCAAGCAGGCCTAGTTTTGTATTATAACCTGACTATATTTGTTTATAATTTTCCCTATAACATTATAGCGTGACATTTGTGCCAATAATCTTCTAGCACAGGTGACTGCGTGGTGGGCCCCCAAATCAAATTCTTCTTAGGGCCCCCAAGAGGCTCGGGCCGGCACTGCCCCTGACTTAGGGGTTTTCCGCTCGAGGCTGCTGTATAGTCTGCTGACTGTGTCTGAGTGGTCTGGCTCCTCCCTTTTAAAGCTGCAAAACCAGCCAGGCGCACTTGCGGGGTGCGAGGGATGGGCTTTCGGTGCAAGCAGAGGTCAAAGGCTACGGTTTCTTGTTTCCTGAGGATGCTGGCCTCCCTCATTTTTTCAAGAGAAGGGCTAAACAGACCCTTGGCTCAGTCATAAGCTGCATCCCTCACAGCGGAGGATAAGATCATTACACAAATATCCCACAGGGATGGGTTAGGTGACCCAGAGTCGAGCTGCATACCCATGTCTTACAGGATTTCCCCCTGCTATGTGGACAGCAGAGTCGTCGCGTTTAGCAAACACACTGACTGTGAGGCATAGCGGTACCGATACATTCTCTGCAACACTGAGGCGCGGATGCGCTCGGTTTTATTAGGCAGGGCGATGTTGAGAGAGAGCGGCTGCTTGGGTGGGGGTGACAAGTCTCTGGTTGCTCCACGACTGGTCCTGCCAGACCCAGCCCTCCCATCCCTTCATCTTCAAGTTTTGAGTAGCCCTTGGTGAAGAGCTTACTCTTAAACAGGCTGGACCAGTACCTTCCCTTTTCTTTCATGCAGGTGAGCGTTGCTTTGACAGCGGTTGGGCTGGTGGCAGCCTTTTACCGTCGTACAGGTCTCTCTCTCCCCCTGTAGCATCTTGGGCTGCTGGCCATTGTATGCCCAATTAAGACCTCATATAAGTTGCGCTGGGGGGGGACAATATCGGACAGGGGGTCTGGGCGGCTCGTCAGAAAATGTGAAGGCATCCTCCTCCATCTGCCATGTCAAGGAGGTCAGAGTTAGCATCGCCCTCTGGGTCCTCACCACCCGGCTCCAGTTTGAGTAGCTTCTCGAAAAGTGGAGGCATTTCCGGTGACTCGGCATCCACCGTGTCCGCCCCACTCAACGAGGCTCGCGGCAGATGGGTGCTGGTTGAGGCTTTCGGGAAGGTTCCCGACAGGCACAGGTCCTGCTTAATGGACACCGCCACCAACCTTCTTTCCAGGACAAGGCAACTAGGAAGAGAGGCGTTAACTTAGCTTGATGGTAAATTGCACTGGTAAACAGGGTTCAGCCCGCTAACCGCGTACCGTAAGAGTTTGAGACGACGGGGTTCGACCTGTCTGTCACTGACAGACGTGGTGTCATTAGAGCTTCCTTAATTGGTCACGCTGAAGCAATTCCCACAGTGAAACACAGAACAAAGTTGGAGAAATTAAAAAAGATTCACAATCCTTTCAAATGTAAATAACCAAATATGTACAGTCACTAAATCTCGTGTGTAAAGCTCTTTTTTTTTAACTGTGAACACGTATGCAATTGATTGAGATAAAGACAAAAAGAGCTCATTGCATATAACTGGTGCAGGGCTACTTTGCTGTCTACGTTTAGTCAAATGCTTTTTCATGGTTTCATTTCATGGTTCTTTGTTGTTCCCACTGTGAAATTACCTGTCCCAACTACAAAATAGACTCACTGTTTTTCTTTTTCTCCTGTTGGGATTTCCTATCCCCCCGAGTTGGTTGATGAGAAGAATCCAATACGGCACTCAATTAAAGTTTAAAAAGTTAACATTTTATTTAGAAGAGATAAAGTGCTACATGAGCAATCCTCGCAGGTATACCTGGAGACCTGAAACACGCTTCGCAAGCTGTCCCTCTCAGAGTCCGTCCGCTGTCTGACTCTGCTCTTTTTTATAACCTCTCTTGTCCTTGAACGTTGGTTCAACCCAGTTCATCCTTCTGTAACATTCTGCCTTCCCCGAACAATGAGTGCCTGGTGCTCCTTCACGTAGCCTTCGGCCTTGCCCTGAAAATGGGTTCAAACTGGCTCTCCCTTCGGCCACACGTGCGCTATCTCAGATAATATTTGATCTTCATTTTTCCTGTGCTCTCCCTTCCACAATTTACATTGTCTACCTTATATGGTCTCATCCGGTCACACCATCTTTTCTACAAGTCAAAAGATTATAACAAAAACACACAAACAGAAACCCACATCTCACAATTTCCCCCTTTTGATCTCTTCCAGAGATCACCCTAGCTGCTGGTGAGATCGGAGAGTCGTAGCACATTGTTGTGAACATAGTTAATGCGACCTCAGTTTTTGTTGGCCGTTACCAGAAAGTGTGCGTACTAAACCGGGTTGTTTTCAACCCGGCTGCAATTTGATTAGTCGGCTTGTATTCATTCAGATTTCCCCTAGGGACTCAATGGCATCAATATAAGTGGGACTTTGGTAGGTGAGGTCAAATGAACGGGTCGGATCAAAAGTTGTGTCGCCACCGTCGTTTAGTGAGCGCTGCGTCTCCACTTTCTATGCTTTTCACCAATTTGTTTCTGATCATGGTCAGTGGTGTGGCCAGTCTGACCATTGTTGACCCAATTGTTTTGGTTTGGACTCTGGGAAAAAGCCTCTGTCCCCCGCAATCGTAATATAACCCCAGACATTTCCAGCCCCCGACGCGTGGCGTCCTCCTCCTCGGGGCCCCTGAGTATTGGTTCTGTGATAGCTCTTATACACCTAGCAAACGCAAAGACACCCATTACAACCCCCAAGCGATTATGGCAATATTCAGCATGCTGACATTCTACATTTTTAACTAAACTAACTGCGGAGAATTGAGAAAGATAGAACAGAGGAGAGGATAGCATTGTGCATTTCTTCGTCGCTGGTCTTCTTCTTTCGTTGTAGACAGTGGACACAGATCACCATGCACTGGGTGTCTGTCGGTCGGACTGCCCGTTGTGAACCCGTCCGTGGTCACTGCAAAGATGGTGTCAGTTGATTGACACTTGTTGTGGGTGTAGGCTGGTCTGAACCTACTATTGATAACCTTCTCCCCGGATTAAGCATTATACCTCATTACACCTTACACAAACTAATTGAAGGGTGTAAGTATCTTATAACATGTTGTTCACTGTTTTTTGTCAATACAGAAAACACTTTTATTCATACTTTCATCACTGATTGCAATTCCTTGACTAATAAATCATTGTTTCATAATCGCTTGTCAGAATTTTATTCAAATATAATCAGTCAGGGGATCGAGATGACTCCCCAACATGCTGCAGTTCCTCCAATTCTCATCATCCTGTTGAGATTCCTGTTGGTTCAAATTGGTTATTCATGGTAGCATCCAGCCATCGCTGCTGTAATCCTCCAAAGTATTAGCGTCACCCAAACACAGCGAAGAGCGATACAGCCACTGAGATCAAAACAGTGATTCTTTCACTTGCTGAACTGTGATTCCAGCATTTTACTTAAAAGGATGTGGGTGGATTTATTTGTTTAATTTGTAAATCATACTCTAAACTTAACTCACCCAAATGGTGTGTGTTGATCCGTCACTGGGGTCCACCTCGCCCCCCCCTGCTGGTGTGAGCCCTGCCTTCTCGGCTCCAATGTCCACGTTGCCATGGTGATCACACACATGTTCTCACCTAGTGTGTTTCAAATGTCTTTGCCCATCAATGTTTCTTCTTCTTTCTTCGTCCCTGGTGCAGCTTCTCTTCTCTGCTCTCGTCAGGGCTCTTACTTTGTCAACTTGGAATCGTTTGTGCTGACACGACTGTCTTTGGTCGTTCTCCAAAGGTTCTGCTTCCTTGACGTTTCACTTTCATGACAACGTCCAAAAGAGTAAAAGTTCTCTTTAATTCTGTGGATGTTCAGACTCACCAAATGAGTCCTGGTTTCTTTTGCTCCTCAAGACTCTTGTCGTCTCTCGTTCAGATCATGCAAGCATTTCGTAATGTTCGTTGATGGGCTGTAGTTGTTGGTTCTTCTTCTTCCTTCCTTGGTGTGGTGTGGTGGGAGGTTGGTGGTACAGAGGGAGATCACAGCGGGTGGCGAAGTGGAGTCCAGTCCAGGATCCGCTCCATGTTTCTCGTATGATAAAAACAAACAACAGAGTTCAGTCAAACATTTTCTATCAATTTTGGACCTTCTTTAAATTGTCTTCCCTATTTATGTTTCTTATTTAGGAATTGCGCTTTGATTAAATATAAATATATGCGTGTGTGTGTTTGTCTATGTGTCCATTTGTATTTTTGTTTCCATTAAACTAACAAAACCTAAGTACCTGTAAGTTGACTCATGGTCTAGGTATTGCTTACCAATCCCTGAGCTCCATCTTACAGACCCCCCCCTAAACCTCCGGGCGTTATTGGTCCCTCCTATAAGTGACCCTAAAGGCTTACACTTGGGCTCTTCACTGGTTTAAGCTAGGTGACCCTATTGTACTCACCTCCCTGGTTAGCCAGCCACGCATGGAGGAGTCAGGTATCTGTAAAACTGAGTCACCAGCGGTGAAATCCCCATTAAGACAAATTACTCTATGTGTGTAGCATACGTGGCAATAAATGGATCCTGGTTGTGATCCTGCATGAGGTGGATCCATTGTGCTCTCTCTGCTTGTTCGTGTGCTCGGTTCATGTCAGGTCCTCTGTGGCCTTCATGGCCCGATAAGGCAGCTTCTGTGTAGGAAAAACATTGAGCAGACAACATGATTTCTTTTCTCTTCATATTTTCTGCTTTGTTCTCTCCCATTTGTTCATTTTCTTTAACGACTGGTTAAGCTTGGTAAGATAAAAAGTTCCATCATCTAATTGTTCAAAAGTTAGAGCCCCTTTAATTTCTTAAGTAATTGTACCGTTTATTTGTTCCATCAGTCCTGCTGACTGTGGATAATAAGAGCACTGTTAATTTACATTCTTCCCAAAAGTAGAACAGATCAGAAACGTTGTCACTTTGTTGACACAGTGTGCTCTGGCCAAAAACAAAACCTTCCCTCTGTTGTCTCAGTCCTCTTTCTTCTGTTGAGGCTTTTTGCCTTTGTTAAAACATCCTGTGCATTATAATTAAAAAACATTTCTATGATTGTCAGACAATAATCCTTATCTTTACATTTAATTTAGTCTAATGAAGTGTGTCAAACATGCTCATCATAGCCACATAAGTTCCATACGTGTTTACCTTCTCCCGCATTGTCCCACAGTTGTATTTTTCCCAAAACTTCTTCCCCAAGACAGTTGATCAGGTAGTTTGCGTTTTCCTGTTGAACCGTTCACCACCAATTGTTGCTGTGCATTTAAACCTGCGATTTCCGAAGGTAGTTTACTTTATTCAGTAGTTGTAATCCTAATTATCATCAATTATCAATTTTTTTTTTAAGTCGTAAGTGTCCATTCATTGCTTGCAAGCAGGAGGTCAAATGGTGCTCTGTGCAGATGGCGCCTCAGAGCTTTCAAACACAAACGTGAAGGCCGTCCTCAGTGGCCGGCGTGAAACATTGCAAACCAAGTTTAGATAAGAACCACAGAGTTCCTTTGTTTGAGCCTTTGCGTAGGAAAAGTTGACTCGTACTCCCTTCTTCAGACACAGCTGCAGATGATAAACTTTGTATCACCCTGCTTTCGCACGTCAGTTCAATACAGACAATAATCACACTTTTAGCATAAGACTATGTTTTAACATGTTTTACCATTACATTTCACTCTTTTGATTATCTTTAATCACCGATAATAGGTCTGTTCGTTATCCCCTTTTATTTGAGTGAAGTCCGTTACCCAATTATATCCCAGATAAATATTTGCACTCAGGATTCAGGATTTCATTTAACACTGTGTGTTCTTGAATTTGCTTCCTTCAAAAGAGGAGGAATATTCTTTAGGCTGCGCTCTTGGCCCCCCGTTTCCCTGCATTCATACAGCAACCCTCCACATCTGTCCACTGTTCAGTGACACGTCAGTTTCAGTTTCATTTTGAAGAAACAGGCTAAACAATTATTTCATAATACCAATTGTTGTCTCGTTTGTAAACCTGTTTTTGGATCTATGATCCCTAATTGCACCGACAGATATTCTGTGTGCCGGTATTCGTTTGTAGTCTCACGCTCATCGTGACATTTGATCAATTAATAAACCCATTCATACACCTTTAAAAAAACATTCTAAGGTTAAAACAACGGATTTGCATGCTTCTGGAATTGCACAGAAATATTACCTTGCATCCTCTACCATTCAAGTTATTTCTTTTATCTCGCATTTGTTGTACTTCTCTCCTGTTTCCCATGTGTTTGTGTTGGTGTGTGCATGACCTGTTGAAGACAGGTCCCTGTCCATTGAAGAGGGATCCACCACCTCCACTTGTCCTCTCCTTCCTCTCCTCCATCCAAACACCATCCCGTCTTTTGAAGACCTCCTCCCTGCTCCACTCTTTTGTCCCCCCACAGGCCCCCGGTCCACAGGACTCCACGTCTCAGTCACTCTGTCCGATCTGGTGCAGCCGCCTGTAGCTGGATGCTGCAGTTCTGTCTCATAGCTTTGTTCAATGCAGACACAAGGTCTGGGCTCTGGCTCTGTGGGAGCAGGGCTGTGGTTTGTGATGGGGACTGAGGAGGTGGAGGAGGATGTGACGGGTGGATGAAGACTGGAGGGAGAGTCGGAGGAAAGACAGGCAGAGGAGGCTTTGTCTCCCGTATATCACTTCTTAAAATAAAAAGAAAACAAATCAGGAGAATTAATCACAAGTTATCACGTCTCATCTTGTTATTCACTTTTTTCCACGATCCCTTCTTACTCCCTTCTTGCGCTTTAACATACTTTTTTTTTTTAACATTTTTTTTTAAATCCTCAGCAACCTTCCCCCTTTTGCTGTCATAACTTCCATTTTTTGTTGCTGAATGCCCCCATTCTATATTATGTGTATTATTTTCTATTCACGCTTTTATCTAAACTTATTTTCCCGGACTGATTTCACTGATAAACTGATAAACCTGCTTGTTTTTTTGCCAATTCTTGGCAAAAAAAACTGCCAATTCTTATTAGTTTCAGTAGCACAGAGTAAGAAAAGTGGGCTTTCAGAGGGGATGAGAACTTTAAAACACCAGTCCGGTTTTTCTAGTAAAGCGGATGTCAACACTCTCCTCCAACTCAAGCGGATCCTGGCCTCACAAAACCAAACTAATCCTGTAACGGACTAGGGCAGAGGGCTTTGAGAAGAGTCTTAGACTCCCTGTGCACAGTTTCAGGTCCAAACCTTGAAAGGAGAAAAAAGTTTTTATATCCGGCTCGAAGGACAAATTGTGTTAGAAAAAGAGAAGACACGTCTGCCACTCAATTTCTGACCTGGAAAATACTATATATTTTTTTCATCTTTTGGAAAAAAACTTTTTGTAACCCCTTTTAAAAAAAAAAATGATATACTACAGAATGTGTAACCCACGAATCCAAAAATGATAAGGTTCCCCATGACCTCGCCCCATAGTGGTGGGCCTATTTTCAAACGCTTTTCCTGAGGACTTTGCATATGTGAGAGTGCGCGGGCATGCAGTTAGTGCAGAAAGCATTTCTTCATTGCAGGCGGCGGTGTGTGTGTGTTTTTCACTTCCCTTATCATGTGAGCTCTCAGCATGGACACCGTCTTGCCTTCACATGCAGCTTCCTTCTGTGCCGCCAAAGAGCCTCTTGTTGTATTTAATACCGCATCGAACCCAGCCGGTGGCGAGAGAACCGCACCCTCTCTTTCCCCCTCGTATGCAGGTGGTTTTTTTCCGAATTACGCCGTTCTTGGTTGTTTTTGTCCACAGCTTTAATTTGTATCCAGTAAGGAAACCATGCAGTTTCCTTTTTTTTTCTCCACACACTCCCCTTATCGCATTTCGACTTTTTTTTTAATTTTTAAGTTTTCTACTCCTCGATATCTGCGCCAGTGACACTCAGTCTGCCAAATTAACGCCTTTCTTTTTCTCACCGCGCGTTCCGTGTGTTCAAACATCATGTTTCTTTTTCCCGGTAGTTTCTCCAACCACTGCCACCAACAACAGCCTCCGCTGGCCGTTCATTATTTTCCATCGACACCCCGGCGCTGGCCCCCAGCCGCCGTCAACAGTTTCCCGATCATATTCATCTTCCATTCCAACAACAGTTCCCAGTTATATCGCTTAAACCCGCTCGGACAGCTGGTCACCTCAGTGTGACACAGTAAATGTTCTCCGCAGCTCCAGCAAGCTTCCCCGTTTGTTCTGAGAACTTATGTTATACTTCCAGAATTCTTTTATTATAACGAAGGTTTATTTTAACCCTTCGAAATCAATGTATTATAACGGAAGTTTATCTTAACCTTCCGACAATCAATGTATTACAACGGAAGTTTATCTTAACCTTCCGGCAATCAATGTATTGCACCGAAAGTTTATAATAACCTCTCGGTCATCAATGTATTACACCGAAAGTTTATATTAACCTCTCGGACCGTCTATGTTCTCAGTTTCCCCTCTTTTTTATTATCTCTTCACTCTCCGGCTTGCTTGCACCCACACACACACACAGACACACGAGCTTCACCCTCAGAGACTGCAGCCCAGGATTTAAGGAGCTTTTACTCCTAGGGACTCTAACCCGCAGGATTTAAGGAGACTTTCCTCCTAGGGACTCTAACCCACAGTGATTTAAGGAGACTTTCCTCCTAGGGACTCTAACCCACAGTGATTTAAGGAGACTTTCCTCCTAGGGACTCTAACCCACAGTGATTTAAGGAGGTTCACCTTCTAGGGACTCTAACCCACAGGATTTAAGGAGACTGTGCTCCTAGGGACTCTAACCCACAGTGATTTAAGAAGGTTCACCTCCTAGGGACTCTAACCCTGGGATTCGGGGGTCCTCAAATCCCCAGGACACCAACCTAGCGACTTCAGCCCTCGTCAGGGTCTGATGGGGTTGCCAAACCAAAGACCAGTTTTCGGGGGTCCTCAAATCCCCAGGACACCAACCTAGCGACTTCAGCCCTCGTCAGGAACTGATGGGGTTGCCAAACCAAAGACTAGGATTTAAAATCCTTTTATTTGTGTCAGATCATTGATCCCTTGGTACTCGCCGGTACCCACCAAACCCAATAGGATCCCTGATCCTTTAATTTGTGTCGAATAGAAGATCCCTTGGTATTCGCCGATACCTACTAAACCCAATAGTACTCGCCGGTACTATTGTTGTGCACTTGTCAGCCCGGTGAGGCGGGGGACTTAAAATCTAATAAAAAAAAATAAGATAAATTTATAAAAAAGGGTACCAGCAACGCCACCTAGTTGCGGAGTCTAGGTCTCCAAAAAAAACGGTTCTTTGTTCATCGAAGGAAGAACAGCATGGGTCACAAGACTTAAAAACGTGGTTAAAAGGAGGATTTTATTATAACTAAAAGCCCATAAATAACTACAATTGTAAAAAGCCCAGCTGGAACAAGGTGCTAAAACAAGGTTTAAAATTCAACCAGCCACTGATCCGTCCGGCCCTTTCTCCGAGTTTCCGGTTGTCCAGCGAGGTGCCCAATCCGTCTCGTTCTTGTATGCACCCTGCCTGCTCGTCCGTTGCCTTGCCGTCCTCCACTGCTTTACTCCACTGTGGCTTCTCCTTCCTGTGGCTTGGTGTCCTTATAGCAGCTGGGGTGATTGGAGAGGGGGAGGTCCTTTCTCCTAGTGCAATATGGTTGGCCAGGGCTCTGTAGTTGATTAGTCCCTCCAGGTGCATGTAGTTGACTAGACATTGGTTTTACAAGTAAAAATGTAATAAAACAAACCATGCTAAAATGTGATAAAACAAACCATGCTAAAATGTTATAAAAACAAAACATGCTAAAATGTAATAAAACCAATTATGCTAAAATGTTTATAAAAACATGCTAAAATGTAAAACCAAACCATGCTAAAATATAACCAATAATTTATTAAACCACAATGTCCCCCTGGTGACACACTTTTACCGGTTTCCTTAATATTAACTTTAGCGAATTGCTCATGCATCAATTTGATTCCTTCACCACCAATCCACAACGTACTCCTTATTTTAAATTATCCAATATGCAGAATTAGTGGAAACAGGTTTCTGCTTACCTTGGTTTGAGGTGGCCTGGGAGTACACAGTGTTCAGCGGATGAAAGCGTCTTGGACCGAATTCACCTATACAGGAAAACTTCTCATCCCGGACGAGCCCCCAAAATTGTTGGGATTTCCTATCCCCCCGAGTTGGTTGATGAGAAGAATCCAATACGGCACTCAATTAAAGTTAAAAAAAGTTTACATTTAGAAGAGATAAAGTGCTACATGAGCAATCCTCCGCAGGTATACCTGGAGACCTGAAACACGCTTCGCAAGCTGTCCCTCTCAGAGTCCGTCCGCTGTCTGACTCTGCTCTTTTTTATAACCTCTCTTGTCCTTGAACGTTGGTTCAACCCAGTTCCTCCTTCTGTAACATTCTGCCTTCCCCGAACAATGAGTGCCTGGTACTCCTTCACGTAGCCTTCGGCCTTGCCCTGAAAATAGGTTCAAACTGGCTCTCCCTTCGGCCACACGTGCGCTATCTCAGATAATATTTGATCTTCATTTTTCCTGTGCTCTCCCTTCCACAATTCACATTGTCTGCCTTATATGGTCTCATCCGGTCACACCATCTTTTCTACAAGTCAAAAGATTATAGAAAAACACACAAACAGAAACCCACATCTCACAGCGGCCTGGGAGTACGCAGTGTTCAGCGGATGAAAGCGTCTTGGACCGAATTCACCTATACAGGAAAACTTCTCATCCCGGAACGAGCCCCCAAAATTGTTGGGATTTCCTATCCCCCCGAGTTGGTTGATGAGAAGAATCCAATACGGCACTCAATTAAAGTTAAAAAAAGTTAACATTTAGAAGAGATAAAGTGCTACATGAGCAATCCTCCGCAGGTATACCTGGAGACCTGAAACACGCTTCGCAAGCTGTCCCTCTCAGAGTCCGTCCGCTGTCTGACTCTGCTCTTTTTTATAACCTCTCTTGTCCTTGAACGTTGGTTCAACCCAGTTCCTCCTTCTGTAACATTCTGCCTTCCCCGAACAATGAGTGCCTGGTGCTCCTTTACGTAGCCTTCGGCCTTGCCCTGAAAATGGGTTCAAACTGGCTCTCCCTTTGGCCACACGTGCGCTATCTCAGATAATATTTGATCTTCATTTTTCCTGTGCTCTCCCTTCCACAATTCACATTGTCTGCTTTATATGGTCTCATCCGGTCACACCATCTTTTTTACAAGTCAAAAGATTATAACAAAAACACACAAACAGAAACCCACATCTCACACTCCTCTTCATTTTTAGTTTCATAACCAGCTTTTCTCTTTTGTGTCTGTCCTCCTGGTTTTCCTACATCTGCTATGGGCAGGAGTTTCACCTTTTAGAGAGTTATGGTGAAGTTTTATCAAAAGCCTTCACTTGTCACGTTTGTTTGTGCGTGTTGTGCATGTTGCTTACTAAAAAAGACTAAAAAGAGGGGAAAACGATGAACAATACAACAACATGCAAAACAAGAGAAACATGAGCCGTTCGTTACACTACAATAAAAAATACACAGAGAGAGAATTCCACCAGTTAAAGGGGCTAGTAACGCCAGAGCCAAATTCTGCCCCC
Organism: Apeltes quadracus; assembly: GCA_021346845.1. Lineage (NCBI taxonomy): Eukaryota > Metazoa > Chordata > Actinopteri > Perciformes > Gasterosteidae > Apeltes > Apeltes quadracus. The sequence goes on along the minus strand of CM037930.1, from coordinate 10,578,697 downwards.
ATTTTGCGGGTGCCATGTGAAGCCCTGAGTGGGATGTGCGTCACACTACCTATTTTTATTCATCTTGAAAGCTGATTTCTCCTTCTGTTCAATATCAAACTTCACCAATCACTTCTCACTCTTGAATCCTTTGCAATGCAGATGATGTAATTGACTATAGAATGTAAATCTGTTCAAATCTGTTCAAAGATCTATGATTAATAGCCTGTTAGTGTATTATAAACCCACGCTGTGTTATATCATATATGGTTGGTCCATTTTTGTTTGGTGTGAGAAACAAGTTTCTTGAAACTGATGGGTGTCAATACAAACAAGTGTGCGTTATCCTAACACTAAACCTTCCTATGTATTAGGACGGAGAAGACGGTGGCGGTCAAAATCCTGAAGAACGATGACAACGACCAATCGGTACGTGACGAAATGCTGCGGGAAGCCAATGTGATGCAGCAGCTGGACAATCCTTATATCGTCCGGATGATTGGGATCTGTGAGGCAGAGAACCTCATGCTGGTCATGGAGCTGGCTGAGCTGGGACCACTCCACAAGTTCCTGCAGAAAAACAAGTAAGATCTTCAACTGACATTATTTACTCCAGAGTGAATGAGAGCAAGAGAGAGGACGAAAGGACGGCGGTGGTTAAGTAAGCTAAGTTTTTGGTTTTGGAAAATCCGACGTAAATTACATAGGATCAGAAAATAATTTTCGGTCGAGCCTCTGGTGGCAACAGTAGCAGCTAGAACAAGCTAACACGCTAACTAGTTAACGAGCAACACAGCAACTCGCCGGCCAGTTCTGAGCAAGTAGGCCAGCAAGCGGCGAGCAGCTGTTCAGGTAGCCGGCGGCGGTCCTTTTCGGGCTCAATGAATTGATGTGTCTACTTGTAAAAGCTATTGAGAATGAGAACATACGTCTCTGTGTCGCTCGCTCATACAATGTTGCCACTGGCAACCGATAGTGTGGTAGACCAAAATGGCGGACGGGCTCAGACCCTTCAGAACCTAACCGAATGAAAATGCAGAGAACGCACTCTCATCAACGGGGGGATGCGGTCGAAAGTAATGTCCTTTAATTGCAGCCACCTAAGAAATCCGACGTCACATTAGAGACATGCTCTCCTTCATGCTGTTTCCATGAAGGGATACGAAAAAACACATAGTTCCTACGGTTTCCACGAAAATCAAGGTGTGGAACTGAAGCAGTTTTTGACACAGCAGTGTCTTACAGGCATTCTAAAATAGTTAATTTTCATGAATCTAGACTAGCGAAAAACAGATGAACCTCCTCTGCTACCAACACAAACAATGAAACCTATAAACTCAAAATGGCGAAAGGAGGTGGGTTGATGTGCCTGTGACGACATCTGTCACGATTTGGGAGGGGTCTGAGCCCGTCCCCCATTTTGGTCTACCACACTATTGGTTGCCAGGGGCAACATTGTACGAGCGAGCGACACAGAGACAGACCTGGAAAGACTTTATAATTATAATAATTATAATAACTATTAAACGTAGAAATCACGAGGAAATTAGTAAGAAATGGAGAAAAGGGCAGCGAAAGAAAAGGGACCTTACAGGGAGAAACTTACTAGCAGCGCTAAGCAGAGGTATTTAGAGAATCTGGCTGATATTGACAAAGTCGACCCATACGAGCTGCCTGCAGCAGAGACCTAGACTCTTTACCACCTTGTGCCTTCATGGAGATTGTTAATTACTTGTTTTTTGGCATCAGTTACAAGAATGCAAGAATTCAAAAGCATGAAATCCTTGGAAAGCTACGAGATATTCTGCTGCGGCTGGGTGCAAGACTTGGTCATCTAAAAGCCCGCAAACACGGCATGATTTTATTTCAGCTAGCCTGGTATGGTATGGTGATTTCTCCTAATTCGGTTAATTAAGGCTTTAAGATTAATTTCCAAATTATATTCCTCTTTTTAGTAAACGTTAGCATGGGTGTATATACTTATGCCTAGCTGGCATTGTAGTTAGCTAGCAGGCTACGCAACAACGTTAGGTGTACTATTTGGCTTTAAGAGCCGACAACGTAAACACATTTAAATATATTTTAAGAGAACTTAACCGAATGAAAATGCAGAGAATGCACTCTCATCGACGGGGTATGTGGTCGAAAGTAATATCCTTTAATTGCAGTCACCCAAGAAATCCGACGTCACATTAGAGACATGGTCTCCTTCATGCTGTTTCCATGAAGGGATACGAAAAAACACATAGTTCCTACGGTTTCCACAAAAATCGTGTGTGGAACTGAATCCGTGTACCATTTGTTCATTAGTTTTTCAAAATAAAACCAAAACTCAAAAAACTAATAATGACTTGTTTCCTCAATATTCGTTTCCAAAACCAAAAGGAAATAACGGATAACAACTTGTTTTTCCCATTTGAAATTGTGTGCTCTGTAGCGGTTCGTTTTGTACCAAACAGTTTTTGCAATATATAGCGAGGCATCCATTGACAGCTGAGCCGGACGGAAAATTGGTCAGGATGCCCCCTGGTTGGCTCCCCAGGGAGGTTTTCTAAGGACACGGCCAGCTGGGAAGAGGGCCAGGGGATTAATCGCCTTGGGATCCCTGCAGTCACAGCTAGTAGACAGTAGCACTGGAATGGGAAGTTTGGGGGTTCCCTGCTGGAACTGTTGCCCCTGCGACTCGACCGCGGTTGAAGATGAGATGCTGTTTCTCACTACGTTTAAAATATTTATTTTCAGCAACCGACAGTCGACTGTAAACTCACTATCTGATCCAGTAATAATGTGCTCGGCATTTTTTGGCAGCGACTGTTAACAACTCCCGCCACCGTCTGTTCGCAACTACTACTTGTAAAAATAAGTCCATGCACAGGTTTTATTCTGGGCTGATGATGTCATCAAATATGTGGCCAAATTAATTAATAACATCATGTAGTAGGCATGTGCTTTAGTGTGTACTCGCAAATAGACCTGCTTATTGAATCTAGAACTGCCGCTGGAAGCACAGTGGTTTGGTTGCTAAGCACATTTAGGTCAACTGCTCTCCTCCCACTGTCCATGAAGCTTAAGCTAAATAGTTTTTTTAAATGTAAGTATCAGCTCATTTTAAGATGACCGGCAAACAAAACTTTACACTATCATTTAAAGGTGCGTTTTACAAGCCAATTAAGGGTCCAATCTGTTTAGTCACAGGCAACGCTGCAAACTATGGCAAAAAGTATGACAGAGCAAACGGCTACTGGGGTCACTATGAACGAGGGGCACTATCATGCAAGGTAATCATTTTAAGACAGTTTCTTTGATTGATCATCTACAGGCAAACAACGATAAAGAACCTCACTGAGCTGGTCCACCAGGTGTCCATGGGGATGAAGTACCTGGAGGAGCATAACTTTGTGCACAGAGACCTCGCTGCCAGGAACGTGCTGCTGGTCACTCAGCACTATGCCAAGATCAGTGACTTTGGCCTCTCCAAAGCTATCGCTGAAGAGAAACACTACTACAAGGTAAGTGCCAACAGTGATGGATGCGGCTTCATTGTTGAAAGGATTCCCTTTCCATATAGTGAATTGGTTGAGTGAGACACTTTGGCTAAAACAATCCCAATAGCCTTGATGAATAATTTTCTTTTGGCACTAAACATTTTTGCCTCAGGTAATTAATTACCTCTTATAGTTTTCGCCTCTGAAGGAGACCGGTTTCATGTTTCACGGGGGGTAGTGGTCGCTGTACACTGCGACACGGTAGTCGGGACCTCTGAATAGATTTAGGTGTCCCAGCTTAGACTTCTGCAAGGACTAGAATAAACATAATTTTTTATTTAACATCATAGAGCTGTTGTCATAATGTTTTTTGTTTGTGTGTGTGTGTGTGTGCGCGCCTCCTCCTCCAGGCAAAGGGTCATGGGAAGTGGCCGGTTAAATGGTATGCTCCTGAGTGTATAAACTACTTCAAGTTTTCATCCAAAAGTGATGTTTGGAGCTTTGGGGTGCTCATGTGGGAAGCCTACTCATATGGACAGAAACCATACAAGGTAATTTACTCCTTAACCATTACAATACTTATGTCAAACATCAAGTCACTCATACAGTAACTTATTTGGGACAGCAGGCGTTAAAACCTGCAGAAGTAGAAGCACTTTTTATTTTTTATTATAGTGTTGTTTATTTCAAAACCACCACTTGGGCCAAAATACTTAAAGACAAACATTTGTTAATTCTTGACCAATTAAAATTGGGTGTGAATAGTTCTTCTGCATTGCTGTGTGCTCATCTTATTACCCTATCCGTCACAATCGTCTTGTACCTTTATGGTGATATAAGCAGTATGATGACTCAAGAAGGAATGAAAATAGCTTTTAGTATCAACTCAGCGGTACTCTGGTAATCTGATTATGTTCTCATTATGTTCTCAGGGATTGAAGGGAAATGATGTCATGCAGATGATTGAAGGTGGAAGACGTATGGATGCTCCAGTGAACTGTCCACCAGAGATGTATGACCTCATGAGGACTTGCTGGACATACAAGTAAGTTGTCACACCACAATGGCCTCGATCAACAACACACTATTACACCAGATAGGAGTAATGCATTAATAACTAATTCCTGTTTCACGTGTTACAGGCCAGATGAAAGGCCCGGATTTAAAGTTGTGGAGCCAAGACTACGAGAGTATTATTATGACATTGCATCGTGATTCTTCACATGGGTGTAATGCAAAACAATCTGCAGAAGAACTGCCTTTACTCATGCTTGAATGACTGGAGATGGTAATGAATTAGGAATTCTGTTGTAAAATATTGAAGGACTGCTTTCAAACTTTTAAGCAATTACCGTAATAATGCAAATTACATTTATTTGTATCGCTATATTTTTGTTGTTCTTTACTGAATGTAAACAATATAGAATATGTATATAGAAACTCTATTCCTAATTCACTCACTAGATGCGTTTCCTGCTGTCAGGGCATAGACGCAAACTTGTCTTTTCTTGCCGAAATTCGGCGTGAATTGTGTAGATCTGAAGAGATCTATTTTTGCAAATCATCATTTAGCGACCCGCACGCCCCTCCCCTTGTCACCTTTTTCACCCCTTATGAGTTTGCAGGTACGTAGTGAATATAGCTTCACCATTAGTATGTCATTATAGTTGTTGGATTCAGCATTCCAACAATAAAGTAATTTTCAACTCTTCAGCTTTCTACTTCTTATGCTTGAATTAATATAAATCAATATCCTTCACTTTTTTAACATGTTTTTTTTTAAACTTCTTCAATTTTCAAATCCTACTTCTTCCTCAATCTTTCAGCTACAGCCACAATTAAAGCCTCAACTACAGAAATTCAGCTTTTTGATATATTTTCTTTAATATCTATTTAATATAATAATATTTTTTTTAATATCACTGATTGTTTGAGTTTTTCAGACCATTTTTCAAATTGGTGGGTGAGTGGCAGGAACCTGAAAACCTCGAGTAGAGAGCAGCTTCAGAATTGGGTTAAAAAAATATCTCTTTCGCCCGCATTGCTAGAATTTTTACTCTTCATGTTTAATTTTTGTATCAAATAATAGGAAACTGTGCTCGCCTAGACATATGGCTTTGGAATCTAACAGACTTTTTGGCCAAAGCCCCACCGAAAACAAGAAAGCAGAAGGTACCCGTTTTGAAAACTGGCCATAGAGTCGTATTTCTAACCCCACAGATAGTAGGGGTGGCACGGTACATGAAAAATCATCCGAACCGTTCGGTTCGCGTGTCTCGGTTCGGTTTGTGTGTGCGTTGCACGGTTCGACGCATGCACAATGTAGCCCCGTGCCCGTTTGTCACTTCAGACAAACTCGAAATAAGAGTTGTGTGGACACGCTAATAGACATTAAAAGTGGAGCATGGAGTGCTGCAGGTCACGTCACGTGTAGAAATGGCAAGTGGGACAGATAAGGAAGGCTGCCCGGAGTTGGAGGATGCGCTAGCGGTCGGCGTCTGTATGCTCGCGCGCTCAGCTAGTTAGCATCAACGATGTGGACCACTGTGAGGCAAGGCAGGGGGGACTCAAAATGTTTCTAAACTTAAAAAGGCTTTTTTGGGATTTGAATTGTTTTACTTCTTACACAGATATTCTAAGTATACATCATTATGTTATACAATTTTTGTAAGAGCTACACTGAAGTTGGCAGTTTGATTAAGCTAATTTTAATCTTTGTGTGCTAAAAGGCACATAAGTTCCTGTTGAGATGGCAATACATATTCTCCTTTTTTGCCAAATAAATGAAAAGTATGTCATCAATGTCTTCTCTCTTGCCGTATCAATATCTCAGTTTCCCTCAGAGATGGTCCCAATAATGTGCTGAAAGTCAAGTGAAATTCAGTTTGTTACAAGATGTAACACTTTCTTAAATACTGTAATCTACATTGTGGATAATTCAGCTATATGTAATATGCTGAAGTACATTTCTGGAGCATAAAATATAAAATAAAAATAAAAACACTTTTGAAAAAACACTCAGCCATCTTCAAAATGATCCCTAATATTTTCATATTCCTTTTCATCATATGAATGTAATCCATGGCGCTCTGAAGCGTGATCCTCATTCCTGCTCTCACCAACTGATGGAAAGTGTTCTCCGTTGTTTAATATATATATATATTTCTACATTCTAGTTAGTTATTTTATGGTCATGAAAACTTTGTCTTGAACAACCTTAAGTTAATTACACTTGATTCGTTATTATGTTGGTAAAATGTGTTCATTGTTTTGTTTAAAGTTTGAAATTACTGTCTGTTTATCAACAGAACATAATCCCCATCAGCCTTGTGTTTGGTAAGGTAAAAATAATGTAACAGAAATTGGATAAAAACAGCAATAACATTTCACATTCTTCCCAAAAGTAGAAATCGGATACGTTGTTGACACAGTGAGTACTCAAAAACAAGACATTCCCTCAGGTATCTCAACCCTCAGCCTACTTTCTTCTGTTACGGCGTTTTGCCTTTGTTTAAACATTATAATCAATTTGGAAAACATCTCTATGATTGTCAGACAATATTACTTTTATATAAGGAAAAGTTGAAGAAAGTAAGTTGATCAGGTGGTTTTGTCGTTGAAACATTCACCACCAATTATGTGCAGTGTGTTTTATTTTGTGATTGTGATATCAATTATGTATGTTCTTTATCGATTTAATTTACTATATAAGCCGCTTGTTTGTGTAAAGGTTTTGTTGTAAATTTTTACATTGCAGCAATTATGAAAAATTAAAATAAAATGTATTCAAAGCAAAACCGAATGGACAATTTTGAGGTCCTGGTGTTTAAGTGAAGGTCATAATCCAATTATATCCCAGATAAATATTCGCCCTCAGGATTCATTTCTTTCAAAACTGTGGGTGTGTGTCTTGAATTTGCTTGAGTTACTCCAAAAGAGGAAGAATAACCTTTTTAGGGTGCCTTGTTGGCCCCCACCGTTTTCCCCTGCCCTCGTACAGCAACCCTCCCCCCCACACACATCTGCCTGTGCATCTCTTATCTCTGACCCTGAGTCTCTGTAGAAACAGTTCAGTGCATGTCTCCAATACTTATTATTTTACATAGTTTTGAGGAGTTACTTCAATTTTATTTAGCCTGTAACTAATTAATTACCTCTTATAGTTAACCTAACATTTTAATAACAGCTTGTTAAGTTTGTTAACAGCTTTTCATTTTGACGTAACAGGTAAACAAAAGACATTTTTTGATAATACTAATTGTCTCGTTTTGTAAACCTGTTTTTGACACATATTCTGTGTGCTGGTGTTCGTTTGTAGTCTTACCCTAATAGTGACATTTTATCAACTTATTTTCTTTATTCATTCATCCTGAGGTTAAAATAACAGATGTGTGTTTTTGGGAATCTCACAAAAATATTACCGTATATCCCCTACCATTAAAGTTCTTTTTTTTTTCTTTTATCTCATATTTCTTTTTACTCCTCTCCTGAGAGGGCAAAGCAGAGAGCGTCCGACCAGGCACAGAGATGTGGGGGATGAGAGTTTAGATACACACCAAACATTCAACACACACACTCTTGTTCGTGATGCTAACGTTAAGTGAGAAGGCCACACATTGTATGTGATCGGATCATAAGTTGCGGGAGGATGGCCAAGTCCGCCTTCACGCTAGTTTAGGGCCAATAGAAATCTTTCCTTTTGTGTCTACTAGGATTATAAAACATGGGGGGGTGTAACGGTGTGGGGGTTCTGGAAGGATGTAACAGACACGTTCTGTCGATTAACAATATTTTTATTTAGGCACAGCGTATAAAAGCACAATCTCTGTCGGCGTCCTGCTCGCTCGTGCCCAACTCTTCGCTCGCGCCGCCTCCCTGTGCTTAAGTAGAGGGCAGACATAATTAACAAATCCCCCACAGCTGAGGCCCAATTGCCTCCACCTGGCACCGTTCCCCGAGCCACTCCCCCTCACTCCCCCCAGCAGCCGAGCTGAACTACGCCCGCCACCACAGGGGGTATTCCAAAAAGGAGGTTCAACAAACTCTGAGTCTATCTCTGAACTCTGAGTTGACTTACTCTGAGATGGGGAACTCCTGTATCCGGTTCCAGAACAGCTGATCTGCGTGAGTATGTTCACCTTGAGTTAAGCGCGTGCGTGACGATTATAAAAACCCATCATCAATGGAGCCCCGATACCACGAGTCACTATGACAACAGAAAACAAAAGAGCATTTTCACCGTGGTGGAGTTGGAGGTCCTTCTGCAGGCCTACGGTGAATGTGAGCATGTATTTCGCCACAAATGAAATACAGCTGCAGCAGCGAAGGAGAGAGAGAGAGAGACCGCATGGAGAAAAAATGCTGCCCGGGTCAACGCGTAAGTGTGAATGAACTATTCCATTGACATATAACCGTAAGATCGTAGCAGCCTACAGTTATGAATATAACTAGGAATGAAATCTGATTTTAATTTAGGTTCAATCCAACAGGGGAAAAAAGGACCCGGAAACAGCTAAAAATTAAATATAAAAACATAGTTCAAAAAGGTATGGCATATATTGCTCGGCTATGATTACTCACTTTAATTTTAATGCTTTAAATCAGGGGTGTCAAAGTCAAATGGACGGAGGGCCAAATAAAAAATTTAGCTACAAGCCGAGGGCCGGACTGTTCGAATGTTCATTGAAATTTTTTTAAATGACGCATATAGTCTAGTGAACCTAATTGAACCTACTGAAAACCTAACAAATATATTCCAATATGATCAGATGAATAAAGCAATATTTTCTTATGGCTCTGTCAGTAATCTTTAATTTTCAACAGACACAAAAGACAAATTTCCTTTATATAAAAATCCCCATAACATGAACATTAAATGAAAGAAACCGGTATTCAAGGCACCATCAGTAGCCTATATTTTCTATTTTAGCAAAAGTGGGCTAAATTTACTTCAAAGAAAAAAACAATAATAGCAATTTTCTATCATCCACTCAACTGAAATATTTTTAAAATATAATTGGATTGAAATACAATAAAATAAAGTGCAAAAATCTATTAATCAAAAACAACACTTTGTTTAAGGAGAAGTAACATGCAGTGAAAACAAATATTAAACTTTAACTTTTAAACTTTAACTGAGTAAAAACTCTAAATATGTGATTGCACAGTAATGTTCACTTGTTTGAGGTTGAGGGTGATACTTGGTGGTGTCCCATCTTTTCCACAAGTTCATCAATGTTCGGGGTAAGGCTCTGAGCTGAGGAAATCCTCTAGAATTGAGTGGAGGTGTTCAGCAGTAAGTCGACTTCTGTGTGATGTTTTGTTCAGGTTCATCAAAGAAAACAGTTGTTCACACAGGTATGTGCTGCCAAACATAGACAACGTTTGAGCAGCCTGGATGCGCAGCTGGGGCATTGTGTCGGGGAGGAAACGGGCGAACTCCGCAGCACCCACTGCCGCATATTTTGCCCTCAGTGCATCATTGCATTGGAGGTCAATCAACTCCAATTGGAGGTTTGGTGGTGAGCTTTCCACGTCAACAGCAAATGGGTTACCGAGCAGTTCCAACCTGCTTTTTTGTGCTTCAAAGTCAGCAAATCGGCGTCGAAAGTCAGCGGCAAGCATACCTATTTTATCAGCCAACTGTGCGCTCGGGAACGCACTGGTAGAGAGCTTCTCTTTCATGGTCTGGCAGCTGGGAAAGTGGCTCAAATTTTCTTTCCGCATCTGCGTCTCCCACAGAGTCAGTTTGGTTTTAAATGCCTTCACTGTACTGTACATATCAGAGATGACACGATCCCGACCCTGCAGCTGCAAGTTCATTGCATTTTTTTTGCAGATTTGAGCCCTCGTTTTAATTCCTCTGCCTTTTGTAGCCTTTGTTCCATGTCCATATTCTTGTTTTTGTCCGCGTGTTTCGTTTCATAATGTCGTCTCAGATTATACTCTTTCAGTACCGCCACACTTTCTCCACACAGAAGACACACAGGTTTTCCAGCTACCTCCGTGAACATATACTCCGACTCCCACCTTGTTTGAAACCCCCGGTTCTCAGTGTCCACCTTTTGCCATTTTTGATGGGTATCTGAAAGTTAATTTTACTGTGATGCTGACGACTGCTGTGCCAATAAATATTGAAATGAAGCAGCCTACTGCTCGGTGCGTCACCGTTGCATTGTGGGAAATGTAGTATTGGTGCGTGGTAAAGATCTGCGGGCTGCCGGCTTGCTGCGGTCTGCGGGCCGGTTCTAATAATAAATCAAGATCATCCCAGGGGCCGTAAAAAACCTTCTCGCGGGCCGGATGTGGCCCGCGGGCCTTGACTCTGACATATGTGCTTTAAATGATTAAACGTCTAATCTGGGTCGGAAGACTATCGCGACATTTCGAATCCCTACGGCTTCGATGTCCATTGGATTAGGTAGGAATGGGCAATCCATGGGAGGAGACGGGTAGAAACTCTGGGTTTCTTGTAGTAAACCTGCCAGCGAGCAGGTTATGTTCACAGAGTCTGTTACCATGGTGATTGAATCAGAGATTCAGTTACCTCTCTATCTGGAACGGATAACTCAGAGTTTCCCTTATCTCAGGGTTAACTTACTCTGAGTTTTCACATAACACGCTTTCTGGAATACCCCCATGATGTCCTTGGATATGTGATGCGTTGTTCTTCCAGCTCCGTGCTGTTTTGACACTCCTGCCTTTGCAAACGCAGCGCTGATGCTTGACCTGTGATCTGACAATTAAAACTCCCAGAACGAGAGAAGTTGTTCGGCTGAATTTGTGTTACCCCAACCAGGTTTCCAATCCTTGAACATGGCCTATCTTTCACTATGGCTGTGTGTTTGTGTTTGTTTGCATATGACCTGTTTTCAGTTGAAAAGAGGTCCGCCGTCCTCCGCTTGTCCTCTCCTCAGTAGTATATAACCTACACTTTTAGAAAAATGTGCGACCTTTGGTGACCTTTATGTGAATACTTTTTGACCTTGTGACCTCTATGACGTAACACACAAACAATATGAAATTTATGGATGACAGCGGCTGTATTTTATCCGCAGATCTCTGTGTGATGTTGGAAAGAGACTTACCAGCTGTGCATTTATCATTATTAATTGACATTTTGGTCCTTTTATGATATTTATGGATGACAGGCAGAAGTTTCCTTGTTACGCGAGTGCCCGCCACGCTATGTTGAGCGCGGGAGAAGTGTCCTTGAGTGCGCGATGTGTGATTTAATCGTTATGAACATTCAAACATAATCATAGTATATTTATAGCTAATCTGAACCGCTACAGGCTTAAATACTGGTAGAGCAGGAGGGTGACTTAACGCTTCACATGTCAAATCAATTCATAAAACACTCAGGTCAGATGCTCTTTAAGAAAAATTTCATTTTGATCCACGGAGACAGTTTAAAGCGCCCAAACGTGCCCAACCGCAAATATGTTCCCCACAATGCATAGTGTGTTCCTTGCATTAATCGTATTGACTAAACTACCTATTATATTTCACTTACAACATAGTGATAAGCCTACTAGACAATAATAACAGTACTTTGTACGGCATTCCTCGACCCACCAACACTCGTTAACACAGCTTTTAAATAGTCTCAAACTTCTTCAACTTTCAATTTTTCTGCTTTTGCCAATCTTTCAGCTACAGACACCATTTCAACTTTATAATGTAAACACAAAGTCTAAACTATTTTTTTAATTCTTACAGATTTTTTATATCATTTTACTTTTTCATAATCACTGATCATGTTTCATTAGTTTTGCGCGCTTTTTACATGGGTGTGTATGGGGAGCGTCAGAGTTAGCGTATTTAAATTTAGAATGGACAGCTGCGTGAGACTAGGGTTAAAAGAAATATAGAACATTTTTCCCTTACGGTCACAACATCAACTTTTAAAGATTCATTTTGGATCAACCTCATGGGTTGTCAACATTGAGCCTTTTTAACAGTGCGCTGTTATTTTGGTTTTGTAGCGAGTTAAGGGCTAATTATGCTTAGTTCAGGAACTCTTATCCTCCTACCATGGGTATATTTCTACCTGGGAAAAGTTTTTAATCCGCCCATTTAAGTTACCCCAAACACGCATGTTTTTTTTCTAATGTTATTGATACTAAAACTACTTGTGCTATGTATATTTGCTGCCGTGTATGTATTTTTCAACAATTCTTTGTACTTTATTTAAGCTTCATTTTTTCATTCATATATTTTCAGCAAATCTATTGAAATTCATTTCAGCGGCTCCCATTTGTTTTATTTTCAGCAATTCTTTTAAATTCATTGCAGCTTTTTCTGAGGTGTGTATTTTGAACAATGTTTTAAAATATGTTTCTGTCTCTCAGATTTCAGTTCTAACCAAAACTCGCAGCCTGTACTTTGTAGGCTGTATAAGAATATGATTTATGTTGTGTGAAGAGGCACTAAAGGGTCAATATTGACCACTCTTTACTAAAGCCTCTCTAGATTTGTTCTGCCTCTCTCAATTAGACCAAAACTTTGCACAGTTACTGTCTACAACCAGGGGCTTTGAAATGGATGAGTCAATCTCATTTTTTAACTTTTCATCATCACTTTTAATGCTTTTGCAGAATGAGAAAAGGCCCAAAAACAGATAGCACTGAGGAATGTATTAGTTAAACAGTGTTTTTACGAACCTATTACCGGGGCAATGCACAAGTATTCGATTTTAATGAATACTTGTGCATCATGAAATCCAAATAGTTTTACAAACCCAATTTGTTCAAACTCATTTCTTTACCGTTTATTATCTTTAAAGTTTCTGGAAGAGGGAGAGAGTTCCCAAAAACGAACAACATGGAAGAATGCATTAGTCAAAAGTGTTTTTGGCAAGAAGCAGAGAATGCCAAGATTGCGTTAGTAAACAGTGTTTCCATCAAACAATTATGTTACCAATGTACAAGTATTACTTTCATGATGCCAGCATCATATTGGAATAGTTTTTTTGCTGACCTTTTTATCATTTGTCAAAGCTTTTTTCAGCACCAGATAATACCTAAATGGACAGTATTTAGGAATGCATTAGTTGAAAATGTTTTCATCAACCTATATCTTCAAGGACGTACAATAATCAGTTTCAATACATGTATACATAGTACATAAATGAATACTCGTATACGTACACATATACATACTTGTTAATCACAAACAATTTGTCTTAGGCCACCAAACATTTAACAAATTTTTTTTTTTTAACGGTTTTCTAAAATAATGAATGGAATAACTTCTCTTAAGATCATCGGTGAGACCGTTCCACACTCCTGTTTCCAAGATCGTATTCATATTGAAATTAGTTCTAACCGTTTGTTTTTTAAACATATCCTCTCCTCGTAGGTTATATTTCTGTTCCCGTTTATCAAACAAGCATAGTATGTTTTCAGGCAAAATTTTCATATGGAATTTAAACATAAAGACCGCGGTATTCAGACCGACAAGATCAGGACGTTTTATTGCTTTAAATTAGCAAAATATGGAGTTTGAGGGTTCATTATACGGGGGAAGATTGACTATCCTTATGGCTTTTTTTGTAGAATAAAAATAGGTTTTATATTTTAGCTCTAGGCTTTCCCCCATATTTTGACACAATAAGAAAAGTATGGAGCAATAGGAGAACAATACAGAATATACAGAGATGGCTTGTTTAAAAAGTACTTGGTTTTATGTAATATGGCTATTGTTTTGGACATTTTTGATTGAACATGAGCGATGCAGGGTTTCCTGGATAATTTGTGATCTAATATTATCCCAAGAAATTTATATTCATTTACCCTTTCTAGTTCCACCATCATCGATCTTTAGGCTCATGCTATTTTTAATTAGTCGATTACTAAATATGGTTACGTCTGCAATTAGTTGATGAAGATTTTCCCCAGATACATACAATGTCGTGTCAACTGCAAATAAAACACATTTCAACAAATCGGATACCTTACAGATATCGTTGATATATAAAATGAACAACTTTGGACCAATCAAAGATAATGATTAAATACTAGCCGAGCATTTTACAGAGGACTTTCCAAGGACAGGCTGCTCTCTGCAGTAGGAGATGAGGCGGACCAAGCGGTATTGAGGCTTCTGACGGTCCTTCACTTAACAGTTTCCACATCCTGGAGTTAGTTGTTAATAAGGCTCATTGTTGACAAGCTAACAAAACAATTAACTTAAACTAAACTGTAACTAGAATTACATTCTGTGACTTGATTTAGCATTTATCCACTTTGGCATGTTTTCCTCTGTCATTGTTACCCGGTGCTGTGGTGAAATGCAATCCAGGATACTTGACTCCGACAAGAACGTACACATCTGCTCTGATGCATGTTGGGTAAAAGGGTTGGGAGGTAAGACACATCAGCATTATCACCGGTCCCCGGGTAAATGAGGACTTTAGAATGGAACAGTACTCGGGATGCAACTGATAACATTTTACAAATTCACAAGAACACACAACTTTCACTTCATCCTCAGCACATCTATTTTCTACTATAATCAGCTACATGCATGTTTTTTCTTCATTTATCTTTTTCAATAGGGCGATTATTTTAATAAGATATTAGGCCAGGTTTATTTATTTAGCAGATTTTCATCATTTCAAAGCATGGCAAGTACTTTTTTGTTTCTGCATACTGGGAGCTATACGAGTAAAACTTGGTATGGTCTGCGAGATGGACGCTGTGAGATGTGGGTTTCTGTTTATGTGTTTTTTTTATAATGTTTTGACTTGTAGAAAAGATGGTGTGATCGGATGAGACCCTATAAGGCAGACAATGTGAATTGTGGAAGGGAGAGCACAGGAAAAATGAAGATCAAATATTATCTGAGATAGCGCACGTGTGGCCGAAGGGAGAGCCAGTTTGAACCCATTTTCAGGGCAAGGCCGAAGGCTACGTAAAGGAGCACCAGGCACTCATTGTTCGGGGAAGGCAGAATGTTACAGAAGGATAAACTGGGTTGAACCAACGTTCAAGGACAAGAGAGGATATAAAAAAGAGTCAGACAGCGGGCGGACTCTGAGAGGGACAGCTTGCGAAGCGTGTTTCAGGTCTCCAGGTATACTCGGGAGGATTGCTCATGTAGCACTTTATCTCTTCTAAATAAAATGTTAACTTTTTTTAACTTTAATTGAGTGCCGTATTGGATTCTTCTCATCAACCAACTCGGGGGGATAGGAAATCCCAACAACGCATTGGTCCTAATGTGTGGACAAAGTGCAGAGTCTTAAAACATTGGTGATTTTCATAAAGCATTCGAAACGGGTATACTGGTATAAGATTTATTTGACGGCTTAACAAATGACATTGCTCTTCAGCAGGGGGGCAGAGCGTATTCTACATTCTACTTATTCTTCTAGCCTATTCTGGGTAGAGTTCACAACATGAAATAAAACTCTGTTGCTACATGAAAACACGGGAAAAAAGCGAATCAAGTGTGCCAAAGCACCCCTCCTCATTAGCTCAAACTATCCAGAGACAGGACCCAAGTCTGTAAGGAACTCATAGAAAGTAGAACAAATCGTAAAAAAGCTCTATATTATTAAATGCGCCTGTACTACTAAAAATGAACAGTTATAGAGATCAACGTGAACGTGAGTCAGTGACGTGATTCACGTTCGAGCGAGCAGGCTGAGGCTCGTTGACCGGAAAGTCAGTTGTAGAAAAGAATAGGTCGCAGAAAAGGATACACGATTTTTTCATCCGCCATAGTAATGTGGCAAAAATTAGCCAGATTTCATCTGATGTTGTACTTGATATTTCCTCGTCCACCGCCGAGGCAAACTGTTGGGGAAGCTGAAGAGCCAGAGTGTGACTCCGAAATAACGTTAGCAAGCAACTCGGCTAACGTTAGCAGCACCATCATTGCATCTAGCACTAACGTTAACGTTTTAGAAGGATTCGAAAAGCCCTGTCAGCCAAGCAACTTCAGTTATCCTGGACGGAGGTTCGGGACAGAAACTTTTGAACGGTCTTTTCAGCCAGGCTGGTACTCAAAGTGCCAATGGCTACATGATGTGTCGGATAAGGACTATGTGCTGTGTTATGTGCTAAACCCGGTGACCGCATCGCCCCCTCCTACTCCGCCCCGTCGTCTAACTTAAAACTATGGAAACAGCTTTTTAAAACACCCCAAATCAAAAAGCTCTCACGGTGTTCTCGGGTATCTCCGTGGTAACACAAAAAAAGTCCACTCGATGTCCCTGGGTCTCCACTTTACATGTAATGTAGTATGATTTCACTAGCTTTGTGATTTATATGCAATTTCTGTGTCATTACAGTTTTTGGGACGTGAAGATGACAAATGTAGCAGTTGCGCATAATCAAATACAAAAGAAATGGTAGAATAAGCAGTGCTTTTACTGTCCATTGATTGCGCATGCGCACTTCGATCTTGTATTCCTCAACAGAACGGCAGAAATACATATTTAAACATGTTTAGCATTGTGACTTGAAACAACACTTACGTATTCGAATTAGTTCTATTATGGAGTTTATTAACATGTGATCATTTTCGTGTTGCCGCGTACTGAGGCATCGTCGCAACAAATACATTAGACCTCACACCTTACTATACACGGTTCAGTATGAGGCCAGAGATTAGTGCTTTTTACATTAAGGAATAAACATTAATGTATCTACATAAATCAAAACGCTTGTTACACTGATTGGATCTTATACTCTCTCGTTGTCAGATGTGTAAGAAGTAGTCAGAGATAATAAAACTCCTGCTCGACCAGTATTTAGATCTGTAGCGGTTCAGATTAGCTATAAATATACTATGATTATGTTTGAATGTTCATAACGATTAAATCACACATCGCGCACTCAGGGACACTTCTCCCTCGCTCAACATAGCGTGGCGGGCACCTGCGTAACAAGGAAACTTCTGCCTGTCATCCATAAATATCATAAAAGGACCAAAATGTCAATTAATAATGATAAATGCACAGCTGGTAAGTCTCTTTCCAACATCACACAGAGATCTGAGGATGAAATACAACCGCTGTCAGCTGCTGTCATCCATAAATTTCATATTGTTCGTGTGTTACGTCATAGAGGTCACAAGGTCAAAAAGTATTCATATAAAGGTCACCAAAGGTCACAGTTTTTTCTATAAATGTAGTTGTCTTCCATCGTCCACTTTCGTAACTTCCAAAACTTCCTCCCTCTCTCTCTCCATGGTCTCACCCTTACGTTATTTGCTGGTAAACTCATTTTATATTATATGTTTTTATTATCAATAAGCGCTTTTATCTAAAACTATTTTTAGAATTCCTTAAGGTTAAAAAAAACTTTTTTTATTGTTAGGACTTACCGACACGGTTGTCATTAACAACCAAATTTCACTTTTTACGCCTTTCCGACAGTTTTCAGAAAGAACCAAATTTAGTTTTTTATCATGGATTACAAAACACGGATTTCTATATTTAAGACCGTAGGTTTGCCCTGTAATTTCTGAGTTGTGTTCAATGCAGCATCC
This sequence comes from Apeltes quadracus, assembly GCA_021346845.1. NCBI lineage: Eukaryota > Metazoa > Chordata > Actinopteri > Perciformes > Gasterosteidae > Apeltes > Apeltes quadracus. Next base: position 10,560,731 of record CM037930.1, on the reverse strand, counting down.
CATGCAAATAATCCTGTGACAAATAATTCTGTGACTCGTCCTGTTCCAGCAAGGCCAAGATCCTCCCTGTGGCAGTGGCAAGCAATGGCAAGTGAGTGGCAACTCGTGGCAGAGAGTGGCAATCAATGGCAAATCGGTGGCAATTCAGTGGCGTTCTGCAGGAAAACTCGTTCTGCACTCGACCTGCCAACTCAAGCTCCCAATTTAAATAAAACATGTTTTTCTTTACAAGCAGCTGGGAGAGAAGAGAGCGAAAGTTGACATTCCGCGAAGCACTTTCATTGACTTGGGAGAGCAGTGATCAAGGGTTCACTGAGCTTTAAATCATCATGGATTAGATTAATATGAATATAAAAATAATAGTGAAAAACAAACTGTTAACTGTTTCTGTTTTGATTGTATATATATATATATACACATGTACACTTTAAAATTGTGTAAATAACAAATGGTCTTCATCTTTTTCGTTTTATGTCTTAAATAAATGGTTTAAAAATAATACTTTTTATGTTAATGAATCCTTTGTACACATCCTGTGAAGTTATTTCCCCATTTTTTTCCCCCATTTAGACATTTATTATACATTTATCTTAATTAATATATTCCATTACTTCTGGGAAGACGACACAATACCTAAGTTAACCAATTCAAGCACCAAAACAGTTAACGTTTATACCACCAGGTGGCAGTAAATGTGTGTTTAAAAGATATGTTACCGGTACCCCTAATACGGGAAGGTACATTTAATGAGGGGTTCACCGCTATAGGACTGTAAGTGTTGCTTGTTGGGTAAAAAACAAAAGACAGCTCGGCAACCTCTTAATGGTTGCGGATCGAGTGGTTGGCACAGAGGTGCCACAGCCCCCCCCTCCCTCCCTCCTCCCACACACGGACCCCCCATGTTCAAAATATCCACATTTCATATATAAATACAGAATTGTATTCAATGCACTTAACCATAAAACCTTTTTATTTTAAATGAAAATGAAACAAAAGCTTGATAGTAAAATACTAAACAGTCAAGAACTGTTAAAATGCATGACCACAACCAGCTGACGTGGTGACATCATCAAGTCAGCTGCTGTTCCAATTGCGGAAATGACTTTTCTCCGTTCTCCCGTACCTGTGAGTCAGGACTGCCAAGTCCGTCTCCTGGGAGAGCTTGTCCTGCTTCAGAGAGGGGATGATGGTGTGTAAGTCCACAAACATGATCCTGGCGTAGGTTCCTGGGGAGTCCAGATGCTGAAGAATAAAATAATGGGCCATGTTGACTGCATCATCTATAGAACGGTTGGCTCTGTAGGCGAACTGTTAATCTAAATAATTCCACTTTGACAAAAAGGGAGATCAGAAATGACGACAGAGAATTTCGATCTATTGGTCTTATTTTGAGCAGTCAGAAGTTTTCAATAAGTTCTGGAAAAGTCAATGTGATAAAGTGCCATAGAGCTTGCCTGCATCAACCTTTCATTAACCTTCTTCCTGGTATGGTCGGTTTGACACCTAAAGTTGGTTTGGGTGTCAAGGGAACTTCTATAGCAAGCTTAATCAACTGGATAAGATCGCCATGACAAATATATGTCTTGCACTCATCATATGCGTTCATGATCATCTCCCGCTTGTCAGTGGAGGAGAAAAGAGGCTCTTCCTTTGAGTTTATTTGCTGTTGTACTGTTAGAAAATCCACACTCCCCCCTCTGGAAGTAGGAATCGCACTCGGAATTATCCTGATGACTGACTGAATTAACAAGATTAATAGGGGATTAGTCTTTTAGGATCCGAGATAGCCTGAAATCGACCAGGTTAATTTGAGCTGGCTAATGGGACATTTGATCGACTTTGTTGAACCACGTACGAGGAACAGGGCCCTGATGTAGACTGGACCTGTTCTGTTCGGCACACACCAGGCAAATACCTCAAAACGGATGTGCGCTGCCACTAGTAACTAGTGAAGGAAGTGGAGGAGCGGAGTAGTTTGGGTCAATTAGGTCAGGACTAGGGTTAGGACGAAGTCGCTTTGTTATAAACGGCACGCCACCAACCGTCGTGACATATGCGCCCATCCCCCGTCGGCCGTATCGTCCACGTTCGCCGACCCTTCTACTCCTGCTATGATTTGAATGGTCTGGCCCGGTTTTGATCAAAGTGGCCGGTATCTGGCCCAAACCTGTAATGAGGTTGACACCCCTGGTGAAGAGAGAGGAGGGGAGGGATCCCAGTGTTAAGAGGACAGAGTTCAGACACAGGTCCTCTCCAAGTTACCCGATAAGCGCCATTGAGACAGGATAAGAGAAGCCTGAGACACCCGGGGAGGAAATAGGGATATTGTGGTTCACTGTGTCAAATATAGCAGAAAGGCCAAGAAGGAAAACGACAGAAGAGATTGCATGCCTCTTTCAGAGAGTTAGGGAAACGTTCACTTGACATGAAAGTGTTTATAAAATTGGGGAGAAAGGAAGAAGATCAGAAGCAATAGACCGAAAAATGCAAGACAGAATGGGATAAAGGGGGCAGGTTGTTGGGCGGGGCGGATGTTACTAAGGTGAGAACTTGGTCTGGAGACAAAGGGCTGAAAGAGAAAAGTGAAGGTGATGAAGATGGAGTAGTTGGAAATGTATTTACAGAAGGAGGATTAGAAAATGTGGAGCGTATGTCATCTATCGTTTTTGTAAAATAGTAGACAAAATGGCTTGGGGTGGAGGGAGATGGGGAACTGGGAGGGATCAAGAAGTTTGGAAAAGATGGAGAAGAGTTTTCTGGGGTTGGAGAATGACTCCTCATACGACTAGTTAAGGCTAAAGCTGGGGCTTCAAGCACTCCCTCGTTCTTACACCAGGGTTGATGACGGTTGGCTACAGCTCTTAGGCCCCGGGTGTGGAATTGCCAGTAATAGAGAGAATTTTTACAAAATCTAACGAGTATTCCAATGCAGATTATGGACAAATTGTATGTACCTCAAAAGGTAAAGAGTACAATAGAGCTAGTCTCCAATACAATTGTGATCAAATACAAATCAAAGAACAGCACCTGATGCCTCCGGTCCGCCAGAGTTTATGGCCCTATAATTAACTTTGTATTGGTGACTAACTAACAGCTCTTACTGGCCTCCGTGCTCTTATACGGTGGTTGCATTTGACAGTGTTCTGAACAACAGTGTCACCGAGGAAGTGTAACGTCCATTTACTCGTTAGCCCTTAGTTTACCTTTGGTAGCCCTGTTAGCTGCTTATATATGGTTTCGTTTTTGCTATGTTGAAAGCCGTGTGCAGGCTGTAGATATGCTCCGAATTCCAAAATAGTCACCATTTAAACAAATAAATTATTTTTTAGAAAGCCATTGTTATGTTTTACTATTGGAATATACTTTTATGATATGAGAGGTAGTACAAGAAAAGCCCATCTGCACAGAATGAGCTGCACTGCGGTAACAAACCGTTCCTAAAAACTGAAAAAAGACAAACTAAATGTAAAGGATGCCGTTACAGTTAAACCCTAGATGTTTCCCATAAGAAGCGGTTGGGGTGCAGGCCTCCAGTATTGGGGAACGGGTCTTTCTTTACGCAACTGACTTGTGGTGGGATTCCATCCGGCTTATTGCTAGGACATCTGCCGGAAGGAGGCCAGCCACAGTGGGGATGTAAGGTTCTGTGCAGCAGTAGTATGAAGCCACAGGCCATGTCTGCACGCAACTGCTGGCCAGGGCCTCAACAGTCTATTTACAGACCATGCACACACACCTTCTACTTCTCTTATATCCTTATGATAACTCTGACCCTACCATCAGCACTTCAGCCCGACAGCTTGATTCTACTGTGAACATCCAATCGCAATCACAGAGTGAAGGAAAACATGGCTGCAGCCTCTGCAGGGAGTTTGGTGATTGGGTTTACCACTCAATGTATTGGCAAAATGTCAACATTAACTATTCTTTTAGTTGTACAGTGAACAAAAACAGTGGTCTCTGGGACAAGAGTCCTGTGTTTGTTTAACACCATTTCAGGGGGAGCCCTGGGCCTGTTCCTCGTACGTTCAACAATGTTGATCAAATGTCCCTTTAGCCAGCTCAAATTAACGAGATGATTAATGTCAGGCTATCTCGGTTCTTCAAAAGCCGATCCGCGCTCAAACAGTCTTGTTAATCTGCCCAGATGTCAGTCATCAGGATAATCCCTACTTCAGAAGGCAGAAGAGTTGATCACCGAAACCAGGATTTACAACGGCAAATAAACTCAAAAGAAGAGATGCAGATATGTGATTTGGGGCTGCAGAAAATAAAAATAATTGAATTGAATAATAATTAAAAAAATTGACACCGCCCCCACCGCAAGAGCTACAAGCCCGGCAAAGCATTGCAGAAAGTCAGTGTTGAGAAAATGTATAGGCTCATTTTAAGTGCCTCATCACTCTAATGAACCAGATTATATTTCTTTAAATGTGCCTGGTGGCAGGAGGCTTCATGGAATGTATCGTCATCCAATGAGATCTTGTTGGCGAAAATAATGATCTCAACTCTTAAGGGCTAATAAGTAGATAAAAACAAGCCCAAAGAGTATCTAATTTATGCGAAGAAATAGATACTTATGAGGATATATTTACTGGATGCCCTAGTGTATCATATATATGTGTATATACAGTGCGTTGCGAAAGTATTCGGCCCCTTTGAACTTTTGCCACATTTCAGGCTTCAAACAAAGATATGAAACTGTAATTTTTTCACTAAGTCACTAAAGTTAACGTGGAATCGGTGTGTACATACGCTAAAACAATGTCGGACACCGTAGTTTTCTCTGGCCCCCTCCCAAACTTCATCAGTGACAACATGTATAGCCGCATGTCGTCATTCCGCCGCTGGTTGTCGAGGTGGTGCCCAGTAAATAATGTGGGCTTCGTTGATCACTGGAAGACGTTTTGGGGAGAGCCCCTCCTGATTAGGAGGGACGGCATCCATCCTACACCTGGATGGAGCTAAACTCAGTTCTAAGAATCTGACCCAGTTTCTTAGTGGACCTAATCCATGACCCAGAGTTCAGACCAGGAAGCAGAGTCGCAGTCTTAGACACACTTCTCTGCGCTTTCTTCTGAGCAGTCACTCACCCAAACCATAATTAACCCTATAGAGACCGTATCTGCCCCACGGACACAGTTTGTTAAATCAAAGGTAAACAACCGAGGAGTTATATTAAATAACTTAATTAAAGTTAAAACCAGTAATGCAACATTGCAACAAAATAGGAGAGTTAAAGGGGGACTTTTGAATATTAGATCTCTGTCATCTAAAGCTGTTTTAGTAAATTAACTAATATCTGATCTCCATGTTGATGTATTTTGTCTTACTGAAACATGGATGTCAGATGGGGAATATTCACCTTAAATGAAGCGACTCCTCCGAGTCATGTTAATACTCATATCACTCGAGGCACAGGCCGAAGGGGTAGAGTAGCAGCTATTTATGACTCCTGCCTTTTAATAAACTTTCAACCTAAACTAGATTATAACTCATTTGAAAGCCTGGTTCTCAGTCTTTTGCAACCAACCTGGAAAATAATCCAGCCGGTTCTCTTTGTCATAGTGTACAGTGTGCCAGGTCCTCATTCAGAATTTTTATCTGAATTTTCACAGTTCTTAACAAGTTTGGGATCTTACTACTCTTCACTAATAGAGAAAAATAAAAACAACTCCAGGTTTCTCTTCAGCACTGTGGCCAGGCTGACAGAGAGTCACAGCTCTGTTGAGCCATGTATTCCTCTGGACCTCAGTAGTAACGACTTCATGAACTTTTTCAATGATAAGATTCTGACTGTCAAAGAGAAATTGATGGTCTCCTGCCCTCAACTAGTGCTGACCCGTCCTCGGATGTAGGAACCCTGGATGCAGCAGTGGGCCCTGATACCTACTTGGATAGCTTCTCTTCCATCACCCCGGATCAACTGACTTCTACAATTTCAAAGTCTAAATCTTCTACTTGTCTCTTGGATCCTAATCCAACTAAGCTGCTTAAGGAAGTTTTTCCTTTAATTAGCACGCCTTAACTGGATATTATGAATCTGTCCTTGTTGACAGGACATGTACCACAGTCCTTCAAGAAAGGACTTGGATGACCTGCAACTTCCTGATGCTAAACTCAGAAAAAACAGAAGTTATCTTGATGGGCCCAGAGCGCCTTCGAAGTCAGCTGTCACGTGATACAGTTTCTATGGATGGAATTTCTCTGGTATCCAGCAGCACCGTCAAGAATCTTGGAGTTCTCTTCGACCAGGATATGTCCTTCAACTCTCATATAAAGAAGATTTCAAGGACTGCCTTTTTTCATCTACGTAATATATCGAAAATCAGGAATTTCCTGTCACAAGGTGATGCAGAAAAATGAGTTCATGCATTTGTTTCCTCCAGACTGGACTACTGTAATTCTTTGTTTGCAGGGTGTTCTTGTAAATCTCCTAAGCCTCTCCAGTTGATTCAGAATGCTGCAGCACATGTATTAACAAGAACTAATTAAATCACGATGTATTATCTGCTTTGCACTGGCTCCCTGTTAAATCAAGAATAGAATTTAAGGTTCTTCTCCTCACCTACAAGGCACTTGCTGGTGAGGCACCTTCTTATCTTAAAGAGCTTGTAACACTGTATTGCCCTGCAAGGCAGCTGCGCTCTATAGATGCTTGTTCTTCCTAGAGTTATTAAAAGTAGGATGGGAGGCAGAGACTTCAGTTATCAAGCTCCTCTTTTGTGGAACCAGCTTCCACTTTTAGTCTTAGGTTTGCCTGGACCAGCTCTTGGTTACGCTGCTATAGGCTTAAACTGCCGGCGAACTTCTTAGGACACACCTAACTCTTATCTCTCTCTCTCTCTCTCTCTCCCATTCTACTTAAATCCACGTTGCATTAATGCACATGACTAATTCAGCTCCTTCCCGGGAGTTCTTTGTGCTTTCTTGCCGAGCAGGTCTCTGCAGATCGTAGTTCCGTCAGGACCCTGGTCCTGACTCCGACCGTGGCCCTGCTGGCACCTGCGGCTGCCGCCATCATCATTTTAAATGTGATTCATATTACTATTACCCTTTCCTAAAATCTTTGCTTTCCCTCCACACAGTCTTCTGTGGATGGTGGTTCGATCTGATGGTGGTGGTCCCTGCAGTGGTCCTGCCGTACACCTGGCCTGCTACTTAGAATTCTTTGAATAATTTCTGTTATACAAATTGAATGTATTCTACATCTGTATGAGTCATTCTGTACACATGACATTCATTGCAGTCTGTCTATCCCGGGAGAGGGATCCCTCCTCTGACGTTCTCCCTAAGGTTTCTTCACTTTTTTCCCTGGAAGGGTTTTTTCAGGTTTTTCCTGTGCCGATGTGAGGGTCTTGGGACGGAGGATGTCGCATGTGTACAGACTGTAAAGCCCTCCGAGGCAAATTTGTAATTTGCGATTTTGGGCCATACAAAACAAAATTAATTGAATTGAAGTGATTACTCGTTAATAAGATTTGGACTTAATCGCAATTAATGAATTTCAAAATATGAGTTTAAATATTATATTATATATTAATAAATATTATATATTATATATATATATATATCAGAGCCTAATTCATGTTAGCATTAATGCCAACATCCGTGTTTTGGCTCATGAACTAGGCTCTGACAGAGATATGTGAAATCATTATTACGTGGAAATACGTATGCGCCAACAGCAACTTCATCAAGCAGGAGTTCAAACTTAAAAGTCTTTCCAAGCCACAAGTGTAGGGGGATTTTGATCTATGGCTCACTGGGTGGACAGTTCAATGAAATTAGCCAAATTGTTGTACTCTAAGACAAGTATATCTTCTTTGTGAAGAAGCTCACTGGATGGTATATTGAACATTATAGAGCGTATGATCTCAAAGGATGCAATGCAAAATGACTTGAGCCAGATGAAGCACAAGATGCATACCAAGTAGCGGACACAATGAAAGGATACGTTTTGTCACGTTGAAAATATATCCATGTTCAAAGGGTGAGGCTATTGATAAACTCAACTATAATGTTTACCCTTCACCTGCAACACAGCTACATCTGCTTTTTCCAGAAGCAGCCATTAATGCTTTTATATTGGTGAAAGCCTGCAAATGCTGACTGAAGTAGTCCCTTCAATGAAGTACGATGATCTACTTGTACGATTATAAATTACTTGAATAGTAAATCACCTTTTTCTATGTCTTTCCTAAAGTTGCCACTGAGCTAAAACTACAGCAAGAGCCATACAAACCAATTTATCCCTCAAAGGCCTTTTCTCAATACCCAAGACGGCGAGAACAGGTAACAGCTTACTTACTCTGGAGTACAGACGCACAGAGAATGGTCGTTTCCACAATTGGAACAGCAGGTGAGCTGACGTCACCTCTTCAGCTGGTTTTGCTAATAATTTCAATACTGTTCTGGACGGTTAAAAGATAAGATAATGAGGAAGATAATGAGCAGGAGGACAGTGATGAACATAATCAGGAGGAAGAATCAACTGACGAGGGATTCAGGGTCAGAACAGAAGGAAAATAATGATGTGGCGATGGTTCCAACATTCAGACCACATGCTACTTCTTTCTCCCATGAAGCCCTCACCTGCTGCAAGAACGCAAGAAAATGATGAGATTATATATATATATATATATATATATATATATATATAATCACCCCGTACATCAAACATGTTTTTGGGAGCAGTATGGCTGACAATTTGCGTCATTGAACCACTTTGTACTACGGGGTGCTTCTGACCCCAGAGGACAACAGGAGAAATTCAAATATAACACCTCAAATCTATTCTCAACATGAAGAGCATAGTACAAAACAACCTTCATTATTCTCAGACCATTTGAATAAAACATTTTAGGGCAAAATATTTAATTTGGGGTCAGAATGACTCGAGGACAACAAAAGTGTTCTAATGACAAAACCTTTGGTTGAGAGACCAGATAATGTATGGAAGCCCCGTCGCTGGTTAATCATCTAGTGGGAAAACTGAGAACAGGATGTGTGGCGGGAACAGCAAAGGGATCTGACTACTAGAGTCACATTTTCTGAACTTACCTGGAGCCTGCATTCACACCAAGTAAGGTGTTGTACTAATTAGTGCAGGTTTCTGTTGCGGTGTTGAAGCGTCACATTTGAATAGCCCTTCATACAGTCTTTTTTTCTCATGGCTGGTTTGTATATCTCTCAATAGTCAGTAAATCCAGCCATCACAGCGTGATATTAGGCTGCATTCTTTTTTATTTTTTTCAAACAGCTACCTTCAGATGAATGGGAATACTGATTAGGTGTATATACAGTTCAAATATAAAATTCCATCTTAGAGACAATATTCAAGTCAGAGAAAAGGGTTTTATTTCATGCCGATATTGCTGGTGTTATTCAGTGTTACCAAAGTGGGACATTGCTACCAAAAGCAACAAAAATTCTCATGAATCATTCACAGAAATGTCTATAGTTCTCAGTTAATTAGTCAAGCTTAGTAAGCTAATAACAACTTAACACTTCTTAGATTTTAAATTGGCCAATGATTGGTTGATTAGCTTGGAGGTAGTGCTTTACACCTGCACATTCCAGTCAGTACAGCCTGTAACGACTCTGAGGTCCTGTTCAGGTTTCTCCCCATAGATATATTGAAAGCAGTGGAAATGTAGAGCGTTTAAGGCAGAACCCGGTTTGGTTTCTGGAAGAAGTGTGGCCTCACTCTCCCTTGAAGTGAGGACGCCGTTTCTCCTTAAAGGCAGATAAACCCTCCAGTCGATCTTTTGTTGGTATCACCTGAAAAACAACACATATCCTTGAAAGTGATGACGACACCATGACGACACCTGGGTTTGCTATGTGCAGTTGCAATGTGTCGACCGTCGTTATCATCCCTACATAGCAGACATTTGAAGTCACCGTTTAACTTATATTAAAAAGGAGAACTAGAATATTAGTAATTTCTGTTACTAAACAACCGATCTACCCCTCGTTTACAGCAGCAGCCTCACTCCCAGTGGAAACAAATAGTCCTTTAAAATCATTATTTCCAGGCAGGTTAGCCATTTTACATTAAGGATTCAAGACGTATTTCTCAAAATTATTTAGAAAACCTGTCCCAGCATTCATCTTCAGCACTGGACAAACGCAACGGTGGGTTCACATGTCTCCGGTAAAAGTCAGTCAATGAGAACGCTGCAGCTTGAGTGCTCACTAAGACAGTGGATTACATCACTCAAGTTCGGAGACCTTTACACTGGATTTCTGTCCAACAAAAAACTGAATTTTGGTCTGCTGTTCAAGGATGGTTTAGGGCCAAAATGTATAAATCACAACTTCTGCTAACTTATGGACCATCCTGACCCTTCAGGTCGTAGAGGACGGTTCTCCTTCCTGTTCCCACAGTCTGAACCAAACATTGAGAAGCATCTAAAGTTCTTCTGCTTCACAGATCTGGAACAAGACGCTTAGTGGAGACGCTTAGTGGCTCCAGATTTAAGACTGAAGACGTTTCTGTTTGCGGTCTTTAATCCAACCAGATTCAAAGGCAAAATGGATGGGTTTTTTTATAAGAATATTTAATGAACTGCACTGCAACTTTTACTTTTCTTGTTCATTGTGTAAATGTCTGTCTTCAGTTAACCGTTAAGTGAGTGCGTGTGTGTTCTATGTCAATGGTGGGATGGGAAACTACCTTGTTTTGAAAAACTTAAATATTTCACCTTAGTGAGCATTACACACAGGGACCATCTGATAATCAAGATGTTTGGAGATTATAGATTGACGCACAAACAGAACCATCTACATTAGATGTCAAATACCAGCACCTGCCTGTATGTACATTTGTCTGTTTTTTTTTTTTTTAAATACATGGCAGCAGATGGAAATTAGCCTCTCTGGCTAATTCAGGCTCACTTAGAGTACTGTTGATTAGTGTGTATTGTCCCTGTAAAATACATTAAAAAAACCAACATGGGAAACAATGGTGATCAAAAGTTGGAATATTTGAAATACTCCTTCCCTTTCCATTCTCTTAACATGCAAGAGGGAATTCTATTTAAATCACTTACCTGGGCATAACAAGCTTCCTCTATTGCCAGACCTGTAGATAAATCCACCTGAAAGACAATGTGGCATCTCTTAGTACATCAACAGTGTTGAGTGTGTAAGTGATCAGTATTTGCAAAAGAAGGCGAGAGTGGCATCATTTTTAGAGCGTCAATTTGCAAAACTTCCCCTCTTACCATTAATCACCAAACAATATACTTAAATACTATGTGTAAAGCCATTGCTCACATGCTGAATTCCCTCAACACAACGTTTTAAAACATTGCAAGATTATAACAGACATACAGATATCAAAATAGTACAGCTCATTTTGCCCAGGGGCCTGTACCATGAAGCTGGTTTAGGTGGCTAGCCAGCTATGTTTCAGTTTAGTTTCCACCAACCCTGGGTTTACGGTACTATGAAAGTAGCTCGGCTTCAAATCCTGTGGACATCTCAGCCCAAATTGTTATAAGAACACTTCATAGAGACAGAGTTTTTAGGGACAGACAAAATCCCCTTGACTTTCCTGATACTTCCTTGTAAGAAAGATACAGATATTCCACAGAAGGCGCACTTACTGTACCGCAAATGGTTTGAATGATATTTTTATATGTTTTTTTTAACTTACGCATTAACGCTATCAGCAATGTTCCTCCAATATTGTTCTCTTGCTTTTGCAGCAAAGACGGTGTTACTGCGTGCTTGAAAAACATTTTATATTCTTCATATTCCTGAAGAAAAATTTCTTGCTCTTCCGCAGAAATATATATCTCTCTCTCTGAAGCCCGATTGCTTCGGTTTGGTTTTGTCAATTCTGAACCAAATTTGTTTGTTCAACCAGCTTCATGGTACAGGCCCCAGAAGAATCACATTTGGGATAAGCACTGCACTACTACACACTAAGATTCAACATAGGTCGATGTTGATATTTTTGCACATAGTTGTAAAAACTGAGCCATGGTGACCATCAAATATGGTAAAAGTAGTCCTGGACTGACTAATAATTCTCACCTCCGTCCCCTGGTTGATTGCCAGTTTTGCCATCCTTATTGCAATTGGACCCTGTGGAGCCAAAAAACAAAGGGTGTCGGTGTTGAAAATACTGTCTTGGAACAAAAAGAGGTGTGAAATACAGCTGAGAACTGTGCAGAGTTCCCCCCACGGTCAGCCCGGCCCCCGACAGAGGAGGACAGAGGTTATGCGGCCCTCTCATGTTTGCCTTGCACAAACAGCAATAGTCCGGAACGACATCTTGTACACATAAGTCTCTGACCGATCGCCTTCTTCCGCGTAGAACTACTGTCGCTAGGAACACGCGCATTTGACAGACATTCGTAGCGTCCAATCAACGGCTCTGGGCATTCGTAAACCACGCCTCCAATACGAGACGGACTCGGGAGTCTAAACTCGCGGGTACGGGAGAACGGCTATTTCCGCAATTGGAACAGCAGCTGACTCATCTTCCATCGTAGCCTGCTGAGGTGAAATGCATTCTGGGATATTTTGCTCTCACAAGAACAGACAAGCCTGCTCCGATGCATGCCCGGTAAAATGGGCGGGGCGAGCCACATCCGGGTATTATGGCCGTTCTCGCCCAGATGCGGACTTTAGTATTGGAACAGTACTCGGGCTGCAACATGCAGCATGAACCGAGCACACAAACAAGCAGAGAGAGAGAACACTGGATCCACCTCATGCAGGATCACAACCAGGAGCCATTTATTGCCACGTATGCTACACACATAGAATAATTTGTCTTAATGGGGATTGCACCGCTGATGACTCAGTTTTACAGATACCTTACTCCTCCGCGGCGTGGCTGGCTAACCAGGGAGGTGAGTACAATAGGGTCACCTAGTTGAGCCCAAGTGTAAGCCAAGTGTAAGTCACTTACAGGAGGGATTAATAACGCCCGGAGGTTTAGGGGGGTCTGTAAGATGGAGCTCAGTGGTGGATCTGCAAGGCAGGGATTGGTAAGCAATACCTAGACCACGAGTCAACTTACAGGTACTTTTGTTAGTTTAATGGAAACAAAAATACAAATTGACACAGACACACACACACACACACGCATATATTTATATTTAATCAAAGCGCAATTCCTAAATAAGAAACAAATAGGGAAGACAATTTAAAGAAGGTCCAAAATTGATAGAAAATGTTTGACTGAACTCTGTTGTTTGTTTTTATCATACGAGAAACATGGAGCGGATCCTGGACTGGACTCCACTTCGCCACCCGCTGTGATCTCCCTCTGTACCACCAACCTCCCACCACATCACACCAAGGATGAATAAGAAGAAACAACAACTACAGCCCATCAATGAACATTACCAAATGCTTGCATGATCTGAACAAGAGACAACAGGAGTCCGACGAGCAAAAGAAACCATGACTCATTTGGCAAGTCTGAAGATCCACAGAATTAAAGAGAACTTTTACTCTTTTGGACGTTGGCATGAAATTGAAACGTCAAGGAAGCAGAACCTTTGGAGAACGACCAAAGACAGTCGTGTCAGCACAAACAATTTCAAGTTGACAAAGTAAGAGCCCTGACAAGAGCAGCTGTAACAGGGACGAAGAAAGAAGAAGAAACATTGATGGACAAAGACATTTGAAACACACCAGCTGAGAACATTGTGTGTGTGATCACCACGCCAACGTGGACATTGGAGCCGAGAAGGGAGGCCTCACACTGGCAGAGGAGGGAAGATCAAAAAGAGGGAGGGGAGGGGGGGGGGCGAGGTGGACCCCAGTGACGGATCAACACACACCATTTGGGTGAGTTAAATTTAGAGTATGATTTACAAATTAAACAAATAAATGCACACACATTTTTTAAGTAAAATGCTGGAATCACAGTTCAGCAAGTGAAAGAATCCCTGTTAATTTTGATCTCAGTGGCTGTATCGCTCTTCGCTGTGTTTGGGTGACGCTAATACTTGAGGATTACAGCAGTGTCGACTGGATGCTACCATGATTAACTAATTTGAACCAACAGGAATCACAACAGGATGATGAGAAGTGGAGAAACTGCAGCATGTTGGTCACGGGATCGAGATGACTCCCCCGATTATAATTGAATAAAATTCTGACACCCGATTATGAAACAATGATTTACTAGTCAAGGAATTGCAATGACTGATGAAAGTATGAATAAAAGTGTTTTCTGTATTGACAAAAACAGTGAACAACATGTTATAAGATATTTACACCCCTCAATTAGTTTGTGCAAGGTTTAATGAGGTATAATGCTTAATCCGGGGAGAAGGTTATCAATAGTAGGCTCAGACGAGCCTACCCCCACAACAAGTGTCAATCAACTGACACCATCGTTGCAGTGACCACGGACGGGTTCACAACGGGCAGTCCAACCGACAGACACCCAGAGCATTGTGATCTGTGTCGACTGTCTACAACGAAAAGTGAAAGAAGACCAAGAATACAGTGTATAACTATCCTCTCCTCTGTTCCATCTTTCTCAATTCTCCGCAGTTAGTTTAGTTAAAAATGTAGAATGTCAGCATGCTTAATATTGCCATAATCTCTTGGGGGGGTCCTTTCTCAAAGTCAGACACGAAAAGATAGAGCGTTGCGTAAAACAAGAGGTTAAAGCCTCCGGGGGAAGACCTTGCTCTACCAGTACCACAACAGACCAGCATGATGGGTACTGGCTCCCTAGGAGGAGGACGCCACGCGTTGGGGGGCTGGAAATGTCTGGGGTTATGTTACAATTGCGGGGGTTTTTTTTTTTATTTTTTTTTTCAGAGTCCAAACCAAAACAATTGGGAAATGTACAATGGTCAGACTGGCAGCACCACTGACCATGATATGAAACAAATTGGTGAAAAGCATAGAAAGTGGAAACGCAGCGCTCACTAAACGACGGCGTGAACTGGGAAACCACATGAACTAGAAAATGCATTTCCTGCTGAAAATGCTTTGGAATGCAAAAAGCTGAAATTAACTGAAATAATTGCTGAAAATATAGAAATAAGAAGCTGAAAACAATTTGAAACGATTGCTGAAAATATAGAAAGAAGAAAAGCTGAAAACAAGTTGAAAGGATTGCTGAAAACACAGAACTGAGAAAAGCTGAAATGAATTTAAAAGAATTGCTGAAAATAAATGGGAAAAGCTGAAATAAATTTCAATAGATTTGATGAAAATATATGGATGAAAAAGCTTAAATGAAGTAAAAAAAATTGCTGAAAATACATACACAGCAGAAAATATACATAGCAGAAGCTAAATACGAATTTCAAAAGACAGCTAAAAATACAGAAGTAGTTTAGTATCAATAGCAGTAGAAAAACTACAAGTGTTAGTAGTAGTACTAGTATTATCAGCTCTAGTACTAACACTATTAGTCATAGTAGTATTTGCAGTAACCTTACCAGTAGTTGTCATATTAAAAGTAGAAAAAATACTATTATTGATAGTAATACTATTAGTACAAGTTGAAGCATTAAAAGCAGTATGAAAACTAAAAGCATTCACAGTACTAGTAGTTATACTATCATTTATTTTGTAGTGATGGAATTGGGTGAGGGGTCGGGGGACAGAATGTTTGATATTCAAGCCAAGTTTTTACTCGATGGGCCTCATCTAACATTAATGCAAGAGATCCCTTCATGCTTAAGGTAGTTAATCATTGAGGCTTTTATTTTGAAATGATAAAATTGAGTAGAGTGGGTGGTGGGGGGGGGTTGGAGAGAGACAGAGACAGACAGAGAGTGATTATGAAGGAGTAGAGAGGAGGGGGCTGTTATGTGACTCCACTAATCAGCTGATGTGATTCAGCTGTGTGAGTCTAACAGACAGAGTGCAGGTGTCCGTAGCAACGGGTGCAGCTGCCAACGAGAGCTCTGATCAAAGGACACAGTAGAGCAGCGATTTAAACAGAATTCACACCTCAAACAAATGCCCAGAAGCGCAAAACTATTCTGGTTTCCAAAAAAATAACTGCATGATGAGAGTCCCAAGACTCTACCGAACGCATGCATCTAGTTTACATGTCTCAAAGGGTTCATAATATGGCTGTAGCAACAGTTTAAATCTTGTACCTTCTAGTCTTTTTCGTTAAATTCGTCACCAGATTTGTATTGGAGTCTACGGGGCTTGAGACAGACTGTCTCACTGTCAAGCCCCTCAGGCAAAAAGTAAAGAACTCTGGGATTCTAAAAAACACATCATTCCGACCAGCACAAGCACGGCATCATTCTGATCCCAAAATGAAGCTTTGTAAGTTAATAGTGTGGCCATAAGGTCAAGAGTTCCATATTTATTTTACCCGAGTCTCACGCAGCCGTTCTAAATTTAAATACGCTCACTCTAAAGGCTCCACACACACACCCATGTAAAACTAAAAAAAGGAGCGCAAAACTAGTGAAACATAATCAGTGATTATGAAAAAAGTAAAATAGATATCAAAAAGCTGTAAAGGTCAATGAATTCTTAAGACCTGTGGTGTCTATGGTGTCTGTGGCTGAAAGATTAGCAAAGCTGGAAATGTTAAAAGTTGAAGTTTTGAGAAGATTTGAAGATTAACTCCATTGGAAACAAAAGTTGAAGTTTTAAATTTATATAAAATCAATTATAAGAGCTAGAAAGCCGAAAAGTCATAGCACCCTTACCTGAAACGAACGGAACATTTTAAAATTTGAACGGTTTAAATAGCTGAAAGTGTGAAGGAGTTGAAAGGTGCGGTGGAAGAAATAGAATAAAATTGAAGAAGCGGAATAAAGAATAGGACAATAGTTGGAATGCTTAATGCTTAATGCATTCCAACTAATGAAGATAAACTATTATCTGAGATAACGCACCTGTGGCCGAAGGGAGAGTCAGTTTGAACCCATATTCAGGGCAAGACAGAATGCTACATTTGAACTGGCTTTCAAGGACAAGAGAGGTTATAAAAAAGAGCAGAGTCAGACAGCAAACTGATTCTGAGAGGGACAGCTTGCGAAGCGTGTTTCAGGTGACCAGGTATACCTGCGGAGGATTGCTCATGTAGCACTTTATCTCTTCTAAACAAAATGTTAACTTTTTTAACTTTAATAGAGTGCCGTATTGGATTCTTCTCATCAACCAACTCAGGGGGATAGGAAATCCCAACACTAGCTAGGCTTAGCTAACGTTAGCGCATCATGTCGGCGGTTTGGCAGTACTTGACAGTGGCTTCAACACCAGCAACTTAATCAAACATCTTAAGACGAGCACAAAGGTACTCGGGATCGGCCGATACCTAGTATCTATTGTGATGAGTACTGATTTATGCCTGCAGGTGGCAGTAATGTGTTGTATAATATGAAGTGAATTTCCTAGACTGAGGAAAAGGTAGTTTCCCGACCTGAATAATTTGTCACAGAGCGCATGCGTGAAATGCGATAAAAAATTTGACGTAATTAAGGACAAACATCTAATTAACGCTGTTAATGCGCTATTTTTGACAGCCCTATTTAATTTGCATAACTTGCAGAGACTGTCGCGTCCAGATGTGAAACGGCAAAGGGTACATTTAAGCTTTCCTGAATTGAAGCACATTATTTGAACACGCACAATTTTATTGTATTCATTTTCTCTTCTTTGGAAATGCAGCCTTACTTTTATTTAGTTAATGAGAGAACATTTACATAAATACATGCACGTTCAGTTCAGTTGAATACCACTGATCCAAAGTAGAACAGTCAGAGACTCGGTCAGACCTGTGAGCAGCAACTTGACGCTTCCAACTTGTATGCAATTCAACTGTGTTCCTTTCTTCAAGAATTAAATATCCTCTTTAATGATCTTACACCTGGCCTCTAGTAGAACCATTCTGATAGTTAGAAGGATGAAAGTTGCTTTTGCTGTTTTGAATTAATAATAATTTATAATTTGTTCTATTATTATTAGCCATTCAATAGCTAAAATGTATAAAATCTAAGCCATGACAATTCATCACCGTTTTGAGTGTATTCATTTCCTTAATGAAGATGTCTGCTGGTCAGTGTTACCTGTGGGTTGATCTCACGAGCGAGTTCCAGAGCCCGCAGGTAGGCAGCATCTCCACTCTTATTCTGCTCTACCGAATGACTGGCAAGACCAAGTCGACATGCCTCTGTTCCATCCACCACCCGGGCAGCAAAGATGAGCTCCTTAGCAAGAGAGACACCAATCACCCTGGGGAGACGCTGCGTACCACCTACAGAGGACAGAACAAAGCTTAATCAGTCATTCGGGAGACAAAGAGCGCAAATCGGAAAATGTCTGTGTCCGACTGTCCCGCCCAAACCCTGCAGCTCGTTTATGAGACTCCTGCTACAACTCAAAAGGTTTCCATATCGAATACTTTTTCAAATATTAAATACTATCCACTTTTTCTTTAAGTTGGGCAGTATTGTGCAGGTCGTAGACATGGGTCTATGGAATCCAACGGACTTACACATTTGGCCACAGCTAGCTAAAAATGACCCAAGTTTGGTAATTTGGCCTTGACCTGAATATCCAACACCTAGACCATGTATAGACACACATGCACACAAGTCTCTAGCTGGTTTTCCTTATTCTCCTTCATCCGCCACAAAGTTTGACGCACTACTTCTCCCTCAGCGTTGCCAACACACGTCTCACTGAGGCCGTGCCGCATGGGGTGGAGAGGGTGCGCCGGTTTTCTCCATGTCCCGAAGTGTCCCTGAGCAAGACACTTAACACCAAACTGCTCCCCGGGCCCCTTTACGACAGTACACTGGTCCCATGGGATGGGTTAAATGGTTCGAGGCGCGCCACGGAGGATCTCAGCTAAGGGTCCTTTATCTCCTACATACCCTTGAAGTGTAGGCAAAACACTTTCTCACTGGAAGATAAGAAAAATAATTAAGCCTTACCTGCTCCAGGAATAATCCCAAGTTTGGTCTCAACTAGACCCATTCTTGCAGTACTGGCTGGAGGGAATCAAACGGGCAGTATTACTACTCATACATAATTACTAATACTATCACCTCCACTACTACAATTATAAATGTAATACAAGTATGTAAATAAATCCCTGTACATCAAGACACTAGAGTTTTCTAAGCACACAGAGTGCTTTAGTGGCCATCACAGGCCAGAAACACATTGATGTATAGCCAAATTCCACATTAAAGAAATCATTTGTAATGCATGTGGAAACACAAGTTGTGACGCTGGCAAATTTAGCACTAAATTTACTATTTAATCTTCACAACTCTCAAAGCGCTTTGAACACTCCATCAATTTAGAGTTGAGTACTAGGGTTACCCGCTCTACTTCTGAGCCACAGTCGCAAATTACTTTAGGTACAACAGTTTAAACTTGTATAAAGCTGTATATTTTATTATTATTTAAAACCAATGAAACAGACAGGCTGTGCCCTGATTGTTGCTGTGGAGTTGCGCTGACCTCTCTGAAAGTTCCTGTACCTTTAGAAGGCTTTACTGATCCAACAAGAATTCTGCAGCATGCTCAGCTGTGGTGGTGACCCATGAAATCAGTTGTTAGCTTGGGTGGTGAACAACCCCCGTTTAGCAATATTTTAAATCGCCCCATAATTTTAGGTGGTTGACATTAGCTTTTGCTGACCGGTTAAACGTTTGCGCACATGGGCCTCAAAATATAGTCCATTGAGTCTTACAGGTAATCCTGACGTCACAAGCAAGAGCCATTTCCAAGCCTCCTCCTAAGGCAACTCCGTCAATTGCAGCAATTGTTGGTACCGGTAGGTTACCTGTAAAAGAAGAGATTACAAAATCCATTAAGAGTCACAACATAAAATGTTCTCAAACCCCCCTCCCCCTCTCCGCTGCTAAAAGGATACAATTACAAAAACATATGATGCCTGGCTGTATTTAAAATGACCAAATAGAAATCATTGCATGACTTCTGCAAGTAAACCATGTCTAAATAATAAAAAAGAGGTATGAGCATGCAGCCCGTTATTTTAGAACACATTCAAGTCAAGGAATGTTCAATGAGCTTCATCCTGTTGGGACACTTACCCAGCTCTGTGATGAGCGCTCTGGCTTTGGACACAAACGGCCCCACTTCACTCTGATGCATCTTGGACCTCTCCTTCAGGTCAGCCCCTGCACAAAGAGACAAACAATCTGCATGAAGCAGCTTCCTAAAATGGAAGCAGAGTAGTGCAGCTTGGTCCAGCATTCAAAGCTTTGGGATCCTCCAAAACTCAGAGGTTCCTGAATGGAAAGCTGGAAACAGAATTCACTGGATTCCTTACTGCTCAGAATTTCAGGCTGAAGATCTCAAATACCGAACATTACATACTAAATCATGCATATGTATTGGTCAAATTTCTACAAGTAAAGACAAGTAAACAAGTAAAATGCCAAGATCCCTCCAAATGCAAACAAAATGAGAAAGATTGTACCTGCACAGAAGATCCCTGGAACCAAACTGCAAATAATGACACTACGCACTCTGTTATCCTTCTTGATATCCTCCACAGCTTCAGACATCTGAAAGACAGTTGTTTTTTCAAATAAAAAATACAATATCAATATTTTAAATATAAACCCATTTTGTAATAAAAAAAACATTTTAGAAAACTTTCTAAAGCAAAACACAAATTAGAAAAAAAACAAATAATAATAATAATAATAATCAGTGCATGTATGGAGCCAGATCCAGGTCAAAAGGTTTTGTTCATTTGAAAAACTGGTCTTGAACATTGAAAATTACAACGATGTATTCATCGTTTTTGGCTCTGCGCAACTTCTGCATACTTTCAGCTATTAAAACCATTCAACTTTTCAAATGTTCAGCTCTTTCAGCTAATGATGGGACTTTTTCAACTTTTTTCTACTATTTATACTTTTTTTAAATATTACGCTTTCTAACACTTTATTTCAACACTAAAGTCAACTAGAAAATGCATTTCCTGTGGAAAATGCGTGGGAATGCTGAATTGCTAAAGCTAAACTGGTTGAATAGCTTAAAGCCATGAGAAGAAGTTGAAGTAGTGAGAGTAGTTGAAAAAGTGGAAATCGGTTTAATAAGTTTGAATTTAATTAAAAATTTATATACACTGCATAGAACGTAAAAGCATCAATTTAGGTAAGATGAGATATTAATATGTGGATGGGAGAAAGAAAAAGACAGAGCGAGACAGACAGACAGACAGACAGACAGACAGTGAGTGATTGAAGGAGTAGAGAGGGGAGGGGCTGTCATGTGACTGTGAGTGTAAGAGTGCAGGTGTCCGAGTAGCCGTGGCAACGGCCGCAGCTGCGCGAGCTGGTCAGTGGACACAGAGATTTACACGGAATCCACGCCTCAAACAAATTGCCGCTAGAGCAAAACTATTCTGGCTTTCAAAAAAATAACTGGATCATGAGCGTCCCAAGACTCTACCGAACGCATACATATATACTTATATGTCTCAAGGGTTCATAACATGGCTTTTAAAGCAGTTTCAAAAATGTGTACCCTCTGGCTTTTTCTGTTAAGTTCTTCACCAGGTTAGTATTAGAGTCTAAGGGGCTTGAGACAGACTTTGTCTCACTCTCGAGCCCCTCAGGCAAAAAGTAAAGAACTCTGGGATTCCATACCCACATCATTCCGACCAGCACAAGCACAGCATCATTCTGCTCAAAAATAAAGCTTTAAAATGTAACATTGTGGTCGTGAGTGCAAAAGATCCATATTTTTTTTACTCGATTCTCACGCAGCCGTACACTCTAAATTTGCATATTCTCACTCTAGAGGCTGCACACACACACACCCATGTTAAACTCAGAAAAGGACTGAAAAACTAGTGAAACATAATCAGTGATTATGAAAAAAGTAAAATAGATATCAAAATTAAAAGTAGACCCCAAATAGCTGAACATGTTGTGAACAGTTTAAAGTTTAAACCATGTCTGTAGGAGGAGATACATTTTGAAGCAGAAGAGGATTTGAAGCATTTGAAGCCTGCTCTCATTGACTTTAGTGTTAAAAAAAAAAAGTGTTAAAAAGCTTAATATTTAAAAAAGTATAAATAGTAGGAAAAAAGTTGAAAAAGTTCCATCATAAGCTGAAAGAGCTGAACATTTGAAGGGTTGAATGGTTTTAATAGCTGAAAGTATGCAGAAGTTACGCAGAGCCAAAAAACGTACGGAATAATAAATAAAATCGAATAACATAAGTTGGAATGCTGTTGAAGCATTCCCACTAAGAATAATAATAAATAAAATCGAATAACATAAGTTGGAATGCTGTTGAAGCATTCCCACTAATGAAAGCGAGCTTCAAATGCTTCAAATCCTCTTCTGCTTCAAAATGTATCTCCTCCTACATTCTACATCCTACAGATGTGGTTCAAACTTTAAACTGTTCACAACATATTCAGCTAATTGGGGTCTACTTTATTTTGATATCTTTTACCGTTTTTGTGAAAAGGCTGTTTAAGTTTAGTGATCATTTCAGGATTTTTTGTCGATTAAACAGTGTATGTGGCTTCCGGTGACGTCATGATCGAGACGAGGCTCCGTCCGAAAAACCTGTGACAACTGCAGATATATAAAGCTTTCAGGGTGGAAACTAACTCGTGAACAAGATGACTACCACATCCAAAACGAGAGGAAGAGCAGGTAGCACGTAGGGATGTAACGAACGTTGTCCCGCGGAACAAATTATTGTTAACTACATATACCATGATCCTTTGCGCTGCGTCCTCACAACAAAGCACAAACAGCGCTAGCTTAAATGCTACTAACGTTAGCCGCGAAGAGCAGGTAGCACGAGACTGGTATGGCCCCAACCTGGTTCATTACGAAGTGTGCGATTTAGGTTCACTTTTTTCAGGCACAATTCTTAAACTTTGAGGAGGCTGAGGAGAAATAACCTTCATGCCATTGTTTTCATGCATATAATGTCAGTACTGTTGTCAATTGTAACAGTATTTGATGGGCAACGTCCAACATTATTAATCAATATAAAAATAACTATCGATCAAACAATACATTTCACATCTCATCTCAGCTAAATTGATGCTTTTTCGTTCCATGCAGTGTATATAACCTTTTAATTAAATTCAAAACTTATTAAACCCATTTCCACTTTTTCAACTACTCTCACTACTTCAACTTCTTATGGCTTTAAGCTATTCAACCAGTTTAGCTTTAGTAATTCAGCTACTTAGCATTCCCACACATTTTCCGCAGGAAATGCATTTTCTAGTTACATTTAGGATTGGATGAGAAGAGCACACATGAATCTCTGAGGTTTCCCACTTCCACAAACAACTGTGAACGCAGGGTCCTTGCGATGGCGTCGGAATTCGGTAAAGTTGGAAAGATATTCACAGTGTCGGACTTCCTGGTTTAATAGTTGGTCAGTAGGGCGCTATTGAAACACAAACGACACCTCTCTGTAACCATGGTGATAATTGTTAATTGGGGTTCTAGCTGGTTGTCTACATCACTACAGTTACAGAGAGGTGTCAGTTGTGTGGGATGTCCAAATCTGTCCTCAATTTCAATTCAATTAATTTTATTTTGTATAGCCCAAAATCGCAAATTACAAATTTGCCTCAGGGGGCTTTATAGTCTGTACTCATGAGACCTCCTCCGTCCCGAGACCCTCACAAGAAAAACTCCCCAAAAAATGAAAAAACCCTTCCAGGGAAAAACAATGAGAATGATGAGGATGATGGCAGCAGCAGGTCTCAGCAGGGCCGCGGCCGGAGTCAGAAACAGGGGCACAAGAAGCACAAAAAACTTTTTTTTTTACACCAAAAATAAAAAAAAAATGTTCATTGATTTACTCCTTGATATTTATTCCTTTATAAACAGTTATATATTACTGTTATCTAAATATAATTAGCCTATGTTGTATCCCCAGCTTTAAATGCTTTAATTTAAGCTGTTTTGTAACAGCGCCACAGTTTAGCGCACCGCGTAGAACACTCGGGAACCGCGGCAAAGAACTTCCTCTCGCCGTCGGAGCCCGTTACGTCTCCACGCTTAAAAAACGCTTCAACGTCCGCAAGCTGAAGTTCAGAGGTCGCTTCTTTATTAAAGAGCGAGCTCCATCACCTCCCGCGTCAGGTCCATCAGGGTCCGCGGGGACCACGCGCAGCGACAGCAGCTCGGGCCCTGGCAGTTGACGAACCACCGTATACTCCCGCGCATATTGCCCGCATGGAGTGCATTTTATTTAAACTCATGTCGTAGGCTACGGCCCGGTTAGGAATGTGGTTGGGGGCCGCTGGTTTAGTCTACTAATCGTTGCGCAGGACAAGACTTTGGTCGACTAAGCATTTCTTTGGTTGACTACAGCCCTACTAAGAGCTGGTCCAGGCTAACCTAAGCCAACCCTAACTACAAGCGGTATCAAAGAGGAACGTTTTAAGCTTTATCTTAAAAGAACTGACTGAATCTGCCCCTCGGACTGAAAGTGGAAGCTGGTTCCACAAAAGAGGAGCTCGATAACTAAAGGCTCTGCCTCCCATCCTACTTTTCATAACTCTAGGAACAACAAGTAACCCAGCATCTATGGCGCACAGCTGTAGGTGAGGAGAAGAACCTTAAATTCTATCCTTGATTTAACAGGGAGCCAGTGCAGAGAAGCTAACACAGGAGTGATATGATCCCTTTTCTTAGTTCTTGTTATACACATGATGGAATAAGAGATTTACAAGAACACCCTGATAACACATAAATACAGTAATCAAGTCTACAAGTAACAAAGCATGAACTAATTTTTCTGCATCACCTTGAGACAAGTTCCTCATTTTCGATATATTAGGTAGATGAAAAAAGGCAGTCCTTGAAGTCTTCTTTATATTAGAGTTGAAGGACATATCTTGGTCGAAGAGAACTCCAAGATTCTTGACTGTGCTGCTGGATACCAGAGCAATTCCATCCATAGAAACTGTATCACATGACAGCTGACTTCGAATTAGTGATGTGCATTAATGCAACATTTTGTTTTCTGGGTCCCAAGAAGTCCCCCGGAAGTCTCTCAGGCAGCCTTATTCGTTAAGCTGTCAATCATGATTAAACCCCTCCTCAAAAAAATAGTCAATAGTCAAAACTATATTCAACCCGAAAATACCGTATTTTCCGCATGTCCATAGATTAGCCGCACTGTTATATAAACCGCAGAATCAAAAAAATGGGAAAACGGCTTGGCTTATAGTCCGAAAATTATGGCACTTTTTGGCAATTTCGTGCACTTAATTTATTCTGAATACATTGTTTTCGTTTTAAATGTTCAAGACCAAGACTATATGCATGACAGTTAAGAAACACAGGAACGTTGTTGTTTTTTTAAGATGGAAGGAGGTGTAGTGGTATTCTATGGTATACCATGGTTCCATGGTATTCTAGTTGATAAGAAACCACAAATAGGTAACAGTAGACATTTATGGTCATATTAGTCAGAGCTATTATTATTCAATAAACATGTTCTAATAAATACAAAAAAATTATACAGCAATACATACCATTTTGACCAGATTTTTGCTTATGGAATTTTTTGCTTTTGGTCGATTTATCCCAACAACAACAATACCTGAAAGACACAGTGCCACCATGGAGATTACTATTGACAGAGACGTATGTTAATGAAACACCATGCAGTACAAGAAATAGCATCTTCTACCAAGATCACATGTAAAGTGAAATTTGAGGTCACAACTGCCATAGACTAGCCTGGCTAACGTCATACCCTCATCTCAAATGAGACGGGGTCTGGAAACCACATGTTCATTTCCTCCGATTTGAGGCGTGGTTTACGAATGCCCAGAGCCGTTTATTGGGCGCTACGAATGTCTGTCAAATGCGCCTGTTCCTAGCTCATAATATATCAGGCTTTTGCCAAAGCCTGTTGGTAGCAGGGCAAAAACATCCTTCTTGGTTACGAAACGTTTCAACGCCAAAAGTTGCTCTTCTTTCAAAGTAAACTTGCGTTCCAAGCTACTTAAAACACGATCTAAGGCTGCGTCGAAAGGTACCTTCGCTTCGGCTGCCATGTTGGATCTAAACAAACTGCTTCGGTGTGTCGCATATTCAACGTCATCGTCTTGCTGCACCCTCCCTGCTCTGTGATTGGTCCCCTATCTCAAAATTAGCTCCATGGAATCCAGGCGGCGTTGCAGCGCGGATTAAATTGCGCGCACAAGGCAGCATGGGAAAACCCAGGCTAGCCATAGACTTCAAAACAGCATCTTATATGCTACTAAGGTGATAGTGTAAGATACTGTTAGGTCACCTCCAGTGATGGTGAATTATTAACAACCCTACCATTGGTCAATCAATATGGGGGCGCCACCAACAGTCATGCCTGTCTCCCCCAAATAAGGCGTTGTGTAAGCACGGACTTTTTTTTGGGGGGGGGGGGTGTGATCATAGTGAATGAAAACCTGCTCCAGAGCGCTCCGAGTCTGAGACTGGGGCAACAGTTTATGTTTTGTTTTCAGGACAACAAATAAGTGGCTTGTGGAATGTCTAACAGTGACTTGAACCTAATTGAACATCTCTGGAGAGGTGATAATGTGCACCAACGCTCCCCATCCAACCAGATGGATAAGAGGTTCTGCAAAGAATGGGCAAAACTGCCCAGAAATAGGCGTGTCATGCTCGTAGCATCGTAGTCAAGTAGACTTGAGGCTATATTTGCTGCCAAAGGTGAACACTTATGCACATGCTATATTTACCTTCTTTATTTGAAATACATTTTGATCAAGCATTTTTACTGGGTAATTATGGGGTGTTATGTGTAGAATGCAATTGATACATGACGCGTTTTGAAGATTTTCAGGAATACGTTTGTGAATGTGTGACGATTCGGGGTACAGGCAGGAAACAGCGGCTGCTGCTGCTGTTGTTAAGTGAACACAAACACGCACACGCAGGGAAACCTGTAGGTTTCACAACGGCCCGCATTACCGCAGATACTAAGTAACGTAAGGGGTTAGACGTGGTGTCAAACATAAGTGACGTCAGCACGCGCACTGAGCATAAGCTCCCTACGTGCGTCGGGATGGCGTCTCTCCATCGTCTCATATTACAGCGAGTTAGCTGAGATGCTAAAGACACTTGCTTCCTGACAACACCAAGCTTTTCAACTGACACAATGTGCACCGACTCTGGCCGGGACTTACCGGCGTCTTCCCCGTCAAGGTGTCTGACACGCAGGTCCTCGTTTGGGTCCGCGCTGTAGTGTCGCGCTCCGTGACCGTTAGGGCGACAAGCGGACGAGACTTTAGCGAAAGCCACATAGTGTCTCGAACACGACATTGTTTTAAACAGAGCTTTGTGAGCTGCCTGCATCGCCATGCTAAGGACCTGCAGCAGCAGTAGTGTCACTTGACTTTCAACTTTCAACCCAGTCACGTGTATACGTCACGTGTCTTATTCACAGACGAGATATACCATAATAATATTTGGATCGTCCACGCAATTATGTGTTGTGAAACCTAATCTTTAACTGAAGTGAAAATATTAAATGTAAAATAAAAAATAAAACATCTGGTACTGTATTCAAGTGTACGTTCTATAGTGGTATCATCAAAACATACAGCAAAATTGCAAAACGACCCATTCCAGATACAAATGTACTACTGGATAATGATTATTGATGATCATTAATGTGTTCATCTTGTATGTCCTAGCTGGTCATGGTGGAGTGAGTATTCATTACTCTATATATTGTTAGGTATCTTTATATATATTAATAATACATCCTAGTTTGTTAGTTGACTTCATATAGATAATATTAATGTACAGGTTAACAAGTGAGATGTTCTCAAATAAATGTAGTGGAGTGAAAAGTGCAATATTTCCCTCTAAGATTGAGTGAGGTAGTACAAAGTCGCATTAAAATAAAAATATTCAAGTCCAGTACCTCAAACATTATTCAAGTGCAGTTGTTGCCTAATTTTAATTTCATTCCATGTTTGTAACACATCTTTTGCAAAATATCTTATCGTTAAAGTGTTTAAGAACTAAAATAATAAATGAAAACACTGTGTGCCCGAGCACACACCTCTCGTAACTAGGCAGAACTTTAGACTTCAAAGTCGACTGATGTCAGACTTTTACTTTGGAATAACTTGACACACAGTCGTCAGCAGCTTGACCTGACTATAGAGATGACGGAAAAGTCCTCCAAATTACCAGCATTTATGAAAGTGTCAAATATCATAATGATCAGCATTAGTCAGACTAAACATTCTGTGTCTCATCTCAAATGTAAGGGAATGCATTGCTTTCTGTTGTTGTGTAGAAATTGTGTTTTTAGATCTGGATGATCTAAAAGGGAAGAATACACCGAGATATAAACTACTCAATTCAGTGACAGGACATTTATTGTAAAAAAAAACTTCCCATACAAGAAATTTCGAGAGAAGTGTTCAGATGCAGATAGCTGGACCTCAGGCTGCTGGGAAAATTAGGGCTACGTTCACACTGCAGGGCTTAATGCTCAATTCCGATTTTTTTGCAAGGCCGTTGACATTTCTAATTAAATGCGACCTATATGTGATCTCCTGTGTGAACGTGAAATGACCCAGAAGTGACCCGCATGGGCAGAAGAGTACTCAACGGTCAATGACGTCACTTGCCAGCTATGTCAACAGTGGAGTGATTTCAGAGCCCGTCTACGGGCATATTAGACATTATCTGGTGATATTAAACATATTGAAGTTATTTTGCCAACGGAGCCAGTAGTTACAATCTTCTCGTTTTAAGAAAAATATTAAAACGGAGGAGAGTAAGGCTTTTAGCTCTGGCGTTTTGTGAAGCAGCGGTAGCAACGTCGGTACAAGAAATGTGTCGGTGCGGAGTCGCAGCCAGCAGTGTTGGGATAATTATGTGAGTTGCTTCACGAACACCGAATTCACTTCCGAATGTCCCGATACACCTTTGATTATGTTTGTGAGCGCCTTCGATAAACTCTGTCACGGGAAGAGACACGTCCGCGGCGGCCCATTATGACGTTTGTCGAGTATCAATGACGTGCAGGTCAGATACATGCGACCTGGCAGTTCAGACTGAAGTCGCATTTAAAAACATTGGATAAGTATCGGAATTGGGTCCACATACCCAAGTGTCGCGTTTGAAAAGATCAGTTCTGTGTCGTTCAGACTGTCATGAAAACATCAGATACAGGTCGCAAAGGGGCGAAAAAATCGGAATTGGGTCGTTTCAGTCTGCAGTGTGAACGTAGCCTAAGTTATGTCCATCCTCACGAGAGACTGAAACTATGATAAGGCACACACGGTTCCTCTGAAATGCACTAGAATATCAACCTGGGGTGTTTTAAGTCAGCTATCTTATAATGGAGGTATCATGTAACCCCCCATATTGCCATAGAATATGAAAAAATACACAATATGATTAACTCCAGGCAGTTCTAGATTCCATTTGAGTTAATAACACAAGTCAAACTAATTGTTTGGGTATCATTCTGAACTCTGGAGACTTTTTATTAATACAAATGTACATTTTCTATAAATGGCTCACATTTAAGGACTAAATATGTTGGAAAATACTTGAGAGCATTATTAAATCTTGCTATGTTGTTGTCAGCTCCATCAGATGTGATGCACATACCAAGTGTAACAGTGGCCAGGAAGGTTTACTATGAATTATCAAAAAAAAAAAAAAAAAGCTTCAATGGCTAGTTGGCAAACTGTGAACCAGTGCAGCAAAGTGTATTAAATGGGAGGCTAGCTCCAGTTAAAGCCTCAAAGTTTTTTTCCTTTTCTTGATCAATGTGCTATTAACAGTAAGACAACACAACTTGTCCTGCACATATCTCTCACATTAAACACTTTTAAGCTTCTTTAATCACGGAAACTAAGAAAGAAAATGGAGGAAGCATTAAGTTTCTTCATTTAAGGACATCATTTAGGTGGGCATTTAATGAAGCAGTGATACTATAGCAAATGAAATGAATCAAACAATGAATAATAACAGAATGTGTGTTAGAGAGGAAAAACCGAGGAGAAGAGTGGTGTGTACAACATAATGTTAATTTCGTCACCTATTTTTAATTTAGTCTTAGTCTTGTGGCAATTGACCTTGTTAGTTTTAGTCACATTTAGTTATTCACATATTCACATACTTTTTCTTAATCAAGTTTTAGTCGACTAAGTCTCATTTTAGTCTAGTTTTAGTCAAAAGTAGGGATGCACGATATTTGGATTTTTGCCGATATTCGATATGCCGATATTTTTAAACTAACCCCATTTTTCCCCTGATGTATATACACTTTAGTTTTACTTTAATTTAGAATGAGGAGCGTCAATTTAAATCCCCTCGTTTCAGTTACATGTTGAAGTGTAATTCCAGCTAAAATGGACCAAAAGGAGTTTTCTGGATTAAAACACGTCAAATAAGAAGTGGAAACAGTATTTTTCGTCGATCAACCTCTACAGAGCTCGGCCCACATATGCCAAAGGCTTTACAAATAGCATTTTTTCGACCAGTAATATTGTTCAAAACAGCACCAAACTTCGTCAGTAGCTTGCTCAGGGTCCCTACACATAAAACGACGCACGAAAGACCTAGCCCGCTAGCAGGTAGCGCTACCAGCTGCTCTCGCTAGCAGGTAGTGCTACTGCTAGCAGGTAGCGCTACCAGCCAAGAGTGTATGGCTCGAAGGAAAGTCTGTGACGGACTTTGATTCAAGAGCTCGTAGCGAGTCTTATGGTAAGTGTTCTTTCTATCTTGTGACGAAAAAGTAGAGACGATTGTAGACGAAACTGAAGAGAGATTTTATCTTAGTTTTTATTTCATGCAAAACATTTTAGTCTCGTCTTTTTTCGTCAACAATAATGCATGTTAATTTAGTCTTAGTCAGCGTTTCTGGAGAATAGTGCGTCTCGTCATCATCGTCTTAGTCATGAAAAAAAAGGTCGTTGACAAACATGTTTAGTCTCGTCTCGTCTGACGAAATTAACACTAGTACAACATCACTGTTGTACTGACAGAATTAGTGTAGCGGAATTGTATAATGTACTCAATTGGCCATGTTAACTCCTACAGTACAGCTGTAAAGTCCATGAGTGAACAACAGCAGTTATCTGGAACCTCTTATTGCCTGTAATCCAATCATTGTTGTACCGCACAGAACGCACATAGTGCTACAACAAATACAGTGGAAATGCAAAATAATACAAAAAAAGCATGCAGACTTTTGTCACAGACCGACGGGGGCCTTCTACCACATCATGCTTTTTTTAGAGATGGGGCTCTGTGCTGCTTCTATGCCACTGTTCTGACTGATGGGTCCAGTCTCGCATGTTGGTGACCTGTAAGGACAAAGGGCAGGGGGGAGAGTAAGAGTTTAGGGTGGCCCAACAGCATCCTCCTTCGAAACCTCTGGCGGGTGAGGAGGACTTCCCAGAGGACTCGTATTCAGGGTCGATAGCTTCCACTTTGATTGGGACGCCCGTGGCTTTGATCCTCAGTTTATGGGGCAAAGAACTGACTTCTGGCACTTTGTGTGTGGATACGATAACGCTTCTCGGGTCAGTTATAGACGGCGCCAACCCTTTGGGGACCTGCTGCTCGTCATCGTAATCGGATAATTTGCTCACCGCCCCGTCATCTGAGCTCCCGGGAGAGTTATTGGCCGACCTGGAGGGCTGCAGGAGTGAAGCAGGCTGGGAGTAGACTCCAGACAAAGGGCTCCTGTAGAGTTCGTAGGGACTGCTTCTCTCTTGTTCATAGCTGCTGGTCGCTGCTGGTTCCTGCTTGACACCTGCAGTCCTGCAGATACCAGAGCTTCTGTGAGTTCCTCTATAAGTCTCGGGCATGTGAGTCGAATGCTTGATAACCGATATGCAGCTGCTGCGCAAGTGATGAGGCTCCAACACGCTGCTGGAAGAACTTCGGCCGGCGTTGTGTGGAACAGACTTCTGGTAGATGTTGAGATTGGCAGAGCTGGATGCATTCTGGAGTTCCTCGGTGTATGCCGCCAAGCTCACAAGGCCAAACCTCAGCTTCAGTGATAGCAGCTCCGCCTTGAGAGAGGCGTTTTCTTCACTGAGGGCCATCAGCTTGTTCTCAAGAAACATGTCATTTATGCGGCGCTTCTCCCTGGAGCGTTTGGCCGCCTCGTTGTTTTTGCGACGCCTCTCCCAGTATAGGTTGTCTTTCTTCTCCTCTGGGATGAACTCTCTTTTCCTGCGACAGGAAGTTTTAGCCTTGAACGGAATTGCAGAGATTTCGTGGCCTATCATGTCTCTGCTGGCCCCTTGTAAGGTGTCCTCTCCACTGTAGGGCTCAGAGGAGACCACCTCTTGCTTCATTGATTGCATACTATCAAGGTGGGCTTCTGTCTATATGTGCATTGGTCTTGGACTGTACAAACTTTTATGGAGCAATAATAACTCCCACTGAATTAATCCACTTCAGTTGCGCAAATCTGTGGAATAATAGACAATGAGAGAGGTTTAGAAAGACAAAAGCTCATGATAAGCAAAGCATTTCCATCAAGGTAGGTGCAATGCTTATAAGCATATGAATTGACCAACAATGGTGAAAAATGGTCGGTATCGGGAAAAAGGTGTGTATGTCAGTCCGCTGGTTCACACTTTTTCAGGTGGGGGGTCGCCCCCATGTTAAAATGTCAGGTAATACAAGGTGCAATATTAACGCGGGGCCAATGCTTTGTATGTTTCGGTTAAGTGTCTGGAAATTTTGGTTCTCATCTCTCGTAAACAATAATTAAGGGAGAAAAAAAAGACATGTTAGTGGTGGCTGAATGGGGCAATATAGAAGGCTTTTATTCCAACACACCACTGGACCTGTATTCATACCTGTAAACTTATTTGGGGTGGAATAGCTGACAACGGGGATGCAGTAGGAGCTAGCGCAAATCGTGCCACGGGCAACTTGTTGAGGCACTTCCTGTTGCAATATGTGACAGATAAGCAGTGATGGAGTACTCGAGTCCTGGACTCGGAATCGAGTCCGACTCGAGTCACTATTCTTTGGACTCGAGTCCGACTCGAGTCTCCATTCACCGGACTTGTGACTCGACTCAGACTCGCGGATTTATGACTCGTACCTGGACTCGGACTCGAGGATTTTTACAATCGGACTTGAGCATTCATCACGTTGTTTTTGGCTAAATATGTTGTAAAACAAATTGTATAAGGTGTTACACTTTTCCTGTTTCGTGCGCAAGACTGGCCGCGATCTCGCCTCACAGACACTGCTACCTCGCTCTCTTTGCTTGACAACACTCACTGACGTCACTCACTTTTACGCTCGTGCATAATTCGCGGGCTAAATGTTCACAATCACATTTGTAAAATGCAGAAATATGTGCCCCGGATTGTGAAGTTCACCTACACGAATTTTGCATTTAATGCTGGAAAGAGCAGCGCTAAATGTTGTGTGTGTAATCGCTTTCTGACCAGACGCGTGCCGACACACACACACACACACACACACACACACACACACACACACACACACACACACACACACACACACTCACCTGAATACATATACGCACTCACGTTAAATCACTCGGTCACTCTCTCTCTCTCTCTCTCTCTCTCTCTCTCTCTCTCTCTCTCTCTCTCTCTCTCTCTCTCTCTCTTTCTCTCTCCCCCTCTCCCTCTCCTCCCCCACCCACCCATTCCCATATCTGCATATCGTATTGATTTTTACGTTGTAAGTATCTTTAAAATACAGTGTCCTGTAAAATGCAGATCTCTTTTTTTCGCTGAGTGTATTTCTGTAATACTGTGTTCACACAAAAATGGAAATTTCCTAATCATTTACTCCTCCAAATGCCATCCAGGATCTTTTTTTTCTTCAGTGAAAAATAAATTATGTTTTTTTTAAAGAAAATCATTTCAGGATGTTTTCTTCATATAATGGACTCGAACACTGGGACTTGAGACTCAACTCGGACTCGGACTCTGGTAATGGTGACTCGACTTGGACTCGACTCGGACTCTTCTTTGGTGACTCGGACTTGGACTCGGACGTTGGTGACTCGACTTAAATCCACGTCATATCTTCGACTGTCTCTTATTAAGCAAATCTATTAAATTTTTCCAAAATATCACGACGATCCTCTGCTTGGTTTTATTTATTTTGTAAGTGTCCATATTTCGTATAACACCGTCATTATGAAGGTTGTTTCCAACAAGGCCAAATATGACAGCAGAACTAAATTTGGATCACATGTGATTAAAAATGGGCGGTAATATTAGCGCAACGTGAGCGCGAGGAGGTCACCGGAGGTCCCTCTACACGGCGAGCACAAGTTCTATGGCTGCCAGAGGCAGAATACGGTCCATTTGGTGTTCCGCATGCGTATAGAAGTTTAAATTGCGTGTGATAAACGCGCTGTTTGAAACCGGCTGGGAAGAGACCCGGCGGCGATTCACTACGCTGACATCATCGCCTCCTCCCCATACCAGCGGTTATCTACGCCCTCAGAAGTAAGATATCATGC
Source organism: Apeltes quadracus (assembly GCA_021346845.1). Taxonomy (NCBI): domain Eukaryota; kingdom Metazoa; phylum Chordata; class Actinopteri; order Perciformes; family Gasterosteidae; genus Apeltes; species Apeltes quadracus. The sequence continues at coordinate 10,526,261 of CM037930.1, read as the reverse complement.
CGTGAGGAAGACGTTGCTTTAGCTTGTCCACGCTACTTGGATCAATAACTGGCGCGTTACGTGGGGTGCCCCCCGTCCGGGTATAGATCAGTGACGCAAACTCCTGGACTCCAAAGGCCTATAATGTGATACGTACGCGTCCCTTCACCAGCCATTACCCGCTTCTGCCCGCAACCAGGGCTACGTCCCAGTCACCGAGTAACTGCTTCCACCCGTCATGTGAACCCCAGCATGTTATTCCGATGCCAATGGTCTTTGGGGGACGTTACGGGAGGACAGCCGATGGTAAACGTTAGCCACACGGAGCGGAGTCAGAAGCTAAAGTTAGCAATGCGCCGCTGGCATTCCGGGACGTCCCTACAAACGCCACAACGCCGAACGCAACAACACACTTAAATGAAACCTGGAATGTTACCTTTTCCACCAGCTAGGAGGGGAGAGGCTGCTCTTCATCCGCGTGCCGCGCACAAAGACGTCTCGCATCAGCTGAACATGAACTAACTGCGGATGGAGTCCCTTAAAACGCGAAGTACCTGGCTCTCCTCCTTCAGTCTATTCCTCCTCTCAAGGTGTCTGCAGTGCCGTGGAAGTATGTTATTAGGTCAGCGCAAGTGCATTGGAAGCTTGTAATTTAATGACAGCTACGACAGCCAATCGGGACGGGGCTTTTTTCCATTTGAAGTCAATGAGTCTTGGCTCCACAATGAGCTCAAATTTCATATCAAAAGTATGTCGTCATTGGGCAAACCGCGTATGGCATATGTATGGCATATGTGCGTCGATTTTATATATATATAAATACTTACAGACACATTTCAAGTTTTCACTGCTCCTGCTAAAACACACACAGGCACTCTTCTAAACAAGCCTGAAAAGTAATCAATCATAAATGGGCATGTGCATTTTCTGCATTATCTGCACCACAGTAATGGGGACCTAAAAGTCAGGGCAAGGCAAGGTAAGTTTATTTGTATAGCGCTTTTCATACACAAGGCATCCATCATAACATGTCATACAATAAAGTGAAATGCAAGAATTAAAAGACAATTTAAAAAACAGCAAAAAAATTATAAATATAAAAAGAATTAAAAGTTACAGTGCAGAGCGAGAGATTAAAATTGCAAAAGTGCAATGTAGGTAAAATTTAGCAGAAGGCGAAGGTGAACATAAGAGTTTTCAGTCTTGTTTTAAACATGGTCAGAGTTGGGGCAAGTCTTAAATCTTCAGGAAGTTTATTCCAGCTGTTTGTTGCATAGTAGCTAAATGATGCTTTCCCATGATTTGTATTTACTCTGGGAATCACTAACAGATTGGTGTCAGAAGATCTTAGTGATCTTGAAGGCTTATGTAATGGAAGCATATCATATTGATTGTTCATCGCTACCATTGAAATATGGTTTCAGCATTGAGTTAATACTAATACAGAAGAGTACACTTTACCAGCCATCTTGGAATTAAATGTGATTTAATGAATACACATGTGCACCTGGCTTCACTTGTACGATCATTATGGGTATTATTCAACTACTGTTTGAATTTAAAGGAATTACCAACGCGTTATATCATGTTCTTTAATTTATTTATATATTAAGTGAGACTGTCTTAAAAGAAGAAGACCTCACGGTGTGTGGGGTCAAGGTTTACGCACCTCCTTTTACAAGCTTATTCTTAACATCTTCTGTCTTAATTATTGCTTTGATAGAGTAACTAAGATTTTCTTTTCCTCCTTTGTGCAGGCCAACAACTTTTAGGCGCATATTGTCACTGTGCTCTCAGCCCTTTCCCTTATTAACCCATAAGGACATGTTTCTCTGTGTTACCTCATATTTATACCCCAGTGAAACAGGCACTCAAGACCAGGGGTTCTTAACCTTTTTGACCTCAGGTCTCACATATTCCAGTGGCCCAGGGCCCATTCAAAGTTCCTTACGGTTTATGCAACATACTGTTTCAACTATGAAAGTTAACATTGCCTTAACCACAGTTAAAGTAAAGGATGCTAACGATGGCACTTTTGTTGGGCAGACGTCTATCGTCATTGTTAACATTATTTTTCGGTGGGTTAGGGTTAGTTGTCAAGGCGGTCAACATTACGATATCACGCTCCAAATAGTGCAATAAAAGCTCCTCCATTTCCATTTGGGTGTATACCGCCATCTTCTGGACGCTTTGTTAAACTATCATCATATCAATCACTTGCAAAACACCAGGTAATGCATGGGATTCAACATTATTTAAACATAAGAATCAGAATCAGAAAACATTCATTGCCATGGTATGTCAGACATACAAGGAATTTGACTTGGAGGTTGGTGCATAACAACAGACGACAGTGGACAACAAGACAACATAGTGCAAGGGATAAAATATAATATAATACTATGGGTTAGTAGACAAAGGCTAGGGGTTAGTTAAAAACAAAGGTTATAAAAACGTTATAAATATAAGTTTATAATCTAAACTATAAAATATGTTTTGGTTATAACAATTAATATAGCACACAGTGTAAAGTCATCAGCAATATAGCAATACGTTAAAAATACTGAGAAACCTTTTGAACAGGAAAACGTTGATATATATGTTATTCATGAATTTGACCCATAGATTCTTTGACCTGTATGAATGAACTTGTTTCGGTGGTGATTGCTGGAATAAAAAGGATTGGAAAGAGTGTCACGCCACCAACATCTGGCTTTTGCATCCGAGTTAGGAAACAGTGACGTTAGGCGAATCAACTCTTTGTTCTGAATAAGTTGTTCCATAGTAGATATGTTTTTTTAATGTAAAGTTAAGAGTCATCACCCCATGATAGAATTTTAATAAGAATTTAAGCAATTTATAATGTGTTGAATACCTTTATAACCTAAGATAAGTCTATACAAAGAGAAGAGGCTACAACTTGGAGAAGGCAACCCTCTCAGTGTTCGTTACGGATTGGTCTCGTCCCCATCATTTGATCTTTTTCTGAATGACAGCTAACAACATCGGCCGTGGCTAGCAGTGCTTCATTTCCGTATGGGTAACAACAGTGTCTTTGTCTTTGTTGAACTGCTTATTTCTACCTTTGTATAATGCTACTACTGCCTACATGTACCTGAGTAAATTTTAAGTTGCTTGCGTCAATTTCCATGTTCAGTTGCATTATCAACATGTTCGGTTCCAGTAAAACCGGCACATGCATGCCCACTTAAGTCCATAGTCATGTAATACGTGTTTCAGGCGTGCTAGTGTGGGCAGAAATGATCTCACTAAAATTGTGGTATTAGTTCAAAATGCTGTTTTACAACTAAAACATAGTAAGGATGTAGAAAAGTCCATCTTTAAACATAAAATAGAGTTACAATTGCGCAAAATTGAAAAAAACTGACTCTCTTCTCAAGGAAGAATACACCATTTTGTTAAAATGACTTTATTGCATGCTCCATAGATGAATGTAGAAATGATATTTGAAGCAAAAATGGACCTAACAAAGCAAACATGTAGAAAGGAAATTGTACTAATAACAGGCATAGGAATATTCATATAAAAAACAAATAACATTTCAAATCAAAGTATATAATTACATATCTGCACAGTTTGGTTGTCAATGTTCATGTTACAAGTAAATACCTCAGGGGGTTTAAGTTGTGTTTAAACCTTATCACTGGCCTGAAAAGAAGAGAATTCTTGATTCTCAGGCTTTATCTTTGTCAGTGAGTATAATTATTAACAAACTTTCGTTTAAAACTCCTACAACGTATGTATTCATCAAATATTTTGTCATGGTCATCGATGGTTGTGGCTCTCACAATCTACAAGATAATGACCTCAAAAACAAAAAAAGCTGTGCGGAAGTGGAGAACCAGAACAATGTCACTACATACATGATCGTTTAGTTGTGGGTTCTGGTAGAAACCCTTCTGCTGTGGTTGTGTCTTTCAATAAACACAACTGCCGCTGCTAGTGGGAGAGAAGAGGGTGAGGGAGGCTGAGGTGGGTGTGTGGGCATTCCTCCTTTACGGCCTCCCATCAAGGCAACCCCTATAGTATTTTTTTTGTTCCACAGCAACAGCAAGAACATACATCTCTCTATAAATGGCAACATTACAAAAAGGTTTACGAATGACTGCATGATTCGTTTTGCTTAATCATTAACGTTATTGACATGCAACATACGTGACATTCAAACCTGTGTCAGCACTATCTAAAAAAACATTCAGTCACTGTTTCACAACATTTCTCTATTACCTTTATGCTGCTTATGACATTTTGGCAAGCACAGCTCACAGAAATAATTCTGCTCTTCTTCAAACAGAAGCAGACTCATGTGTCTGAAAAGTGTATCACCAGTTCATCAGTTTGAAGAGGTGGGTGTGTGGGCATTCCTCCTTTACGGCCTCCCATCAAGGCAACCCCTATAGTATTTTTTTTGTTCCACAGCAACAGCAAGAACATACATCTCTCTATAAATGGCAACATTACAAAAAGGTTTACGAATGACTGCATGATTCGATTTGCTTAATCATTAACGTTATTGACATGCAACATACGTGACATTCAAACCTGTGTCAGCACTATCTAAAAAAACATTCAGTCACTGTTTCACAACATTTCTCTATTACCTTTATGCTGCTTATGACATTTTGGCAAGCACAGCTCACAGAAATAATTCTGCTCTTCTTCAAACAGAAGCAGACTCATGTGTCTGAAAAGTGTATCACCAGTTCATCAGTTTGAAGAGGTTCATTGTCCCCTAGCAATTCGGTTTCAGGCACCAACATTTCCATGTTTTGGTCTTGTCCCTTCCTTGGACGGCCTGTCAGCCAAGTCCTCCTCATTGGTCTTGGAGTCTTCATGTAGCAAAGCTGCTCGCTCTGTGACAGATGTGTTGGAAGGAGCAGTGGTGATGTAGCCTGTAGATGTGGATCCACTGCCACTATGGTGAGAACCAGCTTTGGCAACCATTTGTGGTAGATGGTGCATCTGCTGGTGGGGAATCTGCATGGGTATTTGCATCGGGTAACAGTTCTGCAGGTATGGGTAAGCTTGCATAGGGTGATATCCGTTGACAGGAATGTAGAGCTGCTGGGGAACCATTTGTCGATGCATTTGGCCTTTCATTGGAATGAACTGGGGCTGATGGAAGGGCAAACTCTTTTTAGGGCTGGTGTAACGAGAAGCATTTGTCGTGCTAATGCTGATGTTACTAACAGGGCTGGTGCTAAGGGAGCTGGTCTGGGTAGTGTTGCTGGTGCCAGAAGTCTGAGCGGGGCTGGTATATCTGGCGAGGCTTTCCCAGGAGCGCAGGCGTGTGTGGATGTCCTTGAACCGAGGCCTTCTTGCTTGGAATTCACTCCAACACTCTAGCATAAGGGTGTAAATCCAGGCTGGGCAGTCATCTGGACAAGACAGTAGCTGATGGCTGCGCAACATCTCAATCACATCCTGGTTGGAGTAGCCACAATATGGCTGCAGACCGTGACTGAAGGTCTCCCATAGCAAGACACTATATGACCAGATGTCGGAGTCAGTGGAGAATTTTCCATACATAATCGCTTCTGGGGACATCCACCGAATGGGCAAAGGGCTTGTGCCTGTGGGATTGTAGTAATCAGCAGAGTAGACGTCTCTGAACAGGCCCAGATCCATAACCTTGATGCTGAGCTTGTCATAGACCAGAATGTTTCGGGCAGCAAGGTCTTTATGAACTACTTGCTGGCTGGAGAGGTACTCCATTCCGGTCGCAATCTGGGTGATGATATGAAGAAAGTCGGCCTGCTCCAGTGTGGATTTGACTGTCTTGTCATCATCTGAGCTGCCAACATCGGAGTTGGGAGAGCGCATCACCAGATACTCATGGAGGTCACCGAGGCTGGAGTAGGTGAATATCATGCTCATTGGCTGCTCTTTGGTGACCAGACCCAGCAAACAAACTATATGTTGGTGTTGTAAGTTAACGCGGAGCATAGCTTCATGGCGAAATTCCTCACAGAGAGAGGCATCAACCTTGTCCTTTAATGTCTTGATGGCCACTACCTGTGTCTGCTCTCCAGGTGCGGTGCCATACATGTGGCCCTTGTAAACCTTGCCAAACCGATCCTCCCCAAGCTCCTCCATAAACCGCACTGCTGACATGTTGATCTCCCGCAGCTTGGCCTGCAGCCACAAAGCAATAAATAGAATTACATGTCATCAGACTGCACGGCCAACAATAGAACATAATGGAAGGCTTCAGCACTGGAACGCAACAGTTAATAATTCAGTTGAACGGTTGTCACTCTACTTTTCATCTGGGTCTGTGGACATGATTCAACAAATAGAAAAACAACACACAGTGGTTTATAAGACTGGGATAATTGTATAGAACACCATTGGCTAATACTATTTTAGCCCTGATTCTTAAGGGGGGGCTCTAATTCCAGAAGGAATTTAAATGAAGTGCCTGTGTCAATGAGCCTCTGTACTCCGTAAGTGTATTACCTGGTGTTTTTGCTGATTCAGGAGAGACAGTTCCATGTCCTGGCAAGGAGAGCTGCTTAGCTGGCACCGTTGTGGTGTGTCAGTTGATTCCTTTTGCTTATTGCGACACATGCAGACCAGAAAGAAGAGGCACGCGATGACCAAAGGGATGGCAATGGCAGGGATCAGAATGAACAGAATCTCATTCCTGGGGTTCTCTGGGAGCTCTGCAGTTAGTAAGACAAAGGAGGTAGCGAGTTAAGTCCTCTAATTTTGTAATGCAGTTTTCTTTGAACACACAACCGAACATACTGGTCTACGATATCAATTTTCTTTTTCCATTGACAGAAGGAATAAAGGCAATAAAATGTCTGACACTTGATATCCTTGGGGGACTGTGGGTGAGTGGAGAGCACGGTCGTGCTCCAATCAGAGGATTGGCGATTCGATCAAAGTCCTGCCTCGTGTCGATGTGTCCTGCTATCATCGGTATATAAAGGGGGGTGAAATGATGACATGAAGTGTTAAGTGTTAGGAACCAGTTCATAAAGGTCTGGCCCCCTAGATTTGGATTAAAAAGCAGTTTGCAGCACATAAAAGGCACCATGTCAAGATAAAAGAGTTGTCATGTAATGTCAGTCTTGGTTCCAACGGAAAATTTCTGATGGTTTGTCAAATACCCATAAATAGAGCATCTAGGATCAAGTGAGAAAAAGGACAGATATACAACGAGAATGCTGTTACATGTTGGAATTGTTGACCCCGTGATTGAAGTACTTGTACAACATGTCAGTTGTGGCTTGAGTCAGTAACATTACACACATACTTTTTGTCTGGCTTATGACTCCTATAAACAGCATGACAAAGAGTCCTGGTAATATTGTTGTTGTGGCTGTGTTTTTCATTTAGTGACTAAAGTTATCTGTGGGTTGCTCCCTGATTTTATCATGCACCATAACAACATTCACATGTGTGGTTCTGTTATTTTGACAGCATTCACACTTGACTCGTTTTTGATGTTTTGTACAGAAATATTTTAGATGCTGAGGCATCAGGTACTTATATTTAGACTTGAGAACGAGATTACACAATTCACATTTACAGTTTAGGTTTATCTCTCTCAATATGCCTTAGTTTCTCGCCCAAAATACACTCAAATGTCTGCAAATGAGACTAAAAGAGTGTCACATCTACATAATCCAATGGAGGGTATTTTTCTGTCAGAAACGATAAAGAAAAATGGGAAGAACTGTCTAACACTAACCACGAAAAGCATTCTCAAAACACTGATGATGATCTATTCATTATTGCACAGAGGTACTTACTGCAGGGCTGGACGTCACACAGGTCCACCCTGACCTGAGGGTCCAGCGTGAAGCACCATGGCGCCTGCATCTGGCCCCTTGGGTTACGACAGAAGTTATGACTTCCCCAGAGCTCGGGGTAGTCTTGGTACAAGTGGTGGCTGTGAGGGTACTGAGAGCTCCATGGCTGGCAGTGCAGACCGGACATAGTGATGCTGACTGTGCCCCTGTAGTCAGCCCCACTTCCATTGTAGCAGCTGTGGTCTGTGGCTGAATCTTTGGGAGAGACAGATACTCAGTGTGGACGTTCCTTCTTACAACACAAAGTGACCTATAATTTAAACTGTTGTTTTTGAGCTGATTTACAGAGTGGCAGTCTTGTAGTGTGTAACATGGTAACACATTTTAAGTAAACTAAATTAAATATCCTTTATGTTCACTATGTGGGGCTTAATATTGCTAAAAAATGTATTACTTTGGATGGAACCCTTACTTACTACCTAATATTTTAGGAAAGCTTTTTGTTTGTGTAACTGAAATGAAAAGACTGTGTATACTACAGAATTGGAGGCAGGATGGGGTTAGCCTAGCTAGCATGAATACTGGAAGCAGGGTAAAGCTTGTATCCACCTCTAAATACTTCAGTGCAGAGTTTCTTGTCGAATCATGTTGTAACAGATTCAATCATTGATCACAGGTTTTGGTCTCTGAACTGATACGAACCAAAGATGGCAAACGCACTTTAGAAAGCTACACAATCACAGCACCCGCACACTCACTTCAAACAAAACATGCTCAGCTAGGTCATCTAGACTCCACCTCTATACTTGAAATGAGATGGATATTTTGCTCTTAGAAAACATATGTATACGAGTAGCCTATATATATAATCGCTTCATGGTTTAATTATGAGGTCTTGAACATGTAAAATAACATAATTTACTTACAACATAAGCGATGTGCCGAATTTGACAGTATTCACACCCATTTAATATTGGATTTGTTCCGTACTAGCTAAGTACCAAATCTGAACCTGACGCAAGCTGATATGTTACTGAAGAACCTTTGTTGAATTGCTAAGTGACGTTTATTTCAGTACATTTTGGTAAATTGTCCAGCTCCACCTCCTAACAGGAAGGTGCTTTTATATCAACATGTGTAGTGTGTGCATGCCACAGCATCCACCTACATGGACCCAGTTTTTCTGCCGGCACTCCGATCCTCATACAGGAAGCAGCATCGGCCGTGCCCGGCCGCGGCAGCAGGTGGCAGCTGGGTAGTTCTAGCTGCATGAGGATCATGGGATTGGATCGGGCGATGTTGTACTCGGCGTGGCACAGGTCGTTCTCCAGGGCCTCGCACTCATCTCTACAGAGCTGGCGCCGCCGAGGGGTTCGAGTGCCCTCGTCACACAGCGGGAAAACGTAGTAGCAGAAGGACGGGATGGCGAACCTGGAGCACTGATCTGATAGGTGGGTAGAGGTTCCTATCATAGTGAAGGCAGCTAGCAGGGAGGAAACAGAGACACATTTGAACCGTTTCCTGCCTGTTTTTTGGAATGTCAGATACATCTGGTTGTTTCTTGATACAATCAATACGTCGTATCAAAAGAGTCAGGGGATGTTCCTACCTGTGATTCTGTTTTCACTTTCCCCCTGCATCTGCAGAGACTCAACATAAATGCTTTGGTTGCCAATGAAGCGAGCACAGGCAATGCCTCGGTATGGCTGGCAGAAACCTTTTTCACGCGACCTGAAGACAAAAACAAATCAACATTCTGCTAGTGTTTTCCCTAGCAGAATGTTGGGGGAGGCGCCCCAGCTCAAGACATTTTTAAGCAACCAAAATGTTAGGTTTACAAATCTCCACTGCAGCCCGAGAATGAGAATGAACAGCGTAGAGATTTACGTCCCAATTACTTAAAGTGATGGGATCTTATTGAAAAAGACAATGGCTGCACTGTTCTCTACGACCTTTTATTTGAACAATAGATATACTTTGCTTTGCAGGAGTGGGGCTCATTGTGAGATTCTCTTCCTGCAAATGGCGATAGAGGCCATGTGGTTATTTAGATCTAAATAATTGATGAGTTATCCGTGAGTTAAGATTGTGATATTTCAATATGAGAAAAGAAATAAAACAAAGAACTGAGTAACATTGCAAACAGAGCAAAGACTACATTAAGGTATCTATTGTGTTGAATGCATGAATACTAGAAAAATACAAGCACCGCATTTAAACAGGAAACACTCAACCTGAATAATAGAGTTTATTAGTAGTCAGCTGAGGATGTGTGTCCACCAATTATCTCAAGTAGACGTGTTGGCCCTGCTGAAATACACACTGGGTGAATTGTAAGGTAGAAACTGACTTCCTGCAGCACTCTGGCCACATGGTCCACCCCTCTCCAGTGCTCTTTGCAGACTCCAACCCCCATCATTAGCTGCTATGGTGTCCCAGTACAGAAACCATGAATTGCACAGTCACCACACAGTCTACAAAACCTATTTAAAAAGGGGGATTTATCTCGCCTCTCTATTACAAATACATTAATAAAACTAGCAAAAATGGCCGACATTAGAAATTGGCTGGATTTCAATTGTCAAATTAGCTTAGGAAGCTTCCTAACTGAGTGAAATGACCCAGACGTAGTATAAGTGGTCGCCATGATAAGACCTGTTCAGATTCTCTAATGCTAAGGAAAGGAGCTTCAGTGCTTCCTTACTTAGCTCCTTTAGCATAGGAATCACTGGACCACCCTTTACCAAAGTAATGGAGTAGGTTGGCCGCTGCACACTAACATCTCACTAACACAATCCCCTAAACACCGCAATTTTCTTTTCCTACCTCCTCATGACTTCTCCCAACTCATCTTTCTTTGACCCTCTGACGTTTTCCACACAAGTCAAGGAATAGTGGTTTAGGAAGTCATTCTTTTGAATATTCAAATCAAGCCTCCTGTTGGAACTACTGCTGCTATTTGTCGTACTGCATCTGGGTCTATACTCGCACGCACGCACCCCACACACACACACACACAGCAGGTGTCTACTTACGGTTCATCTGGGCTTTGTGTGGGCATCTGTCCTGTAAAACCCAAATAAAACCATGAATGAAGCATTAAAGAAGGACCTATTTACTAGTAGGATATTCCATGCATGTTTTTAACGGAACACGACACAAATATAATATGTATCACAATCTTTATCACATCTAAAAGATGAATACAAAAATAATCACTTTTATATACCACTCAATTTCAGGCAACAACCCATTCAACTTTTACGTCAAGTCACCCTCTGAATAAATAGGAACATTGAAGGCCCTCCAATATTGTCTTTATTGTAAATTATTAACTGTAGGCTACTATGTAGGAAGTGATTAGGGCTTTCACAGCTTTTACAAAAGGGACTCTGCTGGGCATGACGGTTTCCAAATTCCTTTTTATTTTTAAATTCAAGGTGCTTGTTCACATGATCAGGGTGAAGTGTCTCTTCAGATTAGTGGGCTTCATCTACTGCCAGTATATGAAGACACTGCACCCACTGGGAGAATTACTACATTCATAAACGAATGAAGGGTAAACGGCTTTGAAGATGACTGACGATCATACATCATAGAGGCATGTCCCTCAATCCTGTACCTGTCCATGCTGGGTCTGCCCCGATGCTTTCCCCCGATGGTTTCCCCCGTTGGTTTCCCCCGTTGCTTTGCCCCGTTGCTTTGCCCCGTTGCTTTGCCCCGTTGCTTTTCCCCGTTGCTTTTCCCCGTTGCTTTTCGCCGTTGCTTTTCCCCGTTGCTTTTCCCCGTTGCTTTGCCCCGATGCTTTGCCTCATTGCTTTGCACCGATGCTTTGCCCCATTGCTTTGCCCCATTGCTTTGCCCCGATGCTTTGCCCCGATGCTTTGCCCCATTGCTTTGCCCCAATGCTTTGCCCTAATGCTTTGGCCCGCTCCGTGTCCCTTTTTTGTTAACAAAGGTGTATTTTTATCAGTTTTATTTAGGATAGATTTTTTCACGTTCTGATTCTAAAGTCTAAATGTTCTGATAATATAATTTATTGCAATTATTTTGCTGCTATATAATATATATATATATATATATATATATATATATATATATATATATATATATATATATATATATATATATATATATATATATATATATATATATATATATATATATATATATCGCACAACAAAGATTATTTGACGAGATAGCCCTAATTACTACAGTAAAAGACAAAATGTGGTGTATTATATCTTTAAAGATCATTACCATAGACAAAAAGGAGGTGACCATATAGATATTGAACTCTATGCCTTAGCCGCGTTCCCACCGCAGGAACTTTACCCCGAAACTAGGAACTATGGCCTGGTACTCGGTGTGTTCACACCGCAGGAACCAGGGCCGAAACAGGGTAAATATTTCCCCCTCCAAATATTTCCCCCTCCAAAAGTCCCTGCTGGCGAAGTAGTACTTTCTCAGAGTTCCGGAACTTTTGGGGGTGTGACTTGTGCGCTGCACATGCTGATTGGTGGAGCTCACGCCGACATGATGTGCTAACGTAGCGTTAGCGATGATGCTAACGTAGCGTTAGCGCATCATTAACGTTAGCGTATCATGTCGGCGGTTAGCTAGCTAGGCTAGCTCCTTTTTAAGTAGGCGCTAGGTGAACAATTATGCTTCGCCCCTCTAAAACAGCAGGTGCTGATGGCAGCGCAGCGCAACTTTTTTTAGACTGGGATTTGGAGGAGCGGTCGCACGCAGTTCAGCGTCACCAGACTCATTTATTAATCTGCCTGGTACTTTAGACCCCGGTGTGAACGCAGTAGCAACCGGTCTGGGGCAAAAAAAAGTTCCTGTGAAAAAAGTTCGTGGGACAAAAAGTTCCTAGTAATTGCGGTGGGAACTTTTGACCGACTATGGTTGTGGCCTGTCAATCATGGTAGCCCCGCCCTAAAAAAGACAACAAGCACCCAAGTAAAGTCATCTTCTCATTGACTTCTAAAGGACCAGAGGAGATGCCCCCTGGTGGGCACTAGAGAGAGAAAGTATCTTTTAAGAGACTTCAGAATTCGATTTAGAGGTCATTACTGAGAGCAACATTCATAGAAACACGCTAGCGCTCTGCACAAGCCATGTTTCCTCTGGAATTATAAATGTGAAGCCTACCTAGTTTGACGTAGAGCACGCCTGTGGCAGAGATGACCTTCAGTGAGTTGGAGGCGACACACTGATAATAGCCTGTGTCTGTCGTGTCCAGGTCCTGGATGCGGAGCTTGGATCCCGCCTCTGTTTTCCGGATGGTTATGCGACCCTGCTCCTGGACTACGGGTGCATCGTTTTTCAGCCAGCGGATGGAGGGTCGTGGGTTCCCTGTCACCTTGCAGTGCAGCGTGGCCGTCTGGCCCTGGAAGTGGGTGATGTTGTTGACCGGCCCTTGGAACTCCAGGAAATAACCTTGAGGAGCAGGATGAAGATGTGTCAAAGTAAGCTTTACAAATGACAAACCAGCAACGTGTGGTCTATGAAAACCGGACCTTCCTGGAGCGCAGCATCAGCTACTTCAATCATGCTTGACAATCATCAGCTCTTCCTTCAGTAAAGTCCAGCGTACAGTACAGCCATTATAACCTTGCATTTCTCACTATAACTTTGCTCTTGTGATCATGCTTCACCACCTTTAACTCCTACTTAGTTAAAGATGGATTCTCCAGTAAGAGTCTTGTTGATGCTCTGAAAAACTTTGTATTTCTCCCAGCAACAGGTGTAGCATATTATAACATCAATAAAGTACGTATAAGGTTAACATGGGCATATGTACATAGTTTAGAAATGCACTGACCACACACAAAGAGAAAAAGGATACACAGACACCCGGTGTAGTATAAACTGAGCAGCATGCTCGTCTGTGCTCGTCAATTCACTGCGTATGCTATAGCATTTGTTAGCCTTTATGTGTTTGTTGCTAAGATATACTGTCATTAGCTAAACTGGAATGGATACATTCAGGAAAAAGTCCCTGTCCCTGGCTACCTGAGTGTGTGACCCAATCCCAATGTTACCCGATGGTCCTAAAACCTGGACTTAATGAGAGTTGGAGAGGGCTTGAAAAAGTGCAAATGTAGCAAGGTCTTAGCTTTCATGAAGGTGTTTACAAGGTCTGAGGGAGCGCCCTCAAACAAACCGTAGTTGAGGGAAGTCTGCGAGTGTGCAGATTGGGATTGGGCCACGATGGAGTGATAGAGTTAGACCATTGGTCAGTTTATTGTTTCCCAAAGGGTGTTTCCCTTTCAAATGAAAGGCAATGGTAATTGATCGTACACTGAGGTGCAAGAAGAAATAAGGAGAGGAGACAAGGAGGAGAGGGCAGAGAAAAGAGAAAAAGATGAGACAAGCTCCTAAAACAAACTTCCCAGCACCAGAAGTCTGTTGCACAAGCTTCTGATACTATAACCAAAAACAAATAGCACCGGCACCATTACAGAAAATACATTCCAAGTCCTTGAATTCACGGAATGAACACTACCGCTGACCATCTAAGTAACAATTTAGCTGCATAAAGCACATTGGCCATACACAGCCCAGTGCCACAGTAGGTTACAAACGATCAGTACTTTGCTCTGGCAGGTTTTGTGAGGCACATTACTGTATAAGGAAATAAAAAGGAATGGTTTGGGTGCAGATAAACACATAAACACACACTCGGCCGGCTCTCAAACCATCTGTGTTTACGCAATGGAAAAACAGCTTTCCATCCTGACAACAGAGCTGTCCACAGTTCCAATTCTATTATCTATCACCTTTCTGTCATAGAATTGTGTGCCTGCACTTTCAACAATCCACTAGGAGATTCAGACATCTTTGTTCCTGCTTGTATGGAGGTTCGACTGATTAGTCCTATTCTCTTAGTCAGGTCCTTATAAAGCAATGCAAGCCTGATCCTCTTGGACTTACATGCCTGTTTATGCAATAAATCCCTACACAGGTGCTGTGATTGAGTTGACCCAGCTTCATTAAAAAAATGATCTAACAAGATATTTGGGGGAAAAAACCTAAATTCTAAAAAGAGCTGCTTGTGATACTGAAGATGTTGTGTAAAAAATGAAACGAACACATGCACCCAGTGTAAACTCGGAAGAAATAGATCATGTGAATGGCAGAGGAATCCACGATAAGGAGGGAGTGGAGCTGAAATCCAGAGGCTGTCTGACATCAGGGGCACTGACTCCCCCCTCTGCACCAAGGGCTTCCCAGACACAGGAGCACCTACAGCAGTAGACTGATGGACATTTTAATCTTTTTTAGAAAAAAACTGTTTTGGAGCTGGCAGTCAAGTTGTACGTAGTCTACATTCTCATAATATTAAATCAGTGAACTGAAATACATCACAGGACCTCAATTTTTAATGAACTCTCCTACTACATCTACTTCAACTGGTGTGCAAATGCTGTTTTTGCTGTTCAATTACTAAAACAAAGAAAGAACAAGTACATTGAAGCTTTGCTCTAAAGACTATCACTATTCAGTGCTCCCTTTAGTCGCTGGAGAACTGACAGTCAGAGCAAACAGTCCTCCCATTGTACCTTTCCATTTCTCCACCCTGGTATTAAACAGACCCGGCTGCAGCAGCATTGAAGCTTCCCCTTAAATTACAGCATGATTGATGCTCTGAGGCTAGGAGGCCACAGTGAACACCCACCACGCTGCACCATGCAGCTAAAATCCAGGCCCTGAACATCAACAGTATTAATGAACTCTTTCATGCAGCGGATTGTTGCCATTCTCTGACTTGGAAGAGAGACTGTCAGAGGGAAGTTATTGGACGTTACTGGAAAATAGAAGAGAAGTGAAACATGTTTGGGGATGCCATGGCGGTGCTACAGCACCACTGCACAGCACCAGGTTTCTGGGCTCAAACCCAGAGTTTGGGCCCTTCTGTGGGGAGTTTGCTTTCTAAAAATGTCACCAGTTGTCACCGTATCTATTTGGGTTTCTACCCGCAGTCCTTGATTAAACCCTAAAATGGGCTTGCGACCTGTCGAGGATGCTGAATTATGATTGCTATTATGAGCCGTCTTACTCTGCCTCTGATTGGCTAGTGCAGTGGTTGCCAAACCTTCACTTTTGCCTGTATGTGTGGCCTGGTGATAAAGTGACGCCCCGCCCTGTAGTTCCTCCGTGCCCCCCCGTTTAGGAACAACTGAATTTAGGTATCAAAAATGCATTTTATTTATTCCGCAAAAAAAAACAGTAAATAACACTTTGACAATTTATATATATATATATATATATATATATATATATATATATATATATATATATATATATAATGTCTATAACCTAATATATGATATAATCCTATAGAACGGCTCTTAGTTATAAAGTTACCTCGTAAGACTGTCCCCTCACCTGATCCCCCTTGGGTCCTTTTTGCTTCATCAACATACCAACACACATTTACAACATACACGCGCTGTTAGTGGCGGCTTGTCTGTAGTTATTTAATGCCTCAACCTTGATACTTTAGAGGCTGACTAACATCCTTCTGACGCTGTGGCGGTTTTATATATTGTTTATACTTCATATTATGAACAGAAGTGGATCAAAGTTAGCTCAAGCAGACCAGTTATAAACCAGAAATATCACTTTGTGTGTAACGTTAAGAATAAATACGCATAAATACACAAAGAAACTGAACTTGCTTTGCGGCTTTTGTTTTGTTGTGTGATTATGAACTTACTTTACATTTGGTTGTGTTTTAGGGAGCAGCATCAAGCTGGAGGAGAATGATGTCTGTGCTGACATTCAGCTACTGTAGCTTGGATTATTCTGTAATACAGGTTACAGTTAAAAAAGCTTCTATCGTACGAAAAAAGTCTGTGCATACATATAGATAATACATTTGTTTGCTGTTGTGGTTTTTATTGACAACATTGAAGGAATCTCCTCTGCCTTAAGATTGCAATATTATTTTTAGCTGAAAGTACATGGCTTAACAGATTTCATTTGAATCAAATAAAATGTTCTTCTCTCAGCCTGAAATATATCATGCTCCGGAGGAGAAGCATATCTTCCTAAATCAAATGAAATAATAAGTCTATCTTCCATATCTGTACTTAAGAAGTTTTTCCGGTTTTAAGGCTTTTATTGTTTAGCTCAGTAGGTTGCTAGACAACGCGAGCAGCGGAGGTAAGCTGATGACGCAAGCAGGAAGTCCCCCCGTAGGCCAGACTGTCCCATTTCAGAGGCCGCTCGGTTCAGCCTGCGGTTGTTGGAGGACCAGCCAAGGTCTACCGCAAAGGCTGCTGAAGGCTGAAGGCTACAAGGATGCAGCCTAGCGACTTTGAGACACAGCTTCTATCATGCAGAGAGGAAGTGCAGGAAAAGCACACATTCTGCCGAGATATCATATTTTACCAATATTACTGGAATCATTTAATGTTCCCATAAAGTTATTATAATTATTGGTTATAGTTTGGGCCCCGCCCCAGTGACCCCTATCGGCCAGCCACCAGTGGTGTCATCACCCACGTCGGAATGTAAACACCAGCTGATGCTGAATCAAAGTCCGGCAATGTGGGGCCTTTGTGCCAGCCTGTCCGGAGGTGTGCGTGTGTTTATTTCTGCAGCTTTAAACAGCTTTCGAAGAGGAGGCTCAAAATGATCAATAAATGGATGATGAAGCCAAAGATCACGGATACGCCCCTCTACATTAATCTCACTCTCTGGGTTCCTCAACGCCACCATGATCTTCATACATGGTTTCCATTCATTCCATCATACTTGACCCCATCAACCAATACCTCACACCATAGGTAATTTATTCATGCCCACAACCACTCCTCAGTCCACAAGCGACAATACAGAGATAATGACAACATTTCCATTACTTGGAGGCCTGTTTAATTGTATTCCGGTGGGGATGAAGTGTCATAATTATGCCCGAAAGATCTTTCATGCATGAGATTTAACTAAATATGGATCTTACCTTCAGCTGTTGGTGCAGCTCCACTTTGAGATTCAGCCACACTATCTGCATCCACTGACAGACCCTGATTTGCTGCAAAAAAAAAAAGCCATAGATAGGAGTTAAATCTAAATCCCGACTTAAACATGTCTTCCGTGGTGGTGGTCCCTAGGGGCTGCAAAGTTGATTCAAAAATATGTCTTGGACAAGAGGAACTACATAAGGAATAATTTCTAGAAGGTTGGCAGCAGTGGAGCCACACTGCTGCCAATGTTTGTTCTGAGGGCGGAGCTTGAAAAGGTCATGGGCCAATTAGAGTTCATCCTCTCGGTGGAAAACATGTGATGAGTAACGTTCAGATCTGTCGCGAGAGGTTACACAGTCCCACCAAACAAAATAAAGAGATTGAAAGTGTCTGACATAAACACGCTGATTAGTTGGTTAGTTTGTCCCTCTTGGGGTACTGTAGAAACACTGTGGCGCAACAGAACAGATTCCCGGACGAGGACCCGCTTTCTATGAACATATGAACGGATCATTTAAAGCTAACAAAAGGTTTTGGGTGAGTATATATTGAAGAAAATATATAAAATATATTTCATCTCCACAAATACATGCACAGCACAATCTTTTATCGACTAACAAGTTGATCACTAGGCCGGATACACAAATTACCTTTTTCATTAAAACTCTAGAAATAGGGCATTTGGCCGTAGTGTCTGTGCCCGTTTAGTTCTGCAATATTTATAGTAGTTGCATTGCTCAGCGCATGATAATATACTGAAAATTGCATTATTCCACAACATATTTGGAGATTGGATATATATATATATAAAAAACAGATAAAGAGGAGGCCTGCTTAACATGCAGAGGCAGAGCATTCCAAAATTTAGGGGCAGACACAGCAAAGGCACGGTCCCCTCTGAGCTTACGCTTTGTTTTAGGTACAGTCAGGAGCAGCTGATCATCTGACTAGAGAGCAGACGGGTTTATACAAGTGTAAAAGCTCAGAGAGGTATGGCAGGGCAAGACCATTTAGTGGTTTGAAAACAACAGAATTTTAAAACAGATCCTAAATTGAATGGGCAGCCAGTGTAGTGAAGCTAAAATAGGTGTAATGTGCTCATGTTTACGTGTGCCCGTTAAAAGATGCGCTGCTGCATTCTGTACCATCTGGAGACGGGTGATGGAGGACCCACTAACCCCCACATAAAGTGAATTACAGTAGTCCAGCCGTGTGGTTACAAAAGCAAAAATTGGCTTTATTTTGGCCAGCTGTCATTTTTTGTTTTAAGAAGTACGTACATCTTTTATGCAGATGACAGTCATATATATATATATATTACCTTTTGGAAGTTGCACGTCTTTCAGCTTGGCTATGAGGAAAACTGGCCTTCTCCTCCGATACACACAGCAGATATATATTGTTTTTCATGAGCAATACTTGTATTGGATACTCTAGTTGCTCCGTTTGAATCTCCCTGGGAGTTAATGAAGATCAGGCCCATGTGAGAAGACACAAGTATCGCTCGGCTTTTGGCTTGACTCAACATTGGCCTCTGCCTTCCCTGGGTACAGAGCATGTGCTTGACAGATGTTGCCAGTCGGAAGGAAATTGGTGGTGCTGAGGTTTTTCAGTGAACAAAACCATACAGCATTCCTTTCAGCAGTCACCATTACCAAAGATTGGAACCTCCTTCATCATTCATGAGACGCACATAATGTTTTGCTTAATATCGCTGCATGCAAATGCTGGATTTTTATTCAGCCAAGATGCGTCCTATGAGATATTAAACGGCTCTTTGCAAATGTCTTTCAAACATCACACCAGTTGTGATCGCACTGCTAGGATGAAGTATGCAAGCATCAAAACACACACTTGTGTGTGGAAAAAGATCAAAACACACTTGTGTGTGTTTTGATCTTTTCCCACTCAGCCTGCTGTTCACATCTGTTCCAGATCTAAAAACGTAATGGAAACAAAGAGGGTTCTTTTGTTGAAAGAACATATGAGAACAGCTTAGTGTTCTCGATAAACTGGTTCTTTGACTGACTACATGATTTAATGTAATTAAATGTAAAGGTTAAGGGAACAACAGACCCAGGCCTAAACCATGTTTCTGTTTTTGATTCTGTTCCAGGTCCACTGAAAGCTCAAGAGGCTCTCCCTCGATCTAAAGTGTATCCTTAGAATTCTTTCAGTAGTACTGAACAAACACTTTTCCGAGGTGTGAACTATTCTGAAATATTCGTTACAAATTCTGAAAGTAAATCTTAAGAGATTTAAATAGAGGGGGGTTAGATAAGTGGGTTTGAAGCTAGATTTAGGTTGAATGAAATGGTGTAATACACCAACCCTGATAGCATCGTGACAACACTTCTACTGTGATTCATTATTCGTCAAGACCAGACGGCAATGCTGCATTCTCTCTAGTTACCACAAGTGGACAACACCTCATTCTGTAGCTTCAAACTAACCCTTAAAAACACACATTAGTCAACACAGTATTCACTAATCCCCCTAACTTATACAGTCAACTGGATGGACAGATGTGGCATCCACGCCAGCTTTTGTGGGAGCCTCGAATAGTCGACAAAATTGCAATCCTTTGCAGATTTTTTGTTTGTTGATGAATCGTATATGGTAAAAAGATTTAGAGCTAACGGTTGTAGTCAGCATTAAAATGCACTACCGGAAGTGCTAGGGCCATTGCTGCTTCCATTGTCTAATTGCACCAACTAATAGAAGAAGCTTCTGAGATGGGAAACCCAAAAAAAGTGAGACCAAGACTTTAAAAACTCTGGGAGTATTTAATTAGCAACCCAAACCAAACAGTACAATACGGCATCTGAAAAACAGAATTGGCACAGCACTACGGCAATGCACAAACAAATAATTTAAAACGAAAAACGTCCTGAAGCCACCATGTCTTAACAGAGAATACTATAGCCTACAACGTAATAGTTAAAGCTCTGTGTGTTATTCTCTTTTAGTAATAAGCAAAGGCTGGTGCACAAGTTTGTCCTGAATAGAGGCTCATGCACCCCTCAGATGGCGGGAGTGTTGATAGAGCATCCTCAACATTCTTTTAAAACTTAATTTGCACTTTCTATTTCTTTTAAATGTATTTATTATGATGATTTTATTTGCATGAACGTGTTACTTATTTTAAGTCTGTTTTAATTTGCTATGGGAAGTAATCATTGAATCAGTCAATGAATCAAAAAAAGTCTATAGATTAATCGAGTACAAAAATAATTGTTAGTTGCAGCCCTGGGCCCTCTCGCCATGTTTCTGGACACAAAGGACTTGGACTTTCTCTTTCCTCGTGCCAGGGCCATGGCCGCTGAGGGCCAAGGTTTTCCATGGAAGTGGGCTTGTGGGCTCTTCTGGCTTCCTGGGTCAAAACTTTGACATGGAAACTATGTTCACAGCAGCGATTAAGGCATTTCACGTAATTTTTGTTACGTAAGGTTCTCCCATCGGACCCAAGTTATTCTGGGAGAGTATGTCGACTATAGTCCCATTTCAAACCGATGGTCCCTAAGCTATTAAGTTCTGGTTTAAAATGATTCATAAATGGCACTTTAAAAAACTGTGATTTCTAGGAGCCACTAGCCTTCAGGCATGTACGTCTCGGCTACAATGCCTATGAGCCTACCTATTTACCAAGTACCCCAAAACACAGTAAGGTTTACTCCTTCAGGGTATAGTAAACTATTTAATCAGAAAGTGGACAATAAGAAAACCAAGACAGACAACAAGTGAGCTGAGCTTCCTAAAGCGTGGTCGCGTGGCTGTGATTGATTACATGTATCCATAGCATTGAGATATGAGGAAAGGGGGATAAAGAATGCCTTTCCATCCCAGGCTGAATATGACCGTAGCCTTCTGCCTCCACCATGAAAGGGCCCTTTGAGAGCTGAGAGGCCAGGCCACAACTCCATATACAGGGGTTTTGACAGAGGCCCCTCTAGCAAACCTCAATACTTTCCTTCCCTCTCCTGTTTAAATTGCTTGTGTATATGTGTATGTGTGTGTGCGTGTTCTGTTGCCTCTCAGTCCTCTAACCTTTGTAACTTGTACATTTTCCACCACCACTTCCAATGTTTCCTTTAGTTTTCTGCAAGTGTTGATTTAACAGCTACAAACATTTTGTAAAGCAAAAAATGATGTCGGTTGAAGTTAAACCTAAATGTGAGGGAGGAAATAACCACACAAATCTCAAAGAAAACCTGGCTGAAAACTCAAGCCCTGCTTTTCTGTGAGTGGTTAATGAACTATCTTAAAGCTTGATGTTTATTTGAGTCAATGGAGTTGGTGGTTAATGAAACACAACCTGCTGAGCATATGTATTGTTGATGAACTTCCCTCCTGGTCGACACTTCCAATACATTTTCCTGTTGGAGTTACTTTTGTAACTGGTTGTTAACGGTAACGAGGGGACACTTGTGCTCGTATTATCAGAAAGATCATGATACAATTGGTGCTTTAGAGTTGTCTCGTAAATCCTGCCGCCCGAGTTGGAAAGTGACGTCATTGCCTGGCTCATACCACTTCTAGCGTTCCAAATGAGTCTTTCTACTGGACGAGTTGGAAAGAACATGGACGCCACCAGTGCAGCAGCTGCCATGCTAATGCTGGACATTTTCGAATAAATACTATAGTAATCTTATAGGCATCTTATAGGAATACTATCGTATTTTGGGACATACTATAGAAGTACTATAAAACTACTATATAAATCCTTTAGCGACTTTAGGATATTATAGGAGGTATTACAGAAACACTGACATTTTAAATAATTCCATTATTGCAAGTCTTACATTTCAGCAATATTTTGCTATTTTCGCCTATTTCATTTTATAACAAGTGCAAGTAAGATCATTTAAAATCAACATTAAAATCAGCCAACTTAGTACAAATACAAAGACAATACATCTCATACATACATACATACATATCAAATTCCATGAAATGTGGGCGCAGACATCTTTGTTGTGCGAGTCGTACGTTCTTCCTGGTTCAACTCGGAGTACTCTGAGGAGCCCGAGTCAGACGACGTAAAGGGGGCGTGTCTGCGCAAAATGCCGCAAGAAGGCTGAGTAATTTACACTTTCCAACTCGGTTGTTGTCTCGATTTACGAGACAACTCGAAAGCACCAAATACAATACAATTCATTGTTATCCCTGGGGCCCGTTGTCGTTGCTGACAGCTAACTGTTAGCAATGTTGTGCTACTAGCTGACAGACTTCTCTCTGTAAACGGCAGTGTGAAAGCAATCCCAGCTGGAGAGACCATGGTGGTAGAGATGGCTGCCAGCGCAACAATACAAATGGGTTTTGTCATTGTCACTCGTCATTACGGTGATACAGGAGGAGGAAACACTTAAATAATGTAGTTAAAGACGCTGTGGCGTCTGTGACCCCTCAGCAGAGAAGCCTTGATGTATGTACGTATGTGTGTTATCTCAACTAGACTGAGGAGCAGACATTGCAGAATGGAAAACTATCACAAAGCATAAATGTGTGAAACTCCTGTGTATCCATTCTTTCTCACACCTCATGCTAACAACGCATACCGAGTGCTGCCAGCTGCCAATAGCTGTTGGTCAAGGAGATGTGTGACTTCATATCATAACAAGGTAGACTTAAACAAATGTGACCAATGTAATCAACATTTTACTACTGTATATGTAGAGAATCCAAGTTGAGCAACACTTAAAAAGAGCAGAGTGAGAAGACTAGCCAACATGTCCAGGCCCCCATTGGTACAAATGAGAGGAGGCCTTTCAGAAGTAGCAGCAGTCAGTCATTCCCAACAGAAAGTATGCGTCTGACAGAAGAGGGAATCCAACACAGCCAAAGAGGAGATGCGTGCAGCGGATATGACACCAAATAGTCCCTCTGCAGCCTGTAACACTCAGTGGAAACAGGGAGTAACTCATATTGGTCCTAACACAGTTATTGCTTGGTTGTACCTTGTTAAATATCTGCATTGAGAAAACCATTTGTGAAAACGTAGAGAAAATGTTTCACTTTCCCCTTTAACCACGTTAAAGGCGCCATGCTTGGTTAATGATTATCAGCCTCCATAGCCCCTGCTCTTTTGTGTCAGAGACTGTCTTTGATCACTTTTAAGTGCTTTCACTTTGCTTCCTGCTCTAAAGGTATCAGGACAAACAACTGCATTCTATGTGCTGATCTAGCACTTGACCTGATACCGCTTAGAGGCTGCATATATTGCTTTTGTTTTGTTGTAGCGGGGTTCGGGAGGTCTTGGTCAACCTGCCTCAACTAGATATCCAGTTCAGAGCGCACTGTGTGCCTCCTCTGTTTCTCAACCTTTTCAGCCTCTCAGTTTTCTGCCATGGGAGTTATTCAGGGCCTCCTTGGTTACACAGAGACTTTCTTTGAAAGAAAGAAACGCATCACTTTCAAAAGCAGGCGGTATAATTATCTAATTACTCTCCAGATGTTCAATGACATACAACGATTATACCTATACACTCATTTAGCTTACACAGTGTGTAACCCCCATGAAATGGAAAGAATTCATCTTACTGGGAGCCACTACATTGTCCACTGCAATATTTTGGAAAACACAAAATGTTGAGACAAAAAAAGAGGCAGCGTAATCAATTCAATGTTGGTCACGTTCATTTATATGTAATATGAATATCGCAGCACCAAAAATTATTGCACGAGATTTCAAAAAGTGTGTGAAATGTCAATTTATCGTATATTGCGACAGGGCTAATGATGACCCCCTTAAGGTTGGTATATCTGATGAACGTATCCCACATAAAGAAAAGCCAGTCAGCCTGAAACTATAAACCAGGACGAGAGAAGGGAGACAGCAGAGCCTGAGACGCAAAGTTCCTGAAGGGTGGAAAAATATGCAACTGGTCAACCAATGAGAATGTCAGTCGACCAAGACGGCATCCGACCGATTAGTTGACTAAACGACTAAAGTTGACAGCCCTACTGCATGCAGTGGAGTATTTACAGATTCTTTTACTCAGACTTGTGGATACCAAACCAGGGCCAAAATAACAACACAGAACAACAGGGAAAGTATTTCATGTGTTCACAACTCTCAATTCCATAAAAAAAAACCTTTGCTCTGTCTTCCTTTGTAAAAAAAAAAAATGTGGTCCATTTCATATCCCATGTGGAGGAGTTATCTTAAAATAATAATACATTAATTAAAAAATAATACAAAAAAATGTAAATGTTTGTAATATTTTAGCTTCTGGATGTCCAGGAAACTGAGAGGGCGAGCTGTAGAAGACACGGGGAGAGACAGCTATGCAGTGAAGTTACTCTCCGTTACTTCAGCTGACATATTTGACTAATGTTTGCAGGTCTTTGGAGCAAGGGAACAGGGAAGTCATTGTTGGAAATGTCAAACATCTTCAGAAACCTCCTCCCTCCACACCTATCCAATGTCGGAGGGGCACGCCCACATTCTTCTAAAGCATACCCAAACCTTAAGTTGAATGTGAGTCCATATAACTGCAGAATCTCACCAAACATGCCTTTAGCAAGTGCTTCCGCTTTACTGGAAGTATTCTTGAGACCTGCCACATTAAAATTGTAATGGCTGCAAAGTTCCTCTCACACACAAACTACATCCAGATGGCATTGCTTTTGTCAAACTCTTATCATCTAGACATAAACATCAGAGTATACAGTCTTCAGACATAATGACTCTATCATGCACTGTAGATGCTATCACATCCTGCCTGCAATAGAACCCTTTTACTGGCTCGGATGCTGTTTTCCCACCTCGCACAACCTCATCAAAGTGGCAACTGACACAGGAGTAACTCCATCCCTGTAACTGAGTTACATCAACAATAGCTATCTCATAAAAAAGCGAGGCACTTCCCCTTCAAATATTTGGCCATTTAGAGGCTGAAAGACAGGACAACAAATGAGAGTGACTGTTGTGATGGGGGAGAAGCTGGGTTATTTGCATTTTATGGGCTCTCTGATAAGCGAGTGCATACCAAGCTCGGCCCTGTGGAGAACCAGGGTCAGCCATGAGGAAACAAAGCTTTTGAATGCATGTAAAACAAAGCTAAATCAATTGTTTATCTTTGGCCAGAACCAGCTCTTAGTCATTCATTCCTTTGCCCAAACAGTCTGGAGAAAAGCTGGAATGTGGAGCCAAGGCAGGCCAACCACAGAGCACAATATTCCAACTTGAGTTTAAAAGTGAACACACTGCAAAACTCTGCTTCCATTTTCTTTTGTGTTCTTCCTCCTCGGCCTGTGTCTGAGCTATGATTAACAAAGCATCTGCTGGAGAAAGAGGGACAGGCCATTAGTTGGACAACCCCGCTACTTCCACGGACTAAAGGCAGACCTCGAAGGCCAACCACCTCTTGAGCATGTTTTCCTTGTCTGTCTGCATGCAAGAAATATGTTTTATATCAACTGAAGGATCAAAGTCACAAAACTGACTTCTTTGGACTGTACATCTTCTAGCTTCCCCGTCGACGTGTACCGTCTACGCATTTCCTTCATTCAATGTATGCCATGAACTTGGCAACGGTGAACAAGGCTCCCTGCTTTTAATTTGGCCAATTAAAGGGTGGGCTAATAAATGAACAGAAGAAAAAAAAAGCAAGCCACTCGCACGTGTTTTTTCAACTCATTGCCCCTCATATGTCCATTATATATTTATAGCTAGCAGCACAACCATTTAAAAATTGATATCAGTTCAATCATCCATTTCAAGACAACACAAGAGGACAACATTAACTAACTAAATGTGGAAGCAGCAAGTTTCAACAATATGACAAAATGTTTGTTGTTGTTGGAGCAACACAAACCACACCACCCGCCGGCTTTTGCTTTTAAAGCAACATCATCGGGGGTCATTGGTGAGACATCCCACAGCCTCCTATGGAGACACTAAAGGCTTCTTTTTTCACATTCAGTAATATTACCACACACCAAAGAAAACCATTTAATACGTGCTTCTCTCATTCTTTCTTTACTCTCAATTCATTTTTGTCTCTAAATAATACGTTGATTACAAACTTTATTTAACTACTGGCTGATGGGTTGATTGGTGATTCTCCATAGTTGTCAGAATGTGAGAGTGAATGGTTGTTTAACCATTATAAACAGACCCAACAACACTGCCTGTGACTCCTAGCACTCTTGGTCGAACAAACAAATACACAAAAGGCATAGCTGCTTCATAAGAGCTTTAGCGCAGTGGTTCTTCACTGGTGACCCGGGTCTGGGCATGTGCGATTCATTAATGTCTGGACAGGGGGGTAGGTGAGGGGGAGGGACGGCTGCGCTCCACGTGAGCCACCTGTGCATGCTTTGGGAAGGAGGAGGGGGGCTCACAGGGCTGCTTATTGATAAGGTGAGAATGATACACTGGAAAGTTATGGTGCGGCCACCCGTTGACCGGACCGTCTGCGCCAACCCCTCCAGCGGAAAATGTGGGTCACGGCTTATCATTAAATTGTGATGGTGGGTCCTGCAGCCAGATGAGTTGAGAACCCCTCCTTTGGCAGACCTTTGACCTCTGAGTGTGTACAGAGTTTAGAAAGGGGCAGGGCTCCCCCTCACTTAGACCATACAATTTATGGAACACAGTTCAAAAGGTGATCCGGTCGACTTCCTAACCGTGTGACTGATAAGTTCCTAACACACTGGAGGTACTGTGATTCTGCAGGACTGAAAATGCAGCTCCACAAATTCTAAAAATGCGTTCGAGCTGCTGCATCCGCATTGCTATGTTTACATTTTGAAATTCCATCCGTTGCTACTTTTTAAGCTTTGTGTTCACACATAAAGGCTTAGTGCTTAATCCAGCCGTGGACGTCAGCCACTGGGAACAAATCGCTAGATGGCTCAGCCGATATTGAGAAGACCAGTGTCTCACCTTACCAACAAATATAGGCATTCTTACAGAAACCTTCCTGACATAATGTTGACTTGTAAGCTGGCCCCAGCTACATTGAAGCAAACATCTTCCAAATGCACCCACATCTTTTATCTCCTACGTCTCCAACACAGTCATCTCCTACGGAACTTTTCAACTTTATGCTGTGCTATTGTTTGATCTGAAGGTTGTTCTCCTTTCTTTCTGTTCACCTCTTCTGCACCGTTTGGTGATGGAGTCAAATGGCTTTTCCTGTTTACACTCCACACATAAACACAGACGTCACACCACGAGGCTTCCACAGTACAAAGCCTTTACCCATACAAACTGGTGGGCCTCCTCGTCAGTTTCTTCATCATGCCAGTAATTAGACGCATATGTTAGAAATATACCTCTTCCGTTTCTTCTAAAAACCCAATCAAGTTGATTTCATGATATCAATGATATAAACGTAGTCTTAGCAGCAGCAGGACTGGCACAGTCACATTTTGATTATTTAGACATTAAGCTGAAAACCAAGGAAACAGGCGGACTAATATGCCTTAAACACACAACTTGTGTTGAATAAGTGTGCACGCAGACTCCATCCACAAAGAGCCTTTTCCATTGGAATGCCTGGAATTGTGCTAATTAATCCCAGATAGAGGAATATAATGACTACCAGACCAAGGACACCTGTATGCTTTACTGTTAGTCGTTTCTAACACGTGCTCTCCAGGTGATCACCGTGGCCAGGAATTGTAGTTATCGGAATACTTTTTCTTCCGATTAATAATGTTATTTATCTTAGCATAAATAAAATAAAATGAAGCACAGTACTCTGGAAGTTAAAGTACATGGGTATTAAATGGTACTGGTCCACATGTGCCTGAATGTGGCTTATTTGTTTATTATATGGCGTAAGGCCTGGTGTGCCGTGTCTGCATTAAGACCATATGCATCACATGAATAAGGTCATAAAAAGGTTTATACCAGTTGGCAACTTACAGTTCTGTCAAGTTAAGCCCATCAGGAATCTTAAAACTTTTATTCTCCAAAGGAGGCTGACTCCTCGGATTGCATGGAAACTTTTATCGCAGTACATGTTGTCCGTGACAAATCGTCTTCAAGGCATTACAGCTCAAAACGCACAACAACAGGTCTTTTTTGCTCCCCCGGTTGATGGACAAAGACAAGCTAAGTTAGCTAACTAGTCAGTAAGCCAGGATGACTACCACACTGAGACATGTACGGTGCACTTCCTTAGACCCCGCCTCCCAGTCTTTCGTCTCATGCTCATTCACATAAATAACGGCACAGAAATAACAACTTTTAGGAAGTTGCCGTATGACTAAATACAGGCTTATTTAGAGTTAAAAATGTCTCTTTTTTATCTCTATCCAAGTCTATGTCAAAGTATTTTAAGGCCTCATAAATCACATTACGGACCCAAAAGTTGCAAATCATAAAATATAAATTGGCTTCAAAGTCCGGGGCTCATGCATTGCTCTAAGGTGGCAGGAAGTATTTTTGCTGCATCCTTTCTTTTTCAATATAAATTGAGTCTTTGTGGTAGGGCTGTCAAAATGAACGTGTTAATCTATGTGATTAATGTGGCCGAGATTATTGCGATAAAATATTTTAACACGTTTGGTTATTTCCTGAGAGAGCTTTTTGCATTAAAAGTAAAACAAACAGAAGTGCGACATAGAGCCAAGAACTGTGCAGACGCATTAGTGCACGTGTCCAACAGAATAAAAATTCATGCACTGCTAGGCCAGTGCCGGCCCGAGCCTCTTGGGGGCCCTAAGCAGAATTTGATTTGGGGGCCCCCCTCCCACCATGCAGAGTCACCTGTGCTAAAAGATTATTGGCACAAATGTCACGCTATAATGTTATAGCGGAAATTATAAACGAATACAGTGAGGTTATAATACAAAACTAGGGCTGCTTGCAGCACTGAACGGGCCTTAGCCTCCCCTTGCATGTCGAGGGGGGCAGCGGTCAGCCAGACACGTGGTCAAAAAGTGAAAAGAGAAGAAAAAAAAACCTGGTCCCAGGCAGGAATTGAACCCAGATCTCTGGCTCTCTAGGCAGACACCTTATACCCTAAGCAGCTGCTTAGTTCGCTTCTGCCTCGGGCCGGCCCTGTGCTAGGCTAAGCTAGCTGCTAGCCTACTTCCATTTCAACATCTACCCCGGTATGAAGAGGACCACAACTGTGTCCATAAAAGGAAAATGTCCTGGCTAAATGTGGGGAGATTGTTGCATGCGTCAAATTATGGAAATTTGAGAGCACATCAAAGTGCACGAGGACAGCAGCAAGTTCCTGCCTCCACACTGAACAAATGTGTGTAGTTGTGTCTAAAATACACAATTTATGAAGTGATTATTCATTACTTAAATTTAGCCTTTAGAAGAAAAAATAACTTATTTTTTGTATCTATTTGTGGGCGTTGCCGCCTGCAGATGTCACTTTTGACACGGTGCTGCTGCTGGGGGCTTCACTGTAATGTATATCCCACATACAATATTTAATCCTCCATATCTCTCAATTGTAATTAAGTGGTTGGATGAATGGGTGCCACATGTATCTGCAATGTGTACATTCATACGCAAATTCACACACATTAACAAGTAAACATTTAAAAATTGGTGGCCCCAAGTGATCCAGTTTTGTCAGTCATCAATTAATAACATCTGGAAATAAATAAACCTCAGGATCGGGATCTATCTGGGGCTCTGGCTGTCTGTTGTGTTGGAGCTCTGTGTATATAAACAAAATAGCAAACGGCAGCCTTCTTCAAGGTATTTCACAATCCTGAGTGCTTGTTTCCATCCAGCAATGGGCTGAAACTGCACAAAGTTAACAATGATGCCATTGGGATGATTGGGCACCAGCACTGACAGAAGAAGCTTTGCGTTTGGGAGGGGGGGGAACAACCAAGTACTGACAAATACTACTTGTTATTGCTTATGAATTCAAGTTTGCTTTAATCGCTCTCCACTGCTGTTTGATGTCTGCATTCAAAATGGTTTCAGGAAAGTGAACACTCAAGAAATGTTTCATGTAAACACAATGTAGTAAAATACCAAATTCAAGAGTGAATCTAAAATGTTATCATTTATTTATGAATAAATAAATCATTCCAAAGTTTAGTTTGCAGCAAAATAAATACATCCGTCAACCTCATCTATAAAGCCTCTGATTGCTGCATCCACAGTATTTCAGACCGCATTTCTATCAGAGGAACCTGCACTTACCAGTCAGGATGAATGAAAGAGCATGTTAAGAACAAAAAGAAGAAGTAACACGTATAAATTCAATGTCTTGTGTCATTTATTCATTAATTGTGACAATTTAACCGTTCGATAAGTTCGTTCCCTGCTGCCACCACGGAGTACACACTGTCACCAACTGTACTCAATAAGAGAATATTAGTGCAGACGTTAGTTAACGATGTACGTTTGATTTGAGTAGATCATCTCTCTGGATAACGAGTATCACCATCACCCACTAAAACAAAATGACATGAAGAGGACCTGAAACCAATGATGACAGTGCAGAGCAGAGCTCTGATGATTGGACATTCATGTCTGCTTTTTTTAGAGCAGAGGATATGAGATGGTATGCCTCTTTAAGACTATTGAGTCTGGAAAACTGCCATGTACCAAAAGGCGACAATGAGTGCTTGTACAGATTCACTGCTATTTTGTGATCAAAATCAAATTCTTGCCAGTTCTAGACGTTTTATGTCGCTGAAGTTCTTCTACGACTGTTGATATTTTGACAACATTTAATACTTTGTTACTTTGCTAAAGGACCACGATTAAAGATGATTCACCTTCAATTTGGATGACTCTGGAGAAAATGTCAATGACTGTACATTTCCTGTACCTGTGTATACATGAAAAATAAGGATTACAGTTAATGACAGGAAATACATCAAATGAATGACGTTCTATGGTCGTTGGGGAAAATGACAGAGTGCCTTTGTGTCTCCCTATGACTTGTAGGCTGGACATTAACATTTGGAAAATCCTTAGCGTCAGCCAAAGTTATTCTGCATTTTCACAAACCTTTTTTCATACGACGTGTTATTTGACAAAAGATGACCGGTGTGTGACACTTTCCTTGAAAGGCTTGATTTACAGGTGAAGACCTGTTTTTGACCCAGCATCAGAAAATGTAAGCTGTAACTCAGGCGTTACCCAACGCAGAAAACCACACAGAATCTTAACGACATATTCTATCGCACTGCTAATGCTAAAGCAAAACATTTGAAGGGCAATTCATTTTCATTTTCCTAAATTCCTCTAAGCGGCAGAAGAATTTCATTACATTTTACATTTAGCTGACGCTCAAGAAAGCCAAAACTACAAAGTGCTACCCTGAGGTCCCCTGGGAGATTGTTCCAGGTCTATCTTTTCATCAGTGACTGTATGAACCTTGAAGAACTATGCAGCTGGGATGCTTTTCCACTATTCTCAGGTTGCATTATATTTGATCGCAGGTACACCTTAATACCCCCCCCACCCCTTCTCCTCATTGCAAAGCAAGGCCCCCTGGTCCCGTTTTCCAGCAACAGCAGCAGCAGGTCTAACCCCAACATGGTGGGAACATGGTGAGTCATATGGCTGCCAGGGCTCATTAGTAATATGCTTCCACTTCATCCACAACTGCTGCTGGGACTACGCTATGAAAACTAAGATGTTGCTGTTATAGATGGCCTAACTCAAGACTGTTTACGTTTCCATTTTCATAGTTCAATGAATGGAAGCCAATGACTATCCTAAAGACAGGAAAACCACATTTACAACATCAAACCCAAGCCAGGTGGCAGGTCCTTCAAATCCAAGACACAGTTATCAACCAACCCAATGAGTTGTGGTTGTTTTGGTTTTAAACACAGAGGAGTTTGAGATAGAGAGCCGTGGACCACACAACAGATAGGCCATTTTCTCAAACAAACACGTATGTGGAAGTTTTTACAATGTCACGTGTGGCAACTCCTCGTGACACTATGTAGATTGTCTGGGTATTTTCTATGTGTAGTGTATCTTTGGGATTGAAGTTTGCATTGTCACACATTCACACATGCTGGTCTGGGAAAAACAGATGGAACGGATGGTTCCACAGATGGAACGGATGGTGGGATACAAGCCATGATGGACACATTGTTACCATATTCAGGCAAAGGGTGGAATCGTGTTTGCTTGGCTTTATAAAGCTCAAACCCATCCAGCCCTGAAATGCTGCCTGCAGCCATTAAAGTGGGGGCGGGTGTAAGGAGCTAATCATTTAGCAACCCTCCCCCCTTCACTCCATACCAAATGGTGAGTCCTCAAAGCCAGAGCTGAAAACAGGAAATCTGCACGACCCCCCCTCTCCTCCAAACACACACGAATTAGCATGACTGACAAAGACGCGAGAATCCTCCTCGAGCTCTGCGTCAATTAACATGACAACGACATGGTGGCCCTTGGAGAGATTTCCCTCTAAGACTCGGGGTCGAGAGGGACACACGTCAACAAGCTGAAGGAGGACAAAGGGTCTTTTAAGTGATCACATAAACGAATAGAGTCTCCCCCTCCCCCCACACACCTAAAGACTACCACAAACATCTACAAAGTTACCGTGAAATGTGCCTCTGACGGCAAACGAAACAAACTACGACTCCCACTGTGGGTCAACAAAGTCCCAAAGTTCTGCAAACTTCATCATGGGGCTCGCGCCCATGGCCGTCCGGGTGAAGGTAGCCCTCCTGGGGTTGAGAGGGAGGAAAATCAACTACTTTCTTTTCTGCTCGTGAGACGGGAAATGTCCACGCGGGACCAAGAGTTGCACTGGAACTACGAGGAGAAAAAGAAAGCGCGAGCGGGTCCTTGTAAGGAGCGCCGTCCCCTCCGCGCGCACACCAAGGGATGCAGATAGAAGCACTTACTTTCACATCTGCCATTAGGAAACCACAGAAGCATCCACATCAAACTCCTCAGGAAGGAGTTCATGGCGCCGGGAAGATGTCTGCATTCACGTCTCCTTTACTTCTAGGCCCTTATCTTCCTTCCGTTTCCAAATCAGCTGCCGCGTGAGGAGAAAACGCGCACCGCTTAGGTCGCGGATGAGTCGGACATGGAGGCGCTGTAGAGATGCGTGTTCAGAGGCGACCCAAACCACGTCCGCCGCCGCCGCCCCCTTGCGCGGGCGCGTGCATGGTCCAGTGAGACGCGTCGAGGGCCACGGAGATCCCTCCCAGGTGTCTCAAGTGCTTTGTCCCTCATAGTGTCCATCAGTACACAGCCACGCGCATAAAATTAGTTATTTTACAGCTCATACAATCGCGTTATAGATTTTGTGATACCCATGTCAAATGGCCCAACATGCAATGCGGTTTACACGCCAACACACCAGCGTTTATAAATCAAATAATATGTGCTAACATAATATAGCCAAGGCCTTTCTGCTATTGGTCGAATATGTTCATGTAATCTCACTGATTATTTTTTTTCCATTGCCAATTTTTCTCTTGTGAGTTCAACAACTTTACAGTGCAACACTATAGGCCTACAACCATAATAGTTCAGAATGGAACAATGTCAACATGTCTTCAGTGTGAAATCGCCTGAAAAGGAGAACGTGTTGGTTTTTGCAGACAGGGATGGGGGTCCTCCCATGTCGCTACAGTAGCCCAGAAAGGACAAACCACACCCACACGCTTACTGTTGTTCAAACTATTAGCATGTTGTCCAATATCACAGATCCTTCCGTCACTCTTTCAAGCAACAGGATTGGCGCCTGCACACAGCGCAAAATCTACCCGTGCCTGGTTTACGGACCATGGTATTTCTGTTCTAAATTGGCCAGCCAACTCCCCTGACCTTAGCCCCATAGAAAATCTGTGGGGTATTGTGAAAAGGAAGATGCAGAATGCCAGACCCAACAACGCAGAAGAAAAAACAACGCAGTAATTGAGGCAAAAGGAGCTCCAACCAAGTATTGAGTATTGTACATGCTCATATTTTTCATTTTCATACTTTTCAGTTGGCCAACATTTCTAAAAAATCCCTTTTTTGTATAAGCCTTAAGTAATATTCTAATTTTATGACACACAGAATTTTGGATTTTCATTTGTTGCCACTTCAAACATCAAAATTAAATGAAATAAACATTTGAATGCATCAGTGTGCAATGAATAAATATAATGTACAAGTTGCACCTTTTGAATGCAATTACTGAAATAAATCAAGTTTTTCAAAATATTCTAATTTACTGGCTTTTACCTGTATTTCCTTGTTTTAACAGAATGGAAAAATACATATCTAATGTTGGATAACTGACCCATCCAGGTACTGACTTTGTTCCACAGCTGTGGAATGCAAATTATCTCAAAACCGTGCTAATGATTCAACTAATCAGCCTACTTTATTTTTAATGTGGCACTGCAGACAATTGACACATTCAATTTAAATCTGATATATTTACATTTTATACAAGTAGTCAGAATGCAATAACCTCTTAAAAAAAAAAAACACAGTATATAAAAGCAAAGGAAAAAAGAAAAATTAAACATCAGGTTTAAAATTCAGGGGTATTTGTGGTAAAACATTATATAAAAACACCATCATCTTGTCCAGTTCATGTTCTAGTCGAATGCAAACATGTTAAATAAAACAAGATAATTGCTTACTATTTGGTCAGTGCAGAAAAGGCAACAAGTCATTTGGTCCAATTCTCACCGTCTTTCACAGCAGTAAACAATCCTGGTGAAAGTACACGCTTACAATCATAACGATACACAACTAACGGCACATGGTGTAAGATTGTGACACAGTAAGCATGAGAACAAGCAGAGAGGCGAATAATTAAGAAACAAACCGAAGCAACATACAGATGCCAGATTAGCAGGCATAAGGTGTATTTATTGGGCGGAGAGCCTCTAGCGACACCTTCAGTTCGCAGGGCTCAGTCTGTGGCGGGGGTGTCTGTCCCCCCACAGTGATGTCCAACTCATTCCAGTCAATGGACCCCTGCTAAAGCTCCATTGACGTCTACTTAAAGTTTCGTCTGTGGCCAACACTTGTTGTCATTTGAGAAGAGCTGCAGCCGCCTCACAGATACAAGACACAGCCTTCTCGACATCCTCCTCTGTCTGTTGGATGGTGACCACCACCCGGATGCTGAGGACATACGGGTGGAGCAGTCAGACTGTGTCCCGGCTCAACATTTCCAAAGAACAACCCTCACTGGACTTTACACGTTCTGCATTACCCAGTTCAATGTCGGAACACTTTGATCTCATACTGAAGAATTACCACCAATTATCTTCCTTTGCAATACAAGTTGAAAAATTAATAACGAAAAGAACTTTGTGAGAGCAGAACACGTATGCAAGAAAGTCCTGGGAAACGCTGCACTTTGTTGACTATAACATGTTGTGTCAACTGACCAATGAAGTCAAAGCGTTACCTTGGTGAGGGGAGAAAACGCTCCTCCTTCTCCAGGTAGCGAGCAAGGGTCAGGGCCACGCGTCGCTCCAGACACTGACGAGAAACAATATGGAGATGACTATGACACACCAAATAATAATCTCTTGTCAATTCCCAGCTGTTTGAGGGAGAATTTTGAAGCATGGTACCAAACACATTTAATCTGTAATTCAAAGCTACAGAACAGCACTAATGAAGAGAGACATTCCTTTAACTTGCCATTTGAGTCTATTAATGCTGAAGACGTGCAAGATTAGTTTTCGCAGTGCTGATGAGAGGGCCCTGGGACAGAGGATGTTGTATGGGGACACATTGTAAAGCCCTCCGAGGCTCTTTTAAAAAAAATTATGGCTTATATGAAATAAATTAAATTGAACCAAAGCAGACTTACATAATCTACAATTGTGCGCAGCAGCTGCATGTCAGAGTCTCTGGAGCCGGAGCTTCTCTCCAGCTGGAGGTGAAGAGCAGGCGCAAACCGCACCCCAACTAACTTCAGACCTGGAATTCTGTCACACATCAGGGAAATACATAATTTATGGTAAGAGACTTTAAAGGGCATCTATCCACCAGACCGTTTCATAGTGAATTCATGCGTGTGGTGTCCCTGCTACTTCTGAGGGCTTCATGTACTAACGCTTTCGTGGTCCACTTCAGCTGTATTTGTTTCGCAGGTACATACGAACATGCCACACTGAGGTGAAAGCGCAGACTGCCTGACGCAGGAACCGAAAATGGCAAACTTTGCTGTTCCGTGTCATGCATTTGCATTCAGGGGAGGGTTAAGGGGAGGAGCTGAGAGGGGATGTGTGAAGTGTGCCTAATTATATATTTACAGGTATGTACAGACACCACCTGTGAAATCGCCTGTTTTGCAGTGAAAATTCTCTACCTCTTGAAAGCTGGTGTAAACCAGCATGCGCGTTTCCTCATACATGCCTCCATATAAAATGACGGTTACTGGCAGAAATCAAAGATGACATTGCATGTCCCACTCAGCATTCACGCCCCATCCAGCAGTTGTTAAACTCCTCACTACATTACAATTATTGGCCTCAGGATCATTTCAGTCATAGCATCAGCAGGGGGAATGTCGCAGTACTTCACACTTTGTCAATACATACATTTCCCCGCCACTGATGCCAAAATATAAAATAAATAATAAAATATCACAGCATGCGCTTTCTGCGGGTTGGCCATTGCGCCGACAATGCTACATTTGCAACCAACCCTCCATGCCATCCTGTGTTCTACAAAGGAACCTTCCCATACTACTAAACTGCATTCGCAATTTAGTTTGGAGACAGGAGTAGTTCCTTGTTGCAATATAGATGCCTA
Organism: Apeltes quadracus; assembly: GCA_021346845.1. Taxonomy (NCBI): domain Eukaryota; kingdom Metazoa; phylum Chordata; class Actinopteri; order Perciformes; family Gasterosteidae; genus Apeltes; species Apeltes quadracus. The sequence continues at coordinate 10,488,822 of CM037930.1, read as the reverse complement.
GGCTTAATACACATCATAGTATGTTTGTCTAATTATTGAAGTTACAAAAGTAAGGTAGAACAAGTAAATGTTGACTGGGGATCGACACCGGAACCTTCTTTCTGGGAGGCGTTAGCCACAAGACAGCCTCAGGGCAGCTACATTTATGACCACAATTCCTGACTAAGTGCATACTTTGCTCTCCTGGATGCACACAATATTCTGTTGTACCACATTCATCCCAGTCTGGGATTCCACCTTTAGTCTTAGGTATCAATCTACTTTTTCAGTCCAGATACCAGCCCATGGGTTTTGGGTTAGCTATGCTATGCACCTGTGTAAAGAGACTTTATGTGTAAAGATGTACAACTTCAATAATATTTTTTCTAGCCAAGTCAAATACAAACACAGATCTGAATGTAAAGAATTATTACTCATTACAATGACATCCAATACTAGATGGGTCTATTGTCACAGATACCCAACAGACCAAAAACTGATAGAAATGCACCAATACCAACAGTTCTACGTAGCTTTAACACCAGCAGCTCGAATGGACTTCAGACTAATTAACTCAACCTAGAGTCACAGACTCCTTCAACCAGGTACATGTGAACTTACCCCTGTAAAGCATTGTAAATGTGTTGGCACTTGTCCCTGAGGATGGTGAAAATATCTGCAACAGACAAAGCCACGGGTGAGTAGACAAAATTGCTTCTATTCACATGTACATGAAAGCTCTGGAAAGCTCGTCAACACTGGGTGCACAATAATTAGGCAAGTGTGGATTTTGACCATCTCTTCATTTGTATGCATATTTCTTTCCAACTCTTCATATTTATTTAACTCCAAGCAGTTTAAACTTTGGATTTAAGCATATCCGGTAATGTGTATTTGTGTAATGAGGGAAGGTGTGGCCTAAGGAGATCACCTTAAATAAGTAATTATTAGGCAGATTCTTTTCCTCAGGAAAAATGGGCCGAAAAAAGTTTTTAAAAAAATGTAAAAAGTCTTCCAGAGGGAAGCAACACTTCCGTTGAAATTTTGGACGTGTAAATCTATAAATATAAAAAGTGCTTTTGAACAAAGTGCTTTGCACAAATGGAAAAGGTGCAGAGAGAGGAGAAAGCAACTGAAAGCGGACCGGGTACCTGGGTCCTCCTCCATGATGTTGAGGGCCTCGATGGCGGCAGCAGCCAGCATGGGAGGCAGGGAGGCAGAGAAACAGTAGCCCTGGCCCGACAAACGCTGCCCATCGAGAGAAGACAAGGACTTTTTACTGAATCATATCCAGTTAAATAACAATACCTACAGATAGTTGTTTCTTCTTTGACTTTGGGTCTGAGTGTTTCATTTCATCCTGTTGAAACAATTCGCACAGCACCCACTAGGAACCCCATGAAGAGTTCAGAGGTCAGGACATTACTTCCTAGCTGAGACTTCATAAGGGAAGTTGTCTGCTGGAGTCTGTTCACACCTCCTTCAAATCTATTTGGGATACTTCTTATAAGGCCCCAGAGGACTGGTTTAAATGGTACACCGTATTAAAAAGCAATAGACCATCCAGAGACAATCCGAGAGACCCACACATGCACCATTGTCTGATAACAAATAAAGTAATAAAAGAGTGTTCTCCTCCCTCCATCTGAACGTTAAGCAGGCAAGTGAAAATGTGGCATTTATTCAACTTAAATAAACCGAAGCTGGGAGGATTTTACCTGGTGGTCGATCACAAAGGAACGTCCACAGCAGAAGCCTCCGATAGAGGCCACAGCATTCTCCATGTTGGCGCTAATTAGGTCAATGTCATCAATCTGCATTTTAAGGAAATAGCAACATATTACCCACGGTGGCCACATAAATATATGCAATATGGAAAAATCCCTGTTACATTAATTTTTCCTTTTACAATTGTCCACTCTGCCCCGATGGACGCTAGCAGACATGTGCCCTCATACACAGGCGAGCACACTCCCACCTGATTGGCCGGCCAGTCCATCCACCCAAAAGCTGTAAATCTAGGGGAACACTGAAACGCAACTTTGGGCAAGTAGATTGAGAGCCACTTGAATCGTCACATTAGTCCTTTATGTTTATTAGGAAAGTTTAGTATATTAAACCTATTATTTATAGTATTACAATTCTTGCACTACACTCTCATTGGAAGCGATGAATTTTATCAGCAGCTGCTGGTGAGAGTCTGAACAAAACAATGTCAAAAATAGAAAAACTCACATCTTTCACTGTGCCGGTACAAAGCATGTGGTACTGTAAAGGGGAGTGAACTCACATTGACCCCAAAGTGTTCCGTGACTCCTCGGCCATGTTCTCCCAACACACCAAAAGACATGCTCTCTTCCAGGAAGATCCGCACCTTGTACTTGTACTTCATCTTCACCTGCGGGTTTCCATAAAAGACTCAATGAGCAATAGAGTGGAGGCATGTAAGAATTAGGGTTGTTACAATCCCAAAATTATGACTTCAATACAATACCTGCCATAAATATCCTGATACCCAACACCATATGATACCACAAATACCATACTGGTATATTGATCCATTATATTAACAAATAAAACCTACAGCAAGACATTAATGAAAACAACATCAGTGTTTCCCCCACCATTATAACAGCCCCCACACCCCCTGAAATTATCCCCCGCCTCGCTGAAAAGAAAAAAACAATGTTTGAAGCGCTCACGACGCAAAAATGTCACGTCACGAGCAAACAAAGTACTCCCGCCACCCCCCGGGCAGCCAAACCATCTGCCCCCTGAAGTTATAAACCATGGGGAAACACTGGACATAGTGGCATCATAGCATTGATTATACACGGCTATGTAATGTACTTCTCACATCTCACTTGTGGCATCGTCAGCCAGAGCGTGTGCACGTGAGGCCAGGTCTCGTCTGCAGCCCCGACTCAGTCAGTTAATGCGTGCAGGTAGCATGACGCACTGTATGTATCAATGAAGTATCAATACAAAAAACATGCAAAATCATATTGTTTTTAACACACAAGTACTGCGGTGCCTTTATAGTATAATAGATACATATTTAATGTTACTTAATGAGTAATGCAGCAGCCGCTCAGGCAGCAACATTGCTATCTGTAGTTGCTTTCTTCATCTTGTGTCTTGACCGCTCATTTTTGAAAAGATGACTTTTAGTCTTTGGCCGTTTCTTTTTTAGTGTTCATTATGAAACTACAGTCTAGAACAGGGGTGTCAAAGTCATTTCATTTCCGGGCCGGATACTGGCCACGTCGAACGCGGGCCACTGACAATCCGCCGGTAATAGCCGCCGGTTCACTGGCGCGTCAGTCACCCTGCGGGCTGCACTGGACAGGCAGGCCGGATGTGGCTTACATACACACAGAGCAGTTGGACCGGTGTACCTAATAAAGTGGAGTGGAGTGTAATGTAATGTAATTATGTGCATGTGTGTGTGTGTGTGTGTATATTATATATATATATATAAAATGATATTTATATATGTGTACATGACAATGTACAATTCATGGGATTAGTTTGGAGGATAATAAGCAGCCTTTCTATTTACCAGTTCTGGCAGAGGACAGATGTCCGCAGTGTTGATGTACAGACCCTCTACAAGAATAAACTTCCGCGTCACTCTGGCTTTACGAGGATTCTGCCACAGAAACAAACTTCTTATTATTTCATGAGACTTTTGACAAACAGCAAGAGGAATACATATGGGAAACAGGATTATCAGAATACTTGCTCAAACAGTACAGGCTACATGTGCAAGAATGTAAACACTAGACAAAGGGACATTGCAAGGCCTGAAGCCCCTGAACTCACCTTCTGGTCCTCCAGCTCCTGCTCGCTGAGCAGCCTCTCCAGATCCTCCATGTTATTGTGTTTGAAGTATTTGATGAAGCTGCGAGACGCTTGAAGACCCTTCTGGATGGCGAAGCAGGCCGCTTCGTCCCTGAACACAGGGAGAGAGACACAAAGCTAAAAGTACAACAAGTCAGATGGGTTTCCCTACCATTAAAAGGGGGGGGGGGGGGGGGCAGAGGTGTAAACACTGCATATGCATACCATTAGGCCAAGAGGACACATTAGAGGTGTCCTTCTCACGCTCCCTAGAAAACAATTCTTAAGTATAAATTACATATTGCTCTTTACGAGTCAGCACTTACACAAAGATGATGTCCCCCCTCTTGGAGTAGGCAGGGATGGCACTGGCAATGGTTGCAAAGCCATAAGAATAGATAATGGCTTCTTCGGTTTTCATGAATTTGGCCAGACGACTCTCCAGCTCCAGGTGAACATCTGGAGAACAGAAATAAGACCGCTAAGACGCTACACCCGCACTGACCGTCACACCCATTTCCCCTGAACATGTAGTTTTTATGTCCCGATGACCCGTGGAAAGTGCAGTTCTGACTCTCTGCCCATTGATTGAGATAGGAGGGTAGTCTTGTTATAGCTGCCCGGAGGCATTGCAAAGATGGCGGCGAGTGGCACGACTTGCCTAAAAGGACTTTGACAATGATCACCAAACCCCATTGAGATGGTCTGGATGAGTTGGACCACAGAAGTGCTCAGCACCTCTGGAGACTCCTTCAAAACCATTCCAGCTGGTTCAAAGAATGCCAATAGTGTGCAAAGTAGGGGTGTAACGATCCATCTATTACATTGATGCATCAATTTATATTCCTCCGATCCAACTACATCAACCTGTACTCGGCGAGATGGCCTTATGGACGACATATATTGATCCAACATCGTTTTAAAATGTAATAAATCGATTGCATCAATACTAGGAAATAACCCATTGGATTTAAACACATCAGACTTTTTTCTTAGCACTTTTAATGATAAAGGTTGTCACGGACTGAGCCGTGACGTGCTCACGCAGTATGCCGGTAACCCACCGCCGTCCCGAGCCCCGATTCAACTTCCGGGTTTCACGGAAAAGCCGACAGGATGGTCCACAGGGGTTGAAATAGAGGGGTTTTGCGGTGATAGGTAGGGGGAAACCATTATTGCAGGGGTGTTTTTTGTGTACATCATGATTACGGGTTTTTTTTCTGCTACAGCAGTGTTTGCACTTTATTCAAATAAAATGTGAATGCATTTGCCATTCATTATTGTTTACTTGTTTATTTATATTTCATAATTAATTGATACCTGATTTCATTACAAGAAACAACAGGAATGTAGGAAATTTATTTCAGTCACACTGGTGGAATTTTTGGCTAAAAAGTTACTGAATCGATTTCAAGTCACTGAATCGTTTCGGATAGTATCGTTGATACTATAGTATCGTTGACCTTGAATCGTATCGACAACCGCGAATCGTAATACAAAACGAATCGTTAGACCCCTAGTGCAAAGCTGTCAAAGCAAAAGATGGCTACTTTGAAGGATGTGTTCATAGTTTTGATGTATTTAACATCTACAACAAAGAAAAAATAGAAACCATGTATGAGAAGGTATTTTTTAAAAGAAGCATACACAAGGACAGCTAGGTGTTATCTTCCTATTTTAAAAAAACTTGTCGTAACAACAGCAGCAGCAGCAGCAGCAGCTTCCGGCTGAAAGTAGCCAGTTAAGACGTAACACACAGCTGAGCGTACTGTTAACTGGGTTCATTTGCAAGAAACCTCTGAAGGACATTTTTCAGACGCAAGTTTCACTCACCAAACGTTCCATAGAAGCCCCTGGGACCACAAGTGCCAACACCATATTTCTTCAGTGATGCCAAAGCTTTTTGCTGTAAGGACGATAACAAAAATGAGAACTGATACCACTCAGTAAAACTCAATAGCAGCCTGTTGAAATGGAGGTAGCAATGGCCTAAATAATGACTACCAACCTTAACCCGCTCATTGTCCAGGAGACCCAGGAAGTTAAATGAAGCAAAGTTGATGCACTCTTTTCCATTAATTGTGATTTTGTGGCTTGGAGGTCTGTAATGGAACACAGCGTTTAGCTTCCTGTAACACCCTGCAGCAGTGTGTGGAGTTCAGAGCAACATAATCACTGAGGTCTTTACTTCAACTAACGTAAAGATGCTCTTTACAGGGAGGCTTAATATTAATATAAAATTGTCAATTTGAACGACGACCATCTAGATCAGGGGTGTCCAAACTACGGTCCCGCCATCCATTTTTAATTGGCCCTCATCAAAGTCTAAAAATATAATGGACTATGTCCACTGGAAGGGTTCATGGCGGCCTTCTCGAGGTGCCATATGCGGCTGCAGTCCGACTCTTTGACGTGGCCTTTGGAGGGCGCAGGGAGAACGGCCAGCAGACCGCGACTGGAGCAAACCTGGGGCGAGTAGGGACTGTGGCGCTGGCTGGACAAGGGGTGTCGAGCACGTGGACTGTATAGTGGCTCTCACTGATCATCTCAACACACTAAATAAGAGACTACATGGAAAAGAGCAGGTTTCCATGCGATATTGCCGAGTTCAACTGTGAAACTTCAACGTAGCGCACGTCCCCACACTGACCGGAATCAGACGCGCGTTTCCAAACGGAAAGCTCTCTGCTGAAATGTGAGAATATTTATCTGTGAACACATCTCTCATTAAGGATTCAATCAGCGCTTCCAAGACATTGAGCAGGAAATCACACGGCTCCGTTTTCAATGATGCAGAAGTGATTAGAACTGATCAAAATTCAGTGCGACGATTCTCTGAAGAATTAGCATCAGCTTCTCTCCCTCGGTGAATCCTACCGAAGTTTGGAAAAGTTTCCTGTGACGAGACGCCACACAAAACAAATGATGTGTCTATTCGCCGAACAGACACATTCGTTCTTTTAATGCTGAACAGACTGAGAACCAAAATGACCGACAGCGTCTCCGCGACGTCCTTCACATCTCAACCACCAAACCTGCCAGCTGTCCTTCCGACTAAAGCGCAGCATCACTGCTCCCACTGAGCCAACATTCTTCCCATTACAGGGGAGTTAAAAACATACTTGTCAATAAGCCCAATTACTTAATACATTCAGTGAATTAAAGTTGATGACAATTTTTAAACAAACATTTCTCTTGTCTGTCCCGTCATTACAGGACAATGAAGGGGATCAGCTCAACAAGAACCAATCTGAGGCTCCCTGCAAAACATCCTGCCAACCTTTTTGTAAATGTAGATGGAGAGCTATGATGGAGGCTAAATAGAGGGTCCTTGGCTTCAGACAACATTGGAAAGCTGTGACCTGAGCGTCTCACCCTGTGACAACATCATAACTGAGGGACGGATGGTCTTTAGAAACAGGAGGAACAAGTGGCTCCGGCTGCCACTCCTCAATGAGGTCCTCCTTCTCCTGCAACACATGACAGCGGTTTGGTGACTGACAGACTCCTGCCTGCGCATACACGAGTGCGCGTACACACACACAGCATACCTTCTCTGTGAGTTTATACGTCTCATGAAGTTTGTAGGTCTTGGAGAACAGAAGTCTGATTATCCACAGGATAAGGATCCCCTCCAGGATCAGATGGTAAGCGGGGGCCTGAGAGAGGGATTAGGAATATGTTGCTGTCAGGTTGGTGAATGTGTTTAACGTTGGCCAATTTATATAACCATAAAGGACAGTCACACAAGGCAGTATTCTGGCAGCATTTGGGCAACGCCAGGTCAGGTCGAATCAGAACCTCCCCCCCCCCACCCCCGTGCATTACCATTTCAGGATTTACCATACAATTTACTAGGACAGAAAAGGGTTTTGTATTATACAAAAAAGAAGAAATACAAGTGAAATTCAAGGTATTATGCTGTGAGGAAGTGGTACATCCCATTTGGGCAATCAAGTAACAATGAGGATGGATCATGCATGTTCAACCTAATACAGAAACATTAAAGGACACAAGATGGGACGATAAAAGACTGGATTATACTGCTGGTTAATATATCATGTTTATTTTGATTTTGTTAAAGTTTTTTGAAAAAAAAAACCTAAATAAATACATTATTTTACAAATAACTCGGGGGGCAAGGAATGCGTTTTGTTGATTGGGAACATCGGTAAATGTTCTTTAGAGAACCTTGAATCACAGCTACTATGACACATGCAGCCAAGTCTGCAACATTTCCGCATATAATGTGAAGATCTTAAATGTTAAGGTCATTCGTATAAAACGCAGTGTTCCGGAAGCGTTCTCTAGTTCAACTTCGAGCATTGTTAAGGAGTTTCTCACGGGACACCGCGGTATGGGAAAAAGCTACAGAATTACTACTGAGCTGGTAATTTTCTTAAGGATACGTATGTAGACCCTTAAAAACTCAAACGCCGTAAAAAAGATTGAATACACATAACGTTATACAAGTAACGTTAAGTTACATCACATCTCGCCAATCGTCAAGCTGACTAGACAGTACAGCCAAATGTTCAGACTCAGAATACTACAATTACAAACAGAGCTTTACTATTCTTCTAGGCGTAAACCCTACAGTTAGTCGAATAAGAACACGTTTGATACTTTTGTGGAAAGCTACAGAAGAAGCTAACGCGTTTCAGATGACATCCTGCTTCCTTGTTCCCCTGCCTCCTCTCGCTCACTGGTCGGTAACGCGTGGAGCGGATAAAACACGACACCCAATTGGCTGAGAGGTTATCAAACGCCCTCCCCGAGCCGCGGGTAGTTCCTGAAGGAGAAGTTTGCCATAAACACTCTGAAAACTAAATTACAATCATCGACGAGTAGCGAAACATACGAGAAATGCACGTGTGAACACCAGTATCCAGCCAACAGAGTTGCACAACAGAGAAACTTGCCTCGTAAAACGCTTGAACCATTTCCACCAACACCCATTGCTGTCCGGACGCCATGTTGATCTCCTCTCAGTTACGTCAGCAATGCTGCATTTACGTCCAACACGAGAAATACAAGACCGCTCCGGTGCACATTTTCTCGTCCTTTAGTGAGAGACCATACAAACTCAACTCACACGTAAATATAAAAGATAAAATTAGTTTTTATGAAAAAAGAGGAGGGATGGCAAAGATGGAAAAGGGAAACTGGTGACAAACACAAAGGAAGTACATCCTGCTAGGTTTTATACCGAACTTTATAAATCATAGGCTGATCCAAAAATAGGAAGCTATGTGAAATTCTTTAAAAAAATTACATTACCAGAAATTCTAAAGGATCAAAAGAATTATTTGGACAGCCTATAATGGTGGAACGGTTAAAAGGGCCTTAATGAAGCCTGGAAAATCGCCTGGGTTTTGAGGATTCCCCTCAGAGTACACTGCAGTAGGAGGTAGCGCAAATCGTGGCAACTCGCTGAGGCACCTGTTGCAGGTTGCAATGCCGCGGCGAACAGTGTTGGGCAAGTTACTTCAAAAACGTATTACACTGTTTACTGTATTACTTGTGTTGGGATTTCCTATCCCCCCGAGTTGGTTGATGAGAAGAATCCAATACGGCACTCAATTAAAGTTAAAAAAGTTAACATTTTATTTAGAAGAGATAAAGTGCTACATGAGCAATCCTCCGCAGGTATACCTGGAGACCTGAAACACGCTTCGCAAGCTGTCCCTCTCAGAGTCCGTCCGCTGTCTGACTCTGCTCTTTTTTTAGAACCTCTCTTGTCCTTGAACGTTGGTTCAACCCAGTTCATCCTTCTGTAACATTCTGCCTTCCCCGAACAATGAGTGCCTGGTACTCCTTCACGTAGCCTTCGGCCTTGCCCTGAAAATGGGTTCAAACTGGCTCTCCCTTTGGCCACACGTGCGCTATCTCAGATAATATTTTATCTTCATTTTTCCTGTGCTCTCCCTTCCACAATTCACATTGTCTGCCTTATATGGTCTCATCCGGTCACACCATCTTTTCTACAAGTCAAAAGATTATAAAAAAACACACAAACAGAAACCCACATCTCACACTTGTTACTGTCATTTCAAAGTAATTTGTTACATTATAATATTACTGTCTCTGAATTGTAAGGCATCACACTACTACTGCATTACTTTTAAGTTACTTTCACCAAAACAACTGGAAATATACATATTCTAAATGTAGCTTATTATGCTCCATGCAGCTCATTACACATCCAGTACAGGGCTGAGCTATGTTTAAAGCTAACAACAGAAGAATGTAATAGGTGCAGTGGTTTTTTGTTTTGGTTTATGTTATGTTTAGGTTATGGTTGTTATTGTTTTTATTATATAATATAGCGGCTAAATGCACAATAAAAACAATCCAAAAGAGTTAGGTAAAGTTAGCAAGATATTGACAGATTCAGACTTCACGGTTCAATAGCTCGTCGGCGAAACAACGTTAAAACACAAACGACACCTCTCTGAATATGGAAGACCAAAAATGACTAAGTATAAAAATGATGAAGTATAAATAAATAAATGAATAAATGTTTAAATAAATGAATAAATGCATGAATAAATACATGAATAAATGTGTCAGAATGCATTGGACTCTATGAGGCTTCACCCCCTAAAGTCCACTTTCCTCAGGATATAATTTTTTGTCAAGCAATTTGAAACTTGCATTCAAAAGGCCAGCTGCTATTTGAGGTAAATTTCGACAGAAGGTCCTCCTAAACTTTATATTTCTGATTCTGCTTTAGCTTCAGCTGCCATCAAACGGGGTCTCTGGTCGTAATCGGTCGCAATCCGTCACTGACCAATCAGCATTCATTAGCAGAATGCTAGCGTGTTTCGGCCAACAACGGCCCAACCTGTAAGAAATCGAAAGGACATAAGCACTCATTCATTCGACTTTTGGCCTATAATCTATATTGAACTTGCGGAATCAACAATAAAATCTACGTTGATTCAACGACAAGCAGGAGAAAGAGGTAAATTTAGCCGTCTAGCTCCATAGAGTCCAATACGATCTGCACTCGCCTGCGATCAGCTCCAGTGGAATTTAACGGAACTGCAACCAAGATCGATACAATGGGCCCGAATAGGGAGTGTCAAAGCTCTCCCTAGAAGGCTCTGGATTGGTCTGCTTACTACATCCTTGCCAGAGTCTCGGATTTCCGGTTTCATAGCGTAATTCCGCCATTATTAAAACAAATATATTTTACGAGTTGGTTACTGCTGGTTCCCCCTCGGGGTGTACCATTTGGCTCTGAGCCACCACTGCACCGGTCTCATACACAGCAGGCCGCAGGGAATCACATTGGATGCAGCTGCCAGCAGGCCGAACAGTCTCTAAAACTGTCTGACAGCGAACGTGCCCGCACTGTGGTCGAGTCCCAGATCACGTCCAGGAAAGTGGTCCTATGCAGCGGGGACAATACACTTTTCCTGGCGCTGAGTCTCAATCCCAGACGGTTGATGTGCGTGAGAACGACATCTCGATGACCGCTAGCTGCTCCGACGGGCCCAAAATCATCCAGTCATCGATATAGTTTTACAATGCGGATACCCTGGAGATGCAGTGGCAGCAGGGCTGCATCCACGCATTTCTTAAACATACGAGGAGAGAGAGCTAGGCCGAACGGAAGAACCTGATACTGGTAAGGAGGATGCTGCAGTACGTAATAAGGTAAGAATGTCAAATGAGTTTTTTCTGATTTCATGTATCTTTTAAAAAGTGGCTGTATATCGCTTTGCAAATGTACGTAATATTTACTGAGGGTAACTTTGATTAACTTTTTACACGGTTGCCGTGGAATAAACTCTTCACTACATCAGATCATTTGCAACCCCATTACTGGATAAAAGTTGAAGGGTCCGATTTGACAGATTTAATTAAGCACAATTGCATCCGTTTGACCCTTATGATAGTGCTGCATTCATAAACCCAACAAGTGAAATATTTTTAACTTAAAATATAAATTTCATGTAAAAGGGATATGAGAGATGTCTCTAGGCAGCAGGTTCAAGTTAAAGCTCTAGTTATATTTCATTTATTTCTACAGCACAAAGCTGGGTTCAGTTTAACACATGAACCCACATTCTCTTAAAATAATCTCAATTTTAAACGGCATTTTACCACAAATCCAAATCGACTTGTGATCAACGTGTACTATTTGTACTGTGAGTCAAGTCACATTGCTTTTGTTGTCTCTTCTGACTTTTGTCTTATTGTTTTTGATGACCAGTGTCCACGACCTATGAACTCCTATAAACTCCTCTAGAGGACAACGATTTGGATGAAACTGGAACACTGGATAATAAATGGTGGTGGGACATTTGAATGTAAGTGACAGTTGTCGTTATTTGTTTGATTATTTACAAGCGTACAGTTTTAAACTGTGATCAGCTGAAATTCTAACAGTGCTAACCCCCATCAGGATAGAACGGGTCTGGAGAGATGTTTACGCCGTACTTGATCTCTACTCCATCTTTACCTTCAGGGAGAAGGCCTTTATCAATCCAGCGAAATTCATCTCTATACTCTGCACTTCTACTTTGTTCCTCGGTACGCAGGCCCTGCGTACCGAGGAACATTCCAGTGCCAATGTGCACCGAGGGAAACCAGTCCCGCTGCCACCTCGGAGACCCAATGCAGGTGTGAATTCATTTTATTTTTTATATGACCCTATTTTCCTACATGGGCACCGTATCTAACAGTACACTACGTTTTGAATAATGTGGGGAAGATTCATTCCAAAGTGCACGAATCAGAAGCATGATGTAACTAACAGAGAGGCCTGTACATTTTTAGTCTGCATATCATGGGCACTTGCTAAAATGTTGTGATCAAACAAGTGTTTTAGAGTGATGATTATACATCCTACTTCTCTGTTCCCTATATATTAATTCATCGGCTCTCTGTGATTGTAAGCCATCTCTTTCTGGTGCCATAGCTGTTCATGTTCATCCAGAATCCTATGAAGTTATAAAACAAGTGATATTTCCAACAAGATTCTAAAAAATAAATAACTAACTGAAAATGACTCAGTTCTGTAGAAATGTTTACCATAAGAACTTAAACATTACTTTTGGCTGAACAGACCCTTTAACCTGAACCCCTTAACTGCAGGTCCACATGGAGGTTGGAGTTGACTGGACTGGGCCATGTGGTCATCGTCAGCCTGGTGTTCTGGTCCCTGAAGTTCAGCTGCAAAGCTGAAGGCCCCCTGTCCAATGCATTGGATGTCTTTGTACAAACTGTATGCTTAATATCAGACACGCTACAGTAAATGCCTGTGTCCAGCATGACGCAGGGGGAAGTTAAATAAATGCTCTGATTAGGCATTAGATTTGAAATCATTGTTGTATTGCGTTCTTATTACCCAAACTCCTTTCTGTTTCACATGAGTAAAAAGATCAACACAAGTGAAAATAATGCTAATGACAGCACTAATATACATGTATAAATTAAAAAAAACAGGATTTACTGCTTTTCAACATACATATGAGCATATTTGCAGCAACAGATCACATTTGTCTTCCTTCTCTGTACAATGGATTTACCAAACCAGTGGTGAAGTCTACACCACTGGTTTGGTAAATCCATACGCCGTATACCCACTAGAAAAGTCAAGGTTTTCTATAAACCCACCAACAAAAGCGCGATGATGCGTAACAACATCGTTGTGACAGAACGTTCTCAACGTTCAATGTCATTAATGAATTCACCCCGTCTGAAGGCAGTGACGGCACGCATGAGGGGTCCACCGCGGGAGATGACCAAGACTAAAGCGATCCTCGCTTTCTCCTAACTAACGCAGGGCTCTCATCTCGGTCTTTAGTCACGCACTCCCGACGCACATCTAATTTCTGTCCGAGCCGCGTTGGTCCCAATTCAACCTGCCGGTGGCCGCAGCGTATCATCCGCGGTTGGTTCGCGGTTCTCAGTGCTGCAAAAACATAAAGCGTTAAACGCCAGATGGCTGTCTAACAGTTTAATACAACGTTAGTATGTTGGCACATTGAACAACATCATTTGGGAAACGTTAGCTAAACAACTGCTGTTGTTACGCTGCCTACACGTTAAACAGGAACTGGAAGCTGCTCAGTCACGTCCCACTCGGTCGAAGCCATGCCCTGCTAGAAACAGGAGCGATGTGCTGGGGATCGATTGCTTTTGTGTGCTCCTCTACTTGACCAATCCGGATCAAGAATGAGGTTCGACCTGCCTAAGCTCATTTACATACATACATACTCATCTACAACAAGTACAAGGCCATGGATATATGCCATGATTTTGTATGTTCTAGCATTCACAACAGTGGAGTTATTGAACGATATTTGCACTAAATATTGATATAAAATACTTAAAAGCTATTCTCAACCAAAGGAAAGAGTGTAGTACAACAAGTACAAGCCCATGGATATAAGGTATGATTTTGGTGGTTCCAGCTTTCATGGTAGTGAAAGTTATTGATTTTTTCTGTAACGTGTTTTTCCGCATTGCACTTTGCAGACGGTCCCTGCGCACTTGGCTCACGGGCGGCCTCGTTAAGATCAATGTGATTTGTACAGTTCCTGCACTAGTCCGTATTGGTCAAATTATAGGTTATTTGGGTTGTAGCTGGTTGTCGACAGAACTACGGTTACAGGGAGATGTTGTTTATGTTTTAACGTCGTTTCGCTGACGAGCTATTGAACCGCGAAGTCTGAATCTGTCAATATCTTGCTAACTTTACCTAACTTAAAGTAAAAAACATCCTGGGTGGCGCTATGGCAAAGATTACAAATGATCGTATGGATGTCAACAGAGAAAGGTCTCACATATGAGAATTACGGAGCCGATTCGATTACAAATGGCCGACGTAAAATAGCTTCAATTCATGGCAAATTGTGGCATTTTGCCGAAGCACTGGTGCAGCTCGTCCATTGGTAGAGTGGCTGGTGTCGTCATATTGTGTAGAAGACTCCCGCATGTCCGCGCGTGGAGGAGGAGGAGGAGACGGTCCTCTCTTCGGGACACATCAGAAAACTGCGTTCAGTGACTTCCGCTCACTGTTTTTTCTTCCTTTGAAATCACTGGAGCAAAGGGGGATCTATGAGACAAGACAAGAGCCTGGTTCTCAAAGAAGTAAGGTAAAGTTCACTGTATAACAGTCAGCGGATCTCTTTATGCTTTCATATCACCAGCGCGCAGGGAATGTACATCCATCCTTAAATGTAGTTCTTATCAAAGACTGGTATGACTGACTTAGCTTTCTGCCGTCGGGAGAAATTCTGCTACAAACAGAGAACGTTGTGTTGTATTAATTGTGGAACATGACATTGTGCCAGCTCGTTGAGCTCAGTCTTTACTGTACAACGACGTGATTGTCAGATGACAGAGGATGTTGTTTATATATTGTAACATTTGTATTCCAAATAAATGGAATTGAACTGAAGTGAAATGGAAAAGTGTGAAAGTCTAAATATAATATACATCTAAAATTTATTATGCATTATATTATTATTGTAAAGCAATGGGCAGAAGGGTATGGAACTATTATTTAATGTGGGTTATCGTGATTAGTGCTAAATAGCATTTCCGTTGTGTCTCGTTTAGTTGACATGTTACAGGAGCAATGCATGTGAGACTTTGACTCACGGCAAGGGTGATTTCATCCTCTCAACAGCGTCCCAGAGCAGTAGAATCTCTTTTCTTTTTGGATAACAAGTCAAATGGTACAGAACGCAGAAAAATTGAATCATTTTCCAGAGAAAGGTAATAGTAAACTGTAAATCAACTGTAAATGTAAAAACTGCATTTTAAGCTACGGTACCGGAGGGATTTATTATTGTGTTTGGGGGAAGAAATTGTGTGTGAGTCGGCATAATGTGTAATTATGCATTACACAAATTAAAAACACTTATTATATATTTTGCATAAAAACATGAAAGCCGACCCAGCTAATTAAAAAAAAAAACTGTGCTTACGCTGCTGCAAAGTTGGATCTCCGGCAAATAGTCTGTGCATTGATCAGATCTAAGGGGCCTGATTCAAGTGCTAATCTCATATTCAAATCGGCTATCGTAGTCCTAATTTATAGTTAACTAACATCATGGCTTGTTCTAAATTCAGTAATAGGCATGTATTTTTTAATCAGAGCTCTCAAATAAGAACTATTGCTGGGCAAAGATCAAAAGATTTAACTTAATCGCATTATGCGCAAAAAAATTTACGTCTTCCCGGGTTAGGGCAATACCAGCACACTGCTAATTCACCGGCATTAGCGTCCTTTTACCGACTCTGGTTAAGACAATTATAACTGGCATAGTTAAAACAGTATTTGGCTCAAAACGTAAGAAGCTAACGTTGTTATATTACCTAAAAACATCACACAATCATTTTTATCAGTTGAACAAGCAACCTAACTCAAACAATGATGTGTGCACTAGGCATCTCTTTCCAGCTGTCTCCAGGCTGTTGTGCAGTTGACTGCTTCCTGTGCACGAGCTGAGCGCCTGCTGTTGGAGTCAGTCACAATGCACTTTTGCAGCCAGTTGCATGTTGTTTTTGTGTCATTTTGAGGAACATTGTGGGCATTTTAGCAATTGAGTCCCTCTAAAAAAAGTTGCTTAAAGTGCCAAATATATTTTTTAATAGTTAAATGTCTTTAAAAGTGCCAGACCTTTCTCCATTTTCTCAGTTAATTTGCGCAGCAGTGCCCCTCTCAATGCTCAAAAGAAGAAATGGCATTAACGCCATATGAAATTGTTGTTTGCGTTAATGGATTGCTATGTTAACGCACTAATAAGCCCTGATAAGAACATAGCACTGTCAAAGTGCTACATATATTTTCAATTTATGAGCAACTCACTTACATCAGCTGGGTGAGCTGTGTAGAAACAGCTGCTTGTGGCTCCCTCGCTCTTTGATGGTCCACACATAAATATCTTCTTAAAGTGCACTTTACTTTGCTGCCTTGACTTTACCCTTCTGTCCATAGATTGCTGCTACTTGAAAACGGAACTATGGAACTAAGGACTAAGTTATACTTACAAAAGTAATAGTATTAGTATAGGCTATATTCATACCGCAGGAAAACATTGTTTCCAACTCCAAAGAGCTTACACTCTACTTTGTCAGGCTTGTTTAACAACTATTAGGTCAGCTGTAGACCTTCACTCATCAGCTTCAGCTGTTGTTTTGTCAGGCACAACCAAAAAGCTCCAGTGAGAGATAGCTACTTTTGCTTTAAATGCACATTAAAACCCTAGTTATTTGTTCATGGTGGATCTCCCCTCTTAGCTTGAATGAATAACATTTTTCCAGTCATTCCCAAGTCACAGTATTCCTGGGCATATGGCTATAAAAACAAGACAAGCCTGTGTATTTTTCTCTTAACCCAATTAAGTAAATACAACTTTTATTGTGTTCAGAGGTCCAAAGTCAGTCGGGAGAAAAGAGAAAACTAGCAGACGCTTATGCAGCATCAACGTCAGAGGTCACTAACTGATGGGCCGTGGTCGGGATCCGGACCCAGAAGCCGTACCATCCGGACCCGGACCAAAAGCAAAAAAGACGGTTGTGATTTAAACGTGAGAGCGCAGTATTCGACTGCGCAGCTTTGGTCGTCTTTGCGGTAAGGGCTTAAAGCACAGACCAATAGTATTCGAGTTAAACCAGCCCACGCAATACTACTCGACCAATCAGGTCAAGCAGGACAATGATATTGTCTCAAAACTGACGGGAGAGGTAGTGGCAAATTACAAATAAAAAGATGGAAGGAAGGAGAAGGAAGATAGCAAAATTTGAGAAAAAGACGAGTGAGACGGAGAAAGGGAGAGAAAGGGACGGGTCATGCTTTTCACCCACTTTTTCAAATTGTCCGATCCTTTTTGCTTGATAACGGAGGAGACATGCTATATAATCAGAAATGTATTTGTTAATCTTGTATTATATGCACAGTTATTTTTGCTATTGGAAATGAGCCCGATGACTTTCAGTGTTGCCATCAGGAGGCTCAATGAGCTCCTCCACATGAGGAGAACGGCCCTGATGCATTCAGGCCCAGGTTTAGAGCAGGAAAAACTAGACCTTAATTCTCCCAAAAGAGTAGATACATATATTCTATTCAACTGTTCAATTGTTATAATGTGTTTGGATGTATTATTTATAGGGCTGTCAAAAATAGTGCACTAACGGCGTTAATTAGATGTTTGTCGTCAATTTTTTTAACGCATTTCACGCATGCGCAGTGTGACAAATTATTCAGGTCAGGAATGTGTCCGAAATGCGGTTGTGGTTGGACTATTATAACAAACAAATCCTCCTCCTGGCGACTTTTGTGTCAAAAGTGACAAGAGACAAATCTAGTGACATGCATATAGCATATTTCTCATCATTTAAATAAGTCTCCTGAAGAGTGTAAATCCAAGGGGGGTCAGGACCCCCCCATCTAAGGGTTATCTTCCCCTAGAAATATCATTAAAACAATGTTGTGTATTGTAAATAACATAATAATATATACTTAGAATATCTGTGTAAGAAGTAAAACAACACAAACCCCCCAAAACGCGTTTAGGTTTCTAAACATTTTGAGTCCCCCCGCCCTTGCCTCACAGTGGTTTGGTCCGCTGCCTGCTGCACGTTAGGATCTAACGCGATCTGCACTCACTCTCGTCATATCGGTAGTGACAGGAACGTAGTAAGTAGGCGGTCTAAGGCTATTTTATTCACATTAAACATCGGATGAAGTTTTTATTTTATTTTATTTTATTTTTATTAGAGTAATTAATGAATTAGTCATGACAAAAAAGTCCGCTACGCTAGTGTATTATAATGTTACCCAGCTTGTTTAATAGCTTGTTGGATATGCCCCCACTACAACTAGCAAACGTTATTATTTGTGTCTCCTTCAAAAATTGCTCTTCAGAAATGTTATGTTTATTGTCCCCCCTTACTGTTAGATCAGGGAGAGAGAGAGAGAGAGAGAGAGAGAGAGAGAGAGAGAGAGAGAGGCAGACCGCTCAGCGCACTTTTTTTGAGTTTTACCTGCCAAAACTTTTTATTATTATTTTATTATTTTTTATTTTTTTACCCCTATCACCCGGACACCTCCCGGTTTGTTATTTCTACCGGGAAACGTCGCATATGTGGATTAATCATGATTAATCCACTGAAAACTTTAATCATTTGACAGCCCTAATTATTTATAATTCTCTGAAACTGTCAAGGCTAAATGTGAAGCAAACAAGGGAAACCTCAAGCTTATCTTACCTTATTTTATTTTTTCTGAATTGAAGCACTTTATTAGTATTATTTTTTTTTTTAATGCAGCCCTACTTTTATTTAGTTAACTGAGAGAACATTATCTATGTTTGCAATCACACATATATGTTCAGTTCTCTCCTTTTGTGACAATAAATATTGTCAAAAGAGTTTTAGAATCGCACTGAATTCATTTGATTTGTTAGTCGTGTTGTTGATTAAATGCAAATGTTGCTACAACTCTATTCCTCTAACTGGATCTCTTAATACCCCTGATCTACGTTAACCTCTCTATTGTTGTTCTCAATAAAACGTCGCGTCACACATCCCTAAACCCTGCCTTTGCTCACATTATCATGTCTCAGTACGCTCATTGGTTCCAATGAATAGAACTAGGACAAAAGTGCATTAATTGAGTCAGCACTTAAATCTCGGGAGATCTTGTGATATTATAAGAATCTAGCTCCCGTGCAAGGCACCATGCACGGCAACAGTGACCAATTTTCCTAATTCCTATCTCATATCAACCCATTGAGGGGACAGTCAACTGTCTAATCATTGGTCACTATGAGAAAATGAATATAGAGCCAGCAATATACAACTGGGTTTGTTTCATTTTAGCTACATTCAATAATATCTACACTAAAACCACCTGAATCTGTAATTCAATATAGTTTTATTACATTACATGTAATTTAGTTGATGCTTTTATCCAGAGCAACTTACAATAAATGCATTTTAACCATAAGGATACAAACTCAAAGAACAAGAGACAAGAATGTGCCATTTCATCAAATAAGCTAATTTACAACGTGTTATAGATTAGACCCATTATAAGTACAATTTAAGTGCTACAAATTGTTAGTGTTTTAGTCAAGGTAGAGTTTGAAGTGGTGTGTCTTTAGTTTGTGCGAAAGATGTCGCATGACTTCTGTGCAGCCTTTGTCAGGACCTTGAAGGACTTCGGAAAGCAGGTCTTAGTTCCTTGCAGTCCTTTGTGCGTGGGCAGAGAGGCGTCGATACTGTGCCGCCTGGAACAGTGTATCAAAGTTGTGGGGCAAGTCCTAATCTATTCCATTAGTAGTTGTGAGTCTGGAGAACTTTTTCACACACACACACACACACACACACACACACACACACACACACACACACACACACACACACACACACACACACACACACACACACACACACAGTTCAGCCTTGTTTGTGCAGTTGTCTTGTGGTGGGGAGGGTTTCAGCATTGGCTGCTGCAGCTGTGGTCTCTCTTTGCTCAGTGAAACCAGAGAAGACTGGGCCCTGCTGGCTCATAAACTGCTCGCACAGACACAATTTCAGCAGCCACTGCAGACATCTTGTACTTTCTTCCAACGTTTTGGAAAGGGAATCAGGCTTGCCAGAAGACAGAAGGATAACCTTGCTGGCCTCCAAGCTTACTCATCAAGCAGATGGAGTAATAAATAAAGTCAAGGAAGAAGACCAGATTTATATTTAACTAGACAGACCGACAAATGAGGGGATAAAGTGGTACTGGTTTACATTGAAGACCAAACCAGCTTGTTTGTTCGAATAAAAATGTACTCTTATTAAACTTAAACTGAGTAGGTGTTTAATTATCTGAATGCAATACTTTCTCAATCATCCAATCTGTTCTATAGTGAGAGAAAAAAGGTATCTTTTGAGCTTGAATCTAACTTGAAGTGTACAAAGTCGGTTAAAATAAAGCTTTGTAGAATATATGTCTTTGCTTATGTACAACAGGTGTGCCCACACTTTTCGCAAGCTACTTTTCAACCGATCATGTAATAGCATTACTGCTACACTGTTTTTTATGCTATATTAGCACACATGACCAAGGGCTTCTGCTACAATATTGAAACAGAAAACACTGTGGATTTTTTATTTAATTTATATAGTGTATATAGTTTTGTAATTTTTTCCTATCTTATATTGTCTCCACTGTACAGTGGAGTTTGGTTATATGGTTATAATTATATTTACCATTTCTGCTGTAAGTGCATGTTGTGTGTGATGTACGTATGCTACAGAGACCTTTGAATTTCCCCTTGGGGATCAATAAAGTATCTATCTATCTATATGCAACATCCTCTGTCCTAAAACCCTCACAAAGGAAAGAACGTCATAGGAGGGATCCCTCTCTCGGGATGGGCGGACTATAATGGATCTCAAATTCAAACCAACCAATTATTTGAATCATTCCTATAACGGAAATGATTCAAATAATTGAGTCGTAAGCCAGGTGTACGGCAGGACCACTGCAGGGGCAATCACCATCAGGTAGAACCACCAGCAGATAGAACCACCATCAGGTAGAATCACCATCATGTAGAATCACCATCAGAGAGAACCACCATCGGGTAGCACCACCGTCAGATAGAACCACCAGCAGATAGCACTACCGTCAGGTCGAACCACCAGCAGATAGAACCACCATAAGTTAGAACCACCATCAGGAAGAACCACCATCCACAGCAGCTTGTGGGGAGGGAAAGCACAAAGACTTTAGGAAAGCGTAATGTTGGTTATGATGACAGTAATAGTAATATCATTCATGTTTAAAATAATAACGATGATGATAGCAGGAGCAGGTGTCAGCAGGGCCAGGGTCCAAGAAGAAACAAAGTTAGTGATGCATATTAATAAAATGTGGATTATTGTAGAAGGAGGGAGGGAGTGAGAGTGAGTAATCCATTAAAGAGAGCAGGCATGCACATAGCAGGTTACTTTTGAAAAAAACATTTCCTCTGTGCAAATTACAAATCCACTTTCTACAACCTCATATTGAAGTTCCCTGTAAACACACTGATGTATCTGAGGTAATCATAGCAGTTTGGGGTTATTTTACTTATTTTTTTCTAGTCTGTTTCTCAGATTAAGTCCACACAGATGGTGTGACAGGACTACTGATGCTCTGAATGTTTTGTCAGGCTGTTCAGACACACGGGGGCTGGGCTATAGGACCCACACAAACCGATCCGGTTTTCCTTTTCCTCCTGCTCTCTGAATACACATTAGCTCGGAAATGTCGATCAGTCACTGTTAGTTCCACTTACAGCAACGCTGTCAGTGATCATGGTTTCAGGGTAAGCGCAATTTTACACGGTGTATTAAAAAAATAGATGACATATATGACCCAGAATTGTTTTAAATCAAACATTTTGCATGTTGCTAGACTAAGAGGGGCCCACTTTTGAAATTGTTGGCTCCCATGGATATTGTGTGTGACTTGATTAATGGTGCAAATTCAACAGAAGAAAATACTCTAATAAGATTATTATAAAAGTCAGAAAGCCCCCCCATTTTCAACTTCTGTCAAATATCCTCACACACACAGGGATTATTCTGAATGAGATTCCTACATAGTATACCTTTTACATTTTGATTTTGTGTATATACTGTGACAGCTAACGGGTTGTTTCCTTGTCCTTCTTCATCTGAAGGTGCAGCTCGGACTGAGATGGCCATGTCACTGTTCCACCACAAGACAGTTATATTGGCTGTGGCCTACTGTTTCCTTTTTTGCATCCCTTCCTCTCTCAACCTGGAGGATCCCAATGTCTGCAGCCACTGGGAGAGGTCAGTCATAATGATGATCCTTTTTGAAGATGATGTCTAGAAGCAAAAGGTCTAAAAGATCATAATGTAACTATTTACTTTAGATTAAATAGAGGGACGGTTGTATTAATATCTACATGTAATCAATACACGACTGACAAATCAAATTCATTCAGTACGATTCAAAAACTCTTTGACAATAAATTGTCACATACCAGAACTGAACATACATATATGACTGCAAATATAAATAATAACTAAATAAAAGTAGGGCTGCCTTTCAAAATAAGAGAAAAATAAAATTTGAAAATTGCACATTATTATTACATTACATGACATTTATTCACATTTGGACTCCACAGTCTCAGCACATTATAAACAATATATCTAAACACATTTTAACAATTGAACAGTTTGATAGTGTACACAGTATATCCCACTCTCCCACCTGCTTTCTCAGTGGGATAATTGAACTCCAGCGTGTCCAGGATTTCAAACCTGAGTGGATATGCATTAGAGCCATTCTTCTACTCATGTGGAGGTGCTCATTGTGCCCCATAATGCCGTTTCATATCGGCACTTTTAGGAAGTGCTTTATGGTTGAAATGCACTTATTGTAAGTCGCTTTGGATAAAAGCGTCAGCTAAATGACATGTAATGTAATGCTACGGTTTCTAAGCATAAAAGACACACTGGTTCAGTCCTCCAGTGGGAAGTATGAACAGAAATTAGTCTGTTTATTCACGATTAAATGCTCTACTTCCACTGTCCACGTTTGTGCTTTATTTTGCTCACCTGTCCCTTTTCTCGCTTTCTCCGTCTCACTATCACTATCTTGTCACTATCTTTCTTTTTCTTCCTTCCATTTATTTATTTGTAATTTGCTATCTCTCTATTTGTCTGTACTGTTGAGACAATATCGACTTGATTGGTCAAATGGTATCACGTGGGATGGCTTAACGCGAATGGTCGGTGCTTTTAACCTCTACTGTAAAGCCTACCAATGGTGCGCCGGTTCATCAAGGATTTCAATACATATGGCTATATATATACATATACATGTTGTAACGGTGTGGGTACTCAGGGGACCCGGAATGACGGTGCGCGTGGCTCTGTGTCTCCCCGTGCTCTTCTTCCCCGTGCCTCTCCCGTGTTTCCCTTTTAAACCCTGGGAGAGGCACCTCATTAGTCCAGCTGGAGGTTGATTGCCTCCAGCTGGCATCTTCGGGGTGCTTGGGCTGGGCGGAGCCGCCACACATGTGTATAAAAGAACGTACCTTTTCAGTTACCTTCTAGCTTAAAGGTGTACTATGCAACCGGGGTTGATTTTCCAGCGAGGCTCCCCCCAGAGGCCAGAATAAAAGTGCACTGTCGTAAACACGCTCAGCTGTTCTCCGTCAAGCACAGGTGAAAGTAAGCCGGTACTGTCCGGTACGGCGTACTGGTAAGATATTCGGACCCGGTTTGACGTACCGGAAAGAAAACTATACGGTCTCTGAAAAAGATTGCACTTTCAGCATGACAACACAACTGCTAACAATGCGCGAGTGAACACGGAGGTTCAGCGCGATGAACGCAGAGTGTACGCGGAGGTTCGGCGCGGGTGAATGCAGAGTGTATGCGGAGGTTAGCGACCGCTACCAACCATTCCAATATTACTTAAAATCGCATCAGCAGAAACGTGACGTCTGCTCAGCCTTGCAGCCTTCCTTCTCTTTGAGCTCTCGCCATTCGGAAAAGGCTTGCCCGATGTTCACCCGTGTACGAATCCTCTCTCTGTCCAGACCCCTTTTCCTCTTTCTTGCCTGCTCCAACATGGGCTTTCGCCGTTTTGTCGCTGTTTCCGCCATGATAACTGCACAAATATCGCCACTGCGCTACGAGCCCAAGAGTGTATGGCTGAAGCCCGCAGCCTCCCGTCTCATGCCGTAAAGGAAGACTTGCGCGATGACGACACTTCTGCAATTGCATGTGCGGTATTTCCCCACAGACCCCCAGGGCGGCTAAGAAAAGCTTTTTCGACCAGAAATGACTCGTTTAATCATCCAAAACGGTATGGATCATATTAACTAACTGAAAAATGTTGCATAGTGTGCCTTTAAGAATGGTCCACAGAGTTGTGCAAATCAATCAATGCTACAAGATGTGAATGGAGAATGATCACTAGCATTTATTCTGGCAGATCTGCCATCTTTGATATTGTGTGCTCTGTTTATACCTTCTGAATTTTGTGCATTTGTAAATGTGTGAGGCAACAGCACTGCAATGTACACATGCGACATCCTCCGTGCCGAGACCCTCACATCGGCACAGGAAAAACTCCCCAAAAAAATGAAAAAACCCTTCCAGGGGAAAAAGGGAAGACACCTTAGGGATAAAAGATCAGAGTAGGGATCCCTCTCCTTGGACGGACAGACTGCGATGTCATCTGTACTGAATGACTCCTACTGATTCCTATAACAGAAATTATTCAAATAATTCCAAGTAGCAAGCCAGGTGTACGGCAGGACCACTGCAGGGGCGACCACCATCAGGTAGAAGCGCCAAAGAAGGCTGTGGAGAGGGAAAGCACATTGATTTTAGGAATGGGTAATGTTGGTTTATGATGACGTTAATGATGATGATGGCAGCAGCAGGTGTCAGCAGGACCAGGGTCCTGACGGAACTACGATCTGCTCGCGAGAAAGCACAAAAAACTCCCGGGAAGGAGCTGAATTAGTCATGTGCATTAATGAAACGTGGACTTTAGTAGGAGTGAGTGAGAGTGAGAGAGGAGTTTGGTGTGACCTAAGAAGTCCCCCGGCAGTCTAAGCCTTTAGCAGCGTAACTAAGAGCTGGTCAAGGCAAACCTGAGCCAGCCCTAACTATAAGCCGTATCAAAGACGAAAGTTTTAAGCTTTATCTTAAAAGAACTGACTGAATCTGCCGCCCGCACTGAAAATGGAAGCTGGTTCCACAAAAGAGGACCTTGATAACTAAAGGCTCTGCCTCCCATCCTACTTTTCATAACTCTAGGAACAACAAGTAACCCAGCATCTATGGATCGCAGCTGCCTTGCAGGGCAATACGGTATTACAAGCTCTTTAAGATAAGAAGATGCCTCACCAGGTAGTGCGTTGTAGGTGAGGAGAAGAAAATTAAATTATATTATTGATTTAACAGGGAGCCAGTGCAAAGAGGATAACACAAGAGTGATATGTCTTTTATTAGTTCTTGTTAATACACATGCTGCAGCATTCTGAACCAACTGGAGAGATTTAAGAGATTTGCAAGAACACCTTGCTAACAAAGAATTACAGTAGTCCAGTCTGGAAGAAACAAATGCATGAACTAATTTTTCTGCAACACCTTGAGACAGGAAATTCCTGATTTTCGATACATTACGTAGATGAAAAAAGGCAGTCCTTGAAGTCTTCTTTATATGAGAGTTGAAGGACATATCCTAGTCAAAGAGAACTCCAAGATTCTTGACAGAGCTGCTGGATACCAGAGCAATTCCAGCCATAGAAACTGTATCACGTGACAGCTGACTTTGAAGGCGCTCTGGGCTTATCAAGATAACTTCTGTTTTCTCTGAGTCAGGAAGTCCCATCAGGAAGTTGCAGGTCATCCAAGTTTTGATGTCTCAAAGACATTCTTGAAGTCTAACAAGCTGTTCGGTCTCTTCTGGCTTGATCGACAGATACAGTTGAGTATCGTCTGCATAACAATGGAAGTTGATGCAGTGTTTTTATGATAACGTCGCCCAAAGGAAGCATATACAGGGTTAATAAAATCGGTCCAAGCACAGGACATTGTGGGACTCCGTGACCAACATTGGTGGTCTTCAAGAGTTCACCGTTTACAAGCACAAACTGGGATTGATCCGATAAATAGGATTTAAACCAGCTAAGTGCAGTTCCTTTAATACCAATCAAATGTTCTAGTCGCTGCAGCAAGATACAATGATCAATGGTAAAAACGTCCCATGCTTTAACTTTCACGTTATAATTCGAGTCTTTATACAAGAATCACGAGTCTGCAGTCATAGTCGGTACACAGAGCATGTAGATGTTTAATCCTGCACCCACTCGCACCCATGCAGCCTAATGATGCCATGATTAAAACCTGATGGTCAAAGCCTGAATAATGTTCACATAGGGTCCTGTTGTATAAACATGTTGTGGGTGGTGTCATGCATGAAGTCCCTGCGCACACACGCGCTGTGATTCCGCTCCTCATGTCTGACATCTCTTTCTGCTTTTTCTTCCTGTGCTTTCAGTTACTCAGTGACAGTGCAAGAGTCCTATGCCCATCCCTTTGATCAGATTTATTACACCAGCTGCACGGACATCCTCAACTGGTTTAAGTGCACCAGACACAGGTGAGAACTACATCGCTGAGGCTGGATATGGACCAGGATGTGTGTGAGTGTGAGGAGAGTGGTTGTTTATCAAAATACCATGCGACTTTAAATGAAATAGCCTTTATTTTTTTATTATTTTTTCAATTGTTTTCATAGTTTTTCATTTGAATTAATCACATGATTTTCTGCAATTATCGAGATTAGTTGCATGTTCTATAATGAATTCAAAAGTAGTGTAGTTTTCATTTATAAACATAAGTGGAGTACCATTTGGTTTACAAACACTTTGAACGAATAAAAGGCCTTTTAAAAGCACAACACTCTTTACACAACAGCTGTTAAAGCATTTCTATTAAATCTCAATTTGAACAATAATAAAATAATAGTAATCTAATCAAATATGAAACCAAAGTGCTTTGGCAATGCACTATTACGGTTTTGTCATTTTGTTTTATAGCAAAACAAGTTACCCTCCACGACCATCATAACAGGCAAGATTTATAAATCTGTTTGTACAACATAACTTGTACAACAAACTTGTACAACATAAACATGTTTCTTTCATCAAGGAACAGCTTAAACAGTTTATGTATCAAAGATCTATTAATAATCTATGTTTAGTAGTAGTTGTCCCTGTTGAAGTGAAGTCGTCCATATTTGAGAGAAAGGGAATTATTCTGATTTTTTTGTTTCTATATGAAAAAAGGGGACTCGACGGAAAAAGTTTGGGAACCACCAATTCAGAAAATCCACACTCACTTTTGTGCCCCACATTTTTCGGATTAACTAACATTGTGCTACATGCACAATGTTAGTTAATCCGAAAAAGTAGCATTTCTCTAGCGAAAGTCTGATCCTGTCTGTGTTCAGGGTGAGCTATCGGACAGCCTATCGACGGGGAGAGAAGACCATGTACCGGAGAAAGTCACAGTGCTGTCCAGGCTTCTACGAGAATGGAGAAATCTGTGCTCGTGAGTTTCTGTACCATCATCACTCTGAGTTGTGTATGATTGTCCTCTTTTTGGTGGGGTTTGGTCCTTTGTCAGTCTTCAGATGGATTCAGTGGAAGTTGTTTATGTTCAAGCAGCACTTTCTCATGTACGTTTTGATGTTGTCTTTGTGCTGCTTTTTCTGTCCACCATAGTTGCGTTGCCTTCCATTCGGTTGGTTACAGAACATTTGTTTTGTAGGTGGTATTTGGCTTGTGTATGTCCTATAGTTGGTCCAGCAGGCCTACCTCTTGATAGAGAAATTTGTCTGGATGTTCCGATCCACAATCATCCTTTCTCAGCTTTTTACGTCAATGAAGCTATTGTAGTAAGAAAGGTAGGCCAAGGTAGGTGAACTGATCCACATCTCGAGGTAAGGAGAGTTCTTTATTTTAACTATAAGTTTCAGGAGCTGGGAAACTCTCCTGGAGGTATTTATGATGCTCTTGAGATTTTTGATGGATGGAGCAACAAGTCACGTCCTTGTCTAATAGATGCTTGTTTATGTGTCTTGGGGCTCACCAGAGGGCAGACTAGAGGGCAGCTAAGTTCAGAGCCAACAGCCATTGTCCTATCGATGAATGCCGTTTCTTTCTCATGTGGCCAATGGACTTTCAAAATCGTATCAGATCAGTAATAAAACAAATGACAGATGAAGAACACTATGGTTTGACTATGAACATGATATGAATCATATGAGACTTCTTTGACAGTCACCAGACTACATAGGCGCTAAAGACGTGGGTCAGCTGAATGACTGCATGTCATTATTCAGAAAAATAAAAGCTTTGTCATCCACATGTGTTGTTATTACTGTTACTTGACTTCCCATTGGGATACTGTGCACCCCCTAACCCCTCCCTGTCAACAGCCAGCAGTCAGTAACAGGTGTGAAGCCACAGTGGCCATTGGCAAAAACAACTGTTGTTCAGTAGCAACGGTAAAATAAATCATTTTGCTAATATACAGCCTTCTGTTGTGATGGTTGAAGTGGTTAATGATAAAAACTGTTTGCTTCAATGCATGTGGAGACTACAGTTGGATTCATGCGGGGGCTGTGAAAATGTGTGCCTTGGGAGTTCCGAGGGGAATTTACTTTGCAGTAAAAAGGTTCTGTTGTATAAGCAGCTATCACATGTTGCTCTAAGAGTCTCACAGAGGATTTGCCAGATACTCCAGGCTGCATTGTACTTTCACATGAGTCAGATTGCATATAGCGTTAAATGAGTTTGCACATTTTCCCAGCTTTAGATGGATTTGGTCTGCCTCCTTTACATTAGAATTTGAAACAATGTATGCAAAGCAAGGTCAATAAAAGTGAGATGGTTTAGTGATGACATATTTAGGGCTTTTGCAAAACAAAGCTATGAAAGTCTGCTGATAGAGATTTTGCATCTTCATCTTCTTTTCGTCTTGTTTCTTCTTCCTCCCTCATTGATGATTAGCTGGTGAACATAGTGTGAACAGACTGAAAAACAGCTTCTTCCCCAGAGCTGTAGCGGCTGCTCAGCTCAGGAAAAAACCCAAATGATACCCATCCCTAGTTATGCTACTCCCAAGCCAATACTGATCAACAGCCCACCCCTTGGTTTGACCCAAAGTTTGTCTGTATGTGTACGGACTAATGATAATAATATAAAAAGTCTGAATTCATTAATTTGTCAACGTAAAAATAACATGTTAACTTGCTCAGCCCCAATTATTATTTACAGTTAGACACCATTATAGGTTAACTGTCTGGATAAGTTTATTCATGCTTTTGTTTGCATGGGAGCACAAAGGCTGGTGAAAAATCAGTTTAATTTAAACAACTTATTTTTCAAACAATCTGGATTTTCATGAGTTTCATAACATCATAATATAACATAGCTTTAAAACCATGTTGTCCAATGCGATTTTAGATTAAGTCAAGTTAAGTCTTCTCACTTCTGAATGAATGAAATTCTCAACTAAGCCAAGTTTGCAACACAGAAAAGTAAATAAATAGAAATGTGTAAGTATGCACCCCTGCATGACAATTAGTGAATCAGATATCTTCTTAAAGCCTTTTTGATTGAACTGATCCCTCTCTTCCTGTCTCCTCGGTGTCCAGCTCATTGTGCGACGAGCTGTGTCCATGGCCGTTGTATGGCCCCCAACACCTGCCAATGTGATCCCGGGTGGGGGGGCTCCAACTGCTCTAGTGGTAAGTCCTCCAGCTGTTGCTGTCTGTGACCAGTTATTTCTTTGTGTGTGACTTGCAGTGTTTGGAGTAACAGCGTTTAAGTATAACAGCGTTTCTAACGGAGTTACTTTTTCAGTAGCGGAGTAATCTAATTAATTACTGTTGCCATCGTTACAACGCCGTTATCTTTACTGAGATTGAAAGTGTCGCGTTACTATTTGGTTGAATGAAGCGCGAGGTGTCTTTGGCTACACAACAGCTGCCTGTAGAGAGCTGCAGTGGGCATGATGACGCCGTTGCAAATGCAATGATGATTGGCTGGGTGGGCGGTGCCTTGCTCACGTTGTCTCGCTGCGGCTGCGCACACTCCGCCTACCACTAAACAAGACAGCGTCAGCGACAATGGCGACGAGCCGTGGAAGTTCAA
Source organism: Apeltes quadracus (assembly GCA_021346845.1). Taxonomy (NCBI): domain Eukaryota; kingdom Metazoa; phylum Chordata; class Actinopteri; order Perciformes; family Gasterosteidae; genus Apeltes; species Apeltes quadracus. The sequence continues at coordinate 10,458,268 of CM037930.1, read as the reverse complement.
AAATAGCGTTGTCAAACGAAGTACCAGCACTACTTCTCGCTCATTGAAGTCAAAGGCAAGAATGTTTATGTTACACACACGCTATGCCCAGGAAAAAAGACGTTATCCACATCTGCCTCAAGCAACTCAAACCCAATGAAGCACCTCACATCAACACATGCTAAGACGACACTTGTTGCTGCTGCTATCCCAAGCCAAATGCAGCTAGCGTGAGCTCCAGCGGAGACGGAGCCACTCTGTTAAAACAAGCAACGCTCGAGTTTTCAGGTCAGCAACAGGTGACCAAGCCCGAGCTGAACACTTTGATTGGCAGGTATCTTGCTGAAAACATGCTCCCCCTGTCCACTGTTGAGTTGGAGTCATTGAGAGCTATCCTTGCTTAAATACCAATACGAGGAGGATGGCAGCTGCAATCTATTAAGTTCAAATGAATACCAAATGTTCTAAAATACTGTATAGTGTTTTATTTTTCAATGAGTTAATATAAACATATTTGACTTTAAATGTTGTAGAACGTAATAGCGTTTAGAACCTAAACAAAATAATGTGAGAGTTACTTTGCTGAGTAACTAATTACTTTTACTTACTTATGTCAGTTACTCAGTTACTTATGTGGTAACTGAGTTACTAACTCAATTACTTTTTGGGAGAAGTAATTTGTAACTGTAACTAATTACTTTTTTTAAGTAAGATGACCAACACTGATGAATTGTGGTTTTCTGTGAAAGCACGCTGAACCTACAAGAATAAAAACATGCTTTTGTGTCGCTGCATTGTGTCTCACCAAAAGACATAGTAGTTGTTTGTTCTCTATATTTTTATATTTATACATTTCCTCAAGTACTGTACTTATGTACAGATTTGATCAATCAAATTTGTCACAAATATAATATACAATCATAACACGTGTGTACTTTAACTTTAAGGAATGTTTTGTTTGAGAAATGACCAAGACCAATATCAACATCATGTTTATTAACTGACATTTCAGCCAGTTCTTTCTCACAAATCTATTTCACTGCTTATATGAAACTCACTAGGTTCTGAGCTAACTCCAGTATCCACTAGTAATCATTTGACAGTCGAATCAACTGGGTCTGTGTACCTTTTGATTGTCCCTTTTACTTTTACTTCAGTTAATCCGTTTTGGGGTTTTGCCTCTCGAATGAAAATAAAAAGCGTTGCTGCTAAATGGGAGGTAAGTTGATTTTCACAGTAACGCAATGGAACGTTTGTATGCTAGAAATTAATTAATTAATCAAGCAATAAATAATGACAGTTATGGTTATAACTGAGACGTTTGGTTAATTATTTCCGGTTGATTTGTCACACTTCCATCCTAAATTGAGCGGTTAGGCCCAAGAGGTCAAAGGGCCCAGATGATAAGAAATAATGTTGGTCAATCACTGTGGTCTAAGAAAACCACTTGTATGGCATTCAGACAGAATATTTTACATGTTTTCTCACTAGAAAAGACATTGCTGCCATGTTACCTTTCATGTGACCCTCAGAGTGCTCTCTGGACGGATGCAAAACGTTTGTTCTGTGGACAGAAATTGAACTTCTATGGTTTTTACTATCAATCAGGAAAAATTTAAGGCTTATTTTTTTCAAAATAGTAACAAAACTGACGGCAATAAAACTGTAAAAATCAGTACTTTTCTTTAGAACACAGCGCAACATTAGATTTTGTCAACCTGACCTCTTCGGGTTCCATTCAATTCAGGATTGAAGTGTGACAAATAATGATGTAGATGAATTATTATTAATTTTTTAAATAAACCAAAAGTCTCTTTTATTTGTCGTAATGTATTACATTGTGATCAAACAATAATCCCTCTTCATTTGAGGTACATTTTGTTCTTTAATGAAATAAATATAACAAGATTTATACGACACTCTTATCTAGTGCCCCCTTTCTCTGTGGAGTCCCTCAAGGTTCAGTTCTTGGACCACTACTGTTCTACTCCTTGTACCTTCTCCCTCTTGGAAACATTTTTAAAAAACATTTTTATGCGGATGACTCGCAAATTTATTTACCATTGAGAAGAGATGCAAACGGTTCCCTGACTCCTTTATTTGAATGTTTCAAGGATATTAAAACCTGGATGTCTTGCAATTTCTTAAAGTTAAACAAAGATAAAACTAAGATCATTGTGTTTGCCGGGTTAGTGACTGCACTTTTGTAAACCTTGGTTCCCTGCAGCAATATGTAAAGCCAGTAGTTACCAATCTTGGCAAACTTGACAGTGACTTTAAGATTGACAAGCAGATAAAAGATGGTAAAATCCTGTTTTTATCAATTGAGGCTTCTAGCTAAAATTAAACCTGTTTTATCTTCCAATATCTTTGAGCAAGTGATTTATGCTTTTATTTCGACCCGTTTAGACTATTGTAACGCACTCTATATCGGTATGAACTTAAATTCCATATCACGCCTTCAGTTAGTCCAAAATGCAGCTGCCCGTTTGTCAACAGGAACCCAGAAACATGAACACATTACTCCCATTCTGGCCTCGCTCCACTGGATCCCGATATATTTTAGAATATATTTTAAGATTTTAATGTTTGTTTTTAAGTCATTAAATGGGCTGGCGCCTCAGTACATTTCTGAACTCTCACACACTGGCACACCATCAAGTTCACTGAGGTCTGGGGATCAGCTGCTGCTGATTGAGCCCAGGACCAGGCTAAAGACCAGAGGCGGCCGCTCTTTTGCAGCAGTAGCGCCTAAATTGTGGAACGACCTACCACAGCACATTAAAGTAGCGCCCACCGTCCACACTTTTAAATCGATTACTTTTATTCCCCTGCTTTTGATGCACCATGCTGATGTGGTCTTTGGGGCCGCTGTCACTATCGATGTTTGTCTGTTTTTCATTAGTGATATATGTATCTTTGTAAAGCACTTTGGTAACCTTGCTGTTTGTTTAAACTGTGCCATACAAATAAAGTGGATTGGATTGGTGTCACAATCGTGCGGCTTGGACGCCGACAGAAGACGCAGGAGCAGGGTTTCGATAAGCAAGGCTTTATTCCAAACAGGGTTCACACGGGTGACAAACGACAAGGATCGACAAAGGACTAACAAACACAGACGGGAGGTGCAGGTGATTGGAAACAGGTGGGGACAATCAGACACTGACGAGGGAACACAGGACAGGGCAGGAAGTGAAGTTGACCCATGGACACTAGAAACGTGAAACTACAAAACAAGACAGGAAGTGGAGCCAAAACCGTGCTAGAACCCCCCTCTCCCCCCTTAAGGACCGAATTCCAGGCGGTCCCTGCACAGCAGCTAAATACCAGTTCTGCCTTTCATTCAAACACCCACATGATGCATGATCTGCTTTTTCATTTCTGTAGCATCTGTATCACCTCTCTACAGATCAAATCTTTGTCTCATTTCACTCATTTAAACTCATTAAAAATAAAATAATAAACAGAAAGCTTGCTCATGCCATGAATAAAAAAAAGAAAAAAAGGAGGAAAAAAAAAGCTCCACACCCCGGGCAAGGTTGCCAAAAGTGTCCAAAAATCGATCACTTTATCCGGGAGAGACGCCGCACCGAAACCCTCGTCCCATCTCTGTTGCATTCGGAACAGAATGTGAGCGATAGCCACACCCCCTGATTTGAAATACGCCATTATTTCATAATGGCGTATTTCATAATGGCGTATTTCATAATGGCGTATTTATGAAATAAAAGTGTCTATAGATAAATAAACGCGGCATTACTAAATAAAAGTGTCTATAAATAAATAAATGTATTTCATATTTATGTATTTATTCATGTATTCATGTATTTATGTATTTATTCATTTATTTAATTATGGCCAAAACGGCATTCCATAGAAAAGGCTTGCCCGATATTCACCCGTGTATGAGTCCTCTCTCTGTCCAGAGCCCTTTTCCTCTTTCTTGCCTGCTCTGACATGGGCTTTCGCTGTTTTGTCACTGGTTCCGCCATGATAACTGCAAAAATATCGCCACTGCGCTATGAGCCCAAGAGTGTATGGCTGAAGCCCGCAGCCTTCCGTCTCATGCCATAAAGAAAGACTTTGTGGGGGCGACCCACCGCCCCTGCAATTGCATGTGCGGTATTTCCCCTACAGACCCCCAGGGCGGCTAAGAAAACCTTTTTCGACCAGAAATGACTCATTTAATCATCCAAAACGATATGGGACATTAATTAACTGAAAAATGTTGCTTAGTGTGCCTTTAAGTATGATGCTACAAACTGGGCACACCTATGCTACCACCATGCTTCCCTGTGGGGATGGTATTGGCCGAGTGAGGAGCAGTGCCTAGTTTTCTCCAGACATGACGCTTGGCATTCAGGCAAAAGGGTTCAATCTTTGTTTCACTAGACCAGAGGATTTTGTTTCTTATGATCTTAGAGTCCTTCAGGGCTGTCATCTGCCTTTCACCGAGGAGTGGCTTCTGTCTCGCCACTCGACCACACAGGCCAGATTTGTGGAGTGCTGCAGAGATGGTTGTCCTTCTGGAAGATTCTCCACTCGACATAGAGCAACACTGGAGCTCTGTCACAGTGACCATTGGGTTCTTGGTCACCTATCTGAGTAAGGCCCTTCTCCCCCGATCGCTCAGTTTGACTGTTCTTTTCTACCATTTGAACAACACTTAAAATTAAAAACACATTAGAGAAATATTTCCACTCATTTCTAGGAATTCGGGCATAATGATCCTGACACCGGTGTGGTCAAATGTTATGGCGTGCAAATTTCTCCTCCGTGTCAGCAGAGTAGGCTTGAAAAGAGTTTTTCCTGTGCTGATGTGAGGGTCTCGGGACGGTGTATGGAATGTAAAGCCCTCTGAGGCAAATTTGTAATTTGCGATTTTGGGCTAGACAAAATAAAATGAATTTAATTAAATTGAAAATAGGGTTAGGGTTAGGGGGTCCATTCCTTGCCTGACCTTGATTCTATTTCAGCTTAGTGGTAAGGTATGTGGTAACAATGGCAGAGACTGGGGTTTGAATCCTGCCCCTAAAACTCTGGTTTACTCTTTTTCACTGTATGTCTGACTGACCGCTGCCCCTCTGACACGCAAGGGGAGGCGAAGGCAGTTCATCGCTGCTTGCAGCTTTAATTTCATATATTTTTTCCGACAAGTGCTTCATGTCCCTTACTCCCGTATCTGTCCATGCTGGATCTCTCCCCGTTGATTTAAAAGGCACCACTATATCCAGCTAGGCAAACCTTTCTGTGAGCAGTCTCTAAGCTTTGTACGTGCGGCTTCCCTTTCACGCCAGTCCGTTGTCTGATTCTGAGATCAGGCTGATCAGTTTTTTTACCTCTAGTTTCTCTCGGATGAGCGATTTCACTGAGTTCGGGTTGTGTCTTCTTGGAAGGATACTGCTTGCCGTTGCACAGACTAGCCCTGATGAGCTGAATCTAGGCTGAATCTATTTTACCACGCTGAAATTATTTGTCACTCGTTTGTCTTTAATCAGGAATTGGCTAAACTTCTTTGGGCCAGATCCCACACACCTGAGATCAGCAGAATCAGCCAGAATAATTTGGTTCATTCAAAGTTAAATTCGAACCAGAGAGGTCGACTTCAACACCATAGGCATTTCAAAATAACTGATCACCACGCTTGGAATTGTGTGTGTGTTGCTTCTTTTTCACTTTTTGTGATGGATCAATGACTATACTACAGTATTTTGTTCCCATTCTCTACATCAAAGTATTCAAACTTTGCTTCAAGTTAGATTTAAACATCTGACTTGCATAGTAACATTGAGGGCCTACATGAAAACCTCCATGATTTGAACTAACCCATCCATGTGATTAGACTAAGTTAGAAAAAAGAGCGAGACACCCTGCTTTAGTGAGGGGGGACGTTCAGGGATGGCTCTTCCTAAAGTCCACTGTCATCTCTACATATTCCCACGGTGATCAAGTTAACAGTGGAATTCTGCAGTTCACAGTGGGCGTGTTAGTGGTTATTTTTGCATTGCTCATACGCCTGTAAATGTGTCTCCATGCAGGCCTATATGCACAAGGAGCCCACGGGGCCAATGCTGTCTTTGGTTTCACCTTGTAATAAAGAGGCTTATTGTTACGTCCGGGCCCCTGTGTTCCCCTGGGCCTCTCTAGGCATGGACGGGTGTCTATCCCCATACTGTAAAAAAGGTTATCTGGTTCACTGGACTTAATGAAAGTATGACTTTAGAAATTTGACTCTGAAATTAAGCTTTTTCTTCATGCCTCTGTGGTTGTCGTGGGTATGGCCAGAGGAATTATATTTTCCAGTTGTTCGTCCAACAGTTCTGCTCATAGGTCAAGGTCACTATGACCTTCCATGGTAGCTCCTATCATCAGGGTATGAATGGGTGAATCATGACCCTGTGTAGAAGAGAAGAGAGATAAAAAAGTAGAGTCCAATGACCCTTAAGGTTGAGAAAAATGTTCAGCCTCTTGAACCCAGAGGGCTTTACGATCTGTACACATGCCATATCCTCTGTCCCAGAACCCTGTCATCGGCCCAGGAAAACATTCAGTATTAATATAACCCCTTTGTTACTGGAGTGACCTAAACATTAGTTTTGGTGAATCTACATCAAAACAGATGTACAGAGAATGCAACATACTATGTGTTGACTTGTACATGCATAAAATGCATAACATACAAAAACATTGTTGCTTTGAGAGAAAACATCTTTCTTCTTCAAATGTGACTTTTTTTCATTATTTAAAGAAGAAAAAGCAGTCATATCGGGTCAATCTCTTCACTCAGCCTTTGTTCCTTCACCATCCCCTTCAGTGACATGTTTTAATCTTCTCAAGTTCCACAATAGACTTGGATGCTTTGACGTTTTACAGGTCAGTGGGCCCCAACAATATGTCTGAGGATCAATTTGGGATAATAGGAGGAAAAAATTGTGTAGTAGGACAACTGGAGCATTGGAGCTTGTGATTAGTACACATGGAAACAAGCTCAGAAGGCCTCGAGTTCAGTTGTGAGAATATAATTTTTATAATATAAAAAAGAAAACAGCACATAGTGTCTATTTAAGAATAAGTTTTACCGAATAAGCCAACAATTCTTCAAAATGTCAGATAATCATTAGTACACTGTCAACTTTTAAGTTCTCTATTTAGTTTTCTATCCAGTTCTGACTAGTGCAGGCTCCCTCAAACCTCTCTTTGTGAATCACTTTGGCTCTTAAGTAACAGATTGAAAAAGAGAAATTTGTGTTTTCATTTACGTATATAATTGAAAAAGGTTTTATTTTTTTCTCTGCCTTCTCTTCCTTAATAACTAAATTATTTATAACCAAATATGCAATAGTGAGTCTTCAAACATATTTTTTAATATCTAATATAAGTTTTTACTGACATGAACATAGTATAACAGAGTTTTGTAGTTTCTTACTAAAATTTAAAGGAGACAAAAACCTATGTCATTGAAACTGTTTTCTCTTATACATGGTTAGTAGGTCAGCAGGTGGTGTGGTAGATAGCACCAGCAAGAATGTCCTGGGTTCAAACCAGCTCAGTGACTGGGGCCTTTCTGTGTAGAGTCTGCATGTTCTCACTTGCCCCTTTTCCACCAAGGCAGAGCTGGTACTGGTTCGGAGCCAGAGCCTAGTTTCAAATCGGTTCTTTGGTTTTCGACCACCAAAGCACTTGCTCCGAACCAGTAAAAGTGGTTCTTAAGTAGCACCATATCATTGCTGGTCTAGAAGTAAGAACCGCTTACGTTACCGTGACCAACAAGACGAGAGAAACTTGTGACTGCCATTTTTTTAAATCTCCCGTCTGTACGAATAAAGACGAGCCGCACGAACACGTCGGATCCGCCGTGTTTGGATGCCGATGTAGGTCCGCAAAGCCATGAACATCAATAGCAAATGTCACGGGGGAAGTCAGGACGCGTCGGAACGGAGCGAGTGCATGAAGCCCAGAAGGCGGTTTAATCCAAAAATACAATACACAACTGAGGGAAAGACAAAGTGGTCCAAACAAAGGGCGCGCCCTGGGGTAATCCTTCCGTGCGTGGGGAGGGCTGAGGCTCAGGCACTAGTCTCTGCAGACAGAACAACAGACAGCCGTTAGATGCAGCCTCCTCTACTCACACGGGGCCCGTTTGGTGCTGTGTGTCGGCTGCCTAAGTGTCGTCTTCTTGATTGGTCCCAGCGGCCGATGATCAGCCCGTGATTGGGGTGTGGCCGGTCTCCATGGTGGCCGCTCGCTGCCGTCCGGTGCCTTACCACACAAAGCAACGTCCGCCATTGTTTATGATGTGTTTGGCGCCGCCGCGCTAACGTTGCTGGGAAAGATGAGAGGTAACCGCAGTACGGCGTACCGTAAAGAAAACTGTACGGTCTCTGAAAAAGATTGCACTTTCAGCATGACAACACAACTGCTAACGTCGCACGAGTGTATGCGGCGGTTCGGCGCGAGTGTATTGGTGACTCTAAATTGCCTGTGTGCCTGTCTTTATGACAGTCCTGTGATTGACTCATGACCAGTGCATGGTGTACCCCGTCAGTACCCCAATGCCAGCTGGGATTGAATCCAGTCCCCTTGCGACCCTCAAAGGATAAGTGGAAGGAAATCGGGAAAAACTAGTAGTTTTAGAGCAAAACCTGAGATAATACTGAAAACACTATGACATCATATTTCATCACCATATTTTTCACAGCCAACAGAGCTCCTAGAGAGCTACAGAAGGAATAATTCTACTCACTAGATGTGGAATACTGACAGTGGAGTTTGCCTTTGAGGATACTCATCTCCTTTTTGCTAGAAACAGTAAGTAGTAATAAGGACATTTTGCTCTTTGATTTTATTAGAGTTCCAAGAGGCAACCAAAGACTGAATCTTAAGGAGGGCTATTTACAGTGAAAGCCCAGTAGAGACACAGCTTATAACCCATGGTTTTTTTCACTCAGAATCCACTGTATCAGTGCCATATACATTGGGTAAGAAGTTAGACCCAAGCCAACTCTCAACAACTGGCAGCTCAAGTTACTGGTTTAGGGTCTTCTCTATTCATGACTTACCGAGATCCCTATGAGGTGTGTTCTAATGTGTATGACTGGTTGTGTCTGCATGGATTCAACAAAAGAATCATGTATGCAGAAGTGTCACTGTAATTTGTACTCACTGCAGTGGATAATGAAACAGCTTTGTAGCCAAACCCTGGCAGTATGTTTTTTTTTAACACAAATATGTCCGGAAAGGGTAATGTTTATTTTATGATGACAGGAATAGTAATATGATTGATATTTTGAATAATAATAATGATAATGATGAGCAGCAGCAGTTTTCAGCAGGGCGACAGCAGGAGGCTGGACCAGGGTTCAGATAGAACCATGATCCAAAGAAACCTGTGAAGGCCAGAAAGTACAAACACTCCGTGGAAGAAACAAAGTTAGTGAAGCATGTTAATGTTTACAGTAATAGAAATGGGAATATCAATGGTGTTAGAAGCGGTAGGTGTCAGCGGGGCAAGGCAGGAGTCAGGAACAGGGTACAGACGGAACCACATTCTAAGGAGACCTGAGAGGCCGAAAAGGGAAAGAAGCTGAATTAGTGAAACATGGATTTTTGTAGAAGGAGAGAGTGAGAGAGGATCTTGGTGTGTCCTAAGAAGTATCTTGGCAGTTTAAGCCTATAGCAGCTTAACTAAGGGCTCGTCCAGGCTAACTTAAGCCAGCCCTAACTATAAGCGATATCAAAGAGGAAGGTTGTAAGCTTTATCTTCAAAGAACTGACTGAATCTGCCCCCCGGACTGGAACGGAAGCTGGTTCCACAAAAGAGCTTGATGACTGAAGGCTCTGGCTCCCATCCTACGTTTTATTATCGCTAATCTCCTCATATTTGTCTCCACTGCCCCCTCGCCACTGTTTTTTACACAGGGTCAGACCGCCTGAGGAAAAGGAAGTACTGTATGCTTCTTTTAAATAGGTCACAGTGAAGCAGGCTAATGCAGGAGAAATAAAAGGAGTCTGCTAATTATTTGAACAACTTTAGAATGGCTGGTTGTTACACAGCATGTTGGGCACATAAAAAACAGGCTGTGTAATGGAGGAGAGGATGGTTAGCTCTAAATATATGTATTGTTATTCAAACAAAAATGGATTTACCCAGTTTGTGGAATAATCGTGGGTCTTTTGGCAGTCCGACAGCAATCAATCAAGTCCAATTTTTTTTTTTTACTATGTCTTTCGAGGTAGGCCTAAAAGGAGGAGATTGGATTCTTTCTGTACAGCACATTAAAAATCTAGCCTGTGGGCCCAAGTCACATCCCCACAGGGCCGCAGGTCAATGGCAAAATAAATAAAGGAAAACCCTGAACAATAAACACACAATATCGTAGGTTGTTTAGTGCTTTGATACGATTGTACTCGGCATGTTCTGACTGCCCTCTTCTCCCATTTCACACCCATCATCAGTGTCATCACCAGCCAACACATAAGCAACTAGATATGACTGAATCACCAGTGCTATAGCAATTATTTTCCGGACTATAGTCGCAGTTTTTTTCATAGTTTGGCCGTGGGTGCGATGTATACTCTGGAGCGACTTATGTGTGAAATTATTAACACATTATTATATCATTTCACATGTTATTTTCACACTAAACCACAAGAGGACGCTCTAGGCCTGTGTTGATAATTCCAACAAAGCAATTGCAGCCGGTGGGAAGATGGCGGAGCCCTCCCGCAGGAGGTGGTTGTTGCGAGATTCTTTGTTAAGCTACCGTAGTTTGGGTATGCTAACCGTTGGAGTCTAACGCACAGCTTACGTTACTTTGGGCTGTTCAAAAATAAAACCCTCTTTAATGAGGATCACAACTCGTGTCTTGCCTCATATCATGACAGTGGTGAAACCAAAACCTGCAGACTTCTCGGATTTATCGCCAGGCATCATATCAACCTTCCCATACCTTCCCAAGTCTGTTATTTACCTGATTTTTAAGAAGCACCGGGTAGCTGTCGACAACCAAATGCAGGCTTCTTTTGATAAAGTAAGTTCCAAGAAGACACAATTAGAGATGGTGAGGATAATAAAGCATTCATTAGTTTAAGAGCCAGCAGGGATGCTTTCCCACAATTTAGTTGATGCTGAAAACAGAGCTGGGGAGAGAAAATATTGGATTTGAGCATCAGCCGGACACAATAAAGACAATATTAGAGAAAGTTGTTTTATATTTTGTGTAAGAAAAGTAGGTACTATTGCCATAAATTGTGTGATGTATAAGTGTAACGAAGAGGCTAAGACAGACAGATCCATTTGCAGTATTTTATTGAGGCAGGCACGCCAGCCGAGATCAGAACAGCAATCAGGCAAGAGCAAATCCAATAATTGTCAACGTGGGCCGAGTCCTAGTCCAAATACACAAGGGTCAAGGGCGAATCCAATAATCGTAGCCGAGTCCGAGTCCGAGTCCAAATACACAAGAGTCAAACGCGAGCGTACACTTGCGACAGTGTGTGGGTAATACAAGACTTCACACTGAGCCTGGGGCAGAGCAGTCCTGATAAAGGGGAGTTGATGAGTCCCAGGTGATAGCAATTAGGATCGGTAACGGGAGCAGAGGTGGATCGTGGGAGATGTAGTTCTAATACACAGGAGCGAGAGATCTGATGAGACCTGGGGCCTGTACCATGAAGCTGGTTGAACAAACTCAGGGTTCCAGAGTTGGTTCAGAATTGACAAAACCAAACCGAAGCAATCAGGCTTTATCCAACAGTTCTGATGCCGCTTATCAACTGACTTTGTCAACCAAGGCTCTGATCCTTAAACTTTGATTACTCCGGGCGCGCGTGCACATAAAAGAGTGACGTCGGCACCGAACAATCAATCACGTTAGATATGGAGAGAGAGAGAGAGAGAGAGAGAGAGAGAGAGAGAGAGAGAGAGAGAGAGAGAGAGAGAGAGAGAGAAATATATTTTTCCGCGGAGGAGCAAGAAATTATTCTTCAGAAATATGAAGAATGTAAAAATGTTTTTCAAGCACGCAGTAACACCGTCTCTGCTGCCAAAGCAAGAGAACAATATTAGGAATTAGGAACATTGCTGATAGCGTTAATGCGTAAGTTAAAAAATATATATAAAAATATAATTCAAACCATTTGGGGTACAGTAAGTGCAGCTTCGACGAGTCACATTTGTTATTTGCGGCTCAACAAGTTCGCAAAGATAAGTTATTTCTTCCGCGGAATATCTGTATCTTTCATACAAGGAAGTATCAGGAAAGTCAAGGGGATTTTGTCTGTCCCTAAAAACTCTATGAAGTGCTCTTATAACAATCTGCGCTGAGATGTCCACAGGATTTGGAAAAAAAGGTTATTCGAAAGAGCAATAAATATTTCAACAAAACAGCTTAATTCTGAGCTTTGCGGTTACGGTACAGTTAATCATTGAGGCTTTTTTTGTAGTGATGGAATTGGGTGAGGAGGGGTGGAGGGGACACAATGTTGGATATTCAAGCCAAGTTTTTACTCGATAGGCCTCATCTAACATTACAGTAAGAACTCAGATAATCATTGAGGCTTTTATTTTGAAATTATGGAATTGGGTCGGGGGCGGGGCTGTTGGGAGACAGAATGTTATTTAAACTAAGAAGTTATTAATATGTGGATGGGAGAAAGAAAAATACAGAGCGAGGCAGAGAGACAGAGACAGACAGACAGTGAGTGATTATGAAGGAGTAGAGAGGGGAGGGGCTGCCAAGGGCTTTATGATCTTGTTCTGTTGGCAGAACGCATAGCTGCGTATGTGACTCCACTAAGAAGCTGTTGTGGTTTAGCTGTGTGAGTCTAACAGACAGAGTGCAGGTGTCCGTAGCCGTGGCAAAGGGTGCAGCTGCGTACATTAACGAGCTGATCAAAGGACACAAAGAGCAGCGATTTAAACAGAATCCACATCGTAAACAAATGCCCAGTAGCGCAAAACTATTCTGGTTTCCAAAAAAAACAGGAATCCAGGAAACCCAACACTTCCCATCACCCTGAGCAAACCATCCCAACAGGGAAACATCGTGGTGGTAGCATCGAATCAGAATTGAGGGAAGGATGGATGCAGCCCAATAGTAGACAATCCCTCAAGAAAATATGATACAGTCTACAAAAGACTTGAGACTGGGGCAGAGGTTCATCTTCTAAGAGGGCAATGGTGACAAACATTCAGCCAGAGCTACAATGAAATGGTTTAGATCAACGCATGTTATGTTTAAAAATGGCCCGGTCAGAGCCCAGACATTATTCCAATTGAAAATCTATGGCAGGTTTTGAAAATTGCTGTTCAGAGACTTTACCAAAACCACAAAAAGTATGTTTTTTTGCTTAAACACTGCAGCTGAACGTTTATAGGAAAAGACAGACAACAAAACAACATATTGTAAACCATCATGAGAATAATTAAGAACAAATAAGCACCTGCCTTCAGATTGGCTGAAATAACATAAGAATCCTATCGAAAACTTTGCAACACTCACAACATGTTCTGTATTCCTTGATTCCTAAATCTATTTTTTCTTTCATTCTTTCCTCAGTTTGTGACAGTAACCACTGGGGTCCTCACTGCAGTAACAGATGCCAGTGCCAGAACAGTGCACTGTGCAATCCCATCACTGGAGCCTGTATCTGCACTCCTGGGTACCGAGGTTGGCGCTGCGAGGCACAGTGTGAAGTGGGCACCTATGGAAACAGATGCCAGGAAAAGTGCCAGTGCCAGAACGGAGCTGGCTGTCACCATGTTACCGGAAAATGCAAGTGCTCATCAGGATACAATGGAGCTTTGTAAGTTTTAAGAACAACGTGTGAGAATCTGATCCCAATGATGTATTAAAGTAAAAGCTCTTTGAGAAAAACCTTTTGCCATAGAATGAAAACTGGATATGATATTCAATTCAATTCATTTTATTTTGTATAGCCCAAAATCGCAAATTACAAATTTGCCTCGGAGGGCTTTACAGTCTGTACACATGCGACATCCTCCGTCCCAAGACCCTCACATCGGCACAGGAAAAACCTGAAAAAACCCTTCCAGGTGAAGAAACCTTAGGGAGAACGTCAGAGGAGGGATCCCTCTCCCGGGATAGACAGACTGCAATGAATGTCATGTGTACAGAATGACTCATACAGATGTAGAATACATTCAATTTGTATAACAGAAATTATTCAAAGAATTCTAAGTAGCAGGCCAGGTGTACGGCAGGACCACTGCAGGGACCACCACCATCAGATCGAACCACCATCCACAGAAGACTGTGTGGAGGGAAAGCAAAGATTTTAGGAAAGGGTAATAGTAATATGAATCACATTTAAAATGATGATGGCGGCAGCCGCAGGTGCCAGCAGGGCCACGGTCGGAGTCAGGACCAGGGTCCTGACGGAACTACGATCTGCAGAGACCTGCTCGGCAAGAAAGCACAAAGAACTCCCGGGAAGGAGCTGAATTAGTCATGTGCATTAATGCAACGTGGATTTAAGTAGAATGGGAGAGAGAGAGAGAGAGAGAGATAAGAGTTAGGTGTGTCCTAAGAAGTTCGCCGGCAGTTTAAGCCTATAGCAGCGTAACCAAGAGCTGGTCCAGGCAAACCTAAGACTAAAAGTGGAAGCTGGTTCCACAAAAGAGGAGCTTGATAACTGAAGGCTCTGCCTCCCATCCTACTTTTAATAACTCTAGGAACAACAAGTAACCCAGCATCTATAAAGCGCAGCTGCCTTGCAGTGCAATACGGTGTTACAAGCTCTTTAAGATAAGAAGGTGCCTCACCAGCAAGCGCCTTGTAGGTGAGGAGAAGAACCTTAAATTCTATTCTTGATTTAACAGGGAGCCAGTGCAAAGCAGACAATACAGGCGTAATATGGTCTCTTTTATTAGTTCTTGTTAATACACGTGCTGCAGCATTCTGAATCAACTGAAGAGGTTTAAGAGATTTACATCTTATCTTCAACCGCTTATCTGTGGTCGGGTCGCAGGGGCAATAGCACCCCATACTTTTCACGGGCCACATCCACCAGCTCTGACTAGGGGGATCCCAAGGGCTTCCCAGGCCAGTGTGGAGACCTAATCTCCCCACCTAGTCCCGGTTCTTCCGGGGGGCGGGGGGGGGGGGGGCATCCTCCGTCCTTTCTTCCGCGTAGAACTTCTGTCGCTAGGAACAGGCGCATTTGACAGACATCGCCCAATAAACGGCTCTGGGCATTCGTAAACCACGCCTCCAATACGAGGAAATGAACATGTGGTTTCCAGACCCAGTCTCATTTGAGATCAGGGTATGACGTTAGCCAGGCTAGATGGCAGCAGCAGCTGGTGTCAGCAGGGCCACGGCTGGAGTCAGGACCAGGGTCCCTGCTAACACCCTGCTAACAAAGAATTACAGTTACAATTACAATTACAAAGAAATGCATGAACTAATATTTCTGCATCACCTTGAGACAGGAAATGTCTGATTTTCGATATATTACGTAGATGAAAAAAGGCAGTCCTTGAAGTCTTTTTTACACAAGAGTTGAAGGACATATCCTGGTTGAAGAGAACTCCAAGATACGTGACGGTGCTGTTGGACTTCAACGGCGCTCTGGGCTTATCAAGATAACTTCTGTTTTTTCTGAGTTTAGCATCAGGAAGTTGCAGGTCATTCAAGTTTTGATGTCTCCAAGACATTCTTGAAGTCTAACAAGCTGTTCGGTCTCTTCTGGCTTGATCGACAGATACAATTGAGTATCGTCTGCATAATAATGGAAGTTGATAGTGTTTTCTGATAGCGTTGTCCAAAGGAAGTATATAAAGGGTAAATAAAATCGGTCCAAGCACAGAACCTTGTGGGACTCCGTTTAACTATTTACAAATGAACTTAACTAACTTTTAACTATTTTAAACTTTAAACTTTTTAATACTTAACAAATTTAAAGTTAAACAACATACAGAAGCCTACAGAATCACACAACTAAATATAAATGAAAATGTGTAAAACAAACGGATGGACAGTTCTCATGTGCCTGTGCAGGTTGTTTGTGGAGCCAGCTCGACTCTACATTCTGCCTTAGATCAGTCAATGTAATTGAAATGTGTCCAGATTTTGCTGTGTTTCCTGTTGACACTCATTTTCTTAACTTTCTCTTTTTACCTTTCCAGTCCGTTGCTCTCTTTCTCTCTTGTAACTCGCCTCCCTCTCTCCTGTTTGTGTGCTTGCTGTGTGCTGTGCTGCTGTGTGTGTAACTCCCGCCCCTCCCCCCTGTGCTCAGCGCAGGCACAGAGACTCCACCACATATATTGACCAACTAAATTCGGCTTGAGAGAGAGAGAGAGAGAGAGAGAGAGAGAGAGAGAGAAACAAAACCAAGCGGCTCCCCCAATCAGGAGCCGGCTCCTGTCGTTCACGTCAAAGGGCCGGCTCTCAAAGCCGTTTCGTTCGCGACCGACACATTACTATCCGTGACCAACATTGATGGTCTTCGAGAACTCACCATTTACAAGCACAAACTGGGATTGATTCGATAAATAGGATTCAAACCAGCTAAGTGCAGTTCCTTTAATACCAATCAAATGTTCTAGTCTCTGCAGAAAGATACGATGATCGATGGTCTCCAGCAAGACAAGATAAGAGACAAGTCCTTGGTCCGATGCAAGTAGGAGATCCTTCGGAATTTTCACCAGTGCTGTTTCTGTGCTATGATGCACTCGAAATCCTGACTGAAAGTCCTCGAACAAAGCATTGTTTTGAAGAAAGTCACATAGTTGATTTGCGACGGATTTCTCAAGGATCTTCGAGAGGAAGGGAAGATTAGAGATCGGTCGGTAGTTAGCAAACACCTCTGGCGCAAGAGTAGATTTCTTGAGAAGAGGTTTAATTACAGCTATCTTGAAGGACTGTGGTACATGTCCTGTCAACAAGGACAGATTCATAATATCCAGTAAAGGCGTGCTAATTAAAGGAAGAACTTCCTTAAGCAGCTTAGTTGGAATAGGAGCCAAGAGACAAGTAGAAGATTTACACTTCGAAATTGTAGAAGTTAGTTGATCAAGGTTGATGGAAGAGAAGCCATCCAAGTAGGTATCAGGGCCCACTCCTGCACCCAGGGTTCCTACATCCGAGGACTGGTCAGCACTGGTTAAGGGCAGGAGACCATCAATTTTCTCTTTGATAGTCAGAATCTTATCATTGAAGAAGTTCATGAAGTCGTTACTACTGAGGCCCAAACGAGTGTCTTGCAAGTCTAGCCTAGATCCTTCTGATTTGGTGGAATGCCATAGTCGTTCAAGTTTCCGCAAAGTTTGCTTTAAGTTGCGGGTTTGAGGGTTATACCAAGGTGCAAACTTCCTTCTTGTTGCCATTCTTCTTTCAAGAGGAGCAATAGCGTCCAGCGTCATTCTCAGAGAGCCTGTAGCAGTATCAACAAGATTATCGATTTGGGACGGACTAAAGTTTTCACGGGAGTCGTCTGATATCTTGAGAGAGGACACTGAACTTAGAGCAGAAGGAATGGCTTCTTTAAATGAGGCTACAGCGGTATCCGATAAGCATCAACTGTAGAAACTTTTGGCAGGAGGAGGTTCCGGTAGTAGAAATTCAAAGGTTATCAGACAATGGTCCGACAAAAGAGGATTCTGTGGAAAAATCTCAATACTATACACAAGAACCAAGTCGAGTGTGTGGTTAAAGCAATGAGTTGTGTTTATTATGCCATAGTCGTTCAAGTTTCCGCAAAGTTTGCTTTAAGTTGCGGGTTTGAGGGTTATACCAAGGTGCAAACTTCCTTCTTGTTGCCATTCTTCTTTCAAGAGGAGCAATAGCGTCCAGCGTCATTCTCAGAGAGCCTGTAGCAGTATCAACAAGATTATCGATTTGGGACGGACTAAAGTTTTCACGGGAGTCGTCTGATATCTTGAGAGAGGACACTGAACTTAGAGCAGAAGGAATGGCTTCTTTAAATGAGGCTACAGCGGTATCCGATAAGCATCAACTGTAGAAACTTTTGGCAGGAGGAGGTTCCGGTAGTAGAAATTCAAAGGTTATCAGACAATGGTCCGACAAAAGAGGATTCTGTGGAAAAATCTCAATACTATACACAAGAACCAAGTCGAGTGTGTGGTTAAAGCAATGAGTTGTGTTTATTTACCCTCTGACAAAAACCAACTGAATCTAATAATGAAATAAATGAAGTACCAAGGCTGTCGTTATCAACATCCACGTGAATGTTGAAATCACCCACTATAATTACCTTGTCCGTTTTAAGGACCAAACTTGTAAAGAACTGTGAAAATTCAGATAAAAATTCTGAATAAGGACCTGGCACACTGTACACTATTACAAAGAGAACCAGGTAGGTTGCAAAAGACTGAGAACCAGGCTTTCAAATGAGTTATAATCTAGTTTAGGTTGAAAGTTTATTAAAAGGCAGGAATCATAAATAGCTGCTACTCCACCCCCTCGGCCTGTGCCTCGAGGGATATGAGTATTAACATGACTCGGAGGAGTCGCTTCATTTAAGATGCAATATTCCCCATTTGACATCCATGTTTCAGTAAGACAAAATACATCAACATGGAGATCAGATATTAGTTCATTAGTAGATATTAGTTCATTTACTAAAACAGTTTTAGATGACAGAGATCTAATATTCAAAAGCCCCGCTTTAATTCTCCTATTTTGTTGCACTGTTGTATTACTGGTTTTAACTTTAATTAAGTTAAATTATTTAATATAACTCCTCGGTTGTTTACCTTTGATTCAACAAACTGTGTCCGTGAGGCAGACACGGTCTCTATAGGGTTAATTATGGTTTGGGTGAGTGACTGCTCAGATGAAAGCGCAGAGAAGTGTGTCTAAGACTGCGACTCTGCTTCCTGATTTCTAATCGGACTAGGCTTCCAGCGATCAACGAAGCCCACATTATTTCCTGGGCACCACCTCGACAACCAGCGGCGGAATGACGACAGGCTATACATGTCGTCACTGATCAAGTTAGGGAGGGGGCCAGAGAAAACTACGGTGTCCGACATTGTTTTAGCATATGTACACACCGATTCCACGTTAACTTTAGTGACTTCCGACTGGCGTAACCGCGAGTTAACCGTGTGCTTCGACTTCGACTTATGGGTATTAACAGTTCTCTTTGTGCCGGGGAGGTGGGTGACTGTCCTGACAGACTTAGTGGACTCACTAAGCCTCGCCTCCAATCTATCAAATATACTACACCTCTTACATGTACCATTGTCCGTAAGGGAGGCAGAGGAATAGCTAAACATGTGACACACCGAACACAAAGAAGCAGGAGAGGTAGGGAGGGAAGACATCGCTAGGTTAGCTGCTAAGCTATTGCTAATGGGGGTAACGTTGACGCTAAACAACGTCTAAGCAACTATTAGATAAAACAAAACACTTTCTAGATGGTGAGGCGTTTAGCAATGCCTCAGGTAGATATTTAATAATTCGCCGTTTGTACTGAAAAATACCACGGCGCAGTCAACTGAGTACAGCTAGAGCTACGAAAAGGTGACATCAGGCAGCAGGAAGTGACGCAACACGCTTACCGTGACGAGCTATCCCAGATGCCCAAACCACCTCAACTGGAGTGCAATACCGCCCTTACTGCTCCGATTTTCTTGCCTCACACTTAAGAAAGAGACCGAGCGGTACTTGAAGTCCTTTACTTGGGGAGTAGGCAATCCATCGGTTTCCTGCAATCTCAGATTTTGAGGTGCTGGTCCGCAGACGGCAGCTTCACTCTCGCCTGCAAGTCAAAAGTCATAGACCAAAGATGCCGTCAGGACGACATCATCTGCAAAAAGCAACATTATGACCCGGTAGGCCTCCTTCTTCAGCTCACCAGTTTGGGTTTAGATCTAACCTGTCTTCCCCTCACCGTGCAACAAACTAGAAGAACTACAGCGGCTCGTGGGGAAAAATACTTTTCTTCATCTTCCGTTTTGTGCTTTACGGAGACTTTACTCTGTGGAGCAACGACGTGTCAGTAATTGAACTATACTGTTCTCATCTTCTCTTAATCTTTCGTCATCTAGAATCTGGACTCTTTTATCATGAACTGTAAACCCTTTCCCTCCTCCCATGAGTTTGTGAGTTTGATTGTAATCAAATTGTAATTTTGCAATTTAGCTGACGCTTTTATCCAAAGCGACTTACAATAAGTGCATTTCAACCATAGAGATACAAACTCAGAGAACAAAAAACAAGAAAGTACTTTCAACAAAAAGCTGATTTACAACTTGTTGTAAAGTACAATTTAGGAGTCAATGTAATTTAAGCACTGCAAGTTGATAGTGTTAAGTCGAGGTACAGTCTGAAAAGGTGTGTCTTTAGTTTGCGCCGAAAGATGTAGATGCTCTCTGCAGTCCTGATGTCACCAGAGAGCTCGTTCCACCATTTCGGAGCAAGGACAGCAAAGAGTCGTGATCTTGTTGAGTGTTTTCCTCTCAGTGAGGGAGGAACAAGCAGTTTGGCAGATGCCGAGCAAAGTGCGCGGCTTGGGATGTGGGGTTTGACCATATCCTGGATGTAGACCAGAATCAAGTTAGCTTAAAAGAGAGAGAACTGACACTACAAACGGCAGGAGCTAAAGCCAACTAGCAATCAAGTTAAACTTAAAATAGTAAAATCAACAACAAACTCGTAGGGTCTCATGAACCACGTCTTCGTCCTTCATTGACACAATAGTCCATCCCAGAAACATTTTGCACAGACGTTTTTAATTCTAGAGATCTTGCCTAAACTAAAATGTGCCCTTCCCTTTTTCAAAATTGTCCTTTGCAGAGAGATTTTCACATATTGTCCTATGATTCGGTAGAGATTTAAAGCTATAACAGCACCATTACACATAGTCATCCTAAAAGTGCTTTATATTTTAGGCAAAGCTGAAACTTTTTCATTGTTAGCTGTTTGCCAACTTAATGGAGCCTTAACGAGCAACATATATACTGAAATGTATACATCTAAACAAATCTCACAAGTGCTCCCTTTTTTATGACAACAAAAGTATTCACATAGACCGCTGGTTTTCAACATGTACCACTTGAAGGCACTTCATGGGGCAGTGACGTGCATTGATTGATTAAGTAAGAGGCTAGGCACTGAATTATCAAAGCCAGATTACCCAATTTGTTGTTGAGGCAACAACTTCGTCCTTCGTCAAGGACGAAGTTGCTGCTTTTAATGTCAGAGACTTACTGGGTTGATTCGGTTGGAATTTGTTCAATTATGGGGAGAGTGAATATACACTAACAGTCTCACACGGGTTAGCTTTGGAATTTGGATTTAAAATTTCTGAGTTAACACAACTGCAGTGAGACTTACAGATTTGATCAACAGACTTTACGTTTAGACGCTCTGATTTGACACCAAGTATTTGTCCTTTGAGAGTTACATATGCAAGATTTGTCTCTATTCAGGGTCAAATTAACTCACACTCACTCTCAACTCATTTGCAATAAACCCATGGTCATGAAGATACTCATTTAACATTACATGGAATTAGCATGAGAAGGGTTCATGTCGCTAAATACCCAATTGTGTCGCTCTGAAAAGGGACCTTCAACCTGTCACGGTTTGGGCTCACTTCCTGTTTTGTTTTGTAGTTTCATCTTTCTGGTGTCCCTGGGGTAACTTCAACTTGGAACCGGACCAATAACAATAGAGGCATGTTTTTAGGGCCTGAGCCGACTTAAAGTCGGGCGGAGCCCTATTGTGTTTTGAAGAATTCTTCTTCTTATTATTTTACCACTTTAAACGCACTTTTGAGGCCTTTATCATATTCAAAAACTCTTGAATTTTTGCGTGGTTATTGGAAGTGCGTGAAATTTAGATATTTTTGTGGTCGCGCTTTTGGGTTTAAAAAAATGGCTCGCAACGGCCCCCTGCAAGTGCTTCCTCTGGGGAAATTTTGTTGTACTTTCACCGATAGAGTTGAAATTTTGCACACAGGTGCTCTTGGACATGCTCTACAAAAAAGTCAATTATTGTATGCAAATGCGCCTAGCAATATTTTCCGCCATTTTGAATTTTGTAAAAAACACGTTTTAACAAACTCCCAGACTCCCATTTTCAGAGATTCTCCTGAAAATCTCCGAAATTCATTATTGTCTTACTATCATCTATTATTGTTGAAAGCTTTTTGATATCTCATTTGGTTACAATTTTAGAGAGCAATCAACTTCTAAGGGGCGTGCCTTCTTTCTGAAAGACTCAGAACTTCCAAACTACAAGGCCTGTCTTCACCAAATTGATATCATGTTCGGATTGCCTCCTAGAACACCCAAATATTTTCAGAATATTTGAAGACTAGGGGGCGCTGTTATTCATTGCTGAATATGTGCACTTTTCGCCCTTTTTTTTGCGATAATTTGCGTTTTTTTGATTTACAAATGAACCATTTCCTCCGAGAGTTTACGCCCGATCGATTTCAATGTCAGGCAAATGGATCCTGACAACGGTGTGGTCCTATCGCATTAGAATCAAGAGTTTTCGTGAAACTACCTGGGCGTGAGCTGGCCTCCATTTCGGGCGATTTTGGGCGAATTTCTTGTAAATGTAAAGTGTTATAACTCCAAGGAACATTGGTATTTTTGGCTCTAATTTTCATATTCATGATGCTAGTGTAGTCCTTAAAGTATTGCAATGCAGCGATTCAAAAAATATATATAGCGCCACCTATTGGCAAAGTTAAATGCAACGTTTTTACACTTTTATGTGAGGTAACCCTCCTGATTTCAGCGCATTCAATGCTACCTAATGGCATTTTGGCTCAATAGCTTCCCCTACACGTATTGATGAAGCAGCCTAGAAACTGCTTCGATGCACGTACACTCATTTGGAGGCCACAGCTTTGTGCATATTTCTCCTGCATATCAGCAGAATGAAACAAACTAATCAAGTTGGTCAAATGTCCCACTTTGACTGACATGACTGGACCTCTGTCCACATCCTCACTGGAGAGAAATGATCCATTTGATAAAAGCACAGGTCTGCTCTCTTCAGGGAGCCACCCACGTGGTCATACATTGTGTGTAGTTCACAAGTTATTATTTTTTGATTGAGCAGAAGGGGCGTGATTAGCTGCCTGTTTCTGCATGTTCTGAACGGACCTACATATTTCAGTCACGTTTTTTCTTTAAATTCTCAGATCAGATGGTAGTTCAGAGATAAGGACTCCGGCTAGGAAACCAGAGACTCGGGTTTGATTCCTAGTCAGCATCAGCTTTTTTTTTTCTCATTTTCTTTTTTCACTTTTTGACCGCATGTCCGGCCGACCGCTGGCCCCCCCCCCGGCATTGCAGGCTCAGGCCCGTTCAGTACTGCTTGTTTTCTTCTTATTTTTTCTTGTGAAAAAAGTGGAATTTCATACTCTGGAAAAAGTAATTGTTGATCGTCTGCATTTTATAAAATCACTGACTGGATACTGCTGTGTCTCCACTATAAAACAGGTGTCAGGATGAGTGTCCAGTTGGCACATACGGGGAAGGCTGTGCAAAGGCGTGTCGCTGTGAGAACTACAGCAAATGCTACCACACCAACGGGTTGTGTCTGTGTGAACCAGGATACACAGGGGAGACATGCAACGCCCGACTGTGTCCGGAAGGACACTATGGCCTCCGGTGTGATAGGAAGTGTCCGTGCTACGCCCAGAACACACGCAGGTACGCAAGTAAATAGTGTTGAAACCTGCATTTGCTATTATCCTGCATATAATAGATGCGATCAATTTGTGGTAGTTTACATCTTGAAAAATATAGTTAACTTGTAATATGGCACACAGGGCTAACCCACGGCTCACTCACACGGTGCAACCCCCAGTGAACTGATTAGGGATAGCCGCTATTAATAATTTACATTACATATAATTTAGCTGACGCTTTTATCCAAAAGCACTTACATTGCATTTTTAACCCATGGCTTATACATTTTGCCCAGGGAGCAATTAGGGGTTAAGCATCTTGCTCGATGACATGACACATGGGGCAGCCAGCCTTGCAGCTACCAGCACACCCTCTCTTCTCCATGCGCCATCATCGCCCCATATGCAATATACAATATATTTGTGAGCCAGCTGTAATAGTAATTAAATATCACCCTGGGGGCCAAAGATAATTCCTCCATGTATTCCACGTGTGATATACGGAAAGAACACAATTAGGTATGTTTTTCAGCTGAGGCCTTCTAATGCCTCTTGCCGGCACTGATGCTTGAACCACCCCCTCCCACTCTTCCTTTCTGCTGTTGCGCCCAATCCCGCCCGCTACTACAGTTGTCTTTATCAGTTTGTCACAATGATGGTTGACCAGGCAGAAAGCACGTTTTGGGCCAGCAGTCAGTGACTGGTTGGACTGGCACATCTGGTGTGTCTGCAGGGAACAGCTGTCCCGCTGCTCTCAATGGGAGAGCTTTGTCAGGCGGCACAGCTGTCAAACACAATCACTGATATGGTCAGGCTAGTACAGCAGACCCCCTGTCCCGCCCGGCATGGAGAGTTTTCGGGCCTTGCTCAAAACATAAGATGGCAAGAACGGCAAGGCATTCTCGGGAGGCCATCTCTGGCGTCCTGACCCACGGATACGGAAGAGCAGAGAACTTGGTTAACTGTTGTGGCTGCTAGTGTTGCCACCTAGAGCCAGGGCACAGCTAGATACCAGGAGCTCAATCAACTTTGCAATAATTCATTTTCTGATCTAATTTACGTCTGGTTTTTCAAAACCAAAAACCATCCAAACAGACACAACTCATCTCTTGGGCTCAAGTTGTGTTGGTGCATCTCTGGTCTCTCATTGTTTTCAGTGTTTTTATGTAGCGACTTCCTTCTTGTTGTACAATTATTAATGTTATAGTTTGTCTCCGTTTTCTTTACAGTTTTTTTTCGATTGTTTACACGCAATTTTGAACACCGGTTTTTTTTTTTCAAAATATAATCACAATTATCCAAACACCACACTCAATTTGCAAAATTCCTAGATAGTTTGCAAAATGACACACTTCAGTCAAAACATACACATTTCAGTCAAAACATATACACATATTTGTGAAAATGCTATTAGTTTTCATTTCATGTTTTTTCTCCCTGTTACAGTTTTTTACGATTGTTTACACACTAAAATAAAAATGTCCACACAATGTGCAAAATTCTACTCCAATGAGCAAAACACCTTCTCAGATTGGCACAACATTACACACGTGTGTACACAACATGTCTGCTTCACCCTTTTTGGAAAACATTACACACAGTGATTTGTAAAACTCTACACACATTTTCTCGCCTTAAACACAGATAAGGATTGTGAGGTTACTTCCTTGTCATTACAAAGCCCCGGATTTCCAATGATTACACTAATGAGCGAACTGGATAAACACATCCACCAGGTGTGGAAGCACAGACGTGCTAATTTGAAAACGCAGCACTCAGGTGGGCTATAAAAGGCAGCAGATGAGTTCACCTGTCTTCAACAAAAATGGAAGGAGCTAGAAGAAGAAGAGTGAGAATGAGAGGGGGAGCTCAAAGAGGAGATGATGAATAGTTACAGTATTCTTATTGCTTTTACAGTAGTTTTTCTTCAGAGTCAAAGTGTATGTACTTATTTGTCTATACATTTTATTTGTTTTATTGATTTCATTGTTGGTTGATTACTGATTATGGTAAGAAATACTGTAAGTATTGAAATAAATAAGCACTAAAAGCGGAAGCTGTTTTGTTTTACTGAACACAAGTCATACTCGTGCAGTAGCCAGCGCGTCAATTACTTTTAGCCTGTCTATGCAGCCCCTCGGTGGCTTTAAGTTAAGTTTAGCCGCTACAATTAGTTTGAGATATAGGAAGAATGTACACAAATAATACAAAGACACTACACAACACTGATGCTGCAGACTGAATATTTCAACTATTTGTTTCAATACTTACAGTATTTCTTACCATAATCAGTAATCAACCAACAATGAAATCAATGAAACAAATATAATCTATAGACAAATAAAAATTACTGCATGAAGTACATACACTTTGACTCTGAAGAAAAACGACTGCAAAAGCAACAAGAATACTGTAACTATTCATCATCTCTCCGTCTGGCTGGATCAGGCCATACGATTTCACAACTGACTGCTGCGTTTTCAAATGAGCACATCTGTGCTTCCACACTTGGTGGATGTGTTTATCCTGTACGTTCATTAGTGTGGTCATTGGCAATCCGGGGCTTTGTAATGACAAGGGAGTAACCTCACAATCCTTATCTGTCTAAAGTGAGAAAATATGTGTGAGTTTTACAAATCACTGTATTGTTTTGCAAAAAGGGTGAAGCAGACATTGTGTGTAATGTTGTGCAAATCTGTGGAGGTGTTTTGCTCATTGGAGTAGAATTTTGCAAATTGTGTGAACATTTTTATTTTTGTGTGTAAACAATCGTAAAAAACTGTAACAGGGAGAAAAAACTCAAATTGCATGCATGTGTTAGCATACATGACCAAGAAAACTGATTCTAATTCTGATTCTGATAACTAAACAAGAGTTAAGTACTTGTAATAATTATATGTTCATCTGTTTTCACTAGCTGTCACCCAATGTCAGGAGAGTGCTCATGTCAGCCTGGTTGGTCAGGTCCGTATTGCAACGAAATGTGCACCGCAGGATTTTACGGAGAGTCCTGTCAGCAGGTGTGCCAGTGCCAAAATGGTGCAGACTGCAACAGTGTGACCGGAGCGTGCATCTGTGCTCCAGGCTTCACGGTAAAAACACATTTCTGTCATGTCACAATGTGCTTCAGGTCACCTATTGCCTTGATTCATGAGGCTTATGTGTAATGAAGCATGTGGGCACATTGTACAGCCAGACCAGACATCTACCCTGCATGTGTCCAAAAATATGACAATATTTCAGAACACAAGTTTGGCATTAAAGGGGGGTCACATGGTGAACATATCAACAGTTTATACCACCAGCCTGTGCAGTGTTTGCAGTTTGAACCCGAGCTGACAGAGGTTGGGATTTTGAGCTATGCAAATACTGTCTTCCATGTCGGGCACAAACCTCCCCCTAAAACTCCAAATGTATATTTTTTCCTTTGTAGTGGTGGATTAGATAATTAAGATACAGTGTATCAGTCATTGAGCTGCGTTTGTTTTCACTTTGGGCAAAATTTCCAGTCTAAACAAACAAAAGCACATCTGGACTCTTAACTTGACACACAGAAACATAATTAAGAGAGATTTCTTAATGACCCTATATCCCTATATAGCTATCCATATTTATGTTAGGGTCGACTCAGGGATTGAACCCGGGAAGCCGGCTTAGCAGGCTGGCGTGCTACCGCTACGCCACCATTCAGACACTGAAGATCCAAAAAACTCAGGAGGTACGAAAGGGCAGGTCAGAGGCACGGAGCAAGAAAAAGAAACAAAAATCCAGGAATAGCAAAAAAATTGGCATAAAAAGCAAAGTACTCGAAAAACACAAAAAGGTTCTTCAACCGTACAACAGGTAAAAAGTAACAAAGTCCAGAAAGCGCAAGAGAAACAAGTCCTAAAGCGCTCACCAGCAGAGTGGATGTGAAACAAAGACTCCGTGACTAACAAATAAAACACAGGGCTTAAATAACCAACTAATTGTTCTCATGACAAACACAAATGGCAACAGGTGGGGGTGGAACAAACTGGAGGGAAACATAATGAGAAGGCGGGGCAAGATCACATGATTAACGATAGGCACATGTCAAACGAAAACAAACACACAATCATAACAAAGGAAAGTGACAGATGTCCCACAGCGAGCCCTAGTGGCCAGAAGAGCCATGGCACCTAACAATTTAGCTATCATGTCATTTAATTTGAATGTAGTTACATAGTTTGATTGTTTGATGTCATAAAACGTCTTGAATAAATGTTTGTACGGACACACAACGCACAAGCACATCTATTACCAGGCTTAATAGATGTCCCCATTCATGTCCACGTCAGTGCTACAGATTATTAAGTATGTGTAAAATCGTTGTCGGTTCTAAATATTCATCTAATGTATACGCCTTCTCAGGGTCCCAACTGTACAGTCCCCTGCCCAACAGGAACCTATGGCGTGAACTGCTCCTCCAACTGCAACTGTAAGAACAGAGCTCAGTGTTCCCCTGTGGACGGATCCTGCTCCTGTAAACAAGGTGAACTGAGGAGGAAGAGAGGAAACGTATCAAAAACTTATAACAATATTGTATGGGTAACAGTGCAAATAAAAGGAAGAGATATTTTAAGCTGAATCATTTTCTGCATTCTTTAAAACTACAATTGCATTTCTTAAAAATCGGTAGTTTATTCACACCGGATGGATTGGTAAGATTTAAAACAGTATCAGTGTTCTCATAGTCCGTTTCAATATTAGAACTGTACCGTATATCACAAATACTTCCTGCTCTCCATGGTGCTGATCTTTGTAATAATGTCTGTGTGTATGTTCTTGTAGTTCATCTATAATTTTTCAACCAATAAAGCAATATAATCACCAATACTCCAAAATACTCGTAAAGGGTTCAATGTCGTTTGAAGGATGAAGTTAAATTATTTTTAGGGTTAGGAAGGGACACTAAAACATATTTGTATTTGTCTGTGAATAGGCATCCACTGTGACAGTGTGTGCGCACAGGGTCGCTGGGGCCCAAACTGCTCCCTATCCTGTAACTGCAAAAATGGAGCATCCTGTTCTCCAGAGGAAGGGACTTGTGAGTGTGCTCCGGGATACAGAGGCACCACCTGTCAAAGGAGTAAGACCCACACACAGCTGACGCTTTACTTCAAAGATTATGGAGTTTATTTGTTATATATCTTTTTTCCACATGCCAATACGTTTCACACGTTGTACACTGTTGAGTTAAGAGGTACGATCCGGGAACAGTTGTACTATCATAAAAACAGCCACAATGGTTTGAATGAGTATTGCTCTGATTTATTTCATAGTACTTTCAGTTCCACCATACTGTTCAAAAGATATACACCAGCACACACACACACACACACACACACACACACACACGAGCCATATCGCTAAACCATCAACTGATGCTGGTCATGTGTAACTGTCATAGGAATAGCAGGTGTTGTGTCATCAGTAACCTGCTTCTCTGTCTTTCAGGTTTTCAGCTAAATATGCCATGTACTGCTAATTGTCTATGCCTGTGAATTTAAGTTTCAAGAGTGAATGCATTTTTTAAACAGCAACAGCACAAACCTTTTTATACACTAATGTAGATATTTGTATTATCAATAGTTGGGATTCATTATTCTATGTATTGCAGAAACCTTTAGGGTTCAGGAAGAACCTCTTTCCATCACTGTCGATTTATTAAACACTTAATAAATCGACAACCTATTAAACAACCTGCACCCACTTGTGCAGTGACAATCATTTTGAATCTGAATCTGAATGCATACAATCCACAATGGGCAAACCCTACATCTCTACCAATAGGTGTCAAAATACACACTTCATTCAAACTCGAAACAAGCATAAATGTATGAAAGTGATCGGCCCAAAGTCATACAATACACTTCTACAACCTGCTAGAAACTGCAGATGGGGGGTTGTTTGCTGCAGATTAGAGCTAGATTAGGTTGAAATGATGTGTAGGTTGGATTAACTCGTCTTTGTGGTTTGCTTGCAGTCTGCTCTCCAGGTTACTTTGGTGACCGCTGCAGTCAGATCTGTCCACGGTGTGCCCACAGTAACGGACCATGTCAACATGTCTCAGGACAGTGTGACTGCTTGCCAGGCTTCAAAGGAGCGCTGTGCAACGAGGGTGAGTGTACCCTGCAGCACACTGTTTCCACCAGGTTACAAAAGTGAAAGTGAATATATTTAAAAATAAATAACTCCTCCCCCACATCACATTTCCTTCTCTCAACCCCCAATTCTTTTCTCTCTTTTTCTCCCCCCATCCCATCATTTCAAAATAATTCACTTCAACTTCTACCATTTCTGTATTTTCAAAACTTTTTAATTTTTTTAAAATTGCCTGAAATTCATTTCTGAATTCTTCTTCTTATTTCCTCTTTCAATCACACTTTTGAGCCCTTTATCATATTCAAAATCTCTTGAATTTGGGCATGTGCATCAGAAGTGCGAAAAATTTTGATATTCTTGGGTATGAAAGGATTTCTCTCTAGCGCCTCTTTACATGTCTCATTTTAGCCTATTAGCTTTCTTTTTTCCCTGATCACCGATTGATCTGAAACTTTGCACACAGTTGCTCTTGGATATGTTCCACAAAAAAAGTCAATGTATACAAATGCGTCTATTCAGATTTTCCGCAATTTCAAATTGTGTTAAAAACACATTGTTGCAAACTTCTCCCAGACGCAGGGTCCGTTTAAAAAAAAATATATCTCATTTAGTTTACAAATTATGGACCAATGAAGTTTGTAAGGGTTGGGGCATAATATTTAAAGACATATACCGTATTTTCCGGACTATAAGTCGCTCCGGAGTACAAGTCTCACCAGCCATAAAATGCATAATAAAGAAGGAAAAGACATATATAGGTCGCACTGAAGTATAAGTCGCATTTTTTGAGAATGAGACACGCACTGGCGGAGAACAGAGTTAAGTACCGTTTTTTTGGCATGCATGTGTCCTACGAACGCTGATATGATGTCTGGCGATAAATCCGAGAAGTCTGCAGGTTTTGGTTTCACCACTGTCATGATATGAGGCAAGACGCGAGTCATGATCCACATTAAAGAGGGTTTTATTTTTGAACAGCCCAGAGTAACGTAAGCTATGCGTTAAACTCCAACAATTAGCATACACAAATTACGGTAGCTTAACATGGACAAAAGACAATCTCGCAACAACCACCTTCTGCGGGAGCGCTCCGCCATCTTCCAACGGGCTGCAACGGCTGTGTTGAAATTGTCAACACAGGCCTTAGAGCGCCCTCTTGCGGTTTAGTGTGAAAATAAGAGTATACGTCGCACCCCCGGCCAAACTATGAAAAAACTGCGACTTATAGTCGTTTTTCCCTGGAAGGGTTTTTTCATGTTTTTATTTAAAACTTTTGTTTTGTGTTACGGTGTTGCCATGACAACCTGTTATTCAACAAATAATGGTAAAGAAGTAGTTACTTTATATGATTTCAAAGCTTCAAATAGCCTTTTAGCTCGATAGCGCCCCCTACAGATATTCGTAAAGCAGCCCCAGCAACTGCTGTGATCTAGGTGCACTCACCTGGGGCCTCATTTATAAACGCTGCGTACGCACAGAAGAAGGCGTACGCCACTCTCTATGCAATAAATGGTAATTAAAAAAAGCAAACTTGCCGGAAAAATGTGCGGTCCTCCACGCAAGCTCGGACCCATGCGTACGCACAAAAACGGGTGAAATGAGAACCGTCAGCAAATGCAAGAAACGCAAACGTGTCTGAAAGTGTGTAAAACTAGACTGTTGTGTAAAAGAATGCCAATACTGCCTCTCATAAATAACACAAACACCCGTTTGATCGATTTTTTTACCGATTTTTTACCTTTTGACAGAAATGCAAATTAACACATTTTCAAAAAGAAAAGGGAAATATGTTCTGCAATAATATTGGCGTGTTATGCAATTCATCCTCGAAACACAGCTGTTGCTTTTCGATTAAATGGACGGCAATAAAATGCTATGATGCCATCACAATGCGTAATGGCTGATCGTGCGCTCTTTATGCCAGACGTTTTAAAAGGCATAATAGCTTTGTCCAATAATTCTATAAAGTTCCCCTACTTGGCCAGGGAATAGCCCCGAATGGCTTGAAAAAGATTTGTTCTTTTTACTGAACGAGATTCAAAGAACCGGGGAAGTAAAAAGATCCGAATGTCCCATCACTAAGTGAAACTGAATTTGTCAAAAGCTGTACGTTTTGGTCACCTGTAAAATCTGTTACCCAGCCGTCATTTGTAATAAGCTTACTATCGTGTCACTCCGAGATGCAAAAAAAAGTCGGCCAAATCCTTCAAAACGGTGACCACAAACCAATTGGTGGGATCACATTAACTAGTTCTTATACACAGCCATGATTATTTACTGTAGATGTTTATTGTATTATTGTACATATTTGATATCTGTCAATAATAAGAATAGATGCCAAAAAACAATCCAGTAACTTCCTATATAATATTCGATCCATGATTAACACTTGTCCTCTGTTTAGTGTGTCCAAGTGGTCAATTTGGGAAGAACTGTGCATGGAGCTGCAGCTGCACCAACAACGGCACCTGTAGCCCCATCGATGGCTCCTGTCAGTGTTATCCCGGGTGGATCGGCAGCGACTGCTCTCAGCGTGTGTTCACTGAATGAAATAATAAGTTGATGGTTGTGATGTTTCAGAATGTTGTGATCCTCTAAAGTAGTAGTAATACAGTTTATTCTTACAATTCTGAGGTGACTGAAGTTTGTGTTTACTTACATTTTCCTCTTAATGTACCTATAGCCTGTCCTCCTGTTCAGTGGGGACCCAACTGCATCCACACATGTAACTGCCACAACGGAGCCTACTGCAGCGCCTATGATGGAGAATGCAAGTGCACCCCAGGATGGACCGGTCTCTACTGCATGCAACGTCAGTGACAGATAATCACATATAGTACTTCTGT
Organism: Apeltes quadracus; assembly: GCA_021346845.1. Classification (NCBI taxonomy): domain Eukaryota; kingdom Metazoa; phylum Chordata; class Actinopteri; order Perciformes; family Gasterosteidae; genus Apeltes; species Apeltes quadracus. The sequence continues at coordinate 10,425,674 of CM037930.1, read as the reverse complement.
ATGATCAAACTGATCAGTTTGGAAAAAGGCCCTTTTGAGACATTTATTTCACTCAGCATTGGCTGTTTATTTTGTAAATAAAGCATTGATATATGATTGCGCCCTCACAGGTTGTCCATTGGGTTTATATGGGAAGGACTGTTCTCTGACCTGCAAGTGTAGAAATGGAGCCAACTGTGATCACATCTCTGGACAGTGCATCTGTCGTATCGGCTTCATGGGAAGACACTGCGAACAAAGTATGTCACTCTGTCTTAATCTTATGTGTTTTTTTTCAGCTCCTAGTGATTATGCTTTATATTCTGCACAATAGTGTAATGATTCGGTGTCGATGTGGAGGTACGGACTGAAGGAGGGAGACACAATCGCAGGGTTGGAACAAACAAAAGGAGTTTAATACTCAAAACTGAAGACACACAAACGTGGGTCGGGAACAACTGTAACAAAGACAAGGGACCACAGGCACACAGGGCTTAAATACACAAGGGAGGTGCAAGTGATTGGACACAGGTGGAAACAATAAGACAATCACAGGGGAAACATTACAAGTCAGGAAGTGAAGTTACTCAGGGACATCAAACATGAAACTTCACAATAAAACAAGAACAGGCCCACACCGTGACAAATAGTCTACTAAAGTTAAACTGAATTTTTACTTTTTTCATTTCCAGGGTGTCATCCTGGTTCCTATGGTTATGGCTGCCGTCAAGTGTGTGACTGTCTAAATAACTCCACATGTGATCACATGACTGGTACATGTTATTGCAACCCAGGCTGGAAGGGAGCTCGCTGTGACGAAGGTGAGGAAACATAGGCCCTTTCTCAATACCTAAGACGGCGAGAACGGACTTGCGTTCCCGCAAGAATAGACTCGGGAGACGGACTCGGGAGTCCTGACTCACGGCTAAGGGAGAACGGTCATTTCCGCAATGGGAACAGCAGCTGACTTGATGATGTCACCACGTCAGCTAGTCTGTTTTCATTTAAAATAGAAATGGTGTGTGTATATATATATATATATATATATATATATATATATATATATATATATATATATATATATATATATATATATATATATATATATATATATATATATATATAAAATAGAGCCCTAAAGTAAGTCAGAAACCCTTTTCTCTGCGGGCTGAGATGAGGCTGACCGCCCAGTGCTTGAGGTGTCCGGCGGTGCTGTAAACTACCCCTCACATCTCCATCATCCACGAAGCAAATTTTTACAAAGGCTGAATGTTGACAAACCGACCGCAGAAATGTTGCTTAAACTACTAACTTCTCGTCTGAAAACGTCCTTAAATGACATTTTGTGACTTACCAGTTGTCATTGTTCCCTGTTGCCGAGGTGAATGCATTCTGGGATATTTGGCTCTCACAAGAACAGACGAGCCTGCACCGATGCGTGCCCGGTAAAATGGGCGAGTCACATCCGGGTATTACGACCGTTCTCGGCCAGATGCAGACTTTAGAATTGGAACAGTAATCGGGCTGCGACTGATGATGTTTAACGAGAACCAAAAACCAAACGCCTATTGAGAAAGAGCCATAGATTTTTTAATTCTTTTGTCCGACATCAGTTCTCAAACCTATTTTGAAAACTGGCTACACTAATCAGATCACCAGATTTCTAATCATTGAGTCAAATCTATTATATGTCTACTACTTGTTTTCTTTAAACAACTAATTTGTGTTATACATTATCTCATCCTTCTGTCTACAGCTGGTGTAGTGGTGGGAAGCCTCAACAGTTTGACTAGTGCAGCTATGCATGTGGACACCTACCAGATTGGAACCATCGCAGGAGTCATTGTTCTGGTGCTACTTATGTTATTCCTCCTCCTCCTTTTTGTTATCTACAAGAAGAAGCAGAATGGCAAAGAGCCTTCCGTGGCAGCTGTGACCTACACTTCTGCAGCTGATTACACCATTGCAGGTACACTACAAGTTGATCGGCTTCCAACTGCTACATGATCAAGAACACATACTGTCCCATGTTAGGTTTCTCTTTCCTGGTATTGGGCCATCAGTTTTTTATTTGTAAAATGTTTCTTTGAATGTTGTTGCTTTTAAACAGTTCAACACTATTACGTAAGTAATAGTAGTCACGGATCGGTGTCAGGCTGCAGGTTCGGACCGGAAGTAGGGAGACGCAGTCACAGGGGTTCACAAAAAAGGGGTTTTAATATCTAAAACAGCAAATACTCACAGGACAGCTGACATAGGACAATGACGCGACACTGGACGACAGATTCACAGGACTTAAATACACAAGGGAGGTGCAGGTGATTGGAAACAGGTGGAATCACTCAGACAATCACAAGGGGAGACAAGACAAGGCAGGAAGTGAAGTTACCCAGGGAAACCAGAAACATGAATACAAGGGCCAAACCGTGACAGAACCCCCTCCCTCCCCCCTCAAGGACCGAATTTCAGGCGGTCCTAAGGAACCTGAGGGGAGGGCAAAGACGAGGACAAGGCAGACATAGGGCGGGAGGATGGGGATCCGAAGGCGCCTGTCCCTCCGGGGAACTCTGGCGGGTGAGTCGGCGGACAGTCTGGAGGACGGTGAACCTCCACGGTGCGGCGACCGGACCTCCGAGTCTCCAGGCTACGGCGGCCAGACGCGGCAGGCTTGGGGGACGGCTGGCTGCAGCGTGGCTTGCATCGCAGGCCTCTCTGGCGGTGGCAACGGCTGCTGCTGCGCGGCTTGCGTCGCAGGCCTCTCTGGCGATAACATTTTCACAACAAAAGGGCCAAACCGTGACAAATACCGAACAAAGACAATACTTCCTTTTTTAATACTCACTCACTTATCGTCTGAGATCACAGATGAAATGCTTTTAATCATGTTTCATGCTCTGAAAGCACCGATGAACTTCATAGTTATGGTTCTTGTCATCATCTAATCTTTCAGATGCTCACCCATCATCATGCGAGGCCCACCCAAGCAACTACTTTTCCAACCCCAGCTACCATACTCTGACCCAGTGCATCAGTTCTCCACATGTTAATAATGGTCCTAATGGAAAGGTATGGAATTGTATTATAATATACAATAATATTGTATTGTAATATATATATATATATATATGACAGCAGGAAGAGTTGTTAGTTCAACATGTTCTACCTGTTGGAATTCTGCCTCCAAGGCAGGTGTAGTTTTGTGTTTAAATAACATTGAAAAATTAAACAACTGTCTAAAATACACACTTTCTAGTGATTACTGATTACTTTTAAGATTGTCTTTAGAAGAAAAGCAAACATTCATTAAAAATAACATTGTAACAACAACATTGATTAATCGCCATTAATCAAGATTAATACATTTAAAAATGTGTGATTAGTTCGTTTTTATTTTTTTTTAAACTATTGACAGCACTACATCTAACGGATTATGCCACCGGGCTATGTCTGTTCTCTGAGATGGGCTTTGAAATGGAGACAGGCAGGATTGTTGGACTTTGGAATCTCTTCCCAAGGCTCCTCTCTCTCGGGTACCTCAGACACCAGTGAAACAGGTGCTAGGGCTCGGACCCTGTTCCCTTTTTTCCATTAAGTAGGTTCAGCACCCCTAGAGTTTTCCTGCAGCAGCTCGAAGGAAGAAAACCCTGTGGAGGCCTGGGGAACCTCCTATACTGAAAAACAACAGAGGATTGAGCCATTTATTCCAATTACGTTCATCTTCTTAAATGAACTTCTGGATTTTAAAGTTTTATTCAGACGTTCCACAAGCCCGTCGGTGTCTGGGTGATAAACACTGGTCCGAATAGATTTAACCACCAGTAATTCTTAAAGTTCCCTCAGTGTACGTGACATGAACGAGGCCAGTCAGAATCTCTTTTGGGTTTTCCGACTCTGGTGATTAATTGACCGTCGGGAGTCAGCATTTGGAGTTGTATGAATCTGCACAGTTATAGTCTCAGTGTTATGCTAATGTTGAACTAAGATAATAAAGTTGGCCAACGATACCACGGCTTCAAACTTATTGTACATAACACTACACCGGGTGGGGTCATGTACTGAGACTAGGAAACTTTCGTAGGGGTTTAGTTTGAACACTTCTTTATTTCCTGTCACCACACACATATTTTCTAACTGAAGCTTTTCTCTTTTTCTTTTTTAGGGCAAGAGACACCAGCTTTTTGTAAACTTGAAGCACACAGATCAGAGAAACAGGGCTCCTCTCGTTGAGTACAATAGTACACTGCCTAGAGACTGGAAACAAGAAGACTGCGTCAAACTGGGTGAGACATTCCATACAATAAAATGTAATAAATGGTATTCTTAAATTTAAAGTCAATTTAAATGAAGCTTAGGTGTGAATTTAGTCAGGAACACCAGCTGAACAAGTCCTTGGTCTTTGGCAGGTTGGAGCCTGCTTCCCCTTGTGGTTACGCTGTAGCGTAAGAATAGGGGGGGACAGGGGCAGCAATTTTTGGGGGGACTGTTCAAGGCCGTGGATATCCATTTTTTCAGATAATTCAAAAGGTTCAAGGAGTGCTATTTTTCCCTGTAGTTTTGCTCGCATTCATTATATACAGACAGAATTTCAACACAAATATGTTCTTTGACTTGACATGACAATATGAAATACTCTAGTTCAGGCTATGCCTTTGAGTAGCCTAGGTTTGACAACAAATGTCTATACATTTCTACCGCAGTAGAAGAAATAAAAAAAAACTCAAATACAAATTAAAGCTGCGAGCAGTGCTGGACGGGTCCTTGCTACTCCGCATGTCGGGGCACCAACCGGATGGCTAGAAACGCAGCCAAGAACTCCTGCTGCCGTCGTTTACGACTAGCCGTAGCGAGGACCTTGATAATAATAATAATAATCCTTTGGTACAATTGGTTCCTCTACAACTGGTCGTAGCGAGGACCCTAAGAAATCCTGAACTGCTGGAATTCACCTCTCACTGGCTCTGTCTATCTGTCATCCAGATCTGAAGGGCACACTCTATCATGCAAGCTCCTGCTCCCTAGACAGCTCTGAAAACCCATATGCGACAATAAAGGACCATCCCCAGCTTACAGACAAAAACTTGGAGTGTAGCTACGTGGAAATGAAAACATCGGTCAGACAGGATTCCCCATACGCTGAGATCAGCAACAGCAGCCCCACAACAAACCGCAACATCTATGAAGTTGGTGAGTGGTTTATATTTACATCATTTTAGTTTGTTTCATTTTAATTAATTTAAGGATTTGGGCATATGAATTTTACATCTGTGTTTACAATGGAAGTTTAAAGAGAACTGGATACAGCGTTGGAGCTAGGGTCCTTTTGCCCCTCCTCTACCCTGGGTGTTTGACTTTGATTCAACTTGCCTGTCTTCGATTTCAGAGCCTTTAAGTAACATCCCGCTGACAGGAGACAGCAATGTTGACGTGCAGTTCGGTCAAGATGTGTACGATCTACCAAAAAACAGTCACATTCCGTGCCACTACGACCTCCTGCCGGCCAGAGAAAGTCCTTCCATAGAGAACAAAGAGTGGGACACAGAATGATACCACAGAGACTCAGTACAGAGACCAGGTCTGCACTTGCTGCACTGACTGTTTTCTACCCACAATATGCTTTCACTTGTTTCCTTTCTACTGTGCTTTTATATTTTCATTGTACGTAATTACGTATCATGGCTTCTTTCAAAAGAAATTGGTTATACAAGTTTGGAGGTTAGTTTTTAGTAATAGCTGTCATTATTTACAGAAATGTGTGATCTAGGTCATAAGACATGACAAGTACAGTCTAATTATATGTATTAAAAAAATAATTTGTTCACATGAAGCGTGAGCAGCTGCTGATTGTACCTATCCCAAATGGCCACACTTAAAGGTGGCCTAAAACCAACTAACATCTTTCTGACTGCCTCCCAGATCCATCTCAAAGAACTGTCTTTTTAGTTTCATGTAGTCTATAATACATATTCAGATGCCAGTAAAGCGTCTGTGGTATTGTATGGACTGAAAAGTGACCTTTATATACTTTGTAGATTTGGCTTTATCTTCCAGCGTAAAAGTGGGCCAAAGGATTGTCAGATACAGCCCCAACAAAATGTGGCTTCAGACCTTGTTAAATAATCAGAGTACTTTGTACTTCAAGTATACCAAGGAAATTATCATGTTTGCGCATACCATTTAATACCAATCAAATCTCTATTTTTGTAACAATAGCATTAGATAATGGTTAATGGATAATGTGATTGAATAAGAGTAATTTGGATATCAACATCCCTTCACAATGTTGGCAGAGTGAAATAACGACGTTCAAGCACAATATTTACAAAGAGGGTACATTTTCTAAAAATAAATGCTTTGAATTGGTAACTGTCAACTGTGTTAAAATGTATACATGCTCTGGCACTCAATGATATGGTTACTTGTACTACTTATATTGTAAAAAGCAATTTTCCTATATTCAGTTTTTTATCCCATTTAATTTCATAATAGTGAAAATTATGCATTATGTTATCCTTGTTTCTGCATTGTGTTGACGTGCTGAAGAATGTCCTGAAAATGTCATGCATTAGCCACTAGATGGCAGCAAATATTGGACTACAGCTAATGAGTTGAACAGGCTAGCATTGTTCAGGAAGCACTTGAAGCCCTGTTCCCATGCAGTAACCCAAAACCCAAGTTTTGTACGAACTAAACTGAACTGCACGTTGATCATCACACTACATTTTAAAAGCTGAAATGTTTAGAGAAATAGCATAAAAAAATCAAAAGTGAGACCCACCTCATAAATGTGGAAGTGGCACCATTATGCCATTACTTGACACCCCCTAACCTGCTGCTTACTTTTAAAAACCTGGTCAGACTTAAATATAGGTATCTTCTTGTATACCCACCATTTCTAGCAAACCTGGACATTTTAGAGCTACTTCTGAATTTTAATGAATGTGGGACAGACAATGAACAATTGAGAGCCACAATATTGACTTTGTCACATTGCAGTACTTGTTTGTTTTTGCTCTCATGCGCACATTTGATCCTGTTTAAATATTTACAGTAGATTGTTTCCCTGCAGTGTTTGGCTGTATGTCCGGACATAATTGTAAAAATGAGGATTACAACCTGATTGACAACCCCTGGAAGTTCCAAGCATCTTTTAGGGCATTTAGTGACCTGTCATGGGCAGGTCACTTAACACAACAAATATTTTTACTTTTACAAATAAGATGGTATGGTCTTCTGTCGCATGTTTTCCTAAGTAAATGCACTGGAGTGCATTTGATTCAAAGGTTGGGAATTTTTACTCTTAATGATCAACTATTACTTGCAATGGATTACACCTAACTAAAAAATAAAAAAAAAAACTGAACTGAAAACGCAAATTGAGTCAGTGATGTAAGGTAGTTACAAAGTACCTGGAACTTTCTATCACCACCTAAGCAGAACCAAAATTGAGTCCCCAAATCACATCTTGTTTCATAGTACCACTTGAGTAGATGTCTTTCACACCACCAAATAAAAACCTGAATATAAGGCAAAACACCTGTCTACTAGCTATCAATTTAAAGGGCCTAACTTGTAATGAAATCATCTCATGAAATACAAATTTAACGGCAGTTTTGATTTTTTGAGAGGATTATTGCCACAGGACCACATTATTAATCTCTAATGTCTCTAAAATGTATTTAATGATGACAAAGAAACATTTTGGGTAAATAAAAATACAGTAAACAGTCATAGGCTATTCTGAGGTTATTTAACATTTTTGTAATAAATTGTATATATAGTTTCTGTAAAAATGTTCACGTCACCCATCATTGTATGTCCTATAGTAAAAACCAGAACAAAACAGCTTTTGGTTTAGCAATTGTTTTATTCATTGTCTAAACTTGTATAGAAATTCAATTCAATTCAATTCATTTTATTTTGTATAGCCCAAAATCGCAAATTACAAATTTGCCTCGGAGGGCTTTACAGTCTGTACACATGCAACATCCTCCGTCCCAAGACCCTCACATCGGCACAGGAAAAACTCCCCAAAAAATGAAAAAAACCCTTCCAGGGAAAAAAGGGAAGAAACCTTAGGGAGAACGTCAGAGGAGGGATCCCTCTCCCGGGATGGACAGACTGCAATGGATGTCATGTGTACAGAATGACTCACTGCAAATTCCTTGCATAAAGATTGTAATTAAATGATCACTTACATGATTGCTCTGAAAGGAATGCTTGAGATTCATCCAAGATTAACAAGTACATAAAATTGATTTGTTTCTATACTACTATAATCTAAATTACACACTTGCTGCAAACGCACACGTGTTCCTCAACAGGGTGACTATTAACCCCGCCACCACTACAGACTTCTGTTTTGTTATGTTTTCGGGAGATGGGGGGGTTCTTTTTCCTTGTGGTGCCATTAGCGAAAATATGATGTAATTATTTGGCGTCTTGTGGAATTTATCAGGACATTATTTTGACACTTTGATACAGTACAGCTCTAAATATAAATTCGGGCAAACCCAATGTCGCCCATAAACTCTGAACCCTGAACCCTCATTGAGGGTAGGCACTGAATAATGAAAATCAGATTACCTGATTTGTTGTTTAGGCTAACACGTCAAAACATCCATTTTTAATTGGCCCGCATCATAGTCTTAAGATATAATGCACTATTTCCACTGTATTGCACTTCTTAGTTGAACACAGTTGTGAAAAATGTCAACATAAATAAGGGCACAAGGACTTTACCACAGAGAATTTCAAGCGTTCCTCTCTGATGTTGATGCTGAATACGGGGACCCACTTCCATTCTGAAGTGAGCTGGCTCAGTCGCTGCAGCGGTTTTATTCTCTAAGATCAAATAGACACGTTTTTGAATGAAAAGGGTAGACCCTTTATGGTTGGAAGACCTAGCTTTTATAGTTGATCTCACTGATCATCTTTTCCGAACGGAAATGCTGCGTGTTGTCAATCAGTTCTGGACTCTTGCCCTAACTCCACCCTTTTGCCAGCCACATGCTGGTAAAAACACAGGGACTAGAATTCCAACTAATAAACAGCCACAAAACTGGCTATGACTAACTTAAAGGGGTTTACACCGTTAAACACAAGTACAGAAGATGGCTAACACAGTACTTCACTAAGTTGCACACAATTGGAACCCACATAGACCTCAAAATGCTGTAAGGCCAACAACAAAGCAAGGGTCTCTTTTTCGATGGTTGAATAGTTAAGCTGATGGCGGTTATACTTCTTTGAAAAGTAACATACAGGATGGTCTATACCTACTTCGACATCTTCCTGCAGAAGCACGGCACCAGCTCCCACAGCGCTGGCGTCCACCTCTATCTTAAATGACATGGAAAAGTCTGGGGCAGCCAGGACGGGAGCATGGCAGAGGAGGGACTTAGCACTATCGAACGCGACTTGACATTCTGGGGTCCACACAAAGTCTTCTTTAGGGCTAAGCAACCTGGTTAACGGTTCGACCACAGACGAGAAGTTCCTACAAAAAGCTCTGTAGTAACCAGTGTGAGATGTGGGTTTCTGTTTGTGTTATTTTATAATCTTTTGACTTGTAGAAAAGATGGTGTGATAGATAAGACCATATAAGGCAGACAATGTGAATTGTGGAAGGGGGAGCACAGGAAAAATGAAGATAAAATATTATCTGAGATAGCTCACGTGTGGCCAAAGGGAGAGCCAGTTTGAACCCATTTTCAGGGCAAGGCCGAAGGCTACGTGAAGGAGTACCAGGCACTCATTGTTCGGGGAAGGCAGAATGTTACAGAAGGATGAACTGGGTTGAACCAACGTTCAAGGACAAGAGAGGTTATAAAAAAGAGCAGAGTCAGACAGTGGACGGACTCTGAGAGGGACAGCTTGTGAAGCGTGTTTCAGGTCTCCAGGTATACCTGCGGAGGATTGCTCATGTAGCACTTTATCTCTTCTAAATAAAATGTTAACTTTTTTAACTTTAATTGAGTGCCGTATTGGATTCTTCTCATCAACCAACTCGGGGGGATAGGAAATCCCAACACCAGCCAGACCGAGAAATGAGCGCAACGCTTTACGAGTGGCTGGAATTGGACTTGAAGCAATAGCTTCTACTTTCGCTTCCACTGGACGAACTTGACCGTGACCAACTTGACGGCCTAGATAGGTCAAAGTGGCCTTCCCAAACTCACATTTAGCGAGGTTAATGGTAAGGTCGGCTTGGGCAAGGCGGGAAAACACTTCAGAGAGGGTGAGCATGTGACTCTCCCAGGTATTTGAGTAGATAATGAGATCATCTATATAGGCATTACAGTTTCTAACACCGGCTAGAACTGTGTTTATTAATCTCTGGAAGGTAGCGGGAGCGTTACCCATCCCAAAGGCCATTACCGTGTACTGTTAAAAGTCATCTGAAGTCACAAAGGCTGAGATCTCAGATGCACGCTCAGTAAGAGGGACTTCCCAGTATCCCTTTAAGAGATCTAGTTTGCTCACAAACACGGCTGTACCGAGGGCATCAACACAATCTTCCATCTGCGGCAAGGGATACGAATCACGCACAGTGACGGCATTAACTTTTCTTTGGCCGTCACAGACTTTAGTCTGTGATAAATCTCGGTGAACCATCAGACTTTCCACAAGACATGGGGAACTCCATGGACTGGAACTAGGCTTGGCAAGGCCATGCTGAAGGAGGTACTCTACTTCACCTTTCATTACATCACGCTTTATTACATTTGCACGGTACAGATGCTGCTTAATGGGACGTGGGTTTGTTAGTTCAACATCATGTTTTACTACGTTAGTTCTACCTGGAACGTCACTGAATAAACTTGGAAACTAACTGCGTAATTAACTCTATCACGGCCTGCCTTTGGGCATGCGACAGATGTGGTAAGCAGGTAGGTAGCGCCTCAATCGCCTCTGAGTTAGTGAGACGAGAACCTTGATAGACGGGATAACGCGGCTGCACATCGTCAGCGTCTGGTAAAGGCATAGGGTTAGAAACAGTTAAAGCTACCACTCCAAGCTGAGGTTTCCCAACAGCTGAGTCCGGTTTGAACCCCATAGCAGTAACCTCGGAGTCTGGGCCCTTATTCCTGGCATGATAAAGTTTTAACATGTTAATGGGGCACACACGAGTTTTCCTACGCTGATCAGGAGTGCTTAGCACATAGTCAGTGTCACTGAATCTTTCGTGAACCTCATATGGCCCTGAAATCCTGGCAGACAACGCGATACCTGGTACTGGCAGTAACGGCAAGACCTTGTCTCCAACACTGAAGTTACGTTCTACAGCGGAACAATTGTAATTCCGCTTCATAGTGGTTTGTGCGGTAGTCAACATGTGCTTAGCGAGGGTATTAGCTCTGTGCAGTCACTCGCGGAACTGACTAACAATCTAACACGTTTTGTGCAGGAACGGACTGCAACGACAGAAACTGGTCGTGCATTGTTTGCGGGGGACCACAGAGAGTATGTTCAAACACCAGCTGAGCAGGGCTGAAACCTAGTGATTCCTGTACAGCGTCGCGAGCAGCGAACAAAACAAATGGAGTGCCCTCGCCCCAGTCAGTGCCATTGTCATGGCAATGTTTCTTAAGCATAGACCATAACGTCTGGTGCCACCGTTCTAGCACACCCTGTGACTCAGGATGGTATGCAGATGAAACAACATGGCGTACATTTAGCGTCCCTGGTATCTGTTTAAATAGCCTGGACTGGAAATTAGAGCCTAATTTGTACTACACGGGGTAAACCGAAAGTTGAAAAGAATTTAGTTAGCGTCCTAAATATGCTCTTTGCAGTGATGTTATGGAGTGGGACAGCCTCAGGGAATCGAGTAGCGGCACACATAATCGTAAACAGATATTGGTTGCCGTTCTTAGTGCGTGGCAACGAACCTACGCAGTCGATAATCACTCTGCCAAATGGTGCTACAATCATAGGTATGGGATGTAGAGGGACAGAGGAAAATAGCCATGGCTGCGTTGGCGCTCTCGAGCTCTACCGTCCGCAATTGCACCACTTGGTCAGCCTCAATCTCCATTCTCCTTACTTCGAGTTGGAGACGCATCTGGCGTTCCCTGTCTTGTGCTTCATACTGGAGAGAGGGCTAGCGTAAATCGTGGCACTGGCATCTTGCGGAGGCACTTCCTGTTGCAGGCTGCGGTGCCACGGCAAATCGTGGCAACTGCCTCAACTCTGTGGCAATTGCCGCGGCAAATTGTGGCAACTGCCTCGATTCTGTGGAAACTGCCTCGACTCTGTGGCAACTGCCTCAGGTTTATGACAACTGCCTCGAGTTTTTTAGCACCGAAAAATGTTTAATCGCCATGTATGAGTTAACAGACAAGAAATTTACATTGGCAGGAAGGTCCGGAGCTGAGACAAGGGCTTCGGTGCGGCGCGGTGTCTCCCCCGGATAAAGTGATCAATTTTGGGACACTTTGGGCAACTGTCCGGGGTATGTTTTTTTTTTTTTTCCTTTTGGACAATTCTGTCCCTGACCGACGTGCAATCGTGACCCGCCAACCCTGGAATTCAACACCCAAAGGCAGCACAAAAGTCTGGCATAGTCCATTAAAAAGTATTGAGAGAACTCCGTAGTAAGAAGGCGGCGGTTTTGACGTATGCCCGAATGCGACATCTAGTGTATATGTCTATGGGTCAAATGAGGTTCATAGAGCGGTACCGCAAGTTCAGGTACCGGTCCCTCGGACGAGAGAGCTACCTGGAACGGTGCCTCGGGTTAAAGCAGCGTTGCCACGACCAAATTGAGCGGTGCGTCGGCTGGTAGAAGTACGTGGAGTTTAAGGGAGAGGTGCCACGGCTGTTAAGGGAGGGGTGCCGCGGCTGTTAGTGCCGCCCTTAACAGCCGTGGCACCCCTTCCTTAACAGCCGTGGCACCCCTTCCTTAACAGCCGCGGCACACCTTTCTTAACTTAAGGAAGGGGTACCACTGCTGTTAAGGGAGAGGTGCCACGGAGAGTGAGGGTGCTGCGATTGTTTGGGAGAAGTGCCGCAGCCGTTTCCAGATTTAGTATTTCAACTATGTATGACAATATAATACAGTTTAAGTACAACTGTTATCTGCAGGTTGTATTGCCGCGACGAGTTGAGGCAGCTGCCTTCACTTCACGACAGCTGCCTCAACTTTGCAGCAATGGTGCCTCGTTTTCTTTACCTATTTTGACAATACTATTCGGCCCTTGAGTACAAGTGTTGGTTGTAATTGGTTTAGTCATAAAACGCCTATAAGTGTTACAATGGCTTCCTGTTTAGGTCCAGCTAAGCTAATATGGGCTACGACCAGTTTTCACTTGTTGCCTTGGTTACGATAACCACTTTCAGGCAGCTCCCTGAAGGAATGCAAATTGTAAATAACAGAAAGCAAAGTAGTGGTAAGAAATGTTCAAATCTTTGCAATAAAAAACCAAGACACAATTACAGAGATGTAAATGTAAATACTGGTACTAATAATAATACTCAGATTATATACTGGCATTCAATTTTAAATAGGTCTTGATGGGACCCACCATGTGTTATTGTTTATTCATATAATCACATACCCATTGATTATTTCTCAAAGTAGCGATTTCACTTTTAGGTGTTAAATGAATGAAATGCTCTATAACTTTGAATAATGATTTTTTTACGATACAAATGTTGAATAAATATTTGTATTGTTTACTGCAGGATAATGTTCTACTAAGAGACTGCCTGACTGCAGCTGACATGCAGTATTGGAATATTCGAATAAAGGATTTGGTTTGCTAAATCTGTGTGCAATATTTTGTTATGTTTCAAGCATTTTAGCCCCTCGAAAAGACCTTTGCCAAAAAGGTGACCTTCCACTGCTTGTGTGGAATTAATTTCATGTCAATTTTATTTATCTACCAAGACAAAACAGGAAAAAGTATAGAGAAAGCTTAGGTAGGTAGTAGGTAACACCATATGCATTTACATACGTAAGCTATGTAGATAGATATGTAAGAGTACACAACTTACGTCTTTCTATTACCACTAGCTGGCTATATTAATATTATTCTAAATTGTCACGCGGGTATTTCAGGGTCCAGAAGATATAAGAAATCTGGAGGGAATTAGACCATAACAGTTTATTTACAACAAGTTTCTGTTTCATGGCAAATAGTGGTTTTTTCAACCACCATCCCACAGGTACATAGTCTGTACAAAGTGTATGATCCTTTAATAACTCCTACAGTCCTGTCATGGCAGGAATTGAATGACAAAATGTGTCCATTTGTACTGACTAGTACAATAAATAAAAAGATTTCAGGGGTTCTTATTATTTTAAACATTACAATGCATCGTCTCTATGTTTAAAATTGGCATTTTTTAATGCGCTTCCTAAAGATGTTTATTGTTACAACAAGTGCCCGTATTAGCTCAGCTGCACTTAAACAGGAAATTATTGTATCACTTTTTGGCGTTTTATTTGTAAAACAATCACAACTAACACCAGTACTAACAGCCATATTGTATTTTCACGTCACATGTTGGCAAATTATTTAAGAAAAAAAACATGCATTTGGCAAACAAAAACGGCAAGTGTCAAAGCACCACTACCGAAAAGTCGAGGCAGCTGTCATAGCAAATCGGCAACCGTCAAGGCACCACTGCCGGAAAGTCGAGGCAGTTGCCGTAAACTCGAGGCAGCTGTCATAAACTTAAGGCAGTTACCACGAATTGCCGCGGCAGTTGCCACAGAATCGAGGCAGTTGCCACGATTAGCCGTGGCATCGCAGCCTGCAACAGGAAGTGCCTCCGCGAGTTGCCAGTGCCACGATTTGCGCTAGCCCCTACTGTCATACTGGAGGCGAGCAAGACGTACCTTTAGCCGCGCTTCTCCTAGTGAGCACTGCTGACAGAGGAAGGAACGGACCTGGGCAGGGTGAAAAGAGTTGCAGGCCTTTCACCTGCTTTGTCTGTATCCGCTACGTCTGTAGCAGGGTCAGGGGTAGGAGTGACCTTTGCCTTTGGCAGCTGAACCAGCAACCGGGAACATGAGCTCTTACTCTGGCAGTTCTGGCACTACAATTATCCCCCTTTCGACTAATGCTACAGATAGCATAGGTTTTAACACCTTTTTGAGAATAGTTTTGGGAACCGAGATGCCGAAGTGGGCGGCTAATTGCAGCAACTCGTCTTTCCGACACACATTAAACTGCTCTACTGAGGTCTGTCTTAGAAAAGCTTCTAAGTCAAATCGGGCAGTGGCCATGATTCCCTCAATCAGGCAAGCTTCTCGTCGTTACCATCCGCTCAGGCTAGTCACACAAATTTACTACAACAACCTATCTCTGCCAATTGGGATTCCTCTAGAAAGAGATCCCGGACGAGCCCCCATATATGTTACGACCCCCGTGTGATCTGCTGGACTCTAACTCTACCCTTTTGCCAGCCACATGCTGGTAAAAACACAAAAACCAAACACTCTTAAGGGACTATAATTCCAACTAATAAACAGCCACAAAACTGGCTATGACTAACTTAAAGGGGTTTACACCGTTAAAGTACAGAAGATGGCTAACACAGTACTTCACTAAGTTGCACACAATCCACACACCAGCCGTGACACAAGCTCTCAAAAATATTTGTCTGTGATCACATGTCACATTAAGAATTCAGTCAACACTTTTTATGTCACACACGCACAGAAATTGACTTCCGAGCCGCATAGGTTCCTCTTCAACTGTCGTGCCCCCCCGTCCGCCATAGCGCGCAGCTCTTTTCACTTGTATAATGGATGGTGCGACCGGATGGGACCATATAAGGCACACAATGTGAATTGTGGAAGGGAAAGTACAGGAAGAACGAAGATAAACCACTATCTGACACAGGCAGTGCCTCCATAGCCCGGACACACGCGCGCAAGCACACGTATGCACCCAAGAAGCCGCATTTACAGAAAAAAGAAATTTTCCCCCGAGACAACGACGCGCTCTGCAAACACACAGAATATTCCGAGTAAGAAGCGGAAGCCGCTGGCAGTAATAAATACTTTATTGAATACTTTCTGTAAACGCACAAAGTATTCAAGTCAAGTTGAATTTATCTGTATAGCACATTTCATATGATTAGACTAATGTGCTTAAAAACAAAACAGGCAATGCAACAAGAAATGCATACACAATACATAATAAAAACATACAAAATAATGCCGTCAGTATAAAAAGAAAATATGATGACCAGAACCTAACTAAAAGCTTATGAAAAAAGATGTCTTAAGTCTAATTTTAAAAGAAGACCCTGTTGTGATGGACATCAGTTCCACTGGTAATCGTTGCAGAGCACAGGACCATAGTGACTGAAAGAACCATTAGCTAGTTTACAGTTGATTTTGGGTATAGTGAGAAGAGCTTTGTTACATGATCTAAGTGATCTCACCGGAGTGTATTTAGTCAGCATGTCAACCACATAAGGGGGAGCAAGGTCGTTCAAAGCTTTAAAAACATGAAGTAGTATTTTAAAATCCATTCTCTGTTTTACTGGAAGCCAGTGAAGTGAGGCTAAGACAGGAGTGATGTGCTCAAACCTTTTGGTCTTGGTCAAGACTGCAGCATTCTGAATGAAAATTATTTAACACTTTCTTTGTTATTCAGCAAAAGGTGCATTGCAGTAATCAATTCTACTGGTAACAAAAGTCCATGTTATCTACCAAACCTCTGGTATGTGTGTGTGTGTGTGTGTGTATAATATCTTTTATTTTTTATTTTTATTTTTTTAGAAATTAACACCGTACAGAATCCTACAGATTACAAAAAATTAACATATTATTGTTTTTTAATTAGCCCTCGAGCCCGAGACTCTGACTTTGGAGGAAATACAAAACCAAATCCAAGAGTTGAACGTTATACAACGAGGTCCAATCAATGAGGCTTCACAGACGGTAAGGATTTGACCATATTATCTATCAGCAGTAGATAATCCACGTTATCTATCAAACCTCTGTATAACTGTGAAAATATCTAAATACACAGAGTCACCAAAAAGGAGGAAGCCATCTCTAAAAAGGAGTTCTCCACCGACCACAAGCAAAGGTACCCTACTGTGTAATAAATCTATTAATTAATTAATAAATACTATAACAAACAACTCTATATGACTTTTTCCAATATATTGCACACAGGTATCCCTTCTCAAAAGACGAACGACATTAAATACCGGATGAAAAAGTTTAAAAAGTTAGTAAAGGGGGGTATATTTTAAAAATAGTTTATGTGAATTTTCTTTTTGTTGTTGTACAGACAATCTGTGACGCAGGGTACACAGACTGAAGAAGCGACGCAAATAGGATACGCGGAGACGATAAGCGACAAAGATCTGCTACGGGCTGTTGAACGCCCCGAGGTTGGCTGCCAGACTGATGAACAGCAGACGGGTAAGCCGACCAAGATCGAAGCCCTTTTGTTAAAGGAGGTCAGTGATTTGTCAAAGGAGTTGCGTGATTTGCCAAAAGAGATATGTGATCTGAAAAAAATCTACACAGCATTTCGTGGGTACAATGATCAGTCTAAGTAGAGGACAAGCTGAGACTAAGAGAACCATAAAAGAGTATATGAGATTACAGGACCACATTGGTACCAAAATCATAGAGGAAATAACAAAAAATAAATGAGGTAAAATATGAGATTTGGTTTTTGGAGTCTTAAAAGTTTTTGTTAATCTAACAATATGTCGTAATAATAATAATCGAAAAGTATTGAAACGTCGGGCAGAGGATTGTATCGATAATATATTTGCGGACCTTGATAGACCTGATCCAGAATATCGGACCCTGTTGCAAAATGGGCACAAAAGGCTACACATTCTGAACAATCAGAGGAGAGAATCCAGAAAAATTACTGATATACCACAGAGTCCTGACGTTGACTACCAAAACTTGTTGAAAAGTGCCTACAACAATTTAAGGCGTATAACTCTTTGGTCTAACACTGTGCACGAAACAACTCTCCCTGTTGTGACTGATGCTGTTGTTGCGGTTGATTGCCCTGCTAACATTAGAGAAGAGACTTTTCCTGACGAGGACTATCAAAAGCTGTTGAAAAGCGCCGAAAATAATTTGAGACGTATAAGCTTTAGGGTTAACCTTGTGCATGAAACAAAAACAAGTAGCGAAACTAATATAACAGATGATCTTGAGCAGAATAATGAAAACGAAGTAATGACTTTCCCCCAAGACAAACAGTTGACACTGTAGAGCTCCAGGGATCTGATGAGAGGGGGGAGGGTCGGGTGAATCAGGAGGGCGGGGGGCTACCCCCAACACGAGCTGGAGGTGTAGAGAGGGGTGGATCTGATGACAGAGAGAGAGGGGAGGGGTGGGTGGAGGCGTTGGGGTCTAACGAGAGCGCGGGGGAGGGGAGTTCAACACAGACCCATGGGTGTGTAGAGGAGGAGGAGGAGGAGGGAGAGGATGAGGAGGAGGAGGAGGATGAGAACGTAAACATTACCAGACGAGACATACCACTTTTCCACGCCTTCGAACTACGCCAACGTATTGACTTTAGTAATATCGATCTCACGGATATTGCGCGAGTACCTACGCTGGTGAGAGATAGAGTGGGGTCTATTATTGATCCGTCACCGATGCACCCGCAAACTCTATTCTCAACGTTGTTTTGCATGGACAGTCTCTGGCAGCCGACGTACAAACAATTCTTAACACTAACGACCCTCATAATGTGGATCTGTTTATGGAGCAGATTGCACAAGTTATGCAGAGTAATGATTATTCTATAACGGACCGCTCAGAGAGCGATAAATTAAGACATGCGGAGCATCTACACAGATCGCTTAATTTCACAACCAACAGCATGGTGTCATTCTCCGATGTAAGCGCTTTTGAAAGACTAACGGGTTTGAAAATAGTGGTTTTTCACCACACGGCGGGTAGTAAACGCTTGGATGTTTTCAAAACACACGACACACCTCACCCGCAGACCGTGTGGTTGTATTTGCACAATGACACAATTGCACAATTTGCACGTACAAAGCACGGAAAAAAAACGCACACATGCATGAGCTCCGTCTGTTTACACTGTGGGCTGCCTCTAATAGAAAGCGACGAAGATCACCAGTGTTTCATTCAACCTATCGAAATGAGCGAGCCACAGGAGTCATACATATTTTATGATTTTGAGACGAGATTCCACAACGGAAAACATGAAGCGGTGTGCGTCTGCGCTATGGACATGGAGGGGGAAAAGGTTTGTTTCGACACGTTAAAATGTGTGGATTCTTTTGTCAGACATTATAGACGACCTAAATACCGGGGGTACACATTTATAGCACACAACGCGTCTGGATTTGACAACTACATTGTCCTCGAGTATTTTGTAAAGCAGAAAATAGTCCCGCAGGTCACGGCAAACGGAAGCAGATTAGTGTTATTGTATGACGCTGCGTACCGCCAGCGATGGATCGATTCATTTAGTTTTCTTCCGATGCGTCTGGCTAAAACTCCCAATGCTTTTGGGTTTGAAGATTTTGAGAAAGGCTACTTTCCTCACAAATTCAACACTAGGGAGAATGAGCACTATGTCGGCAAATACCCCGACCCTTCTTACTACGACTATGACAAGATGAGTGACTCCGAGAAAAACACATTCATGAATTGGTACAGAACAGTCTGCGGAGAAAAATTTGATTTCCAAACAGAGCTCAGACGCTATTGCGTTAACGATGTGGACGTTTTGCGGCGTGCATGTATGATTTATCGTAATACGTTCCTGGAATGCACTCAGCTGGACCCCTTTGGTTTCACCCCTCTGCCCTCCAGCTGTATGGGCGTTTTCAAAACAAGGTTTCTACCTGCTGATACGGTGGCTCTGACGTACGAGGGCGCGTACACGAAACAGAATAAAACATATTCTGATGTGTCAATGCAATGGCTTGAATATGTGGCGCACTCTGAGAATATTGAGATTAAGCATGCTCTCAACCACGGAGAACAACAAATTGGACCGTTCTATGCGGACGGGTTTAACAAGGAGACAAACACGTGTTATGAATTTGCAGGTTGTTTTTTCCACGGGTGTGTTAAATGCCACGTCCAAAGCGATATAAACCCTGTAGCCAAAGTCCCTTACGGAAGACAGTACAAGGCTTTTAAAGATAAAATACATGCGCTAGAGAAACAACAAGGGGTGAAAGTCGTAGTGATTTGGGAGTGTGAGTGGGCGGCCCTAAAACTAACTGACCCTGGTGTAAAGAGTTTTATGGCCACATACAAAAAACGTGAACGTTTGAACCCACGAAAAGCACTCTTTGGCGGTCGTACAAACGCCATGAAACTATACCACAGAGTTAGCGAAGGATGAAAAAATTCGATACTATGATTTTACCAGTTTGTATCCAACCGTTCAGGTTAAAAAGTTCTACCCTGTAGGACATCCTCAGGTCATTGTGAGGGATTTTGACTCTATCGATAACTATTACGGCTTCGTAAAATGCACAATACTGCCCCCGCGTGGATTGTTTCACCCAGTCCTCCCCTACAGATGTCATGAGAAACTCATGTTCCCGCTATGTGCACAATGCGCAGAGACCTTGAATCAAACGACTGATTGTACCCACAGTGACAGAGAAAGACAGCTGTCAGGCTTGTATCCGTCGACTAACAAGACAAACACTTTGTTTAGTGGTCGTGATAAGTATGTGGCCGATTATCTCCAAAAAAAAGGTATAAGGTTAGACCCAGACAAAATATGTGTCAACAAAGCCATGAGGAGCTGCAACAAATTGCTTTTGAACTTGTTGTGGGGCCGGTTTAGCATGCGTAGTAACATGGCCTCCTGTGAGTTGATCACCGACCCCTCCCGGTTCACCCAGCTGATGTTGTAGCTGATCTCAGAGGATATAGCTATGGTCCAATGGCGACATTTGGAGGCGAGCAGCTCTCGTGTAAAAGACATAAATGTTTTTCTAGGCGCATTCACTACGGCGCACGCACGCCTCATGCTTTACGATGTGTTAGACAACCTGCAGGAGAGAGTGTTGTATTGCGACACAGACAGTATCGTGTTCACCTCGAGGGAGGGTGAGACGGTTCCACCACTCGGCCCCTATTTAGGTGATTTGACCGATGAGTTGAACAATGGAGATGTGTGTGGACAGGTCAAGTAGGACTACATCACAGAGTTTGTTTCCGGAGGCCCTAAATGTTATGCGTATAACACGGTCCAGGGGAAGACAGCTGTCAAATGCAAAGGCGTCACATTAAACGCGAGAAATGCAAGTGTTGTCACACCAAAAGCACTGGTCTTGTTGATGCTTTTGTGACCAATCAAAACAAGAGCTCCTTAACGATGAAAACTGTGTATGAAACTATTAAAAGGGATAAAAAGAGGCTCCATCTCAAAAACGAAACAGTTTTTAAGAAAGTTCAGGTGGTGTACAATAAACGACGGGTGTTGCCCGATTACACCACGCTCCCGTATGGCTACTGACGATGATCAGGGTTTTGACGCGAGCCTGCAGCATCCGTTTAGTCTTGTAGTAAGTGGTCCATCAAACTGTGGAAAGACCTTTTTTGTCAAGAATATTATTCAGAATGCCGAGAGGGTTATTTCACACAGTTTTGATAACATTGTTTACATTTATTCGTGTTGGCAACCTTTATATGATCAATTGCTTAAATTAAGATATATAAAATTTGTCGAGGGTCTACCAGACTCTCTCTGTGATGATGTTTTACTACCTAAGGACAAAAACAATCTACCTGTTATAGACGATTTGATGAATGACGCTAGTGATAATATAGAAGTACAAAATGTTTTTACCAAGTACGTTCATCACAGAAATCTCAGTTGTATATACCTAGTACAAAATGTATTTATTCAAGGCAAAGGAAGCCGGACTATCAGTTTAAACACTAACTATCTCATATTGTTTTAAAACCCCCGGGATAAATATCAGATTACACTAATGGCCAGACAAATGTTTCCCAGTAATACTAAATATTTTTTAGAAGCATTTAATGATGCAACACACCACGCCTACGGATATCTTCTCATTGACTATAAAGCAAGAACTCCAGAGCCTTTCCGTCTCAGATCAGGCTTGCTATCTGAACAACAGGTCGTGTATATACCCCAAAAAAAAAAATTGGTAGAGGAATATGACGACTCGTCTGCAAAGGAATCTGTCTCTGTTAGAATTGATACATAAATCAACTCCTCGTGTGCGAAAGGTCCTTGTCAGTAACGGCAACAGTGACTTCATTAATGCTTTGTGTGAGATAGCCCTCAATGTGTTAAAAGGTAATATCCCTCTGACAGTTTGCGGTTTTAAAAAAAGAAGAAGAATCTCATCAGGCTAGTGACCAACAAGAAGATTAAACTTAACAAGAATAAACAAATTCTAAAGACCGGCGAATTTTTATTACCATTACTCGGGGCTGCTATACTGTTTATTCTCAGCCTAGTTAATCGGGGGAGTTAGAATGGACCATACGCAGAAAATGTTTCTTGTGCCTCTACACCAGCTAGAGACAATAAAGTAACAACAGCAACAGCAGCCGCAGTCGGATCAAAGAGTTTCTATAAGACAGGCCGTACAAAATGAGTCGGATAAAGCCATGACAGATGTGTTGAACCAACCTGACACAGACATGTACGAGAAGGCAAAAAAATATTCCAGTATTTTACAGAGATACTTGTCTGTTGTGCGACAGGGTGAGAGCGAGAGAGGGGTATTATCGCTGTCACTACCTCCCAGTGATAACGAGTCTATCGCCCTACCAAATACATCGTCTGAAGTTGGTGAGGAGGTTCGCAAAGTCGCGTTTTTGAGAGGCGCCATTCATCACCTTCCTAAAAAAAGCAGGAGGCACGGCGAGGGGGTTTTAGACGCCTTAAACCATGCTAAAAGCAGGGAAATTAACATCAATAACCAGATAATCAAAGGTTCACATTTGTATGACTTGGTGAAAGGTGTTAAAGACACGTATAATGTTTTAGATACCTCTAGACCCCTTGGGTGGAATGCTTTTTTAAAAACGTTGGCAAAATTAAATGTGCCTCTATCGAACATACCAAATACACAAGTCCGCAGAGCTATTTCTGAATATAAATTGGGAGGTGACACCCTCATGCCGGTTTCAAGAACCCCGAGGTCAACGACTACTCATTCTCTAGATGACATACCCTTTAAGACCCAAAAGGCTAAATCTCATAGATCTTCAGCCGCTTCGTGGTTAGAGTTTTAAGATTTTGGTTAATTCCACGGACATCTGTTTGTTTTATTTTATAAGTGAATATGTTATCTTGTTTTTATATCACCTATGTATGGATAATACTCTATGTAACTTTTTAACTCTGGCGTTTTACTTGTATACATATTATTTTGTTTTTTATATTACCTATGTATGCCTATTAGTTTATATAACTTTAGTCTTTTACACGTATGCATATTAAACTGTTTTCATGATGGCTCTGTATCAGTATGTGTAATACCCATACTTGTATTGTAATGAATGCATATTAAATTGTTTTTTATCTATAAATTCATATTAGTTCGGTGTTTTACTTGTTGTATTGATCAATAGACTGAATAAAAGGTGATTGCTAAAGATTATTACAAAATGTCTTTTTATTTTTCAATCATCTACAGAAAATTAGTTTTCACATTGTACACACGAAAAAGTATCCCCACAACACCGTGAGGGTTTTATTTTTTTAACAAAACGAGAAACCATTGAATCATTATTAAGTAAATTACCCCCATACAATCTCAACACTTGGGGGTATGTGTTGTAGTCTGTATTTCCGGTCACTTGTCTCCCCAGTACTGTCTCTGTGTCTGTGTTCCCTGAGCTGCTTCACTCCCCTGCACTGTGTGATTTCACTATTCGGGTGGTTTCGGGTTTTCGTGGTTTCCCCCCTTCTTTCCACTCTCGCTTTACTTCCTTCCTGCTGATTTCTAGTTTTACTAATCTCTACTAACCCCTACTAACTCATAGATTGTAAAGTATTAACCTCACCTAACACACACTGGGTTTGGGTGTTTGATAGTTTAGATCACTATACTAATACACTAACCAGTCTCCCCTTTTCCATGCTGCGCTGTAGCTCCGCCCCTTTTTCTTTCTAGCCTGCTCTAACGCTAAGTTCTGCAATTGCCTGCACCTGTCTCTTGCTCTAACTGCACCTCTCTCTCTGCACGTGTTTCACCTGCTAAACCCAGGCCGTCTGTTATCATTGTTGTCCATGTGATTCCAGTCAGCGTTTTGTCAGTCCCCTGTCATTTAATTAGTTATCCTAATGTTCTTCACCTGGATGTTGTTTGTTACTCCGCCCTCACTCACTTAACCCCTCCTTGATTGTTACCTTCCCCAGTGTATAAATGTCAGTCTCCTCCACTTGGTTCTTGTCAGAACGTTGATCGTATTCATTGTGCCGATTACTTGTAAGCCTTTGTCTATTGAGATTCCTGCGACACCCCTTTGCCCGTACCTTCGCTATTTCTGATCTCCTGGTTTTTGACTTTTTGCCTGTCTTTTACTCCCTTTGCCCGACTTCGAGTCAGCCTGCCCCTTTGTACCTTCGCTACTTCTGATCTCCTGGTTTTTGACTTTTTGCCTGTCTTTTCACTTTTCTTCTGGAAACTCGATTCTGTCCCGCTCTCTCTCCGATCACCTGGCTTCAAACCTCGCACGGAATAAAGACAACGTTTTTTGGATTTCCCTGGTCTGCGTGTGGGTCCTTACTCTGAACGTAACAGTATGACTGTCCTTTTTGTATATAATATTGAAAGAAAACAGTGTTGTCCACATGTTGTGGTAAAGTTATTCTGAACTTGTTTTCTAGAATAAGACACCACTGCATGAAAAGTGGGATTTCCGACAATTTCCGGCACCGTGAATTGTCGTGGAATTTCAGGTTTACGGCAATTTTCGGCAATTTTCTGGCAAAGCCGAAAACTGCCGGAAATTGACGTGGGCCTCCCTTGGCAGTTGGCCCCCCATGACTCCCCTCCTCCTAATTCTAGAGGAGGCTTTGACATGTAAATGAAAATGCTGTGAGCTATACAAATGCAAATCAGGGTTTCAGAGAGAGTTTTAGCCCAGGTGACATTTTTTTAAAAGGTAAGAAAATCTCTGGTACAAATAGATCAGGCCTAATTATAGACTCTTACATTTTAGCTTATATTGATTTATTTAAGTATGATAGATTACTGTGTATGCCATTAGCTATGGCAAATGTTATGTAAATAGATACACTAAATTATTTTTAAAAATTGCTTTCAATCTGAATCAGCAAGGTAAAATGACCATTCCATGCAAACATTAGAATGAGAATGAAGGCTCTGCAGAGATCACATTCTCCTAGAGCTCAACTAATGTGCATAGTAGCAGGAATACAGTGACCTTTTCTTTAGTCTTACTTAAATGCACAGAGGACGTATTAACCACTACATCTCGCAGACATGGTGCTTCACAGGCACCGCGGTCTGGTCTCGCGAGTCCTTCCATGTACCAATGACCTCGTATCTGATTGGAGGATCCGGACGTTCAACTCGCGTTCAGCTCCTCTTGGACGCGATCAACAGCTTTCAGCCAGTCGAGGAGAAACTGCAGTTTGCTATCAGCGGACTGTCCGTCAGCTGAATCACCATGCTGCCGATATGAACGAGCGGGAGAGCCTGACTCAAAGAAGAGACGGCCGCACGAAATCCCAAGGTAAGAATATGTTTGATGACTGCTAGGTAAGCTAAAAGTAGCTTAGCTTAAAAGTAGCTAAGCTAAAAGTAGCTTAGCCTAAAACCAAAGCTAAGAGTAGCCTTACAAAAGAACTAGTGAGCAGAACCCGCTTTATTGAAGTGTATTTTTGTAGTGTATAAGATTTAAAGAGCATGCTTTCATTGTGCGGTATAAGGAAATGGATGCCATAGAATAGATACCGATCATAACTGTACATTTTGTTTTCACAGACTAGTTTCTCCTCACAATGAGGGGCTGACCTCCTATTTGCTCGGAGCAACATCTGTAAGTGACTTTTTTTAACTGTTTCTCCTTCCTCGTTTAATGTTACGGTGACTTGCGTGTTGATTTTTAGTCATACCACTTCCATTTAATTGTTTTCCAGCCGCCTGTAAGACGTATTACGAGGCGGCACGTCGGAGCTTTAGGTAAACCGCGCCCGAAAACTCACTGCGGGCGGAAGAGCGAAGAGTTCCGCGCGAGAAGAAAGCGGGTAAGAGTTTATTTGGTGACTTTTTTTCACGAGCATTGATAGATGTGTTGTGTCCATACGCATCGCACAGTATTGATTCATTGTTTTGTTTTTTACAGCTGCTGGAATGGAGACAGCGTGTGCTCGCAGATGACGCGGTGGAACTCTGGTCCGCCAGCGCAGACCTCGTGTCTGCCGAAGAAGAGGGCATGTTGGCGGGGTCTCTGGATGAATTGTACGGTCGCCGTCATTTCGTAGGACGGAGCTCTCTGAACTCTGTGCGAAGCTGCAGTCCCGGTGAGAGGCGACTCCAAAGTACAGAGCCGCGCACAATGTGCGTCTGCGCAACGGACCTGCCTCGGAAAGAATGCCGCCAGTTACCTACAACCCTGAGGAGGCAAACGGACAGTTGTACTTTTTGGATCATCATCTACTCATGTGTGCGCAGATCCTCGCTTTGTATATAATTGTTTGTTTTAATAAAGCTCTTTTTGCATAAACATGTTCCTGGCAAATGTTAATTTCCTCTATAAATTCATTAATGTCCTTGGTCGTAGTCTAATCATTGTTTAGTAGCCTACATAGGATAACAATGACATGAATATACAGTACAATATGAATGAATAAATAATATTATATATATAAATTATTTATGAGGCTGGGTGACCAATAGCGACAGATCTGTCAACCAATCACGAGTGATTTTTCTTGTTTGAAAGTTGTGGTTTCATCCAATGAGGAGTAAGGAAACTCAAGCCAGGCCTGCCCAGGTGTGGTTTTACTGCCAATCACGAGTGATTGTACTTGTTTGAAAGTTGTGGTTTCATCCAATAAGGAGTAAGGATATTCAGCCCGCTCCGCTCGGCCACCCGCGGTTTCGCTGCATTCATATGCTAATTAGGGCCATTCGCACCTCCGCCAGCTGATCGCCACCTACGTCAGAGTCTGTTTCCGACAATTTCCGGGACAGGATACTTTGTTCACCCGGATTTGGTCCAACAAAGTTGTTTTCTTTTTTCTTCATTTAAAGGCTTCATCGAAGTCAGATAATGCCTAAAACGGACCACATAGGAGAATGCATTAGTTAACAGAGTTTTCATCTACCTACTGCCTCAGGATTACACGAATAATAGTTTTATGAAGCTATCATCATTTCTGAATACTTTTTTTCACCCAGATTTTGTCCTACAAAGTTGTTTCATTTTCCTCAATTTCAAGGCTTTTTCGCAGTGACATAATGCCTAAAACGGACACAAAGGAGAATGCATTAGTTAACAGAGTTTTCATCTACCTACTGCCTCAGGATTACACAAGTATAGTTTCATGAAGCTATCATCATTTCTGAATACTTTTATCACCCAGATTTTGTCCAACAAAGTTGGTTCCTTTTCCTCAATTTCAAGGCTTTTTCGCAGTGACATAATGCCTAAAACGGACACAAAGGAGAATGCATAAGTTAACAGAGTTTTCATCTACCTACTGCCTCAGGATTACACAAGTATAGTTTCATGAAGCTATCATCATTTCTGAATACTTTGTTCACCCGGATTTGGTCCAACAAAGTTGTTTTCTTTTTTCTTTATTTAAAGGCTTCCTCGCAGTCAGATAATGCCTAAAACGGACCACATAGGAGAATGCATTAGTTGACAGAGTTTTCATCTACCTACTGCCTCAGGATTACACAAGTATAGTTTCATGAAGCTATCATCATTTCTGAATACTTTTTTTTCACCCAGATTTGGTCCAACAAAGTTGTTTCCTTTTCCTCAATTTCAAGGCTTTTTCGCAGTGACATAATGCCTAAAACGGACAACAAAGGAGAATGCATTGGTTGACAGAGTTTTGGTCTACATACTGCCTCAGGATTACACAAATAATAGTTTTATGAAGCTATCATCATTTCTGAATACTTTTTTTCACCCAGATTTTGTCCAACAAAGTTGTTTCATTTTCCTCAATTTCAAGGCTTTTTCGCAGTGACATAATGCCTAAAACGGACCACAAAGGAGAATGCATTGGTTAACAGAGTTTTGGTCTACATACTTCCTCAGGATTACACAAATAATAGTTTTACGAAGCTATCATCATTTCTGAATACTTTTATCACCCAGATTTTGTCCTACAAAGTTGTTTCATTTTCCTCAATTTCAAGGCTTTTTCGCAGTGACATAATGCCTAAAACGGACACAAAGGAGAATGCATTAGTTAACAGAGTTTTCATCTACCTACTGCCTCAGGATTACACAAGTATAGTTTCATGAAGCTATCATCATTTCTGAATACTTTGTTCACCCGGATTTGGTCCAACAAAGTTGTTTCCTTTTCCTCAATTTCAAGGCTTTTTCGCAGTGACATAATGCCTAAAAGAGACCACAAAAGAGAATGCATTAGTTAACAGAGTTTTCATCTACCTACTGCCTCAGGATTACACAAATAATAGTTTTATGAAGCTATCACCATTTCTGAATACTTTTATCACCCAGATTTTGTCCAACAAAGTTGTTTCATTTTCCTCAATTTCAAGGCTTTTTCGCAGTGACATAATGCCTAAAACGGACCACAAAGGAGAATGCATTGGTTAACAGAGTTTTGGTCTACATACTGCCTCAGGATTACACAAATAATAGTTTTATGAAGCTATCATCATTTCTGAATACTTTTATCACCCAGATTTTGTCCAACAAAGTTGGTTCCTTTTCCTCAATTTCAAGGCTTTTTCGCAGTGACATAATGCCTAATAGAGACCACAAAAGAGAATGCATTAGTTAACAGAGTTTTCATCTACCTACTGCCTCAGGATTACACAAATAATAGTTTTATGAAGCTATCATCATTTCTGAATACTTTTATAACCCAGATTTTGTCCAACAAAGTTGTTTCCTTTTCCTCAATTTCAAGGCTTTTTCGCAGTGACATAATGCCTAAAACGGACAACAAAGGAGAATGCATTGGTTGACAGAGTTTTGGTCTACATACTGCCTCAGGATTACACAAATAATAGTTTTATGAAGCTATCATCATTTCTGAATACTTTTATCACCCATATTTTGTCCAACAAAGTTGTTTCATTTTCCTCAATTTCAAGGCTTTTTCGCAGTGACATAATGCCTAAAACGGACCACAAAGGAGAATGCATTAGTTAACAAAGTTTTCATCTACCTACTGCCTCAGGATTACACAAGTATAGTTTCATGAAGCTATCATCATTTCTGAATACTTTGTTCACCCGGATTTGGTCCAACAAAGTTGTTTTCTTTTTTCTTCATTTATAGGCTTCCTCGCAGTCAGATAATGCCTTAAAACGGACCACATAGGAGAATGCATTAGTTAACAGAGTTTTCATCTACCTACTGCCTCAGGATTACACAAGTATAGTTTCATGAAGCTATCATCATTTCTGAATACTTTGTTCACCCGGATTTGGTCCAACAAAGTTGTTTTCTTTTTTCTTTATTTAAAGGCTTCCTCGAAGTCAGATAATGCCTAAAACGGACAACATAGGAGAATGCATTAGTTGACAGAGTTTTCATCTACCTACTGCCTCAGGATTACACAAATAATAGTTTTATGAAGCTGTCATCATTTCTGAATACTTTTTTTCACCCAGATTTGGTCCAACAAAGTTGTTTCCTTTTCCTCAATTTCAAGGCTTTTTCGCAGTGACATAATGCCTAAAACGGACCACAAAGGAGAATGCATTGGTTGACAGAGTTTTGGTCTACATACTGCCTCAGGATTACACAAATAATAGTTTTATGAAGCTATCATCATTTCTGAATACTTTTATCACCCATATTTTGTCCAACAAAGTTGTTTCATTTTCTCAATTTCAAGGGTTTTTCGCAGTGACATAATGCCTAAAACGGACACAAAGGAGAATGCATTAGTTAACAGAGTTTTCATCTACCTACTGCCTCAGGATTACACAAGTATAGTTTCATGAAGCTATCATCATTTCTGAATACTTTGTTCACCCGGATTTGGTCCAACAAAGTTGTTTTCTTTTTTCTTTATTTAAAGGCTTCCTCGCAGTCAGATAATGCCTAAAACGGACCACATAGGAGAATGCATTAGTTGACAGAGTTTTCATCTACCTACTGCCTCAGGATTACACAAATAATAGTTTTATGAAGCTATCATCATTTCTGAATACTTTTTTTCACCCAGATTTGGTCCAACAAAGTTGTTTCCTTTTCCTCAATTTCAAGGCTTTTTCGCAGTGACATAATGCCTAAAACGGACCACAAAGGAGAATGCATTGGTTGACAGAGTTTTGGTCTACATACTGCCTCAGGATTACACAAATAATAGTTTTATGAAGCTATCATCATTTCTGAATACTTTTATCACCCATATTTTGTCCAACAAAGTTGTTTCATTTTCTCAATTTCAAGGGTTTTTCGCAGTGACATAATGCCTAAAACGGACACAAAGGAGAATGCATTAGTTAACAGAGTTTTCATCTACCTACTGCCTCAGGATTACACAAGTATAGTTTCATGAAGCTATCATCATTTCTGAATACTTTGTTAACCCGGATTTGGTCCAACAAAGTTGTTTTCTTTTTTCTTTATTTAAAGGCTTCCTCGCAGTCAGATAATGCCTAAAACGGACCACATAGGAGAATGCATTAGTTGACAGAGTTTTCATCTACCTACTGCCTCAGGATTACACAAATAATAGTTTTATGAAGCTATCACCATTTCTGAATACTTTTTTTCACCCAGATTTGGTCCAACAAAGTTGTTTCCTTTTCCTCAATTTCAAGGCTTTTTCGCAGTGACATAATGCCTAAAACGGACCACAAAGGAGAATGCATTAGTTGACAGAGTTTTCATCTACCTACTGCCTCAGGATTACACAAATATAGTTTCATGAAGCTATCATCATTTCTGAATACTTTGTTCACCCAGATTTGGTCCAACAAAGTTGCTTTCTTTTTTCTTCATTTAAAGGCTTCCTCGCAGTCAGATAATGCCTAAAACGGACCACATAGGAGAATGCATTAGTTGACAGAGTTTTCATCTACCTACTGCCTCAGGATTACACAAATAATAGTTTTATGAAGCTATCATCATTTCTGAATACTTTTTTTCACCCAGATTTGGTCCAACAAAGTTGTTTCCTTTTCCTCAATTTCAAGGCTTTTTCGCAGTGACATAATGCCTAAAACGGACCACAAAGGAGAATGCATTAGTTGACAGAGTTTTCATCTACCTACTGCCTCAGGATTACACAAATATAGTTTCATGAAGCTATCATCATTTCTGAATACTTTGTTCACCCAGATTTGGTCCAACAAAGTTGCTTTCTTTTTTCTTCATTTAAAGGCTTCCTCGCAGTCAGATAATGCCTTAAACGGACCACATAGGAGAATGCATTAGTTGACAGAGTTTTCATCTACCTACTGCCTCAGGATTACACAAATAATAGTTTTATGAAGCTATCACCATTTCTGAATACTTTTTTTCACCCAGATTTGGTCCAACAAAGTTGTTTCATTTTCCTCAATTTCAAGGCTTTTTCAGTGACATAATGCCTGAAACGGACACAAAGGAATTCTCCTTTGTGTCTCATTAGGCTCATTAGTTGACAGAGTTTTCATCTACCTACTGCCTCAGGATTACACAAATAATAGTTTTATGAAGCTATCATCATTTCTGAATACTTTTTTTCACCCAGATTTGGTCCAACAAAGTTGTTTCCTTTTCCTCAATTTCAAGGCTTTTTCGCAGTGACATAATGCCTAATAGAGACCACAAAAGAGAATGCATTAGTTAACAGAGTTTTCATCTACCTACTGCCTCAGGATTACACAAATAATAGTTTTATGAAGCTATCATCATTTCTGAATACTTTTATCACCCATATTTTGTCCAACAAAGTTGTTTCCTTTTCCTCAATCTCAAGGCTTTTTCGCAGTGAGATAATGCCTAAAACGGACCACAAAGGAGAATGCATTAGTTAACAGAGTTTTCATCTACCTACTGCCTCAGGATTACACAAGTATAGTTTCATGAAGCTATCATCATTTCTGAATACTTTGTTCACCCGGATTTGGTCCAACAAAGTTGTTTTCTTTTTTCTTTATTTAAAGGCTTCCTCGCAGTCAGATAATGCCTAAAACGGACCACATAGGAGAATGCATTAGTTGACAGAGTTTTCATCTACCTACTGCCTCAGGATTACACAAATAATAGTTTTATGAAGCTGTCATCATTTCTGAATACTTTTTTTCACCCAGATTTGGTCCAACAAAGTTGTTTCCTTTTCCTCAATTTCAAGGCTTTTTCGCAGTGACATAATGCCTAAAACGGACCACAAAGGAGAATGCATTGGTTGACAGAGTTTTGGTCTACATACTGCCTCAGGATTACACAAATAATAGTTTTATGAAGCTATCATCATTTCTGAATACTTTTATCACCCATATTTTGTCCAACAAAGTTGTTTCATTTTCTCAATTTCAAGGGTTTTTCGCAGTGACATAATGCCTAAAACGGACACAAAGGAGAATGCATTAGTTAACAGAGTTTTCATCTACCTACTGCCTCAGATTACACAAGTATAGTTTCATGAAGCTATCATCATTTCTGAATACTTTGTTAACCCGGATTTGGTCCAACAAAGTTGTTTTCTTTTTTCTTTATTTAAAGGCTTCCTCGCAGTCAGATAATGCCTAAAACGGACCACATAGGAGAATGCATTAGTTGACAGAGTTTTCATCTACCTACTGCCTCAGGATTACACAAATAATAGTTTTATGAAGCTATCATCATTTCTGAATACTTTTTTTCACCCAGATTTGGTCCAACAAAGTTGTTTCCTTTTCCTCAATTTCAAGGCTTTTTCGCAGTGACATAATGCCTAAAACGGACCACAAAGGAGAATGCATTAGTTGACAAGAGTTTTCATCTACCTACTGCCTCAGGATTACACAAATATAGTTTCATGAAGCTATCATCATTTCTGAATACTTTGTTCACCCAGATTTGGTCCAACAAAGTTGCTTTCTTTTTTCTTCATTTAAAGGCTTCCTCGCAGTCAGATAATGCCTAAAACGGACCACAAAGGAGAATGCATTAGTTAACAGAGTTTTCATCGACCTACTGCCTCAGGATTACACAAGTATAGTTTCATGAAGCTATCATCATTTCTGAATACTTTGTTCACCCGGATTTGGTCCAACAAAGTTGTTTTCTTTTTTCTTTATTTAAAGGCTTCCTCGCAGTCAGATAATGCCTAAAACGGACCACAAAGGAGAATGCATTAGTTGACAGAGTTTTCATCTACCTACTGCCTCAGGATTACACAAGTATAGTTTCATGAAGCTATCATCATTTCTGAATACTTTGTTCACCCAGATTTGGTCCAACAAAGTTGCTTTCCTTTTTCTTCATTTAAAGGCTTCCTCGCAGTCAGATAATGCCTTAAACGGACCACATAGGAGAATGCATTAGTTGACAGAGTTTTCATCTACCTACTGCCTCAGGATTACACAAATAATAGTTTTATGAAGCTATCACCATTTCTGAATACTTTTTTTCACCCAGATTTGGTCCAACAAAGTTGTTTCATTTTCCTCAATTTCAAGGCTTTTTCAGTGACATAATGCCTGAAACGGGCACAAAGGAATTCTCCTTTGTGTCTCATTAGGCTCATTAGTTGACAGAGTTTTCATCTACCTACTGCCTCAGGATTACACAAATAATAGTTTTATGAAGCTATCATCATTTCTGAATACTTTTTTTCACCCAGA
Organism: Apeltes quadracus; assembly: GCA_021346845.1. Taxonomy (NCBI): domain Eukaryota; kingdom Metazoa; phylum Chordata; class Actinopteri; order Perciformes; family Gasterosteidae; genus Apeltes; species Apeltes quadracus. The sequence goes on along the minus strand of CM037930.1, from coordinate 10,391,747 downwards.
TTTGGTCCAACAAAGTTGTTTCCTTTTCCTCAATTTCAAGGCTTTTTCGCAGTGACATAATGCCTAAAACGGACCACAAAGGAGAATGCATTAGTTGACAGAGTTTTCATCTACCTACTGCCTCAGGATTACACAAATATAGTTTCATGAAGCTATCATCATTTCTGAATACTTTGTTCACCCAGATTTGGTCCAACAAAGTTGCTTTCTTTTTTCTTCATTTAAAGGCTTCCTCGCAGTCAGATAATGCCTTAAACGGACCACATAGGAGAATGCATTAGTTGACAGAGTTTTCATCTACCTACTGCCTCAGGATTACACAAATAATAGTTTTATGAAGCTATCACCATTTCTGAATACTTTTTTTCACCCAGATTTGGTCCAACAAAGTTGTTTCATTTTCCTCAATTTCAAGGCTTTTTCAGTGACATAATGCCTAAAACGGACACAAAGGAATTCTCCTTTGAGTCTCATTAGGCTCATTAGTTGACAGAGTTTTCATCTACCTACTGCCTCAGGATTACACAAATAATAGTTTTATGAAGCTATCATCATTTCTGAATACTTTTTTTCACCCAGATTTGGTCCAACAAAGTTGTTTCCTTTTCCTCAATTTCAAGGCTTTTTCGCAGTGACATAATGCCTAAAACGGACCACAAAGGAGAATGCATTAGTTGACAGAGTTTTCATCTACCTACTGCCTCAGGATTACACAAATATAGTTTCATGAAGCTATCATCATTTCTGAATACTTTGTTCACCCAGATTTGGTCCAACAAAGTTGCTTTCTTTTTTCTTCATTTAAAGGCTTCCTCGCAGTCAGATAATGCCTTAAACGGACCACATAGGAAAATGCATTAGTTGACAGAGTTTTCATCTACCTACTGCCTCAGGATTACACAAATAATAGTTTTATGAAGCTATCACCATTTCTGAATACTTTTTTTCACCCAGATTTGGTCCAACAAAGTTGTTTCATTTTCCTCAATTTCAAGGCTTTTTCAGTGACATAATGCCTAAAACGGACACAAAGGAATTCTCCTTTGTGTCTCATTAGGCTCATTAGTTGACAGAGTTTTCATCTACCTACTGCCTCAGGATTACACAAATAATAGTTTTATGAAGCTATCATCATTTCTGAATACTTTTTTTCACCCAGATTTGGTCCAACAAAGTTGTTTCCTTTTCCTCAATTTCAAGGCTTTTTCGCAGTGACATAATGCCTAAAACGGACCACAAAGGAGAATGCATTAGTTGACAGAGTTTTCATCTACCTACTGCCTCAGGATTACACAAATATAGTTTCATGAAGCTATCATCATTTCTGAATACTTTGTTCACCCAGATTTGGTCCAACAAAGTTGCTTTCTTTTTTCTTCATTTAAAGGCTTCCTCGCAGTCAGATAATGCCTTAAACGGACCACATAGGAGAATGCATTAGTTGACAGAGTTTTCATCTACCTACTGCCTCAGGATTACACAAATAATAGTTTTATGAAGCTATCACCATTTCTGAATACTTTTTTTCACCCAGATTTGGTCCAACAAAGTTGTTTCATTTTCCTCAATTTCAAGGCTTTTTCAGTGACATAATGCCTGAAACGGGCACAAAGGAATTCTCCTTTGTGTCTTATTAGGCTCATTAGTTGACAGAGTTTTCATCTACCTACTGCCTCAGGATTACACAAATAATAGTTTTATGAAGCTATCATCATTTCTGAATACTTTTTTTCACCCAGATTTGGTCCAACAAAGTTGTTTCCTTTTCCTCAATTTCAAGGCTTTTTCGCAGTGACATAATGCCTAAAACGGACCACAAAGGAGAATGCATTAGTTGACAGAGTTTTCATCTACCTACTGCCTCAGGATTACACAAATATAGTTTCATGAAGCTATCATCATTTCTGAATACTTTGTTCACCCGGATTTGGTCCAACAAAGTTGCTTTTCTTTTTTCTTTATTTAAAGGCTTCCTCGCAGTCAGATAATGCCTTAAAACGGACCACATAGGAGAATGCATTAGTTGACAGAGTTTTCATCTACCTACTGCCTCAGGATTACACAAATAATAGTTTTATGAAGCTATCACCATTTCTGAATCCTTTTTTTCACCCAGATTTGGTCCAACAAAGTTGTTTCATTTTCCTCAATTTCAAGGCTTTTTCAGTGACATAATGCCTAAAACGGACACAAAGGAATTCTCCTTTGTGTCTCATTAGGCTCATTAGGCTCATTAGTTGACAGAGTTTTCATCTACCTACTGCCTCAGGATTACACAAATAATAGTTTTATGAAGCTATCATCATTTCTGAATACTTTTTTTCACCCAGATTTGGTCCAACAAAGTTGTTTCCTTTTCCTCAATTTCAAGGCTTTTTCGCAGTGACATAATGCCTAAAACGGACCACAAAGGAGAATGCATTAGTTGACAGAGTTTTCATCTACCTACTGCCTCAGGATTACACAAATATAGTTTCATGAAGCTATCATCATTTCTGAATACTTTGTTCACCCAGATTTGGTCCAACAAAGTTGCTTTCTTTTTTCTTCATTTAAAGGCTTCCTCGCAGTCAGATAATGCCTTAAACGGACCACATAGGAGAATGCATTAGTTGACAGAGTTTTCATCTACCTACTGCCTCAGGATTACACAAATAATAGTTTTATGAAGCTATCACCATTTCTGAATACTTTTTTTCACCCAGATTTGGTCCAACAAAGTTGTTTCATTTTCCTAAATTTCAAGGCTTTTTCAGTGACATAATGCCTGAAACGGGCACAAAGGAATTCTCCTTTGTGTCTCATTAGGCTCATTAGTTGACAGAGTTTTCATCTACCTACTGCCTCAGGATTACACAAATAATAGTTTTATGAAGCTATCATCATTTCTGAATACTTTTTTTCACCCAGATTTGGTCCAACAAAGTTGTTTCCTTTTCCTCAATTTCAAGGCTTTTTCGCAGTGACATAATGCCTAATAGAGACCACAAAAGAGAATGCATTAGTTAACAGAGTTTTCATCTACCTACTGCCTCAGGATTACACAAATAATAGTTTTATGAAGCTGTCATCATTTCTGAATACTTTTATTCACCCAGATTTGGTCCAACAAAGTTGTTTCCTTTTCCTCAATCTCAAGGCTTTTTCGCAGTGAGATAATGCCTAAAACGGACCACAAAGGAGAATGCATTAGTTAACAGAGTTTTCATCGACCTACTGCCTCAGGATTACACAAGTATAGTTTCATGAAGCTATCATCATTTCTGAATACTTTGTTCACCCGGATTTGGTCCAACAAAGTTGTTTTCTTTTTTCTTTATTTAAAGGCTTCCTCGCAGTCAGATAATGCCTAAAACGGACCAAATAGGAGAATGCATTAGTTGACAGAGTTTTCATCTACCTACTGCCTCAGGATTACACAAATAATAGTTTTATGAAGCTATCACCATTTCTGAATACTTTTTTTCACCCAGATTTGGTCCAACAAAGTTGTTTCATTTTCCTCAATTTCAAGGCTTTTTCAGTGACATAATGCCTGAAACGGGCACAAAGGAATTCTCCTTTGTGTCTCATTAGGATCATTAGTTGACAGAGTTTTCATCTACCTACTGCCTCAGGATGACACAAACAATAGTTTTATGAAGCTATCATCATTTCTGAATACTTTTTTTCACCCAGATTTGGTCCAACAAAGTTGTTTCCTTTTCCTCAATTTCAAGGCTTTTTCGCAGTGACATAATGCCTAATAGAGACCACAAAAGAGAATGCATTAGTTAACAGAGTTTTCATCTACCTACTGCCTCAGGATTACACAAATAATAGTTTTATGAAGCTGTCATCATTTCTGAATACTTTTATTCACCCAGATTTGGTCCAACAAAGTTGTTTCCTTTTCCTCAATCTCAAGGCTTTTTCGCAGTGAGATAATGCCTAAAACGGACCACAAAGGAGAATGCATTAGTTAACAGAGTTTTCATCGACCTACTGCCTCAGGATTACACAAGTATAGTTTCATGAAGCTATCATCATTTCTGAATACTTTGTTCACCCGGATTTGGTCCAACAAAGTTGTTTTCTTTTTTCTTTATTTAAAGGCTTCCTCGCAGTCAGATAATGCCTAAAACGGACCACATAGGAGAATGCATTAGTTGACAGAGTTTTCATCTACCTACTGCCTCAGGATTACACAAATAATAGTTTTATGAAGCTATCACCATTTCTGAATCCTTTTTTTCACCCAGATTTGGTCCAACAAAGTTGTTTCATTTTCCTCAATTTCAAGGCTTTTTCAGTGACATAATGCCTAAAACGGACACAAAGGAATTCTCCTTTGTGTCTCATTAGGCTCATTAGGCTCATTAGTTGACAGAGTTTTCATCTACCTACTGCCTCAGGATTACACAAATAATAGTTTTATGAAGCTATCATCATTTCTGAATACTTTTTTTCACCCAGATTTGGTCCAACAAAGTTGTTTCCTTTTCCTCAATTTCAAGGCTTTTTCGCAGTGACATAATGCCTAAAACGGACCACAAAGGAGAATGCATTAGTTGACAGAGTTTTCATCTACCTACTGCCTCAGGATTACACAAATATAGTTTCATGAAGCTATCATCATTTCTGAATACTTTGTTCACCCAGATTTGGTCCAACAAAGTTGCTTTCTTTTTTCTTCATTTAAAGGCTTCCTCGCAGTCAGATAATGCCTTAAACGGACCACATAGGAGAATGCATTAGTTGACAGAGTTTTCATCTACCTACTGCCTCAGGATTACACAAATAATAGTTTTATGAAGCTATCACCATTTCTGAATACTTTTTTTCACCCAGATTTGGTCCAACAAAGTTGTTTCATTTTCCTCAATTTCAAGGCTTTTTCAGTGACATAATGCCTGAAACGGGCACAAAGGAATTCTCCTTTGTGTCTCATTAGGCTCATTAGTTGACAGAGTTTTCATCTACCTACTGCCTCAGGATTACACAAATAATAGTTTTATGAAGCTATCATCATTTCTGAATACTTTTTTTCACCCAGATTTGGTCCAACAAAGTTGTTTCCTTTTCCTCAATTTCAAGGCTTTTTCGCAGTGACATAATGCCTAAAACGGACCACAAAGGAGAATGCATTAGTTGACAGAGTTTTCATCTACCTACTGCCTCAGGATTACACAAATATAGTTTCATGAAGCTATCATCATTTCTGAATACTTTGTTCACCCAGATTTGGTCCAACAAAGTTGCTTTCTTTTTTCTTCATTTAAAGGCTTCCTCGCAGTCAGATAATGCCTTAAACGGACCACATAGGAGAATGCATTAGTTGACAGAGTTTTCATCTACCTACTGCCTCAGGATTACACAAATAATAGTTTTATGAAGCTATCACCATTTCTGAATACTTTTTTTCACCCAGATTTGGTCCAACAAAGTTGTTTCATTTTCCTCAATTTCAAGGCTTTTTCAGTGACATAATGCCTGAAACGGGCACAAAGGAATTCTCCTTTGTGTCTCATTAGGCTCATTAGTTGACAGAGTTTTCATCTACCTACTGCCTCAGGATTACACAAATAATAGTTTTATGAAGCTATCATCATTTCTGAATACTTTTTTTCACCCAGATTTGGTCCAACAAAGTTGTTTCCTTTTCCTCAATTTCAAGGCTTTTTCGCAGTGACATAATGCCTAAAACGGACCACAAAGGAGAATGCATTAGTTGACAGAGTTTTCATCTACCTACTGCCTCAGGATTACACAAATAATAGTTTTATGAAGCTATCACCATTTCTGAATACTTTTTTTCACCCAGATTTGGTCCAACAAAGTTGTTTCATTTTCCTCAATTTCAAGGCTTTTTCAGTGACATAATGCCTAAAACGGACACAAAGGAATTCTCCTTTGTGTCTCATTAGGCTCATTAGTTGACAGAGTTTTCATCTACCTACTGCCTCAGGATTACACAAATAATAGTTTTATGAAGCTATCATCATTTCTGAATACTTTTTTTCACCCAGATTTGGTCCAACAAAGTTGTTTCCTTTTCCTCAATTTCAAGGCTTTTTCGCAGTGACATAATGCCTAAAACGGACCACAAAGGAGAATGCATTAGTTGACAGAGTTTTCATCTACCTACTGCCTCAGGATTACACAAATATAGTTTCATGAAGCTATCATCATTTCTGAATACTTTGTTCACCCAGATTTGGTCCAACAAAGTTGCTTTCTTTTTTCTTCATTTAAAGGCTTCCTCGCAGTCAGATAATGCCTTAAACGGACCACATAGGAGAATGCATTAGTTGACAGAGTTTTCATCTACCTACTGCCTCAGGATTACACAAATAATAGTTTTATGAAGCTATCACCATTTCTGAATACTTTTTTTCACCCAGATTTGGTCCAACAAAGTTGTTTCATTTTCCTCAATTTCAAGGCTTTTTCAGTGACATAATGCCTGAAACGGGCACAAAGGAATTCTCCTTTGTGTCTCATTAGGCTCATTAGTTGACAGAGTTTTCATCTACCTACTGCCTCAGGATTACACAAATAATAGTTTTATGAAGCTATCATCATTTCTGAATACTTTTTTTCACCCAGATTTGGTCCAACAAAGTTGTTTCCTTTTCCTCAATTTCAAGGCTTTTTCGCAGTGACATAATGCCTAAAACGGACCACAAAGGAGAATGCATTAGTTGACAGAGTTTTCATCTACCTACTGCCTCAGGATTACACAAATATAGTTTCATGAAGCTATCATCATTTCTGAATACTTTGTTCACCCAGATTTGGTCCAACAAAGTTGCTTTCTTTTTTCTTCATTTAAAGGCTTCCTCGCAGTCAGATAATGCCTTAAACGGACCACATAGGAGAATGCATTAGTTGACAGAGTTTTCATCTACCTACTGCCTCAGGATTACACAAATAATAGTTTTATGAAGCTATCACCATTTCTGAATACTTTTTTTCACCCAGATTTGGTCCAACAAAGTTGTTTCATTTTCCTCAATTTCAAGGCTTTTTCAGTGACATAATGCCTGAAACGGGCACAAAGGAATTCTCCTTTGTGTCTCATTAGGCTCATTAGTTGACAGAGTTTTCATCTACCTACTGCCTCAGGATTACACAAATAATAGTTTTATGAAGCTATCATCATTTCTGAATACTTTTTTTCACCCAGATTTGGTCCAACAAAGTTGTTTCCTTTTCCTCAATTTCAAGGCTTTTTCGCAGTGACATAATGCCTAAAACGGACCACAAAGGAGAATGCATTAGTTGACAGAGTTTTCATCTACCTACTGCCTCAGGATTACACAAATATAGTTTCATGAAGCTATCATCATTTCTGAATACTTTGTTCACCCAGATTTGGTCCAACAAAGTTGCTTTCTTTTTTCTTCATTTAAAGGCTTCCTCGCAGTCAGATAATGCCTTAAACGGACCACATAGGAGAATGCATTAGTTGACAGAGTTTTCATCTACCTACTGCCTCAGGATTACACAAATAATAGTTTTATGAAGCTATCACCATTTCTGAATACTTTTTTTCACCCAGATTTGGTCCAACAAAGTTGTTTCATTTTCCTCAATTTCAAGGCTTTTTCAGTGACATAATGCCTAAAACGGACACAAAGGAATTCTCCTTTGTGTCTCATTAGGCTCATTAGTTGACAGAGTTTTCATCTACCTACTGCCTCAGGATTACACAAATAATAGTTTTATGAAGCTATCATCATTTCTGAATACTTTTTTTCACCCAGATTTGGTCCAACAAAGTTGTTTCCTTTTCCTCAATTTCAAGGCTTTTTCGCAGTGACATAATGCCTAAAACGGACCACAAAGGAGAATGCATTAGTTGACAGAGTTTTCATCTACCTACTGCCTCAGGATTACACAAATATAGTTTCATGAAGCTATCATCATTTCTGAATACTTTGTTCACCCAGATTTGGTCCAACAAAGTTGCTTTCTTTTTTCTTCATTTAAAGGCTTCCTCGCAGTCAGATAATGCCTTAAACGGACCACATAGGAGAATGCATTAGTTGACAGAGTTTTCATCTACCTACTGCCTCAGGATTACACAAATAATAGTTTTATGAAGCTATCACCATTTCTGAATACTTTTTTTCACCCAGATTTGGTCCAACAAAGTTGTTTCATTTTCCTCAATTTCAAGGCTTTTTCAGTGACATAATGCCTAAAACGGACACAAAGGAATTCTCCTTTGTGTCTCATTAGGCTCATTAGTTGACAGAGTTTTCATCTACCTACTGCCTCAGGATTACACAAATAATAGTTTTATGAAGCTATCATCATTTCTGAATACTTTTTTTCACCCAGATTTGGTCCAACAAAGTTGTTTCCTTTTCCTCAATTTCAAGGCTTTTTCGCAGTGACATAATGCCTAAAACGGACCACAAAGGAGAATGCATTAGTTGACAGAGTTTTCATCTACCTACTGCCTCAGGATTACACAAATATAGTTTCATGAAGCTATCATCATTTCTGAATACTTTGTTCACCCAGATTTGGTCCAACAAAGTTGCTTTCTTTTTTCTTCATTTAAAGGCTTCCTCGCAGTCAGATAATGCCTTAAACGGACCACATAGGAGAATGCATTAGTTGACAGAGTTTTCATCTACCTACTGCCTCAGGATTACACAAATAATAGTTTTATGAAGCTATCACCATTTCTGAATACTTTTTTTCACCCAGATTTGGTCCAACAAAGTTGTTTCATTTTCCTCAATTTCAAGGCTTTTTCAGTGACATAATGCCTGAAACGGGCACAAAGGAATTCTCCTTTGTGTCTCATTAGGCTCATTAGTTGACAGAGTTTTCATCTACCTACTGCCTCAGGATTACACAAATAATAGTTATATGAAGCTATCATCATTTCTGAATACTTTTTTTCACCCAGATTTGGTCCAACAAAGTTGTTTCCTTTTCCTCAATTTCAAGGCTTTTTCGCAGTGACATAATGCCTAATAGAGACCACAAAAGAGAATGCATTAGTTAACAGAGTTTTCATCTACCTACTGCCTCAGGATTACACAAATAATAGTTTTATGAAGCTATCATCATTTCTGAATACTTTTTTTCACCCAGATTTGGTCCAACAAAGTTGTTTCCTTTTCCTCAATCTCAAGGCTTTTTCGCAGTGAGATAATGCCTAAAACGGACCACAAAGGAGAATGCATTAGTTAACAGAGTTTTCATCGACCTACTGCCTCAGGATTACACAAGTATAGTTTCATGAAGCTATCATCATTTCTGAATACTTTGTTCACCCGGATTTGGTCCAACAAAGTTGTTTTCTTTTTTCTTTATTTAAAGGCTTCCTCGCAGTCAGATAATGCCTAAAACGGACCACATAGGAGAATGCATTAGTTGACAGAGTTTTCATCTACCTACTGCCTCAGGATTACACAAATAATAGTTTTATGAAGCTATCACCATTTCTGAATCCTTTTTTTCACCCAGATTTGGTCCAACAAAGTTGTTTCATTTTCCTCAATTTCAAGGCTTTTTCAGTGACATAATGCCTAAAACGGACACAAAGGAATTCTCCTTTGTGTCTCATTAGGCTCATTAGGCTCATTAGTTGACAGAGTTTTCATCTACCTACTGCCTCAGGATTACACAAATAATAGTTTTATGAAGCTATCATCATTTCTGAATACTTTTTTTCACCCAGATTTGGTCCAACAAAGTTGTTTCCTTTTCCTCAATTTCAAGGCTTTTTCGCAGTGACATAATGCCTAAAACGGACCACAAAGGAGAATGCATTAGTTGACAGAGTTTTCATCTACCTACTGCCTCAGGATTACACAAATATAGTTTCATGAAGCTATCATCATTTCTGAATACTTTGTTCACCCAGATTTGGTCCAACAAAGTTGCTTTCTTTTTTCTTCATTTAAAGGCTTCCTCGCAGTCAGATAATGCCTTAAACGGACCACATAGGAGAATGCATTAGTTGACAGAGTTTTCATCTACCTACTGCCTCAGGATTACACAAATAATAGTTTTATGAAGCTATCACCATTTCTGAATACTTTTTTTCACCCAGATTTGGTCCAACAAAGTTGTTTCATTTTCCTCAATTTCAAGGCTTTTTCAGTGACATAATGCCTGAAACGGGCACAAAGGAATTCTCCTTTGTGTCTCATTAGGCTCATTAGTTGACAGAGTTTTCATCTACCTACTGCCTCAGGATTACACAAATAATAGTTTTATGAAGCTATCATCATTTCTGAATACTTTTTTTCACCCAGATTTGGTCCAACAAAGTTGTTTCCTTTTCCTCAATTTCAAGGCTTTTTCGCAGTGACATAATGCCTAAAACGGACCACAAAGGAGAATGCATTAGTTGACAGAGTTTTCATCTACCTACTGCCTCAGGATTACACAAATATAGTTTCATGAAGCTATCATCATTTCTGAATACTTTGTTCACCCAGATTTGGTCCAACAAAGTTGCTTTCTTTTTTCTTCATTTAAAGGCTTCCTCGCAGTCAGATAATGCCTTAAACGGACCACATAGGAGAATGCATTAGTTGACAGAGTTTTCATCTACCTACTGCCTCAGGATTACACAAATAATAGTTTTATGAAGCTATCACCATTTCTGAATACTTTTTTTCACCCAGATTTGGTCCAACAAAGTTGTTTCATTTTCCTCAATTTCAAGGCTTTTTCAGTGACATAATGCCTAAAACGGACACAAAGGAATTCTCCTTTGTGTCTCATTAGGCTCATTAGTTGACAGAGTTTTCATCTACCTACTGCCTCAGGATTACACAAATAATAGTTTTATGAAGCTATCATCATTTCTGAATACTTTTTTTCACCCAGATTTGGTCCAACAAAGTTGTTTCCTTTTCCTCAATTTCAAGGCTTTTTCGCAGTGACATAATGCCTAAAACGGACCACAAAGGAGAATGCATTAGTTGACAGAGTTTTCATCTACCTACTGCCTCAGGATTACACAAATAATAGTTTTATGAAGCTATCACCATTTCTGAATACTTTTTTTCACCCAGATTTGGTCCAACAAAGTTGTTTCATTTTCCTCAATTTCAAGGCTTTTTCAGTGACATAATGCCTAAAACGGACACAAAGGAATTCTCCTTTGTGTCTCATTAGGCTCATTAGTTGACAGAGTTTTCATCTACCTACTGCCTCAGGATTACACAAATAATAGTTTTATGAAGCTATCATCATTTCTGAATACTTTTTTTCACCCAGATTTGGTCCAACAAAGTTGTTTCCTTTTCCTCAATTTCAAGGCTTTTTCGCAGTGACATAATGCCTAAAACGGACCACAAAGGAGAATGCATTAGTTGACAGAGTTTTCATCTACCTACTGCCTCAGGATTACACAAATATAGTTTCATGAAGCTATCATCATTTCTGAATACTTTGTTCACCCAGATTTGGTCCAACAAAGTTGCTTTCTTTTTTCTTCATTTAAAGGCTTCCTCGCAGTCAGATAATGCCTTAAACGGACCACATAGGAGAATGCATTAGTTGACAGAGTTTTCATCTACCTACTGCCTCAGGATTACACAAATAATAGTTTTATGAAGCTATCACCATTTCTGAATACTTTTTTTCACCCAGATTTGGTCCAACAAAGTTGTTTCATTTTCCTCAATTTCAAGGCTTTTTCAGTGACATAATGCCTGAAACGGGCACAAAGGAATTCTCCTTTGTGTCTCATTAGGCTCATTAGTTGACAGAGTTTTCATCTACCTACTGCCTCAGGATTACACAAATAATAGTTATATGAAGCTATCATCATTTCTGAATACTTTTTTTCACCCAGATTTGGTCCAACAAAGTTGTTTCATTTTCCTCAATTTCAAGGCTTTTTCAGTGACATAATGCCTAAAACGGACCACAAAGGAGAATGCATTGGTTAACAGAGTTTTGGTCTACCTACTGCCTCAGGATTACACAAGTATAGTTTCATGAAGCTATCATCATTTCTGAATACTTTGTTCACTCGGATTTGGTCCAACAAAGTTGTTTCATTTTCCTCAATTTCAAGGCTTCCTCGCAGTCAGATAATGCCTAAAACGGACCACATAGGAGAATGCATTAGTTGACAGAGTTTTCATCTACCTACTGCCTCAGGATTACACAAGTATAGTTTCATGAAGCTATCATCATTTCTGAATACTTTGTTCACCCGGATTTGGTCCAACAAAGTTGTTTTCTTTTTTCTTTATTTAAAGGCTTCCTCGCAGTCAGATAATGCCTAAAACGGACCACATAGGAGAATGCATTAGTTGACAGAGTTTTCATCCACCCAGATTTGGTCCAACAAAGTTGTTTCCTTTTCCTCAATTTCAAGGCTTTTTCGCAGTGACATAATGCCTAATAGAGACCACAAAAGAGAATGCATTAGTTAACAGAGTTTTCATCTACCTACTGCCTCAGGATTACACAAATAATAGTTTTATGAAGCTGTCATCATTTCTGAATACTTTTATTCACCCAGATTTGGTCCAACAAAGTTGTTTCCTTTTCCTCAATCTCAAGGCTTTTTCGCAGTGAGATAATGCCTAAAACAGACCACATAGGAGAATGCATTAGTTGACAGAGTTTTCATCTACCTACTGCCTCAGGATTACACAAATAATAGTTTTATGAAGCTATCATCATTTCTGAATACTTTTTTTCACCCAGATTTGGTCCAACAAAGTTGTTTCCTTTTCCTCAATTTCAAGGCTTTTTCGCAGTGACATAATGCCTAAAACGGACCACAAAGGAGAATGCATTAGTTGAAAGAGTTTTCATCTACCTACTGCCTCAGGATTACACAAATATAGTTTCATGAAGCTATCATCATTTCTGAATACTTTGTTCACCCATATTTTGTCCAACAAAGTTGTTTCCTTTTCCTCAATCTCAAGGCTTTTTCGCAGTGAGATAATGCCTAATAGAGACCACAAAAGAGAATGCATTAGTTAACAGAGTTTTCATCGACCTACTGCCTCAGGATTACACAAGTATAGTTTCATGAAGCTATCATCATTTCTGAATACTTTGTTCACCCGGATTTGGTCCAACAAAGTTGTTTTCTTTTTTCTTTATTTAAAGGCTTCCTCGCAGTCAGATAATGCCTAAAACGGACCACATAGGAGAATGCATTAGTTGACAGAGTTTTCATCTACCTACTGCCTCAGGATTACACAAATAATAGTTTTATGAAGCTATCACCATTTCTGAATCCTTTTTTTCACCCAGATTTGGTCCAACAAAGTTGTTTCATTTTCCTCAATTTCAAGGCTTTTTCAGTGACATAATGCCTAAAACGGACACAAAGGAATTCTCCTTTGTGTCTCATTAGGCTCATTAGGCTCATTAGTTGACAGAGTTTTCATCTACCTACTGCCTCAGGATTACACAAATAATAGTTTTATGAAGCTATCATCATTTCTGAATACTTTTTTTCACCCAGATTTGGTCCAACAAAGTTGTTTCCTTTTCCTCAATTTCAAGGCTTTTTCGCAGTGACATAATGCCTAAAACGGACCACAAAGGAGAATGCATTAGTTGACAGAGTTTTCATCTACCTACTGCCTCAGGATTACACAAATAATAGTTTTATGAAGCTATCACCATTTCTGAATACTTTTTTTCACCCAGATTTGGTCCAACAAAGTTGTTTCATTTTCCTCAATTTCAAGGCTTTTTCAGTGACATAATGCCTGAAACGGGCACAAAGGAATTCTCCTTTGTGTCTCATTAGGCTCATTAGTTGACAGAGTTTTCATCTACCTACTGCCTCAGGATTACACAAATAATAGTTTTATGAAGCTATCACCATTTCTGAATCCTTTTTTCACCCAGATTTGGTCCAACAAAGTTGTTTCATTTTCCTCAATTTCAAGGCTTTTTCAGTGACATAATGCCTAAAACGGACACAAAGGAATTCTCCTTTGTGTCTCATTAGGCTCATTAGGCTCATTAGTTGACAGAGTTTTCATCTACCTACTGCCTCAGGATTACACAAATAATAGTTTTATGAAGCTATCATCATTTCTGAATACTTTTTTTCACCCAGATTTGGTCCAACAAAGTTGTTTCCTTTTCCTCAATTTCAAGGCTTTTTCGCAGTGACATAATGCCTAAAACGGACCACAAAGGAGAATGCATTAGTTGACAGAGTTTTCATCTACCTACTGCCTCAGGATTACACAAATAATAGTTTTATGAAGCTATCACCATTTCTGAATACTTTTTTTCACCCAGATTTGGTCCAACAAAGTTGTTTCATTTTCCTCAATTTCAAGGCTTTTTCAGTGACATAATGCCTGAAACGGGCACAAAGGAATTCTCCTTTGTGTCTCATTAGGCTCATTAGTTGACAGAGTTTTCATCTACCTACTGCCTCAGGATTACACAAATAATAGTTTTATGAAGCTATCACCATTTCTGAATCCTTTTTTTCACCCAGATTTGGTCCAACAAAGTTGTTTCATTTTCCTCAATTTCAAGGCTTTTTCAGTGACATAATGCCTAAAACGGACACAAAGGAATTCTCCTTTGTGTCTCATTAGGCTCATTAGGCTCATTAGTTGACAGAGTTTTTCATCTACCTACTGCCTCAGGATTACACAAATAATAGTTTTATGAAGCTATCATCATTTCTGAATACTTTTTTTCACCCAGATTTGGTCCAACAAAGTTGTTTCCTTTTCCTCAATTTCAAGGCTTTTTCAGTGACATAATGCCTGAAAACGGGCACAAAGGAATTCTCCTTTGTGTCTCATTAGTCTCATTAGTTGACAGAGTTTTCATCTACCTACTGCCTCAGGATTACACAAATAATAGTTTTATGAAGCTATCACCATTTCTGAATACTTTTATCACCCAGATTTTGTCCAACAAAGTTGTTTCCTTTTCCTCAATCTCAAGGCTTTTTCGCAGTGAGATAATGCCTAATAGAGACCACAAAAGAGAATGCATTAGTTAACAGAGTTTTCATCGACCTACTGCCTCAGGATTACACAAGTATAGTTTCATGAAGCTATCATCATTTCTGAATACTTTGTTCACCCGGATTTGGTCCAACAAAGTTGTTTTCTTTTTTCTTTATTTAAAGGCTTCCTCGCAGTCAGATAATGCCTAAAACGGACCACATAGGAGAATGCATTAGTTGACAGAGTTTTCATCTACCTACTGCCTCAGGATTACACAAATAATAGTTTTATGAAGCTATCACCATTTCTGAATCCTTTTTTTCACCCAGATTTGGTCCAACAAAGTTGTTTCATTTTCCTCAATTTCAAGGCTTTTTCAGTGACATAATGCCTAAAACGGACACAAAGGAATTCTCCTTTGTGTCTCATTAGGCTCATTAGGCTCATTAGTTGACAGAGTTTTCATCTACCTACTGCCTCAGGATTACACAAATAATAGTTTTATGAAGCTATCATCATTTCTGAATACTTTTTTTCACCCAGATTTGGTCCAACAAAGTTGTTTCCTTTTCCTCAATTTCAAGGCTTTTTCGCAGTGACATAATGCCTAAAACGGACCACAAAGGAGAATGCATTAGTTGACAGAGTTTTCAATCTACCTACTGTCTCAGGATTACACAAATAATAGTTTTATGAAGCTATCACCATTTCTGAATACTTTTTTTCACCCAGATTTGGTCCAACAAAGTTGTTTCATTTCCTCAATTTCAAGGCTTTTTCAGTGACATAATGCCTGAAAACGGGCACAAAGGAATTCTCCTTTGTGTCTCATTAGGCTCATTAGTTGACAGAGTTTCATCTACCTACTGCCTCAGGATTACACAAATAATAGTTTTATGAAGCTATCATCATTCTGAATACTTTTTTTCACCCAGATTTGGTCCAACAAAGTTGTTTCCTTTTCCTCAATTTCAAGGCTTTTTCGCAGTGACATAATGCCTAAAACGGACCACAAAAGGAGAATGCATTGGTTGACAGAGTTTTTGGTTCTACATACTGCCCTCAGGATTACACAAATAATAGTTTTATGAAGCTATCATCATTTCTGAATACTTTTAGCACCCATATTTTGTCCAACAAAGTTGTTTCATTTTTCCTCAATTTCAAGGTTTTTCGCAGTGACATAATGCCTAAACGGACACAAAGGAGAATGCATTAGTTAACAGAGTTTTCATCTAACTACTGCCTCAGATACACACAGTATAGTTCATGAAGCTATCATCATTTCTGAATACTTTGTTAACCGGATTTGGTCCAACAAAGTTGTTTTCTTTTTTCTTTATTTAAGGCTTCCTCGCAGTCAGATAATGCCTAAAACGGACCACATAGGAGAATGCATTAGTTGACAGAGTTTTCATCTACCTACTGCCTCAGGATTACACAAATAATAGTTTTATGAAGCTATCATCATTTCTGAATACTTTTTTTCACCCAGATTTGGTCCAACAAAGTTGTTTCCTTTTCCTCAATTTCAAGGCTTTTTCGCAGTGACATAATGCCTAAAACGGACCACAAAGGAGAATGCATTGTTGACAGAGTTTTCATCTACCTACTGCCTCAGGATTACACAAATAATAGTTTTATGAAGCTATCATCATTTCTGAATACTTTTTTCACCCATATTTTGGTCCAACAAAGTTGTTTCATTTTCCTCAATTTCAAGGCTTTTTCGCAGTGACATAATGCCTAAAACGGACACAAAGGAGAATGCATTAGTTAACAGAGTTTTCATCTACCTACTGCCTCAGGATTACACAAGTATAGTTTTCATGAAGCTATCATCATTTCTGAATACTTTGTTCACCCGGATTTGGTCCAACAAAGTTGTTTTCTTTTTCTCTTATTTAAAGGCTTCCTCGCAGTCAGATAATGCCTAAAACGGACCACATAGGAGAATGCATTAGTTGACAGAGTTTTCATCTACCTACTGCCTCAGGATTACACAAATAATAGTTTTATGAAGCTATCATCATTTCTGAATACTTTTTTTCACCCAGATTTGGTCCAACAAAGTTGTTTTCTTTTTCTCATTTCAAGGCTTTCTCGCAGTCAGATAATGCCTAAAACGGACCACAAAGGAGAATGCATTAGTTGACAGAGTTTTCATCTACCTACTGCCTCAGGATTACACAAATAATAGTTTTATATAGCTATCATCATTTCTGAATACTTTTTTCACCCAGATTTGGTCCAACAAAGTTGTTTCCTTTTCCTCAATTTCAAGGCTTTTTTCGCAGTGACATAATGCCTAAAACGGACACAAAGGAGAATGCATTAGTTGACAGAGTTTTCATCTACCTACTGCCTCAGGATTACACAAGTATAGTTTCATGAAGCTATCATCATTTCTGAATACTTTGTTCACCCGGATTTGGTCCAACAAAGTTGTTTTCTTTTTTCTTCATTTAAGGCTTCCTCGCAGTCAGATAATGCCTAAAACGGACCACATAGGAGAATGCATTAGTTGACAGAGTTTTCATCTACCTACTGCCTCAGGATTACACAAATAATAGTTTTATGAAGCTATCATCATTTCTGAATACTTTTTTCACCCAGAATTTGTCCAACAAAGTTGTTTCATTTTCCTCAATTTCAAGGCTTTTTCGCAGTGACATAATGCCTAAAACGGACCGCAAAGGAGAATGCATTGGTTAACAGAGTTTTGGTCTACATACTGCCTCAGGATTACACAAGTATAGTTTCATGAAGCTATCATCATTTCTGAATACTTTGTTCACCCGGATTTGGTCCAACAAAGTTGTTTTCTTTTTTCTTCATTTAAGGCTTCCTCGCAGTCAGATAATGCCTAAAACGGACCACATAGGAGAATGCATTAGTTGACAGAGTTTTCATCTACCTACTGCCTCAGGATTACACAAGTATAGGTTCATGAAGCTATCATCATTTCTGAATACTTTTTTCACCCAGAATTTGTCCAACAAAGTTGTTTCATTTTCCTCAATTTCAAGGCTTTTTCGCAGTGACATAATGCCTAAAACGGACACAAAGGAGAATGCATTAGTTGACAGAGTTTTCATCTACCTACTGCCTCAGGATTACACAAATAATAGTTTTATGAAGCTATCATCATTTCTGAATACTTTTTTTCACCCAGATTTGGTCCAACAAAGTTGTTTCCTTTTCCTCAATTTCAAAGGCTTTTCGCAGTGACATAATGCCTAATAGAGACCACAAAAGAGAATGCATTAGTTAACAGAGTTTTCATCTACCTACTGCCTCAGGATTACACAAGTATAGTTTCATGAAGCTATCATCATTTCTGAATACTTTGTTCACCCGGATTTGGTCCAACAAAGTTGTTTTCTTTTTTCTTTATTTAAAGGCTTCCTCGCAGTCAGATAATGCCTAAACGGACCACATATGAGAATGCATTAGTTGACAGAGTTTTCATCTACCTACTGCCTCAGGATTACACAAGTATAGTTTCATGAAGCTATCATCATTTCTGAATACTTTGTTCACCCGGATTTGGTCCAACAAAGTTGTTTTCTTTTTTCTTTATTTAAAGGCTTCCTCGCAGTCAGATAATGCCTAAAACGGACCACATATGAGAATGCATTAGTTGACAGAGTTTTCATCTACCTACGGCCTCAGGATTACACAAGTATAGTTTCATGAAGCTATCATCATTTCTGAATACTTTGTTCACCCGGATTGGTCCAACAAAGTTGTTTTCTTTTTTCTTCATTTAAAGGCTTCCTCGCAGTCAGATAATGCCTAAACGGACCACATAGGAGAATGCATTAGTTGACAGAGTTTTTCATCTACCTACTGCCTCAGGATTACACAAGTATAGGTTCATGAAGCTATCATCATTTCTGAATACTTTTTTCACCCAGAATTTGTCCAACAAAGTTGTTTCATTTTCCTCAATTTCAAGGCTTTTTTCGCAGTGACATAATGCCTAAAACGGACACAAAGGAGAATGCATTAGTTGACAGAGTTTTCATCTACCTACTGCCTCAGGATTACACAAATAATAGTTTTATGAAGCTATCATCATTTCTGAATACTTTTTTTCACCCAGATTTGGTCCAACAAAGTTGTTTCCTTTTCCTCAATTTCAAGGCTTTTTCGCAGTGACATAATGCCTAATAGAGACCACAAAAGAGAATGCATTAGTTAACAGAGTTTCACTCTACCTACTGCCTCAGGATTACACAAATAATAGTTTTATGAAGCTATCATCATTTCTGAATACTTTTTTTCACCCAGATTTGGTCCAACAAAGTTGTTTTCTTTTTTCTTTATTTAAAGGCTTCCTCGCAGTCAGATAATGCCTAAAACGGACCACATAGGAGAATGCATTAGTTGACAGAGTTTTCATCTACCTACTGCCTCAGCATTACACAAATAATAATTTTATGAAGCTATCATCATTTCTGAATACTTTTTTTCACCCAGATTTGGTCCAACAAAGTTGTTTCCTTTTCCTCAATTTCAAGGCTTTTTCGCAGTGACATAATGCCTAAAACGGACCACAAAGGAGAATGCATTAGTTGACAGAGTTTTCATCTACCTACTGCCTCAGGATTACACAAGTATAGTTTCATGAAGCTATCATCATTTCTGAATACTTTGTTCACCCGGATTTGGTCCAACAAAGTTGTTTTCTTTTTCTTTATTTAAAGGCTTCCTCGCAGTCAGATAATGCCTAAAACGGACCACATAGGAGAATGCATTAGTTGACAGAGTTTTCATCTACCTACTGCCTCAGGATTACACAAATAATAGTTTTATGAAGCTATCATCATTTCTGAATACTTTTTTTCACCCAGATTTGGTCCAACAAAGTTGTTTCCTTTTCCTCAATTTCAAGGCTTTTTCGCAGTGACATAATGCCTAAAACGGACCACAAAGGAGAATGCATTAGTTGACAGAGTTTTCATCTACCTACTGCCTCAGGATTACACAAATATAGTTCCATGAAGCTATCATCATTTCTGAATACTTTGTTCACCCAGATTTGGTCCAACAAAGTTGCTTTCTTTTTTCTTCATTTAAAGGCTTCCTCGCAGTCAGATAATGCCTTAAACGGACCACATAGGAGAATGCATTAGTTGACAGAGTTTACATCTACCTACTGCCTCAGGATTACACAAATAATAGTTTTATGAAGCTATCATCATTTCTGAATACTTTTTTTCACCCAGATTTGGTCCAACAAAGTTGTTTTCTTTTTTCTTCATTTAAAGGCTTCCTCGCAGTCAGATAATGCCTAAAACGGACACAAAGGAGAATGCATTAGTTGACAGAGTTTTTCATCTACCTACTGCCTCAGGATTACACAAATATAGTCTCATGAAGCTATCATCATTTCTGAATACTTTGTTCACCCAGATTTGGTCCAACAAAGTTGCTTTCTTTTTTCTTCATTTAAAGGTTTCCTCGCAGTCAGATAATGCCTTAAACGGACCACATAGGAGAATGCATTAGTTGACAGAGTTTTCATCTACCTACTGCCTCAGGATTACACAAATAATAGTTTTATGAAGCTATCATCATTTCTGAATACTTTGTTCACCCGGATTTGGTCCAACAAAGTTGTTTTCTTTTTTCTTCATTTAAAGGCTTCCTCTCAGTCAGATAATGCCTAAAACGGACCCACATAGTAGAATGCATTAGTTGACAGAGTTTTCATCTACCTACTGCCTCAGGATTACACAAATAATAGTTTTATGAAGCTATCATCATTTCTGAATACTTTTTTTCACCCAGATTTGGTCCAACAAAGTTGTTTCCTTTTCCTCAATTTCAAGGCTTTTTCGCAGTGACATAATGCCTAAAACGGACCACAAAGGAGAATGCATTAGTTGACAGAGTTTTCATCTACCTACTGCCTCAGGATTACACAAATATAGTTCCATGAAGCTATCATCATTTCTGAATACTTTGTTCACCCAGATTTGGTCCAACAAAGTTGCTTTCTTTTTTCTTCATTTAAAGGCTTCCTCGCAGTCAGATAATGCCTTAAACGGACCACATAGGAGAATGCATTAGTTGACAGAGTTTTCATCTACCTACTGCCTCAGGATTACACAAATAATAGTTTTATGAAGCTATCATCATTTCTGAATACTTTTTTTCACCCAGATTTGGTCCAACAAAGTTGTTTTCTTTTTTCTTCATTTAAAGGCTTCCTCGCAGTCAGATAATGCCTAAAACGGACACAAAGGAGAATGCATTAGTTGACAGAGTTTTCATCTACCTACTGCCTCAGGATTACACAAATATAGTCTCATGAAGCTATCATCATTTCTGAATACTTTGTTCACCCAGATTTGGTCCAACAAAGTTGCTTTCTTTTTTCTTCATTTAAAGGTTTCCTCGCAGTCAGATAATGCCTTAAACGGACCACATAGGAGAATGCATTAGTTGACAGAGTTTTCATCTACCTACTGCCTCAGGATTACACAAATAATAGTTTTATGAAGCTATCATCATTTCTGAATACTTTTTTTCACCCAGATTTGGTCCAACAAAGTTGTTTCCTTTTCCTCAATTTCAAGGCTTTTTTGCAGTGTCATAATGCCGAAAAGGGAACACAAAGGAGAATGCATTAGTTAACAAAGTTTTCATCTACCTACTGCCTCAGGATTACACAAATAATAGTTTTATGAAGCTATCATCATTTCTGAATACTATTATCACCCAGATTTTGTCCAACAAAGTTGTTTCATTTTCCTCAATTTCAAGGCTTTTTCGCAGTGACATAATGCCTAAAACGGACACAAAGGAGAATGCATTAGTTGACAGAGTTTTCATCTACCTACTGCCTCAGGATTACACAAATAATAGTTTTATGAAGCTATCATCATTTCTGAATACTTTTTTTCACCCAGATTTGGTCCAACAAAGTTGTTTCCTTTTCCTCAATTTCAAGGCTTTTTCGCAGTGACATAATGCCTAATAGAGACCACAAAAGAGAATGCGTTTGTTAACAGAGTTTTCATCTACCTACTGCCTCAGGATTACACAAATAATAGTTTTATGAAGCTATCATCATTTCTGAATACTTTTTTCACCCAGATTTGGTCCAACAAAGTTGTTTTCTTTTTTCTTTATTTAAAGGCTTCCTCGCAGTCAGATAATGCCTAAAACGGACCACATAGGAGAATGCATTAGTTGACAGAGTTTTCATCTACCTACTGCCTCAGCATTACACAAATAATAATTTTATGAAGCTATCATCATTTCTGAATACTTTTTTTCACCCAGATTTGGTCCAACAAAGTTGTTTCCTTTTCCTCAATTTCAAGGCTTTTTCGCAGTGACATAATGCCTAAAACGGACCACAAAGGAGAATGCATTAGTTGACAGAGTTTTCATCTACCTACTGCCTCAGGATTACACAAGTATAGTTTCATGAAGCTATCATCATTTCTGAATACTTTTTTTCACCCAGATTTGGTCCAACAAAGTTGTTTCCTTTTCCTCAATTTCAAGGCTTTTTCGCAGTGACATAATGCCTAAAACGGACCTCAAAGGAGAATGCATTGGTTGACAGAGTTTTGGTCTACATACTGCCTCAGGATTACACAAATAATAGTTTTATGAAGCTATCATCATTTCTGAATACTTTTATCACCCATATTTTGTCCAACAAAGTTGTTTCATTTTCCTCAATTTCAAGGGTTTTTCGCAGTGACATAATGCCTAAAACGGACACAAAGGAGAATGCATTAGTTAACAGAGTTTTCATCTACCTACTGCCTCAGGATTACACAAGTATAGTTTCATGAAGCTATCATCATTTCTGAATACTTTGTTAACCCGGATTTGGTCCAACAAAGTTGTTTTCTTTTTTCTTTATTTAAAGGCTTCCTCGCAGTCAGATAATGCCTAAAACGGACCACATAGGAGAATGCATTAGTTGACAGAGTTTTCATCTACCTACTGCCTCAGGATTACACAAATAATAGTTTTATGAAGCTGTCATCATTTCTGAATACTTTTTTTCACCCAGATTTGGTCCAACAAAGTTGTTTCCTTTTCCTCAATTTCAAGGCTTTTTCGCAGTGACATAATGCCTAAAACGGACCACAAACGAGAATGCATTGGTTGACAGAGTTTTGGTCTACATACTGCCTCAGGATTACACAAATAATAGTTTTATGAAGCTATCATCATTTCTGAATACTTTTATCACCCATATTTTTTTCCAACAAAGTTGTTTCATTTTCCTCAATTTCAAGGGTTTTTCGCAGTGACATAATGCCTAAAACGGACACAAAGGAGAATGCATTAGTTAACAAAGTTTTCATCTACCTACTGCCTCAGGATTACACAAGTATAGTTTCATGAAGCTATCATCATTTCTGAATACTTTGTTCACCCGGATTTGGTCCAACAAAGTTGTTTTCTTTTTTCTTTATTTAAAGGCTTCCTCGCAGTCAGATAATGCCTAAAACGGACCACATAGGAGAATGCATTAGTTGACAGAGTTTTCATCTACCTACTGCCTCAGGATTACACAAATAATAGTTTTATGAAGCTATCATCATTTCTGAATACTTTTTTTCACCCAGATTTGGTCCAACAAAGTTGTTTCCTTTTCCTCAATTTCAAGGCTTTTTCGCAGTGACATAATGCCTAAAACGGACCACAAAGGAGAATGCATTAGTTGACAGAGTTTTCATCTACCTACTGCCTCAGGATTACACAAATATAGTTCCATGAAGCTATCATCATTTCTGAATACTTTGTTCACCCAGATTTGGTCCAACAAAGTTGCTTTCTTTTTTCTTCATTTAAAGGCTTCCTCGCAGTCAGATAATGCCTTAAACGGACCACATAGGAGAATGCATTAGTTGACAGAGTTTTCATCTACCTACTGCCTCAGGATTACACAAATAATAGTTTTATGAAGCTATCATCATTTCTGAATACTTTTTTTCACCCAGATTTGGTCCAACAAAGTTGTTTTCTTTTTTCTTCATTTAAAGGCTTCCTCGCAGTCAGATAATGCCTAAAACGGACACAAAGGAGAATGCATTAGTTGACAGAGTTTTCATCTACCTACTGCCTCAGGATTACACAAATATAGTCTCATGAAGCTATCATCATTTCTGAATACTTTGTTCACCCAGATTTGGTCCAACAAAGTTGCTTTCTTTTTTCTTCATTTAAAGGCTTCCTCGCAGTCAGATAATGCCTTAAACGGACCACATAGGAGAATGCATTAGTTGACAGAGTTTTCATCTACCTACTGCCTCAGGATTACACAAATAATAGTTTTATGAAGCTATCATCATTTCTGAATACTTTTTTTCACCCAGATTTGGTCCAACAAAGTTGTTTCCTTTTCCTCAATTTCAAGGCTTTTTTGCAGTGTCATAATGCCGAAAAGGGAACACAAAGGAGAATGCATTAGTTAACAAAGTTTTCATCTACCTACTGCCTCAGGATTACACAAGTATAGTTTCATGAAGCTATCATCATTTCTGAATACTTTGTTCACCCGGATTTGGTCCAACAAAGTTGTTTTCTTTTTTCTTCATTTATAGGCTTCCTCGCAGTCAGATAATGCCTAAAACGGACCACATAGGAGAATGCATTAGTTGACAGAGTTTTCATCTACCTACTGCCTCAGGATTACACAAATAATAGTTTTATGAAGCTATCATCATTTCTGAATACTTTGTTCACCCGGATTTGGTCCAACAAAGTTGTTTTCTTTTTTCTTCATTTAAAGGCTTCCTCTCAGTCAGATAATGCCTAAAACGGACCACATAGTAGAATGCATTAGTTGACAGAGTTTTCATCTACCTACTGCCTCAGGATTACACAAATAATAGTTTTATGAAGCTATCATCATTTCTGAATACTATTATCACCCAGATTTTGTCCAACAAAGTTGTTTCATTTTCCTCAATTTCAAGGCTTTTTCGCAGTGACATAATGCCTAAAACGGACCGCAAAGGAGAATGCATTGGTTAACAGAGTTTTGGTCTACATACTGCCTCAGGATTACACAAGTATAGTTTCATGAAGCTATCATCATTTCTGAATACTTTGTTCACCCGGATTTGGTCCAACAAAGTTGTTTTCTTTTTTCTTCATTTAAAGGCTTCCTCGCAGTCAGATAATGCCTAAAACGGACCACATATGAGAATGCATTAGTTGACAGAGTTTTCATCTACCTACGGCCTCAGGATTACACAAGTATAGTTTCATGAAGCTATCATCATTTCTGAATACTTTGTTCACCCGGATTTGGTCCAACAAAGTTGTTTTCTTTTTTCTTCATTTAAAGGCTTCCTCGCAGTCAGATAATGCCTAAAACGGACCACATAGGAGAATGCATTAGTTGACAGAGTTTTCATCTACCTACTGCCTCAGGATTACACAAGTATAGGTTCATGAAGCTATCATCATTTCTGAATACTTTTTTCACCCAGAATTTGTCCAACAAAGTTGTTTCATTTTCCTCAATTTCAAGGCTTTTTCGCAGTGACATAATGCCTAAAACGGACACAAAGGAGAATGCATTAGTTGACAGAGTTTTCATCTACCTACTGCCTCAGGATTACACAAATAATAGTTTTATGAAGCTATCATCATTTCTGAATACTTTTTTTCACCCAGATTTGGTCCAACAAAGTTGTTTCCTTTTCCTCAATTTCAAGGCTTTTTCGCAGTGACATAATGCCTAATAGAGACCACAAAAGAGAATGCATTAGTTAACAGAGTTTTCATCTACCTACTGCCTCAGGATTACACAAATAATAGTTTTATGAAGCTATCATCATTTCTGAATACTTTTTTTCACCCAGATTTGGTCCAACAAAGTTGTTTTCTTTTTTCTTTATTTAAAGGCTTCCTCGCAGTCAGATAATGCCTAAAACGGACCACATAGGAGAATGCATTAGTTGACAGAGTTTTCATCTACCTACTGCCTCAGCATTACACAAATAATAATTTTATGAAGCTATCATCATTTCTGAATACTTTTTTTCACCCAGATTTGGTCCAACAAAGTTGTTTCCTTTTCCTCAATTTCAAGGCTTTTTCGCAGTGACATAATGCCTAAAACGGACCACAAAGGAGAATGCATTAGTTGACAGAGTTTTCATCTACCTACTGCCTCAGGATTACACAAGTATAGTTTCATGAAGCTATCATCATTTCTGAATACTTTGTTCACCCGGATTTGGTCCAACAAAGTTGTTTTCTTTTTTCTTTATTTAAAGGCTTCCTCGCAGTCAGATAATGCCTAAAACGGACCACATAGGAGAATGCATTAGTTGACAGAGTTTTCATCTACCTACTGCCTCAGGATTACACAAATAATAGTTTTATGAAGCTATCATCATTTCTGAATACTTTTTTTCACCCAGATTTGGTCCAACAAAGTTGTTTCCTTTTCCTCAATTTCAAGGCTTTTTCGCAGTGACATAATGCCTAAAACGGACCACAAAGGAGAATGCATTAGTTGACAGAGTTTTCATCTACCTACTGCCTCAGGATTACACAAATATAGTTCCATGAAGCTATCATCATTTCTGAATACTTTGTTCACCCAGATTTGGTCCAACAAAGTTGCTTTCTTTTTTCTTCATTTAAAGGCTTCCTCGCAGTCAGATAATGCCTTAAACGGACCACATAGGAGAATGCATTAGTTGACAGAGTTTTCATCTACCTACTGCCTCAGGATTACACAAATAATAGTTTTATGAAGCTATCATCATTTCTGAATACTTTTTTTCACCCAGATTTGGTCCAACAAAGTTGTTTTCTTTTTTCTTCATTTAAAGGCTTCCTCGCAGTCAGATAATGCCTAAAACGGACACAAAGGAGAATGCATTAGTTGACAGAGTTTTCATCTACCTACTGCCTCAGGATTACACAAATATAGTCTCATGAAGCTATCATCATTTCTGAATACTTTGTTCACCCAGATTTGGTCCAACAAAGTTGCTTTCTTTTTTCTTCATTTAAAGGTTTCCTCGCAGTCAGATAATGCCTTAAACGGACCACATAGGAGAATGCATTAGTTGACAGAGTTTTCATCTACCTACTGCCTCAGGATTACACAAATAATAGTTTTATGAAGCTATCATCATTTCTGAATACTTTTTTTCACCCAGATTTGGTCCAACAAAGTTGTTTCCTTTTCCTCAATTTCAAGGCTTTTTTGCAGTGTCATAATGCCGAAAAGGGAACACAAAGGAGAATGCATTAGTTAACAAAGTTTTCATCTACCTACTGCCTCAGGATTACACAAGTATAGTTTCATGAAGCTATCATCATTTCTGAATACTTTGTTCACCCGGATTTGGTCCAACAAAGTTGTTTTCTTTTTTCTTCATTTATAGGCTTCCTCGCAGTCAGATAATGCCTAAAACGGACCACATAGGAGAATGCATTAGTTGACAGAGTTTTCATCTACCTACTGCCTCAGGATTACACAAATAATAGTTTTATGAAGCTATCATCATTTCTGAATACTTTGTTCACCCGGATTTGGTCCAACAAAGTTGTTTTCTTTTTTCTTCATTTAAAGGCTTCCTCTCAGTCAGATAATGCCTAAAACGGACCACATAGTAGAATGCATTAGTTGACAGAGTTTTCATCTACCTACTGCCTCAGGATTACACAAATAATAGTTTTATGAAGCTATCATCATTTCTGAATACTATTATCACCCAGATTTTGTCCAACAAAGTTGTTTCATTTTCCTCAATTTCAAGGCTTTTTCGCAGTGACATAATGCCTAAAACGGACCGCAAAGGAGAATGCATTGGTTAACAGAGTTTTGGTCTACATACTGCCTCAGGATTACACAAGTATAGTTTCATGAAGCTATCATCATTTCTGAATACTTTGTTCACCCGGATTTGGTCCAACAAAGTTGTTTTCTTTTTTCTTCATTTAAAGGCTTCCTCGCAGTCAGATAATGCCTAAAACGGACCACATAGGAGAATGCATTAGTTGACAGAGTTTTCATCTACCTACTGCCTCAGGATTACACAAGTATAGGTTCATGAAGCTATCATCATTTCTGAATACTTTTTTCACCCAGAATTTGTCCAACAAAGTTGTTTCATTTTCCTCAATTTCAAGGCTTTTTCGCAGTGACATAATGCCTAAAACGGACACAAAGGAGAATGCATTAGTTGACAGAGTTTTCATCTACCTACTGCCTCAGGATTACACAAATAATAGTTTTATGAAGCTATCATCATTTCTGAATACTTTTTTTCACCCAGATTTGGTCCAACAAAGTTGTTTCCTTTTCCTCAATTTCAAGGCTTTTTCGCAGTGACATAATGCCTAATAGAGACCACAAAAGAGAATGCATTAGTTAACAGAGTTTTCATCTACCTACTGCCTCAGGATTACACAAGTATAGTTTCATGAAGCTATCATCATTTCTGAATACTTTGTTCACCCGGATTTGGTCCAACAAAGTTTTTTTCTTTTTTCTTTATTTAAAGGCTTCCTCGCAGTCAGATAATGCCTAAAACGGACCACATATGAGAATGCATTAGTTGACAGAGTTTTCATCTACCTACTGCCTCAGGATTACACAAGTATAGTTTCATGAAGCTATCATCATTTCTGAATACTTTGTTCACCCGGATTTGGTCCAACAAAGTTGTTTTCTTTTTTCTTTATTTAAAGGCTTCCTCGCAGTCAGATAATGCCTAAAACGGACCACATATGA
Organism: Apeltes quadracus; assembly: GCA_021346845.1. Taxonomy (NCBI): domain Eukaryota; kingdom Metazoa; phylum Chordata; class Actinopteri; order Perciformes; family Gasterosteidae; genus Apeltes; species Apeltes quadracus. Next base: position 10,363,073 of record CM037930.1, on the reverse strand, counting down.
GAATGCATTAGTTGACAGAGTTTTCATCTACCTACGGCCTCAGGATTACACAAGTATAGTTTCATGAAGCTATCATCATTTCTGAATACTTTGTTCACCCGGATTTGGTCCAACAAAGTTGTTTTCTTTTTTCTTCATTTAAAGGCTTCCTCGCAGTCAGATAATGCCTAAAACGGACCACATAGGAGAATGCATTAGTTGACAGAGTTTTCATCTACCTACTGCCTCAGGATTACACAAGTATAGGTTCATGAAGCTATCATCATTTCTGAATACTTTTTTCACCCAGAATTTGTCCAACAAAGTTGTTTCATTTTCCTCAATTTCAAGGCTTTTTCGCAGTGACATAATGCCTAAAACGGACACAAAGGAGAATGCATTAGTTGACAGAGTTTTCATCTACCTACTGCCTCAGGATTACACAAATAATAGTTTTATGAAGCTATCATCATTTCTGAATACTTTTTTTCACCCAGATTTGGTCCAACAAAGTTGTTTCCTTTTCCTCAATTTCAAGGCTTTTTCGCAGTGACATAATGCCTAATAGAGACCACAAAAGAGAATGCATTAGTTAACAGAGTTTTCATCTACCTACTGCCTCAGGATTACACAAATAATAGTTTTATGAAGCTATCATCATTTCTGAATACTTTTTTTCACCCAGATTTGGTCCAACAAAGTTGTTTTCTTTTTTCTTTATTTAAAGGCTTCCTCGCAGTCAGATAATGCCTAAAACGGACCACATAGGAGAATGCATTAGTTGACAGAGTTTTCATCTACCTACTGCCTCAGCATTACACAAATAATAATTTTATGAAGCTATCATCATTTCTGAATACTTTTTTTCACCCAGATTTGGTCCAACAAAGTTGTTTCATTTTCCTCAATTTCAAGGCTTTTTCGCAGTGACATAATGCCTAAAACGGACCACAAACGAGAATGCATTGGTTGACAGAGTTTTGGTCTACATACTGCCTCAGGATTACACAAATAATAGTTTTATGAAGCTATCATCATTTCTGAATACTTTTATCACCCATATTTTTTTCCAACAAAGTTGTTTCATTTTCCTCAATTTCAAGGGTTTTTCGCAGTGACATAATGCCTAAAACGGACACAAAGGAGAATGCATTAGTTAACAAAGTTTTCATCTACCTACTGCCTCAGGATTACACAAGTATAGTTTCATGAAGCTATCATCATTTCTGAATTCTTTGTTCACCCGGATTTGGTCCAACAAAGTTGTTTTCTTTTTTCTTTATTTAAAGGCTTCCTCGCAGTTAGATAATGCCTAAAACGGACCACATAGGAGAATGCATTAGTTGACAGAGTTTTCATCTACCTACTGCCTCAGGATTACACAAATAATAGTTTTATGAAGCTATCATCATTTCTGAATACTTTTTTTCACCCAGATTTGGTCCAACAAAGTTGTTTCCTTTTCCTCAATTTCAAGGCTTTTTCGCAGTGACATAATGCCTAAAACGGACCACAAAGGAGAATGCATTAGTTGACAGAGTTTTCATCTACCTACTGCCTCAGGATTACACAAATATAGTTCCATGAAGCTATCATCATTTCTGAATACTTTGTTCACCCAGATTTGGTCCAACAAAGTTGCTTTCTTTTTTCTTCATTTAAAGGCTTCCTCGCAGTCAGATAATGCCTTAAACGGACCACATAGGAGAATGCATTAGTTGACAGAGTTTTCATCTACCTACTGCCTCAGGATTACACAAATAATAGTTTTATGAAGCTATCATCATTTCTGAATACTTTTTTTCACCCAGATTTGGTCCAACAAAGTTGTTTTCTTTTTTCTTCATTTAAAGGCTTCCTCGCAGTCAGATAATGCCTAAAACGGACACAAAGGAGAATGCATTAGTTGACAGAGTTTTCATCTACCTACTGCCTCAGGATTACACAAATATAGTCTCATGAAGCTATCATCATTTCTGAATACTTTGTTAACCCGGATTTGGTCCAACAAAGTTGCTTTCTTTTTTCTTCATTTAAAGGCTTCCTCGCAGTCAGATAATGCCTTAAACGGACCACATAGGAGAATGCATTAGTTGACAGAGTTTTCATCTACCTACTGCCTCAGGATTACACAAATAATAGTTTTATGAAGCTATCATCATTTCTGAATACTTTTTTTCACCCAGATTTGGTCCAACAAAGTTGTTTCCTTTTCCTCAATTTCAAGGCTTTTTTGCAGTGTCATAATGCCGAAAAGGGAACACAAAGGAGAATGCATTAGTTAACAAAGTTTTCATCTACCTACTGCCTCAGGATTACACAAGTATAGTTTCATGAAGCTATCATCATTTCTGAATACTTTGTTCACCCGGATTTGGTCCAACAAAGTTGTTTTCTTTTTTCTTCATTTATAGGCTTCCTCGCAGTCAGATAATGCCTAAAACGGACCACATAGGAGAATGCATTAGTTGACAGAGTTTTCATCTACCTACTGCCTCAGGATTACACAAATAATAGTTTTATGAAGCTATCATCATTTCTGAATACTTTGTTCACCCGGATTTGGTCCAACAAAGTTGTTTTCTTTTTTCTTCATTTAAAGGCTTCCTCTCAGTCAGATAATGCCTAAAACGGACCACATAGTAGAATGCATTAGTTGACAGAGTTTTCATCTACCTACTGCCTCAGGATTACACAAATAATAGTTTTATGAAGCTATCATCATTTCTGAATACTATTATCACCCAGATTTTGTCCAACAAAGTTGTTTCATTTTCCTCAATTTCAAGGCTTTTTCGCAGTGACATAATGCCTAAAACGGACCGCAAAGGAGAATGCATTGGTTAACAGAGTTTTGGTCTACATACTGCCTCAGGATTACACAAGTATAGTTTCATGAAGCTATCATCATTTCTGAATACTTTGTTCACCCGGATTTGGTCCAACAAAGTTGTTTTCTTTTTTCTTCATTTAAAGGCTTCCTCGCAGTCAGATAATGCCTAAAACGGACCACATAGGAGAATGCATTAGTTGACAGAGTTTTCATCTACCTACTGCCTCAGGATTACACAAGTATAGTTTCATGAAGCTATCATCATTTCTGAATACTTTTTTCACCCAGAATTTGTCCAACAAAGTTGTTTCATTTTCCTCAATTTCAAGGCTTTTTCGCAGTGACATAATGCCTAAAACGGACACAAAGGAGAATGCATTAGTTGACAGAGTTTTCATCTACCTACTGCCTCAGGATTACACAAATAATAGTTTTATGAAGCTATCATCATTTCTGAATACTTTTTTTCACCCAGATTTGGTCCAACAAAGTTGTTTCCTTTTCCTCAATTTCAAGGCTTTTTCGCAGTGACATAATGCCTAATAGAGACCACAAAAGAGAATGCATTAGTTAACAGAGTTTTCATCTACCTACTGCCTCAGGATTACACAAGTATAGTTTCATGAAGCTATCATCATTTCTGAATACTTTGTTCACCCGGATTTGGTCCAACAAAGTTGTTTTCTTTTTTCTTTATTTAAAGGCTTCCTCGCAGTCAGATAATGCCTAAAACGGACCACATAGGAGAATGCATTAGTTGACAGAGTTTTCATCTACCTACTGCCTCAGGATTACACAAGTATAGTTTCATGAAGCTATCATCATTTCTGAATACTTTGTTCACCCGGATTTGGTCCAACAAAGTTGTTTTCTTTTTTCTTCATTTAAAGGCTTCCTCGCAGTCAGATAATGCCTAAAACGGACCACATAGGAGAATGCATTAGTTGACAGAGTTTTCATCTACCTACTGCCTCAGGATTACACAAATAATAGTTTTATGAAGCTATCATCATTTCTGAATACTTTGTTAACCCGGATTTGGTCCAACAAAGTTGTTTTCTTTTTTCTTTATTTAAAGGCTTCCTCGCAGTCAGATAATGCCTAAAACGGACCACATAGGAGAATGCATTAGTTGACAGAGTTTTCATCTACCTACTGCCTCAGGATTACACAAATAATAGTTTTATGAAGCTGTCATCATTTCTGAATACTTTTTTTCACCCAGATTTGGTCCAACAAAGTTGTTTCCTTTTCCTCAATTTCAAGGCTTTTTCGCAGTGACATAATGCCTAAAACGGACCACAAACGAGAATGCATTGGTTGACAGAGTTTTGGTCTACATACTGCCTCAGGATTACACAAATAATAGTTTTATGAAGCTATCATCATTTCTGAATACTTTTATCACCCATATTTTTTTCCAACAAAGTTGTTTCATTTTCCTCAATTTCAAGGGTTTTTCGCAGTGACATAATGCCTAAAACGGACACAAAGGAGAATGCATTAGTTAACAAAGTTTTCATCTACCTACTGCCTCAGGATTACACAAGTATAGTTTCATGAAGCTATCATCATTTCTGAATTCTTTGTTCACCCGGATTTGGTCCAACAAAGTTGTTTTCTTTTTTCTTTATTTAAAGGCTTCCTCGCAGTTAGATAATGCCTAAAACGGACCACATAGGAGAATGCATTAGTTGACAGAGTTTTCATCTACCTACTGCCTCAGGATTACACAAATAATAGTTTTATGAAGCTATCATCATTTCTGAATACTTTTTTTCACCCAGATTTGGTCCAACAAAGTTGTTTCCTTTTCCTCAATTTCAAGGCTTTTTCGCAGTGACATAATGCCTAAAACGGACCACAAAGGAGAATGCATTAGTTGACAGAGTTTTCATCTACCTACTGCCTCAGGATTACACAAATATAGTTCCATGAAGCTATCATCATTTCTGAATACTTTGTTCACCCAGATTTGGTCCAACAAAGTTGCTTTCTTTTTTCTTCATTTAAAGGCTTCCTCGCAGTCAGATAATGCCTTAAACGGACCACATAGGAGAATGCATTAGTTGACAGAGTTTTCATCTACCTACTGCCTCAGGATTACACAAATAATAGTTTTATGAAGCTATCATCATTTCTGAATACTTTTTTTCACCCAGATTTGGTCCAACAAAGTTGTTTTCTTTTTTCTTCATTTAAAGGCTTCCTCGCAGTCAGATAATGCCTAAAACGGACACAAAGGAGAATGCATTAGTTGACAGAGTTTTCATCTACCTACTGCCTCAGGATTACACAAATATAGTCTCATGAAGCTATCATCATTTCTGAATACTTTGTTAACCCGGATTTGGTCCAACAAAGTTGCTTTCTTTTTTCTTCATTTAAAGGCTTCCTCGCAGTCAGATAATGCCTTAAACGGACCACATAGGAGAATGCATTAGTTGACAGAGTTTTCATCTACCTACTGCCTCAGGATTACACAAATAATAGTTTTATGAAGCTATCATCATTTCTGAATAGTTTTTTTCACCCAGATTTGGTCCAACAAAGTTGTTTCCTTTTCCTCAATTTCAAGGCTTTTTTGCAGTGTCATAATGCCGAAAAGGGAACACAAAGGAGAATGCATTAGTTAACAAAGTTTTCATCTACCTACTGCCTCAGGATTACACAAATAATAGTTTTATGAAGCTATCATCATTTCTGAATACTTTTATCACCCATATTTTGTCCAACAAAGTTGTTTCCTTTTCCTCAATCTCAAGGCTTTTTCGCAGTGACATAATGCCTAAAACGGACACAAAGGAGAATGCATAAGTTAACAGAGTTTTGGTCTACCTACTGCCTCAGGATTACACAAGTATAGTTTCATGAAGCTATCATCATTTCTGAATACTTTTTTCACCCAGAATTTGTCCAACAAAGTTGTTTCATTTTCCTCAATTTCAAGGCTTTTTCGCAGTGACATAATGCCTAAAACGGACACAAAGGAGAATGCATTAGTTGACAGAGTTTTCATCTACCTACTGCCTCAGGATTACACAAATAATAGTTTTATGAAGCTATCATCATTTCTGAATACTTTTTTTCACCCAGATTTGGTCCAACAAAGTTGTTTTCTTTTTTCTTTATTTAAAGGCCATGACCCAGAGTTCAGACCAGGAAGCAGAGTCGCAGTCTTACACACTTCTCTGCGCTTCCATCTGAGCGGTCACTCACCCAAACCATAATTAACCCTATAATTAACCTTATAGAGACCGTATCTGCCCCACGGACACCTTTTGTTAAATTAAAGGTAAACAACCGAGGAGTTATATTAAATAACTTAATTAAAGTTAAAACCATTAATGCAACAGTGCAACAAAATAGAGTTAAAGGGGGACTTTTGAATATTAGATCTCTGTCATCTAAAGCTGTTTTAGTAAATGAACTAATATCTGATCTCCATGTTGATGTATTTTGTCTTACTGAAACATGGATGTCAGATGGGGAATATTTTACCTTAAATGAAGCGACTCCTCCGAGTCATGTTAATACTCATATCCCTCGAGGCACAGGCCGAGGGGGTGGAGTAGCAGCTATTTATGACTCCTGCCTTTTAATAAACTTTCAACCTAAACTAGATTATAACTCATTTGATAGCCTGGTTCTCAGTCTTTCGCAACCAACCTGGAAAATGTTCCAGCCGGTTCTCTTTGTAATAGTGTACAGGGCGCCAGGTCCTTATTCAGAATTTTTATCTGAATTTTCACAGTTCTTAACGAGTTTGGTCCTTAAAACGGACAAGGTAATTATAGTGGGTGATTTCAACATTCACGTGGATGTCGATAACGACAGCCTTGGTACTTCATTTCTTTCATTATTAGATTCAGTTGGTTTTTGTCAGAGGGTAAATAAACCAACTCATTGCTTTAACCACACACTCGACTTGGTTCTTGTGTATGGTATTGAGATAGAACATTTAACAATCTTTCCACAGAATCCTCTTTTGTCGGACCATTGTCTGATAACCTTCGAATTTCTACTACCGGAACCTCCTCCTGCCAAAGGTTTCTACAGTCGATGCCTATCGGATACCGCTGTAGCTTCATTTAAAGAAGCGATTCCTTCTGCTCTAAGTTCAGTGTCCTGTTTCAAAATACCGGACGACTCCTATGAAAACTTCAGTCCGTCCCAAATCGATAATCTTCTCGATACTGCTACGGACTCTCTGAGAGCGACGCTGGACGCTATTGCTCCTCTGAAAAAAAGAATGGCAACAAGTAGGAAGTTTGCACCTTGGTATAACCCTCAAACCCGCAACTTAAAGCAAACTGTACGGAAGCTTGAACGACTATGGCGTTCCACCAAATCAGAAGGATCTAGGCTAGTCTGGAAAGACAGCCTTAAAACATATAAGAAGGCTCTCCGGAGTGCAAGAGGATCTTACTACTCATCACTAATAGAGAAAAACAAAAACAACTCCAGGTTTCTCTTCAGCACTGTGGCTAGGCTGACAGAGAGTCACAGCTCTGTTGAGCCATGTATTCCTCTGGACCTCAGCAGTAACGACTTCATGAACTTCTTCAATGATAAGATTCTGACTATCAAAGAGAAAATTGATGGTCTCCTGCCCTCAACTAGTGCCGACCCGTCCTCGGATGTAGGAACCCTGGGTGCAGCAGTGGGCCCTGATGCCTACTTGGATGGCTTCTCTTCCATCACCCTGGATCAACTGACTTCTACAATTTCGAAGTCTAAATCTTCTACTTGTCTCTTGGATCCTATTCCAACGAAGCTGCTTAAGGAAGTTTTTCCTTTAATTAGCACGCCTTTGCTGGATATTATGAATCTGTCCTTGTTGACAGGTCATGTACCACAGTCCTTCAAGATAGCTGTAATTAAGCCTCTTCTTAAGAAACCTACTCTTGCTCCGGAGGTGTTGGCTAACTACAGAACGATCTCTAATCTTCCCTTCCTCTCGAAGATCCTTGAGAAATCCGTCGCAAGTGAACTATGTGACTTTCTTCAAAGCAATGCTTTGTTCGAGGACTTTCAGTCCGGATTTCGAGTGCATCATAGCACAGAAACAGCCCTGGTGAAAATTACGAATGATCTCCTACTTGCATCGGACCAAGGACTTGTCTCTTTTCTTGTCTTGCTGGACCTCAGTGCCGCCTTTGACACCATCGATCATCGTATCTTGCTGCAGAGACTAGAACATTTGATTGGTATTAAAGGAACTGCACTTAGCTGGTTTAAATCCTATTTATCGGATCGATCCCAGTTTGTGCTTGTAAACGGAGAATCCTCGAAGACCACCAATGTTGGTCACGGAGTCCCACAAGGTTCTGTGCTTGGACCCATCTTATTTACCCTTTATATGCTTCCTTTGGGCGACGTTATCAGAAAACACCGCATCAACTTCCATTGTTACGCAGACGATACTCAATTGTATCTGTCGATCAAGCCAGAGGAGACCGAACAGCTCGTTAGACTTCAAGAATGTCTTGGAGACATCAAAACTTGGATGACCTGCAACTTCCTGATGCTAAACTCAGAAAAAACAGAAGTTATCTTGATAGGCCCAGAGCGCCTTCGAAGTCAGCTGTCACGTGATACAGTTTCTATGGATGGAATTTCTCTGGTATCCAGCAGCACCGTCAAGAATCTTGGAGTTCTCTTCGACCAGGATATGTCCTTCAACTCTCACATAAAGAATACTTCAAGGACCGCCTTTTTTCATCTACGTAATATATCGAAAATCAGGAATTTCCTGTCTCAAGGTGATGCAGAAAAATTAGTTCATGCATTTGTTTCCTCCAGACTGGACTACTGTAATTCTTTGTTTGCAGGGTGTTCTTGCAAATCTCTTAAGCCTCTTCAGTTGATTCAGAATGCTGCAGCACGTGTATTAACAAGAACTAATAAAAGAGACCATATCACGCCTGTATTGTCTGCTTTGCACTGGCTCCCTGTTAAATCAAGAATAGAATTTAAGGTTCTTCTCCTCACCTACAAGGCGCTTGCTGGTGAGGCACCTTCTTATCTTAAAGAGCTTGTAACACCGTACTGCCCTGCAAGGCAGCTGCGTTCTATAGATGCTGGGTTACTTGTTGTTCCTAGAGTTATTAAAAGTAGGATGGGAGGCAGAGCCTTCAGTTATCAAGCTCCTCTTTTGTGGAACCAGCTTCCACTTTCAGTCCGGGGGGCAGATTCAGTCAGCTCCTTTAAGATAAAGCTTAAAACTTTCCTCTTTGATACCGCTTATATTTAGGGCTGGCTTAGGTTTGCCTGGACCAGCTCTTAGTTACGCTGCTATAGGCTTAAACTGCCGGGGGACTTTTTAGGACACACCGAACTCCTCTCTCTCTCTCTCTCTCTCCCCTTTTACTAAAATCCACGTTGCATTAATGCACATGACTAATTCAGCTCCTTCCCGGGAGTTCTTTGTGCTTTATCGCCGAGCAGGTCTCTGCAGATCGTAGTCCGGTCAGGACCCTGGTCCTGACTCTGGCCGTGGCCCTGCTGGCCTGCTGCTGCTATCATCATCATCGTCATCATCATCATCATCATCATAATTTTAAATATGATTCATATCACTATTACCCTTTCCTAAAATCTTTGCTTTCCCTCCCCACAGTCTTCTGTGGATGGTGGTTCGATCTGACGGTGGTGGCCCCTGCAGTGGTCCTGTCATACATCTGACCGGCTACTTGGAATTCTTTGATTAATTTCTGTTATAGGAATTGAATGTATTCTACATCTGTATGAGTCATTCTGTACACATGACATCCATTGCAGTCTGTCCATCCCGGGAGAGGGATCCCTCCTCTGACGTTCTCCCTAAGGTTTCTTCCCTTTTTTCCCTGGAAGGGTTTTTTTCATTTTTTGGGGAGTTTTTCCTGTGCCGATGTGAGGGTCTTGGGACGGAGGATGTTGCATGTGTACAGACTGTAAAGCCCTCCGAGGCAAATTTGTAATTTGCGATTTTGGGCTATACAAAATAAAATGAATTGAATTGAATTGAAAGGCTTCCTCGCAGTCAGATAATGCCTAAAACGGACCACATAGGAGAATGCATTAGTTGACAGAGTTTTCATCTACCTACTGCCTCAGCATTACACAAATAATAATTTTATGAAGCTATCATCATTTCTGAATACTTTTTTTCACCCAGATTTGGTCCAACAAAGTTGTTTCCTTTTCCTCAATTTCAAGGCTTTTTCGCAGTGACATAATGCCTAAAACGGACCACAAAGGAGAATGCATTAGTTGACAGAGTTTTCATCTACCTACTGCCTCAGGATTACACAAGTATAGTTTCATGAAGCTATCATCATTTCTGAATACTTTGTTCACCCGGATTTGGTCCAACAAAGTTGTTTTCTTTTTTCTTCATTTAAAGGCTTCCTCGCAGTCAGATAATGCCTAAAACGGACACAAAGGAGAATGCATTAGTTGAGAGTTTTCATCTACCTACTGCCTCAGGATTACACAAATAATAGTTTTATGAAGCTATCATCATTTCTGAATACTTTTTTTCACCCAGATTTGGTCCAACAAAGTTGTTTCCTTTTCCTCAATTTCAAGGCTTTTTCGCAGTGACATAATGCCTAATAGAGACCACAAAAGAGAATGCATTAGTTAACAGAGTTTTCATCTACCTACTGCCTCAGGATTACACAAGTATAGTTTCATGAAGCTATCATCATTTCTGAATACTTTGTTCACTCGGATTTGGTCCAACAAAGTTGTTTCATTTTCCTCAATTTCAAGGCTTCCTCGCAGTCAGATAATGCCTAAAACGGACCACATAGGAGAATGCATTAGTTAACAGAGTTTTCATCTACCTACTGCCTCAGGATTACACAAGTATAGTTTCATGAAGCTATCATCATTTCTGAATACTTTGTTAACCCGGATTTGGTCCAACAAAGTTGTTTTCTTTTTTCTTTATTTAAAGGCTTCCTCGCAGTCAGATAATGCCTAAAACGGACCACATAGGAGAATGCATTAGTTGACAGAGTTTTCATCTACCTACTGCCTCAGGATTACACAAATAATAGTTTTATGAAGCTGTCATCATTTCTGAATACTTTTTTTCACCCAGATTTGGTCCAACAAAGTTGTTTCCTTTTCCTCAATTTCAAGGCTTTTTCGCAGTGACATAATGCCTAAAACGGACCACAAAGGAGAATGCATTGGTTAGAGTTTTCATCTACCTACTGCCTCAGGATTACACAAGTATAGTTTCATGAAGCTATCATCATTTTGAATACTTTGTTCACCCGGATTTGGTCCAACAAAGTTGTTTTCTTTTTTCTTCATTTATAGGCTTCCTCGCAGTCAGATAATGCCTAAAACGGACCACATAGGAGAATGCATTAGTTGACAGAGTTTTCATCTACCTACTGCCTCAGGATTACACAAATAATAGTTTTATGAAGCTATCATCATTTCTGAATACTTTGTTCACCCGGATTTGGTCCAACAAAGTTGTTTTCTTTTTTCTTCATTTAAAGGCTTCCTCTCAGTCAGATAATGCCTAAAACGGACCACATAGTAGAATGCATTAGTTAACAGAGTTTTCATCTACCTACTGCCTCAGGATTACACAAATAATAGTTTTATGAAGCTATCATCATTTCTGAATACTATTATCACCCAGATTTTGTCCAACAAAGTTGTTTCATTTTCCTCAATTTCAAGGCTTTTTCGCAGTGACATAATGCCTAAAACGGACCACAAAGGAGAATGCATTGGTTAACAGAGTTTTGGTCTACATACTGCCTCAGAATTACACAAATATTAGTTTTTTTGAAGCTATCATCATTTTTGAATACTTTTATCACCCATATTTTGTCCAACAAAGTTGTTTCCTTTTCCTCAATCTCAAGGCTTTTTCGCAGTTAGATAATGCCTAAAACGGACCACAAAGGAGAATGCATTAGTTAACAGAGTTTTCATCTACCTACTGCCTCAGGATTACACAAGTATAGTTTCATGAAGCTATCATCATTTCTGAATACTTTGTTCACCCGGATTTGGTCCAACAAAGTTGTTTTCTTTTTTCTTTATTTAAAGGCTTCCTCGCAGTCAGATAATGCCTAAAACGGACCACATAGGAGAATGCATTAGTTGACAGAGTTTTCATCTACCTACTGCCTCAGGATTACACAAGTATAGTTTCATGAAGCTATCATCATTTCTGAATACTTTGTTCACCCGGATTTGGTCCAACAAAGTTGTTTTCTTTTTTCTTCATTTAAAGGCTTCCTCGCAGTCAGATAATGCCTAAAACGGACCACATAGGAGAATGCATTAGTTGACAGAGTTTTCATCTACCTACTGCCTCAGGATTACACAAGTATAGTTTCATGAAGCTATCATCATTTCTGAATACTTTTTTCACCCACAATTTGTCCAACAAAGTTGTTTCATTTTCCTCAATTTCAAGGGTTTTTCGCAGTGACATAATGCCTAAAACGGACACAAAGGAGAATGCATTAGTTGACAGAGTTTTCATCTACCTACTGCCTCAGGATTACACAAATAATAGTTTTATGAAGCTATCGTCATTTCTGAATACTTTTTTTCACCCAGATTTGTTCCAACAAAGTTGTTTCCTTTTCCTCAATTTCAAGGCTTTTTCGCAGTGACATAATGCCTAATAGAGACCACAAAAGAGAATGCATTAGTTAACAGAGTTTTCATCTACCTACTGCCTCAGGATTACACAAATAATAGTTTTATGAAGCTATCATCATTTCTGAATACTTTTATCACCCATATTTTGTCCAACAAAGATGTTTCCTTTTCCTCAATCTCAAGGCTTTTTCGCAGTTAGATAATGCCTAAAACGGACCACAAAGGAGAATGCATTAGTTAACAGAGTTTTTATCTACCTACTGCCTCAGGATTACACAAGTATAGTTTCATGAAGCTATCATCATTTCTGAATACTTTGTTCACCCGGATTTGGTCCAACAAAGTTGTTTTCTTTTTTCTTTATTTAAAGGCTTCCTCGCAGTCAGATAATGCCTAAAACGGACCACATAGGAGAATGCATTAGTTGACAGAGTTTTCATCTACCTACTGCCTCAGGATTACACAAGTATAGTTTCATGAAGCTATCATCATTTCTGAATACTTTGTTCACCCGGATTTGGTCCAACAAAGTTGTTTTCTTTTTTCTTCATTTAAAGGCTTCCTCGCAGTCAGATAATGCCTAAAACGGACCACATAGGAGAATGCATTAGTTGACAGAGTTTTCATCTACCTACTGCCTCAGGATTACACAAGTATAGTTTCATGAAGCTATCATCATTTCTGAATACTTTTTTCACCCACAATTTGTCCAACAAAGTTGTTTCATTTTCCTCAATTTCAAGGCTTTTTCGCAGTGACATAATGCCTAAAACGGACACAAAGGAGAATGCATTGGTTGGCAGAGTTTTCATCTACCTACTGCCTCAGGATTACACAAATAATAGTTTTATGAAGCTATAATCATTTCTGAATACTTTTTTTAACTAGAATTTGTCCAACAAAGTTGTTTCATTTTCCTCAATTTCAAGGGTTTTTCGCAGTGACATAATGCCTAAAACGGACACAAAGGAGAATGCATTAGTTGACAGAGTTTTCATCTACCTACTGCCTCAGGATTACACAAATAATAGTTTTATGAAGCTATCATCATTTCTGAATACTTTTTTTCACCCAGATTTGGTCCAACAAAGTTGTTTCCTTTTCCTCAATTTCAAGGCTTTTTCGCAGTGACATAATGCCTAAAACGGACCACAAAGGAGAATGCATTGGTTAACAGAGTTTTGGTCTACATACTGCCTCAGAATTACACAAATATTAGTTTTTTGAAGCTATCATCATTTTTGAATACTTTTTATCACCCATATTTTGTCCAACAAAGTTGTTTCCTTTTCCTCAATCTCAAGGCTTTTTCGCAGTTAGATAATGCCTAAAACGGACCACAAAGGAGAATGCATTAGTTAACAGAGTTTTCATCTACCTACTGCCTCAGGATTACACAAGTATAGTTTCATGAAGCTATCATCATTTCTGAATACTTTGTTCACCCGGATTTGGTCCAACAAAGTTGTTTTCTTTTTTCTTTATTTAAAGGCTTCCTCGCAGTCAGATAATGCCTAAAACGGACCACATAGGAGAATGCATTAGTTGACAGAGTTTTCATCTACCTACTGCCTCAGGATTACACAAGTATAGTTTCATGAAGCTATCATCATTTCTGAATACTTTGTTCACCCGGATTTGGTCCAACAAAGTTGTTTTCTTTTTTCTTCATTTAAAGGCTTCCTCGCAGTCAGATAATGCCTAAAACGGACACAAAGGAGAATGTATTAGTTGACAGAGTTTTCATCTACCTACTGCCTCAGGATTACACAAATAATAGTTTTATGAAGCTATCATCATTTCTGAATACTTTTTTTCACCCAGATTTGGTCCAACAAAGTTGTTTCCTTTTCCTCAATTTCAAGGCTTTTTCGCAGTGACATAATGCCTAAAACGGACCACAAAGGAGAATGCATTAGTTGACAGAGTTTTCATCTACCTACTGCCTCAGGATTACACAAGTATAGTTTCATGAAGCTATCATCATTTCTGAATACTTTGTTCACCCGGATTTGGTCCAACAAAGTTGTTTTCTTTTTTCTTCATTTAAAGGCTTCCTCGCAGTCAGATAATGCCTAAAACGGACACAAAGGAGAATGCATTAGTTGAAGAGTTTTCATCTACCTACTGCCTCAGGATTACACAAATAATAGTTTTATGAAGCTATCATCATTTCTGAATACTTTTTTTCACCCAGATTTGGTCCAACAAAGTTGTTTCCTTTTTCCTTCAATTTCAAGGCTTTCTCGCAGTGACATAATGCCTAATACGAGACCACAAAGAGAATGCATTAGTTAACAGAGTTTTCATCTACCTACTGCCTCAGGATTACACAAATAATAGTTTTATGAAGCTATCATCATTTCTGAATACTTTTTATCACCCAGATTTTGTCCAACAAAGTTGTTTCCTTTTCCTCAATCTCAAGGCTTTTTCGCAGTGACATAATGCCTAAAACGGACACAAAGGAGAATGCATTAAGTTAACAGAGTTTTGATCTACCTACTGCCTCAGGATTACACAAGTATAGTTTCATGAAGCTATCATCATTTCTGAATACTTTGTTCACCCGGATTTGGTCCAACAAAGTTGTTTTCTTTTTTCTTTATTTAAAGGCTTCCTCGCAGTCAGATAATGCCTAAAACGGACCACATAGGAGAATGCATTAGTTGACAGAGTTTTCATCTACCTACTGCCTCAGGATTACACAAATAATAGTTTTATGAAGCTGTCATCATTTCTGAATACTTTTTTTCACCCAGATTTGGTCCAACAAAGTTGTTTCCTTTTCCTCAATTTCAAGGCTTTTTCGCAGTGACATAATGCCTAAAACGGACCACAAAGGAGAATGCATTGGTTGACAGAGTTTTGGTCTACATACTGCCTCAGGATTACACAAATAATAGTTTTATAAAGCTATCATCATTTCTGAATACTTTTATAACCCATATTTTGTCCAACAAAGTTGTTTCATTTTTCCTCAATTTCAAGGGTTTCTCGCATTGACATAATGCCTAAAACGGACACAAAGGAGAATGCATTAGTTAACAGAGTTTTCATCTACCTACTGCCTCAGGATTACACAAGTATAGTTTCATGAAGCTATCATCATTTCTGAATACTTTGTTCACCCAGATTTGGTCCAACAAAGTTGCTTTCTTTTTTCTTCATTTAAAGGCTTCCTCGCAGTCAGACATAATGCCTAAAACGGACACAAAGGAATTCTCCTTTGTGTCTCATTAGGCTCATTAGGCTCATTAGTTGACAGAGTTTTCATCTACCTACTGCCTCAGGATTACACAAATAATAGTTTTATGAAGCTATCATCATTTCTGAATACTATTATCACCCAGATTTTGTCCAACAAAGTTGTTTCATTTTCCTCAATTTCAAGGCTTTTTCGCAGTGACATAATGCCTAAAACGGACCACAAAGGAGAATGCATTGGTTAACAGAGTTTTGGTCTACATACTGCCTCAGGAATTACACAAATATTAGTTTTATGAAGCTATCATCATTTTTGAATACTTTTTATCACCCATATTTTGTCCAACAAAGTTGTTTCCTTTTCCTCAATCTCAAGGCTTTTTCGCAGTTAGATAATGCCTAAAACGGACCACATAGGAGAATGCATTAGTTGACAGAGTTTTCATCTACCTACTGCCTCAGGATTACACAAGTATAGTTTCATGAAGCTATCATCATTTTGAATACTTTGTTCACCCGGATTTGGTCCAACAAAGTTGTTTTCTTTTTTCTTAATTTATAGGCTTCCTCGCAGTCAGATAATGCCTAAAACGGACCACATAGGAGAATGCATTAGTTGACAGAGTTTTCATCTACCTACTGCCTCAGGATTACACAAAGTAATAGTTTTATGAAGCTATCATCATTTCTGAATACTTTGTTCACCCGGATTTGGTCCAACAAAGTTGTTTTCTTTTTTCTTCATTTAAAGGCTTCCTCTCAGTCAGATAATGCCTAAAACGGACCACATAGTAGAATGCATTAGTTGACAGAGTTTTCATCTACCTACTGCCTCAGGATTACACAAATAATAGTTTTATGAAGCTATCATCATTTCTGAATACTATTATCACCCAGATTTTGTCCAACAAAGTTGTTTCATTTTCCTCAATTTCAAGGCTTTTTCGCAGTGACATAATGCCTAAAACGGACACAAAGGAGAATGCATTAGTTGACAGAGTTTTCATCTACCTACTGCCTCAGGATTACACAAATAATAGTTTTATGAAGCTATCATCATTTCTGAATACTTTTTTTCACCCAGATTTGGTCCAACAAAGTTGTTTCCTTTTCCTCAATTTCAAGGCTTTTTCGCAGTGACATAATGCCTAATAGAGACCACAAAAGAGAATGCATTAGTTAACAGAGTTTTCATCTACCTACTGCCTCAGGATTACACAAATAATAGTTTTATGAAGCTATCATCATTTCTGAATACTTTTTTTCACCCAGATTTGGTCCAACAAAGTTGTTTTCTTTTTTCTTTATTTAAAGGCTTCCTCGCAGTCAGATAATGCCTAAAACGGACCACATAGGAGAATGCATTAGTTGACAGAGTTTTCATCTACCTACTGCCTCAGCATTACACAAATAATAATTTTATGAAGCTATCATCATTTCTGAATACTTTTTTTCACCCAGATTTGGTCCAACAAAGTTGTTTCCTTTTCCTCAATTTCAAGGCTTTTTCGCAGTGACATAATGCCTAAAACGGACCACAAAGGAGATTGCATTAGTTGACAGAGTTTTCATCTACCTACTGCCTCAGGATTACACAAATATAGTTTCATGAAGCAATCATCATTTCTGAATACTTTGTTCACCCAGATTTGGTCCAACAAAGTTGCTTTCTTTTTTCTTCATTTAAAGGCTTCCTCGCAGTCAGATAATGCCTTAAACGGACCACATAGGAGAATGCATTAGTTGACAGAGTTTTCATCTACCTACTGCCTCAGGATTACACAAATAATAGTTTTATGAAGCTATCACCATTTCTGAATACTTTTTTTCACCCAGATTTGGTCCAACAAAGTTGTTTCATTTTCCTCAATTTCAAGGCTTTTTCAGTGACATAATGCCTAAAACGGACACAAAGGAATTCTCCTTTGTGTCTCATTAGGCTCATTAGGCTCATTAGTTGACAGAGTTTTCATCTACCTACTGCCTCAGGATTACACAAATAATAGTTTTATGAAGCTATCATCATTTCTGAATACTTTTTTTCACCCAGATTTGGTCCAACAAAGTTGTTTCCTTTTCCTCAATTTCAAGGCTTTTTCGCAGTGACATAATGCCTAAAAGGGACCACAAAGGAGAATGCATTAGTTAACAAAGTTTTCATCTACCTACTGCCTCAGGATTACACAAGTATAGTTTCATGAAGCTATCATCATTTCTGAATACTTTGTTCACCCGGATTTGGTCCAACAAAGTTGTTTTCTTTTTTCTTTATTTAAAGGCTTCCTCGCAGTCAGATAATGCCTAAAACGGACCACATAGGAGAATGCATTAGTTGACAGAGTTTTCATCTACCTACTGCCTCAGGATTACACAAATAATAGTTTTATGAAGCTATCATCATTTCTGAATACTTTTTTTCACCCAGATTTGGTCCAACAAAGTTGTTTCCTTTTCCTCAATTTCAAGGCTTTTTCGCAGTGACATAATGCCTAAAACGGACCACAAAGGAGATTGCATTAGTTGACAGAGTTTTCATCTACCTACTGCCTCAGGATTACACAAATATAGTTTCATGAAGCAATCATCATTTCTGAATACTTTGTTCACCCAGATTTGGTCCAACAAAGTTGCTTTCTTTTTTCTTCATTTAAAGGCTTCCTCGCAGTCAGATAATGCCTTAAACGGACCACATAGGAGAATGCATTAGTTGACAGAGTTTTCATCTACCTACTGCCTCAGGATTACACAAATAATAGTTTTATGAAGCTATCACCATTTCTGAATACTTTTTTTCACCCAGATTTGGTCCAACAAAGTTGTTTCATTTTCCTCAATTTCAAGGCTT
Source organism: Apeltes quadracus (assembly GCA_021346845.1). NCBI lineage: Eukaryota > Metazoa > Chordata > Actinopteri > Perciformes > Gasterosteidae > Apeltes > Apeltes quadracus. The sequence goes on along the minus strand of CM037930.1, from coordinate 10,344,579 downwards.
TTTCAGTGACATAATGCCTAAAACGGACACAAAGGAATTCTCCTTTGTGTCTCATTAGGCTCATTAGGCTCATTAGTTGACAGAGTTTTCATCTACCTACTGCCTCAGGATTACACAAATAATAGTTTTATGAAGCTATCATCATTTCTGAATACTTTTTTTCACCCAGATTTGGTCCAACAAAGTTGTTTCCTTTTCCTCAATTTCAAGGCTTTTTCGCAGTGACATAATGCCTAAAACGGACCACAAAGGAGATTGCATTAGTTGACAGAGTTTTCATCTACCTACTGCCTCAGGATTACACAAATATAGTTTCATGAAGCAATCATCATTTCTGAATACTTTGTTCACCCAGATTTGGTCCAACAAAGTTGCTTTCTTTTTTCTTCATTTAAAGGCTTCCTCGCAGTCAGATAATGCCTTAAACGGACCACATAGGAGAATGCATTAGTTGACAGAGTTTTCATCTACCTACTGCCTCAGGATTACACAAATAATAGTTTTATGAAGCTATCACCATTTCTGAATACTTTTTTTCACCCAGATTTGGTCCAACAAAGTTGTTTCATTTTCCTCAATTTCAAGGCTTTTTCAGTGACATAATGCCTAAAACGGACACAAAGGAATTCTCCTTTGTGTCTCATTAGGCTCATTAGGCTCATTAGTTGACAGAGTTTTCATCTACCTACTGCCTCAGGATTACACAAATAATAGTTTTATGAAGCTATCATCATTTCTGAATACTTTTTTTCACCCAGATTTGGTCCAACAAAGTTGTTTCCTTTTCCTCAATTTCAAGGCTTTTTCGCAGTGACATAATGCCTAAAAGGGACCACAAAGGAGAATGCATTAGTTAACAAAGTTTTCATCTACCTACTGCCTCAGGATTACACAAGTATAGTTTCATGAAGCTATCATCATTTCTGAATACTTTGTTCACCCGGATTTGGTCCAACAAAGTTGTTTTCTTTTTTCTTTATTTAAAGGCTTCCTCGCAGTCAGATAATGGCTAAAACGGACCACATAGGAGAATGCATTAGTTGACAGAGTTTTCATCTACCTACTGCCTCAGGATTACACAAATAATAGTTTTATGAAGCTATCATCATTTCTGAATACTTTTTTTCACCCAGATTTGGTCCAACAAAGTTGTTTCATTTTCCTCAATTTTAAGGCTTTTTCAGTGACATAATGCCTAAAACGGACACAAAGGAATTCTCCTTTGTGTCTCATTAGGCTCATTAGGCTCATTAGTTGACAGAGTTTTCATCTACCTACTGCCTCAGGATTACACAAATAATAGTTTTATGAAGCTATCATCATTTCTGAATACTTTTTTTCACCCAGATTTGGTCCAACAAAGTTGTTTCCTTTTCCTCAATTTCAAGGCTTTTTCGCAGTGACATAATGCCTAAAAGGGACCACAAAGGAGAATGCATTAGTTAACAAAGTTTTCATCTACCTACTGCCTCAGGATTACACAAGTATAGTTTCATGAAGCTATCATCATTTCTGAATACTTTGTTCACCCGGATTTGGTCCAACAAAGTTGTTTTCTTTTTTCTTTATTTAAAGGCTTCCTCGCAGTCAGATAATGCCTAAAACGGACCACATAGGAGAATGCATTAGTTGACAGAGTTTTCATCTACCTACTGCCTCAGGATTACACAAATAATAGTTTTATGAAGCTATCATCATTTCTGAATACTTTTTTTCACCCAGATTTGGTCCAACAAAGTTGTTTCCTTTTCCTCAATTTCAAGGCTTTTTCGCAGTGACATAATGCCTAAAACGGACCACAAAGGAGATTGCATTAGTTGACAGAGTTTTCATCTACCTACTGCCTCAGGATTACACAAATATAGTTTCATGAAGCTATCATCATTTCTGAATACTTTTTTTCACCCAGATTTGGTCCAACAAAGTTGTTTTCTTTTTTCTTCATTTAAAGGCTTCCTCGCAGTCAGATAATGCCTTAAACGGACCACATAGGAGAATGCATTAGTTGACAGAGTTTTCATCTACCTACTGCCTCAGGATTACACAAATAATAGTTTTATGAAGCTATCACCATTTCTGAATACTTTTTTTCACCCAGATTTGGTCCAACAAAGTTGTTTCATTTTCCTCAATTTCAAGGCTTTTTCAGTGACATAATGCCTAAAACGGACACAAAGGAATTCTCCTTTGTGTCTCATTAGGCTCATTAGGCTCATTAGTTGACAGAGTTTTCATCTACCTACTGCCTCAGGATTACACAAATAATAGTTTTATGAAGCTATCATCATTTCTGAATACTTTTTTTCACCCAGATTTGGTCCAACAAAGTTGTTTCCTTTTCCTCAATTTCAAGGCTTTTTCGCAGTGACATAATGCCTAAAAGGGACCACAAAGGAGAATGCATTAGTTAACAAAGTTTTCATCTACCTACTGCCTCAGGATTACACAAGTATAGTTTCATGAAGCTATCATCATTTCTGAATACTTTGTTCACCCGGATTTGGTCCAACAAAGTTGTTTTCTTTTTTCTTTATTTAAAGGCTTCCTCGCAGTCAGATAATGCCTAAAACGGACCACATAGGAGAATGCATTAGTTGACAGAGTTTTCATCTACCTACTGCCTCAGGATTACACAAATAATAGTTTTATGAAGCTATCATCATTTCTGAATACTTTTTTTCACCCAGATTTGGTCCAACAAAGTTGTTTCCTTTTCCTCAATTTCAAGGCTTTTTCGCAGTGACATAATGCCTAAAACGGACCACAAAGGAGATTGCATTAGTTGACAGAGTTTTCATCTACCTACTGCCTCAGGATTACACAAATATAGTTTCATGAAGCAATCATCATTTCTGAATACTTTGTTCACCCAGATTTGGTCCAACAAAGTTGCTTTCTTTTTTCTTCATTTAAAGGCTTCCTCGCAGTCAGATAATGCCTTAAACGGACCACATAGGAGAATGCATTAGTTGACAGAGTTTTCATCTACCTACTGCCTCAGGATTACACAAATAATAGTTTTATGAAGCTATCACCATTTCTGAATACTTTTTTTCACCCAGATTTGGTCCAACAAAGTTGTTTCATTTTCCTCAATTTCAAGGCTTTTTCAGTGACATAATGCCTAAAACGGACACAAAGGAATTCTCCTTTGTGTCTCATTAGGCTCATTAGGCTCATTAGTTGACAGAGTTTTCATCTACCTACTGCCTCAGGATTACACAAATAATAGTTTTATGAAGCTATCATCATTTCTGAATACTTTTTTTCACCCAGATTTGGTCCAACAAAGTTGTTTCCTTTTCCTCAATTTCAAGGCTTTTTCGCAGTGACATAATGCCTAAAAGGGACCACAAAGGAGAATGCATTAGTTAACACAGTTTTCATCTACCTACTGCCTCAGGATTACACAAGTATAGTTTCATGAAGCTATCATCATTTCTGAATACTTTGTTCACCCGGATTTGGTCCAACAAAGTTGTTTTCTTTTTTCTTCATTTATAGGCTTCCTCGCAGTCAGATAATGCCTAAAACGGACCACATAGGAGAATGCATTAGTTAACAGAGTTTTCATCTACCTACTGCCTCAGGATTACACAAATAATAGTTTTATGAAGCTATCATCATTTCTGAATACTTTTTTTCACCCAGATTTGGTCCAACAAAGTTGTTTTCTTTTTTCTTCATTTAAAGGCTTCCTCGCAGTCAGATAATGCCTAAAACGGACCACATAGGAGAATGCATTAGTTGACAGAGTTTTCATCTACCTACTGCCTCAGGATTACACAAATAATAGTTTTATGAAGCTATCATCATTTCTGAATACTTTTTTTCACCCAGATTTGGTCCAACAAAGTTGTTTCCTTTTCCTCAATTTCAAGGCTTTTTCGCAGTGACATAATGCCTAAAACGGACCACAAAGGAGATTGCATTAGTTGACAGAGTTTTCATCTACCTACTGCCTCAGGATTACACAAATATAGTTTCATGAAGCTATCATCATTTCTGAATACTTTTTTTCACCCAGATTTGGTCCAACAAAGTTGTTTTCTTTTTTCTTCATTTAAAGGCTTCCTCGCAGTCAGATAATGCCTTAAACGGACCACATAGGAGAATGCATTAGTTGACAGAGTTTTCATCTACCTACTGCCTCAGGATTACACAAATAATAGTTTTATGAAGCTATCACCATTTCTGAATACTTTTTTTCACCCAGATTTGGTCCAACAAAGTTGTTTCATTTTCCTCAATTTCAAGGCTTTTTCAGTGACATAATGCCTAAAACGGACACAAAGGAATTCTCCTTTGTGTCTCATTAGGCTCATTAGGCTCATTAGTTGACAGAGTTTTCATCTACCTACTGCCTCAGGATTACACAAATAATAGTTTTATGAAGCTATCATCATTTCTGAATACTTTTTTTCACCCAGATTTGGTCCAACAAAGTTGTTTCCTTTTCCTCAATTTCAAGGCTTTTTCGCAGTGACATAATGCCTAAAAGGGACCACAAAGGAGAATGCATTAGTTAACAAAGTTTTCATCTACCTACTGCCTCAGGATTACACAAGTATAGTTTCATGAAGCTATCATCATTTCTGAATACTTTGTTCACCCGGATTTGGTCCAACAAAGTTGTTTTCTTTTTTCTTTATTTAAAGGCTTCCTCGCAGTCAGATAATGCCTAAAACGGACCACATAGGAGAATGCATTAGTTGACAGAGTTTTCATCTACCTACTGCCTCAGGATTACACAAATAATAGTTTTATGAAGCTATCATCATTTCTGAATACTTTTTTTCACCCAGATTTGGTCCAACAAAGTTGTTTCCTTTTCCTCAATTTCAAGGCTTTTTCGCAGTGACATAATGCCTAAAACGGACCACAAAGGAGATTGCATTAGTTGACAGAGTTTTCATCTACCTACTGCCTCAGGATTACACAAATATAGTTTCATGAAGCTATCATCATTTCTGAATACTTTTTTTCACCCAGATTTGGTCCAACAAAGTTGTTTTCTTTTTTCTTCATTTAAAGGCTTCCTCGCAGTCAGATAATGCCTTAAACGGACCACATAGGAGAATGCATTAGTTGACAGAGTTTTCATCTACCTACTGCCTCAGGATTACACAAATAATAGTTTTATGAAGCTATCACCATTTCTGAATACTTTTTTTCACCCAGATTTGGTCCAACAAAGTTGTTTCATTTTCCTCAATTTCAAGGCTTTTTCAGTGACATAATGCCTAAAACGGACACAAAGGAATTCTCCTTTGTGTCTCATTAGGCTCATTAGGCTCATTAGTTGACAGAGTTTTCATCTACCTACTGCCTCAGGATTACACAAATAATAGTTTTATGAAGCTATCATCATTTCTGAATACTTTTTTTCACCCAGATTTGGTCCAACAAAGTTGTTTCCTTTTCCTCAATTTCAAGGCTTTTTCGCAGTGACATAATGCCTAAAAGGGACCACAAAGGAGAATGCATTAGTTAACAAAGTTTTCATCTACCTACTGCCTCAGGATTACACAAGTATAGTTTCATGAAGCTATCATCATTTCTGAATACTTTGTTCACCCGGATTTGGTCCAACAAAGTTGTTTTCTTTTTTCTTTATTTAAAGGCTTCCTCGCAGTCAGATAATGCCTAAAACGGACCACATAGGAGAATGCATTAGTTGACAGAGTTTTCATCTACCTACTGCCTCAGGATTACACAAATAATAGTTTTATGAAGCTATCATCATTTCTGAATACTTTTTTTCACCCAGATTTGGTCCAACAAAGTTGTTTCCTTTTCCTCAATTTCAAGGCTTTTTCGCAGTGACATAATGCCTAAAACGGACCACAAAGGAGATTGCATTAGTTGACAGAGTTTTCATCTACCTACTGCCTCAGGATTACACAAATATAGTTTCATGAAGCTATCATCATTTCTGAATACTTTTTTCACCCAGATTTGGTCCAACAAAGTTGTTTTCTTTTTTCTTGATTTAAAGGCTTCCTCGCAGTCAGATAATGCCTTAAACGGACCACATAGGAGAATGCATTAGTTGACAGAGTTTTCATCTACCTACTTCCTCAGGATTACACAAATAATAGTTTTATGAAGCGATCACCATTTCTGAATACTTTTTTTCACCCAGATTTGGTCCAACAAAGTTGTTTCATTTTCCTCAATTTCAAGGCTTTTTCACAGTGACATAATGCCTAAAACGGACACAAAGGAGAATGCATTAGTTGACAGAGTTTTCAACTACCTACTGCCTCAGGATTACACAAATAATAGTTTTATGAAGCTATCATCATTTCTGAATACTTTTTTTCACCCAGATTTGGTCCAACAAAGTTGTTTCATTTTCCTCAATTTCAAGGCTTTTTCAGTGACATAATGCCTAAAACGGACACAAAGGAATTCTCCTTTGTGTCTCATTAGGCTCATTAGGCTCATTAGTTGACAGAGTTTTCATCTACCTACTGCCTCAGGATTACACAAGTATAGTTTCATGAAGCTATCATCATTTCTGAATACTTTGTTCACCCGGATTTGGTCCAACAAAGTTGTTTTCTTTTTTCTTTATTTAAAGGCTTCCTCGCAGTCAGATAATGCCTAAAACGGACCACATAGGAGAATGCATTAGTTGACAGAGTTTTCATCTACCTACTGCCTCAGGATTACACAAATAATAGTTTTATGAAGCTATCATCATTTCTGAATACTTTTTATCACCCAGATTTGGTCCAACAAAGTTGTTTCCTTTTCCTCAATTTCAAGGCTTTTTCGCAGTGACATAATGCCTAAAAGGGACCACAAAGGAGAATGCATTAGTTAACAAAGTTTTCATCTACCTACTGCCTCAGGATTACACAAGTATAGTTTCATGAAGCTATCATCATTTCTGAATACTTTGTTCACCCGGATTTGGTCCAACAAAGTTGTTTTCTTTTTTCTTCATTTCAAGGCTTTTTCGCAGTGACATAATGCCTAAAAGAGACCACAAAAGAGAATGCATTAGTTAACAGAGTTTTCATCTACCTACTGCCTCAGGATTACACAAATAATAGTTTTATGAAGCTATCATCATTTCTGAATACTTTGTTCACCCGGATTTGGTCCAACAAAGTTGTTTTCTTTTTTCTTTATTTAAAGGCTTCCTCGCAGTCAGATAATGCCTAAAACGGACCACATAGGAGAATGCATTAGTTGACAGAGTTTTCATCTACCTACTGCCTCAGGATTACACAAATAATAGTTTTATGAAGCTATCATCATTTCTGAATACTTTTTTTCACCCAGATTTGGTCCAACAAAGTTGTTTCCTTTTCCTCAATTTCAAGGCTTTTTCGCAGTGACATAATGCCTAAAACGGACCACAAAGGAGATTGCATTAGTTGACAGAGTTTTCATCTACCTACTGCCTCAGGATTACACAAATATAGTTTCATGAAGCTATCATCATTTCTGAATACTTTTTTTCACCCAGATTTGGTCCAACAAAGTTGTTTTCTTTTTTCTTCATTTAAAGGCTTCCTCGCAGTCAGATAATGCCTTAAACGGACCACATAGGAGAATGCATTAGTTGACAGAGTTTTCATCTACCTACTTCCTCAGGATTACACAAATAATAGTTTTATGAAGCGATCACCATTTCTGAATACTTTTTTTCACCCAGATTTGGTCCAACAAAGTTGTTTCATTTTCCTCAATTTCAAGGCTTTTTCACAGTGACATAATGCCTAAAACGGACACAAAGGAGAATGCATTAGTTGACAGAGTTTTCATCTACCTACTGCCTCAGGATTACACAAATAATAGTTTTATGAAGCTATCATCATTTCTGAATACTTTTTTTCACCCAGATTTGGTCCAACAAAGTTGTTTCATTTTCCTCAATTTTAAGGCTTTTTCAGTGACATAATGCCTAAAACGGACACAAAGGAATTCTCCTTTGTGTCTCATTAGGCTCATTAGGCTCATTAGTTGACAGAGTTTTCATCTACCTACTGCCTCAGGATTACACAAGTATAGTTTCATGAAGCTATCATCATTTCTGAATACTTTGTTCACCCGGATTTGGTCCAACAAAGTTGTTTTCTTTTTTCTTTATTTAAAGGCTTCCTCGCAGTCAGATAATGCCTAAAACGGACCACATAGGAGAATGCATTAGTTGACAGAGTTTTCATCTACCTACTGCCTCAGGATTACACAAATAATAGTTTTATGAAGCTATCATCATTTCTGAATACTTTTTATCACCCAGATTTGGTCCAACAAAGTTGTTTCCTTTTCCTCAATTTCAAGGCTTTTTCACAGTGACATAATGCCTAAAACGGACACAAAGGAGAATGCATTAGTTGACAGAGTTTTCATCTACCTACTGCCTCAGGATTACACAAATAATAGTTTTATGAAGCTATCATCATTTCTGAATACTTTTTTTCACCCAGATTTGGTCCAACAAAGTTGTTTCATTTTCCTCAATTTCAAGGCTTTTTCAGTGACATAATGCCTAAAACGGACACAAAGGAATTCTCCTTTGTGTCTCATTAGGCTCATTAGGCTCATTAGTTGACAGAGTTTTCATCTACCTACTGCCTCAGGATTACACAAGTATAGTTTCATGAAGCTATCATCATTTCTGAATACTTTGTTCACCCGGATTTGGTCCAACAAAGTTGTTTTCTTTTTTCTTCATTTAAAGGCTTCCTTGCAGTCAGATAATGCCTAAAACGGACCACATAGTAGAATGCATTAGTTGACAGAGTTTTCATCTACCTACTGCCTCAGGATTACACAAATAATAGTTTTATGAAGCTATCATCATTTCTGAATACTATTATCACCCAGATTTTGTCCAACAAAGTTGTTTCCTTTTCCTCAATCTCAAGGCTTTTTCGCAGTGACATAATGCCTAAAACGGACCACAAAGGAGAATGCATTAGTTGACAGAGTTTTCATCTACCTACTGCCTCAGGATTACACAAATAATAGTTTTATGAAGCTATCATCATTTCTGAATACTTTTTTTCACCCAGATTTGGTCCAATAAAGTTGTTTCCTTTTCCTCAATTTCAAGGCTTTTTCGCAGTGACATAATGCCTAAAAGGGACCACAAAGGAGAATGCATTAGTTAACAAAGTTTTCATCTACCTACTGCCTCAGGATTACACAAGTATAGTTTCATGAAGCTATCATCATTTCTGAATACTTTGTTCACCCGGATTTGGTCCAACAAAGTTGTTTTCTTTTTTCTTTATTTAAAGGCTTCCTCGCAGTCAGATAATGCCTAAAACGGACCACATAGGAGAATGCATTAGTTGACAGAGTTTTCATCTACCTACTGCCTCAGGATTACACAAATAATAGTTTTATGAAGCTATCATCATTTCTGAATACTTTTTATCACCCAGATTTGGTCCAACAAAGTTGTTTCCTTTTCCTCAATTTCAAGGCTTTTTCGCAGTGACATAATGCCTAAAACGGACACAAAGGAGAATGCATTAGTTAACAAAGTTTTCATCTACCTACTGCCTCAGGATTACACAAGTATTGTTTCATGAAGCTATCATCATTTCTGAATACTTTGTTCACCCGGATTTGGTCCAACAAAGTTGTTTTCTTTTTTCTTCATTTCAAGGCTTTTTCGCAGTGACATAATGCCTAAAAGAGACCACAAAAGAGAATGCATTAGTTAACAGAGTTTTCATCTACCTACTGCCTCAGGATTACACAAATAATAGTTTTATGAAGCTATCATCATTTCTGAATACTTTTTTTCACCCAGATTTGGTCCAACAAAGTTGTTTTCTTTTTTCTTCATTTAAAGGCTTCCTCGCAGTCAGATAATGCCTTAAACGGACCACATAGGAGAATGCATTAGTTGACAGAGTTTTCATCTACCTACTTCCTCAGGATTACACAAATAATAGTTTTATGAAGCTATCACCATTTCTGAATACTTTTTTTCACCCAGATTTGGTCCAACAAAGTTGTTTCCTTTTCCTCAATTTCAAGGCTTTTTCGCAGTGACATAATGCCTAAAAGGGACCACAAAGGAGAATGCATTAGTTAACAAAGTTTTCATCTACCTACTGCCTCAGGATTACACAAGTATAGTTTCATGAAGCTATCATCATTTCTGAATACTTTGTTCACCCGGATTTGGTCCAACAAAGTTGTTTTCTTTTTTCTTCATTTATAGGCTTCCTCGCAGTCAGATAATGCCTAAAACGGACCACATAGGAGAATGCATTAGTTGACAGAGTTTTCATCTACCTACTGCCTCAGGATTACACAAATAATAGTTTTAAGAAGCTATCATCATTTCTGAATACTTTGTTCACCCGGATTTGGTCCAACAAAGTTGTTTTCTTTTTTCTTCATTTAAAGGCTTCCTTGCAGTCAGATAATGCCTAAAACGGACCACATAGTAGAATGCATTAGTTGACAGAGTTTTCATCTACCTACTGCCTCAGGATTACACAAATAATAGTTTTATGAAGCTATCATCATTTCTGAATACTATTATCACCCAGATTTTGTCCAACAAAGTTGTTTCATTTTCCTCAATTTCAAGGCTTTTTCGCAGTGACATAATGCCTAAAACGGACCACAAAGGAGAATGCATTGGTTAACAGAGTTTTGGTCTACATACTGCCTCAGAATTACACAAATATTAGTTTTTTGAAGCTATCATCATTTTTGAATACTTTTATCACCCATATTTTGTCCAACAAAGTTGTTTCCTTTTCCTCAATCTCAAGGCTTTTTCGCAGTGACATAATGCCTAAAACGGACCACAAAGGAGAATGCATTAGTTGACAGAGTTTTCATCTACCTACTGCCTCAGGATTACACAAATAATAGTTTTATGAAGCTATCATTATTTCTGAATACTTTTTTTCACCCAGATTTGGTCCAACAAAGTTGTTTTCTTTTTTCTTCATTTAAAGGCTTCCTCGCAGTCAGATAATGCCTTAGACGGACCACATAGGAGAATGCATTAGTTGACAGAGTTTTCATCTACCTACTGCCTCAGGATTACACAAATAATAGTTTTATGAAGCTATCATCATTTCTGAATACTTTTTTTCACCCAGATTTGGTCCAACAAAGTTGTTTCATTTTCCTCAATTTCAAGGCTTTTTCAGTGACATAATGCCTAAAACGGACACAAAGGAATTCTCCTTTGTGTCTCATTAGGCTCATTAGGCTCATTAGTTGACAGAGTTTTCATCTACCTACTGCCTCAGGATTACACAAGTATAGTTTCATGAAGCTATCATCATTTCTGAATACTTTGTTCACCCGGATTTGGTCCAACAAAGTTGTTTTCTTTTTTCTTCATTTCAAGGCTTTTTCGCAGTGACATAATGCCTAAAAGAGACCACAAAAGAGAATGCATTAGTTAACAGAGTTTTCATCTACCTACTGCCTCAGGATTACACAAATAATAGTTTTATGAAGCTATCATCATTTCTGAATACTTTTTATCACCCAGATTTGGTCCAACAAAGTTGTTTCCTTTTCCTCAATTTCAAGGCTTTTTCGCAGTGACATAATGCCTAAAAGGGACCACAAAGGAGAATGCATTAGTTAACAAAGTTTTCATCTACCTACTGCCTCAGGATTACACAAGTATAGTTTCATGAAGCTATCATCATTTCTGAATACTTTGTTCACCCGGATTTGGTCCAACAAAGTTGTTTTCTTTTTTCTTCATTTATAGGCTTCCTCGCAGTCAGATAATGCCTAAAACGGACCACATAGGAGAATGCATTAGTTGACAGAGTTTTCATCTACCTACTGCCTCAGGATTACACAAATAATAGTTTTATGAAGCTATCATCATTTCTGAATACTTTTTATCACCCAGATTTGGTCCAACAAAGTTGTTTCCTTTTCCTCAATTTCAAGGCTTTTTCGCAGTGACATAATGCCTAAAAGGGACCACAAAGGAGAATGCATTAGTTAACAAAGTTTTCATCTACCTACTGCCTCAGGATTACACAAGTATAGTTTCATGAAGCTATCATCATTTCTGAATACTTTGTTCACCCAGATTTTGTCCAACAAAGTTGTTTCATTTTCCTCAATTTCAAGGCTTTTTCGCAGTGACATAATGCCTAAAACGGACCACAAAGGAGAATGCATTGGTTAACAGAGTTTTGGTCTACATACTGCCTCAGAATTACACAAATATTAGTTTTTTGAAGCTATCATCATTTTTGAATACTTTTATCACCCATATTTTGTCCAACAAAGTTGTTTCCTTTTCCTCAATCTCAAGGCTTTTTCGCAGTGACATAATGCCTAAAACGGACCACAAAGGAGAATGCATTAGTTGACAGAGTTTTCATCTACCTACTGCCTCAGGATTACACAAATATAGTTTCATGAAGCTATCATCATTTCTGAATACTTTGTTCACCCAGATTTGGTCCAACAAAGTTGTTTTCTTTTTTCTTCATTTAAAGGCTTCCTCGCAGTCAGATAATGCCTTAAACGGACCACATAGGAGAATGCATCAGTTGACACAGTTTTCATCTACCTACTGCTTCATAATTACACAAATAATAGTTTTATGAAGCTATCATCATTTCTGAATACTTTTTTTCACCCAGATTTGGTCCAACAAAGTTGTTTCCTTTTCCTCAATTTCAAGGCTTTTTCGCAGTGACATAATGCCTAAAAGGTACCACAAAGGAGAATGCATTAGTTAACAAAGTTTTCATCTACCTACTGCCTCAGGATTACACAAGTATAGTTTCATGAAGCTATCATCATTTCTGAATACTTTGTTCACCCGGATTTGGTCCAACAAAGTTGTTTTCTTTTTTCTTCATTTATAGGCTTCCTCGCAGTCAGATAATGCCTAAAACGGACCACATAGGAGAATGCATTAGTTGACAGAGTTTTCATCTACCTACTGCCTCAGGATTACACAAATAATAGTTTTATGAAGCTATCATCATTTCTGAATACTTTGTTCACCCGGATTTTGTCCAACAAAGTTGTTTTCTTTTTTCTTCATTTAAAGGCTTCTTTGCAGTCAGATAATGCCTAAAACGGACCACATAGTAGAATGCATTAGTTGACAGAGTTTTCATCTACCTACTGCCTCAGGATTACACAAATAATAGTTTTATGAAGCTATCATCATTTCTGAATACTATTATCACCCAGATTTTGTCCAACAAAGTTGTTTCATTTTCCTCAATTTCAAGGCTTTTTCGCAGTGACATAATGCCTAAAACGGACCACAAAGGAGAATGCATTGGTTAACAGAGTTTTGGTCTACATACTGCCTCAGAATTACACAAATATTAGTTTTTTGAAGCTATCATCATTTTTGAATACTTTTATCACCCATATTTTGTCCAACAAAGTTGTTTCCTTTTCCTCAATCTCAAGGCTTTTTCGCAGTGACATAATGCCTAAAACGGACCACAAAGGAGAATGCATTAGTTGACAGAGTTTTCATCTACCTACTGCCTCAGGATTACACAAATATAGTTTCATGAAGCTATCATCATTTCTGAATACTTTTTTTCACCCAGATTTGGTCCAACAAAGTTGTTTCATTTTCCTCAATTTCAAGGCTTTTTCAGTGACATAATGCCTAAAACGGACACAAAGGAATTCTCCTTTGTGTCTCATTAGGCTCATTAGGCTCATTAGTTGACAGAGTTTTCATCTACCTACTGCCTCAGGATTACACAAGTATAGTTTCATGAAGCTATCATCATTTCTGAATACTTTGTTCACCCGGATTTGGTCCAACAAAGTTGTTTTCTTTTTTCTTTATTTAAAGGCTTCCTCGCAGTCAGATAATGCCTAAAACGGACCACATAGGAGAATGCATTAGTTGACAGAGTTTTCATCTACCTACTGCCTCAGGATTACACAAATAATAGTTTTATGAAGCTATCATCATTTCTGAATACTTTTTTTCACCCAGATTTGGTCCAACAAAGTTGTTTCCTTTTCCTCAATTTCAAGGCTTTTTCGCAGTGACATAATGCCTAAAAGGGACCACAAAGGAGAATGCATTAGTTAACAAAGTTTTCATCTACCTACTGCCTCAGGATTACACAAGTATAGTTTCATGAAGCTATCATCATTTCTGAATACTTTGTTCACCCGGATTTGGTCCAACAAAGTTGTTTTCTTTTTTCTTCATTTATAGGCTTCCTCGCAGTCAGATAATGCCTAAAACGGACCACATAGGAGAATGCATTAGTTAACAGAGTTTTCATCTACCTACTGCCTCAGGATTACACAAGTATAGTTTCATGAAGCTATCATCATTTCTGAATACTTTGTTCACCCGGATTTGGTCCAACAAAGTTGTTTTCTTTTTTCTTTATTTAAAGGCTTCCTCGCAGTCAGATAATGCCTAAAACGGACCACATAGGAGAATGCATTAGTTGACAGAGTTTTCATCTACCTACTGCCTCAGGATTACACAAATAATAGTTTTATGAAGCTGTCATCATTTCTGAATACTTTTTTTCACCCAGATTTGGTCCAACAAAGTTGTTTCCTTTTCCTCAATTTCAAGGCTTTTTCGCAGTGACATAATGCCTAAAACGGACCACAAAGGAGAATGCATTGGTTGACAGAGTTTTGGTCTACATACTGCCTCAGGATTACACAAATAATAGTTTTATGAAGCTATCATCATTTCTGAATACTTTTATCACCCATATTTTGTCCAACAAAGTTGTTTCATTTTCCTCAATTTCAAGGGTTTTTCGCAGTGACATAATGCCTAAAACGGACACAAAGGAGAATGCATTAGTTAACAGAGTTTTCATCTACCTACTGCCTCAGGATTACACAAGTATAGTTTCATGAAGCTATCATCATTTCTGAATACTTTGTTCACCCGGATTTGGTCCAACAAAGTTGTTTTCTTTTTTCTTTATTTAAAGGCTTCCTCGCAGTCAGATAATGCCTAAAACGGACCACATAGGAGAATGCATTAGTTGACAGAGTTTTCATCTACCTACTGCCTCAGGATTACACAAATATAGTTTCATGAAGCTATCATCATTTCTGAATACTTTGTTCACCCGGATTTGGTCCAACAAAGTTGTTTTCTTTTTTCTTCATTTAAAGGCTTCCTCGCAGTCAGATAATGCCTTAAACGGACCACATAGGAGAATGCATTAGTTGACAGAGTTTTCATCTACCTACTGCCTCAGGATTACACAAATAATAGTTTTATGAAGCTATCACCATTTCTGAATACTTTTTTTCACCCAGATTTGGTCCAACAAAGTTGTTTCATTTTCCTCAATTTCAAGGCTTTTTCAGTGACATAATGCCTAAAACGGACAGAAAGGAATTCTCCTTTGTGTCTCATTAGGCTCATTAGGCTCATTAGTTGACAGAGTTTTCATCTACCTACTGCCTCAGGATTACACAAATAATAGTTTTATGAAGCTATCATCATTTCTGAATACTTTTTTTCACCCAGATTTGGTCCAACAAAGTTGTTTCCTTTTCCTCAATTTCAAGGCTTTTTCGCAGTGACATAATGCCTAAAAGGGACCACAAAGGAGAATGCATTAGTTAACAAAGTTTTCATCTACCTACTGCCTCAGGATTACACAAGTATAGTTTCATGAAGCTATCATCATTTCTGAATACTTTGTTCACCCGGATTTGGTCCAACAAAGTTGTTTTCTTTTTTCTTTATTTAAAGGCTTCCTCGCAGTCAGATAATGCCTAAAACGGACCACATAGGAAAATGCATTAGTTGACAGAGTTTTCATCTACCTACTGCCTCAGGATTACACAAATAATAGTTTTATGAAGCTATCATCATTTCTGAATACTTTTTTTCACCCAGATTTGGTCCAACAAAGTTGTTTCCTTTTCCTCAATTTCAAGGCTTTTTCGCAGTGACATAATGCCTAAAACGGACCACAAAGGAGATTGCATTAGTTGACAGAGTTTTCATCTACCTACTGCCTCAGGATTACACAAATATAGTTTCATGAAGCTATCATCATTTCTGAATACTTTGTTCACCCAGATTTGGTCCAACAAAGTTGCTTTCTTTTTTCTTTATTTAAAGGCTTCCTCGCAGTCAGATAATGCCTAAAACGGACCACATAGGAGAACGCATTAGTTGACAGAGTTTTCATCTACCTACTGCCTCAGGATTACACAAATATAGTTTCATGAAGCTATCATCATTTCTGAATACTTTGTTCACCCGGATTTGGTCCAACAAAGTTGTTTTCTTTTTTCTTCATTTAAAGGCTTCCTCGCAGTCAGATAATGCCTTAAACGGACCACATAGGAGAATGCATTAGTTGACAGAGTTTTCATCTACCTACTGCCTCAGGATTACACAAATAATAGTTTTATGAAGCTATCACCATTTCTGAATACTTTTTTTCACCCAGATTTGGTCCAACAAAGTTGTTTCATTTTCCTCAATTTCAAGGCTTTTTCAGTGACATAATGCCTAAAACGGACACAAAGGAATTCTCCTTTGTGTCTCATTAGGCTCATTAGGCTCATTAGTTGACAGAGTTTTCATCTACCTACTGCCTCAGGATTACACAAATAATAGTTTTATGAAGCTATCATCATTTCTGAATACTTTTTTTCACCCAGATTTGGTCCAACAAAGTTGTTTCCTTTTCCTCAATTTCAAGGCTTTTTCGCAGTGACATAATGCCTAAAAGGGACCACAAAGGAGAATGCATTAGTTAACAAAGTTTTCATCTACCTACTGCCTCAGGATTACACAAGTATAGTTTCATGAAGCTATCATCATTTCTGAATACTTTGTTCACCCGGATTTGGTCCAACAAAGTTGTTTTATTTTTTCTTTATTTAAAGGCTTCCTCGCAGTCAGATAATGCCTAAAACGGACCACATAGGAAAATGCATTAGTTGACAGAGTTTTCATCTACCTACTGCCTCAGGATTACACAAATAATAGTTTTATGAAGCTATCATCATTTCTGAATACTTTTTTTCACCCAGATTTGGTCCAACAAAGTTGTTTCCTTTTCCTCAATTTCAAGGCTTTTTCGCAGTGACATAATGCCTAAAAAGGACCACAAAGGAGATTGCATTAGTTGACAGAGTTTTCATCTACCTACTGCCTCAGGATTACACAAATATAGTTTCATGAAGCTATCATCATTTCTGAATACTTTGTTCACCCAGATTTGGTCCAACAAAGTTGCTTTCTTTTTTCTTCATTTAAAGGCTTCCTCGCAGTCAGATAATGCCTTAAACGGACCACATAGGAGAATGCATTAGTTGACAGAGTTTTCATCTACCTACTGCCTCAGGATTACACAAATAATAGTTTTATGAAGCTATCACCATTTCTGAATACTTTTTTTCACCCAGATTTGGTCCAACAAAGTTGTTTCATTTTCCTCAATTTCAAGGCTTTTTCAGTGACATAATGCCTAAAACGGACACAAAGGAGAATGCATTGGTTAACAGAGTTTTGGTCTACATACTGCCTCAGGATTACACAAATAATAGTTTTATGAAGCTATCATCATTTCTGAATACTTTTATCACCCAGATTTTGTCCTACAAAGTTGGTTCCTTTTCCTCAATTTCAAAGCTTTTTCGCAGTGAGATAATGCCTAAAACGGACCACATAGGAGAATGCATTAGTTGGCAGTTTTCATCTACCTACTGCCTCAGGATTACACGAATAATAGTTTTATGAAGCTATCATCGTTTTTGAATACTTTTTTCCCCCAGATTTGGTCCAACAAATTCCTTCCTTTTCCTCAATTTCCCATGCCTTTTCGCAGTCAATGCCTTTTCACACAGAAGAATGCATTAGTTGACAGAGTTTTCATCTACCTACTGCCTCAGGATTACACGAATAATAGTTTTATGAAGCTATCATCATTTCTGAATACTTTTTTCACCCAGATTTTGTCCAACAAAGTTTCATTTTCGTCAATTTCAAGGCTTTTTCGCAGTGACATAATGCCTAAAACGGACCACATAGGAGAATGCATTAGTTGGCAGTTTTCATCTACCTACTGCCTCAGGATTACACGAATAATAGTTTTATGAAGCTATAATCGTTTTTGAATAGTTTTTTTACCCAGATTTGGCCCAACAAAGTTGTTTTCTTTTTTCTTCATTCAAAGGCTTTTTTGCAGTGTGATAATGCCTGAAACGGACCACATAGGAGAATGCATTAGTTGACAGTTTTCATCTATCTACTGCCTCAGGATTACACAAATAATAGTTCCAAGAAGCTATTGTTGGGATTTCCTATCCCCCCGAGTTGGTTGAAGAGAAGAATCCAATACGGCACTCAATTAAAGTTAAAAAAGTTAACATTTTATTTAGAAGAGATAAAGTGCTACATGAGCAATCCTCCGCAAGTATACCTGGAGACCTGAAACACGCTTCGCAAGCTGTCCCTCTCAGAGTCCGTCCGCTGTCTGACTCTGCTCTTTTTTATAACCTCTCTTGTCCTTGAACGTTGGTTCAGCCCAGTTCATCCTTCTGTAACATTCTGCCTTCCCCGAACAATGAGTGCCTGGTACTCCTTCACGTAGCCTTCGGCCTTGCCCTGAAAATGGGTTCAAACTGGCTCTCCCTTCGGCCACACGTGCGCTATCTCAGATAATATTTCATCTTCATTTTTCCTGTGCTCTCCCTTCCACAATTCACATTGTCTGCCTTATATGGTCTTATCCGGTCACACCATCTTTTCTACAAGTCAAAAGACTATAGAAAAACACACAAACAGAAACCCACATCTCACAATTTCCCCCTTTTGATCTCTTCCAGAGATCACTCTAGCTGCTGGTGAGATCGGAGAGTCGTAGCACATTGTTATGAACATAGTTAATGCGACCTCAGTTTTTGTTAGCCGTTACCAGAAAGTGTGCGGACTAAACCGTGTTGTTTTCAACCCGGCTGCAATTTGATTAGCCGGCTTGTATTCATTCAGATTTCCCCTAGGGACTCAATGGCATCAATATAAGTGGGACTTTGGTAGGTGAGGTCAAATGAACGGGTCGGATCAAAAGTTGTGTCGCCGCCGTCATTTAATGAGCGCTGCGTCTCCACTTTCTATGCTTTTCACCAATTTGTTTCTGATCATGGTCAGTGGTGCGGCCAGTCTGACCATTGTTGACCCAATTGTTTTGGTTTGGACTCTGGGAAAAAGCCTCTGTCCCCCGCAATCGTAACATAACCCCAGACATTTCCAGCCCCCCGACGCGTGGCGTCCTCCTCCTCGGGACCCCTGAGTATTGGTTCTGTGATAGCTCTTATACACTTAGCAAACGCAAAGACACCCATTACAACCCCCAAGCGATTATGGCAATATTAAGCATGCTGACATTCTATATTTTTAACTAAACTAACTGCGGAGAATTGAGAAAGATAGAACAGAGGAGAGGATCGCATTGTGCATTTCTTCGTCGCTGGTCTTCTTCTTTCGTTGTAGACAGTGGACACAGATCACCATGCACTGGGTGTCTGTCGGTCGGACTGCCCGTTGTGAACCCGTCCGTGGTCACTGCAAAGATGGTGTCAGTTGATTGACACTTGTGGGTGTAGGCTGGTCTGAACCTACTATTAATAACCTTCTCCCCGGATTAAGCATTATACCTCATTACACCTTACACAAACTAATTGAAGGGTGTAAGTATCTTATAACATGTTGTTCACTGTTTTTTGTCAATACAGAAAACACTTTTATTCATACTTTCATCACTGATTGCAATTCCTTGACTAATAAATCATTGTTTCATAATCGCTTGTCAGAATTTTATTCAAATATAATCGGTCAGGGGATCAAGATGACTCCCCAACATGCTGCAGTTCCTCCAATTCTCATCATCCTGTTGAGATTCCTGTTGGTTCAAATTAGTTATTCATGGTAGCATCCAGCCATCGCTGCTGTAATCCTCCAAAGTATTAGGGTGACCCAAACACAGCGAAGAGCGATACAGCCACTGAGATCAAAACAGTGATTCTTTCACTTGCTGAACTGTGATTCCAGCATTTTACTTAAAAGGATGTGTGTGGATTTATTTGTTTAATTTGTAAATCATACTCTAAAATTAACTCACCCAAATGGGGTGTGTTGATCCGTCACTGGGGTCCACCTCGCCCCCCCCCCTTTTGATCTTCCCTCCTCCCTTGCCGGTGTGAGCCCCGCCTTCTCGGCTCCAATGTCCACGTTGCCATGGTGATCACACACAATGTTCTCACCTAGTGTGTTTCAAATGTCTTTGCCCATCAATGTTTCTTCTTCTTTCTTCGTCCCTGGTGCAGCTTCTCTTCTCTGCTCTCGTCAGGGCTCTTACTTTGTCAACTTGGAATCGTTTGTGCTGACACGACCGTCTTTGGTCGTTCTCCAAAGGTGCTGCTTCCTTGACGTTTCACTTTCATGACAACATCCAAAAGAGTAAAAGTTCTCTTTAATTCTGTGGATGTTCAGACTCACCAAATGAGTCCTGGTTTCTTTTGCTCGTCAGACTCTTGTCGTCTCTCGTTTAGATCATGCAAGCATTCCGTAGTGTTCGTTGATGGGCTGTAGTTGTTCTTCTTCTTCATCCTTGGTGTGGTGTGGTGGGAGGTTGGTGGTACAGAGGGAGATCACAGCGGGTGGCGAAGCGGAGTCCAGTCCAGGATCCACTCTATCTTTCTCGTATGATAAAAACAAACAGAATTCCGTTAAACATCTTCTATCAATTTTAGACATCCTTCTTTAAAATGTCTTCCCTATTTATGTTTTTTTTATTTAGGAATTGCGCTTTGATTAAATATAAATATGTGTGTGTGTGTGTGTGTGTCTATGTGTCCATTTGTATTTTTGTTTCCATTAAACTAACAAAACCTAAAATACTAAAAGTACCTGTAAGTTGACTCATGGTCTAGGTATTGCTTACCAATCCCTGCGTTGCCGATCCACCACTGAGCTCCATCTTACAGACCCCCCTAAACCTCCGGGCGTTATTGGTCCCTCCTATAAGTGACCCTAATGGCTTACACTTGGGCTCTTCACTGGTTCCAACTAGGTGACCCTATTGTACTCACCTCCCTGGTTAGCCAGCCACGCCTCGGAGGAGTCTGGTATCTGTAAAACTGAGTCATCAGCGGTGCAATCCCCATTAAGACAAATTACTCTATGTGTGTAGCATACGTGGCAATAAATGGCTCCTGGTTGTGATCCTGCATGAGGTGGATCCAGTGCTCTCTGCTTGTTTGTGTGCTCGGTTCATGTCAGGTCCTCTGTGGCCTTCATGGCCTGATAAGGCAGCTTCTGTGTAGGAAAAACATTGAGCAGACAACATGATTTCTTTTCTCTTCATATTTTCTGCTTTGTTCTCTCCCATTTGTTCATTTTCTTAAACGACTGGTTAAGCTTGGTAAGATAAAAAGTTCCATCATCTAATTGTTCAAAAGTTAGAGCCCCTTTAATTTCTTAAGTAATTGTACCGTTTATTTGTTCCATCAGTCCTGCTGACTGCGGATAATGAGAGCACTGTTAATTTACATTCTTCCCAAAAGTAGAACAGATCAGAAACGTTGTTTCTTTGTTGACACAGTGTGCTCTGGCCAAAAACAAAACCTTCCCTCTGGTGTCTCAGTCCTCTTTCTTCTGTTGAGGCTTTTTGCCTTTGTTAAAACATCCTGTGCATTATAATTAAAAAACATTTCTATGATTGTCAGACAATAATCCTTATCTTTACATTTAATTTAGTCTAATGAAGCCCATACTTATGTTTTCTTGTAATTTAAATCTTGGGATTGTGTTTTTCACAATCAATGCATGCCAACAAATGTTTATCAGTACTTCCATCCCCCCCTTTTGAGCATGTGTCAAACATGCTCATCATAGTCACATAAGTTCCATACGTGTTTACCTTATCCCGCATTGTCCCACAGTTGTATTTTTCCCAAAACTTCTTCCCCAAGACAGTTGATCAGGTAGTTTGCGTTTTCCTGTTGAACCGTTCACCACCAATTGTTGCTGTGCATTTAAACCTGCGATTTCCGAAGGTAGTTTACTTTATTCAGTAGTTGTAATCCTAATTATCATCAATTATCCTTTTTTTTAAAGTCGTAAGTGTCCATTCATTGCTTGCAAGCAGGAGGTCAAATGGTGCTCTGTGCAGATGGCGCCTCAGAGCTTTCAAACACAAACGTGAAGGCCGTCCTCAGTGGCCGGCGTGAAACATTGCAAACCAAGTTTAGATAAGAACCACAGGCCTCCTTTGTTCGAGCCTTTGCGTAGGAAAAAGTTGACTCGTACTCCCTTCTTCAGACACAGCTGCAGATGATAAACTTTGTATCACCCTGCATTCGCACGTCAGTTCAATACAGACAATAATCACACTTTTAGCGTAAGACTATGTTTTAACATGTTTTACCATTACATTCTACTCTTTTGATTATTCTTTATTCACCGATAATAGTTCTGTTCGTTATCCCCTTGTATTTGAGTGAAGTCCATTACCCAATTATATCCCAGATAAATATTTGCACTGAGGATTCATTTCATTTAACACTGTGTGTTCTTGAATTTGCTTCCTTCATAAGAGGAGGAATATTCTTTAGGCTGCCCTGTTGGCCCCCCGTTTCCCTGCATTCCTACAGCAACCCTCCACATCTGTCCACTGTTCAGTGACACGTCAGTTTCTCAAAACCCTTCGTTGTTTCAATAAAGAATTGTTTGTCTTCTCTGTTTGTGGTAAAGAATGCCCGTGCATCTCTCTGACCTTGAGTCTCTGTAGAAACATTTCAGTACGTCACCATTTTTCATTCTCTTAGACAGATTGAGGAGTCACTTCATAAATTTCTTTTTAGCCTTTGTGTAACTAATTAATCACCTCTTGTAGTTAAAGCCAAATTGCTTGTTGAGTTAAATTCTTTCATATCACTCACGCTTCATCCCAACCGCTTTTATTCATTTTGAAGAAACAGGCTAAACAATTATTTCATGATACCAATTGTTGTCTCGTTTGTAAACCTGTTTTTGGATCTATGATCCCTAATTGACCTATGGCTAAGTCACGCCCCCCTCCACTCACTCGGACAAACAATCAACGTTCATTACCGGGCGCTATGGCAGGTGTCACAGTAGGAGACATTTCGCAGGAGGCCATCAATGATTTTTGGAGACAGAAAGATCAGATATCGTCTAGAAGTCACCAAAAGGGTATCAACTATGCATTGGAGGGACATATTAATCATGTTATTGTTACAAGCCAAAATGTACAGGTCCCAGTGCAAACGTGATAAACCGCATCTCGTTGCCATCACCATCTCAGACAACAAGATGTATTTACCTACAATTAATTAACCTAACTTGACGTGACTTGGAAAATAGGCTATGCTAATCACTACTTGCTTATTTTTTTATGTAAACTTAGCTTAAAGCTCTGTATTAGCAGATTTTTTCTTCTAAAGTTAATGTGAGTTTAACTAGAGCCTTTTGGACAACAGCTAACAATGATGTACGAACACTAAAGTACAAAAACTATAACAAAATAGGCCAATGAACTCCCAGCAAACAAAGTGACATGATGAACAACGCAGCTAGGAGCTAACGTAAGGCCTAACGGTAGAGACGTTAAAGATAACTTTATATTTCTTTCCAGCAAAGTGACAATATGTTGCCTTAAATACGATGTTGACTTACCTTAGAACAGATGTAGACATCCTTGTTAATTTTATCCACGTTGAGTTGATGTTGTGGTGTACCGCACAACTTCATCCAAAGAAGACACTTTTCTCGGTTGAGATGTGGCTTAGGAAAGGGTAAAAAATAAACCCCGCCGCCCAGCCTCTCAGGATACCTTGTGTCGGAGTTGCATGTACCCCATGAACACCGTTTGACCATTTTTAAACTTAAAATCTCAGAAAACCTCACAAAACCGGACGAAATCTGACTTTCTGCAATGCTTTTCAATGGACGTCCGTGAAGAAAATGTCCGAGTGTATGGGAATGGCTATACGCACTGTGATTGGCTCATCGCGTCTGAGGGCGTGGCTTAGCCATAGGTCAATTGGGCACAAACGCTCACAACTGTTGACTGCAGATACATATTGTTAACTAAGAGTCTGGGCTATAAAGCCATCAAACCCGTTTGAACGTGCTCCAAACACAACGAGAGCATTGCACAAAAATGTGAAAAGAAATATGTAAATATCACTTGCAAAAAAACGGTACCATGTTAACTATTTCACAGAGTACCGGGCGACGGATTGAGCTAACAACAAAACCGAGATAGCTAACCGCTAGCCGAGAGCATACAGATTACAACAATATGTGTATCATATCCCTCAGTCAAACCGTTCCCAATATAAGTCCAAAAAGCACCAACCAAACTTCACTTTTCAATCACAATTTGTCACTTACGTTTGTTGTTTTCATGCAAAAGAAATGATTTATCCCGTTTGTTTTTCGCTGCTAGACGCTAAACGTTACCCGGAAGTGTTATTTTAACCCGGATGTGGAAAAAAATTCATATAAGGGCATATACGGCTCAGACGCGCAGTTTTTCGTCTCGGCCACTCAGTTTGCGAAAAAAACACAGACTTTCTCCATGGCTGCGTCTTATTGGCTAAAAGAGCTGCCACTCTCCTTTAGCTGTGTTTACCTCGATTATATTGGCTCTGACGATTAAAATGAGGTGTCAATCATCAAAATCGTGCCAGGATTGGCTGAGATGTGCCCAGAAGGCTGAATTTCTGGTTTTGGCCTCTCGCCGGACCACTCTTCACTAAAACCTCTGTAGATTTGTTCTGCTTCACCCAATTAAATCAAAACTTTGCAAAGTTACTGTCTACAACCTGGGCTTTGAAATGGATGAGTTTTTAGCCTTGGTTCTCAATGTTTTATAGTGATAAATACACTGCATTTTTTTTCCAGGCGAACTTTGAAAAAAAAAAAAAAGTGTTCCATCTTCATTTATTTAATAATTAGTGACATGTATACAGATATTTCACATATTCCCACTAATATAGGTTCCCCTTTATCCTACAGAAAGGAAATTGTCCAAATAGTATTTACAAAGTTATTCACATTTTTATTATGGGTATGCCATTTTCGGAGCATAGGCCATAAAACAGGCTAGAGTTTAAAAGGTTAATAAATTCACTCAATTTAAAGTTGATGACAGTTTTTTAACAAACGTTATTTGATGCGTTAACAATCCCAATGATTTATTTGTGTAATAAGCTTGAAATATCCACATCCCTGATTTCTCTTCTTGTCTCTCCCTTCATAAAGGACAATGAAGGGCGCTTAGCACCCTAAGAACCAATCAGAGGCTCACTGAGAGAATGACCTGCCAACCTTTTTGTAAAAAATACACTGAAAATCTACCAATGGAGAGCTATGATGGAGGCTTTATGTTCAATTATCAAACGTAATTTACCTGCATTTGATTGATTTTTCCAATATTAGTGCATTAGAAGTGAGGCAGCGCACCTCACGTCTAGTGAGTGGCCCAGTCCATCGTATATTTTTCTGTTTGTGGCCCTCTGGAAAAAAAGTTTGGACACCCCTGCTGTACAGGAATGGAGGAACATTGCAGCTGAGTCATGTGCAGGGTGAAGGGGCCAAAGTGCCTGTTTGGATCCCCATCAGAGGCACATCCCAGCAGGAGGGCTATCACTTCCTCAGTGAGTCACTGGAACACGTGTTTCCACAGAGGTGTTCCAAGCTCAGGGCATGACTAGTGTGGCACGGTGGAATTACCTGCGCCTTGTGGACTTGGTGTTCACCTCCCAGCGGTTTTTGATCCAGCATTGATTGAACAGCTCAATGCAGTTTCTGAACGGGTCTTGGGGCACTTAAAGTATCCAGCTTTTAATCCCTCTAGCAGAGACACTGGAGAGAAGTTCGGGCTAGAATACGTGATTGCCACCCAGTTCCTCTTGACTGGGATAAGCACAAGAGCAAGACAGATCCCAGCCAGGCCCTGAATCCACCTCCTGAAAGCGATCCACCCGCTACCCAGTCAGAGGTTCCTCTGCCGGCCGCACCATCAAGGTTCTTCCAGTTTTCCACACGCCCCCCTGCCGATTCTGA
This sequence comes from Apeltes quadracus, assembly GCA_021346845.1. NCBI lineage: Eukaryota > Metazoa > Chordata > Actinopteri > Perciformes > Gasterosteidae > Apeltes > Apeltes quadracus. Next base: position 10,318,505 of record CM037930.1, on the reverse strand, counting down.
TGTTAAACCAGATGCAAGTCTAGAAACACAGAGATATAGTGATAGACAACATATCAGCATTAGTTAATTGTAACTTTATTATTATGAATAGCGTAATAGATTTGTTCCACTTTTTATTTATTTTTTTCCAAGATGTGAAAGTATATTTAGGGTGTTATTGAATAAACATACAAATAGCAGTCGGTTATGAGCTATTAAGGAAAGTTTTCTATTATTTACAAGTATTTGGTGCCATATTGTATTAGTGATATACACAAAAAACTCCCCTGCAATGATAGTTTCCCCCTACCAACCCCCTCCATTTCAGCCCTTTTGGAACATTCCCTCAGATTTTCCGTGAAACCAGGAAGTTGAATCAGGGCTCGGGACGGCGGTGGGTCGGTTCAGTCCGCGACACCTTTTATCAATAAAAGTGCTAAGAAAAAAGTCTGACGTGCTTAAATCCAATGGGTTATTTCCTAGTATCGATAAAATCAATTTATTACATTTTAAATCGATTTTTGATCGATATATGTCGTCCATGAGGCCAACTCGCGAGCACAGATCGATGTAGTTGAATCGGAGGAATAGAAATCGATACATTGATGTAATAGCTGAATCGTTACACCCCTAATTTTACAGCTTTTTACTTTAAGATAACAACGTGTTGTAGGGTCTGATAAAATACCACAGCAATGTCTGTCTGAAACAGCAAAATCTCCAAACTGAAGGAGAGATACAAGAGAAGGATACAAGATAAGGATGCGCTTTCTCAGCAGGTTGCTTGTGAATGTGGTACTGCAAGGCTTCGGCCACCAGGTGGCGCCTTTGATCGAGTCTAAGGGGAGGAGATCACTGATCAGACTGAAGAAAACATTCCAGTAAGCCAATGTTTTAGTTGGAATGGAGTCTTTTTTTCAATGTTCACTTAACCTCAGTTTAAAGGTGTGCAGCCTTTTTCCACATCTTACTAAATTCATCTGTCATTGTTACATGAGCGGTCCAGGTTCCTACCTTGTTCCTAACTGCAAGATGGCGTTGACATTTAATAGGCCACAACCAAGTATTTTATTTGCCTTTACAAGACATTTGCCATGCCTTGTCACAGATTAGAAGAGATAAATATTGATACATATAGTGCAAGAAAGCCTTCTGCTGTTTGATAACCAATAACCTGTTTCAAGCTTAACAAACGGCGTGGTAAATGAGAAAAGCTTTTGCAGATTTGTCTTCCTATACAGCACATTCTTTGACTTCTTCTTTGTCTACAACAAATGACAACAAAGACGTGAGGCAGCTCCGTGTTGCTACAACGAGCAGCATGGTCGCAGGAAATGTTGTAAACTTTGAGAGAGACTTACGGGATCATTTACGGGTTTGCCAACACTCAGCCACGGCGTATTTAATTTAAACTTAAGCTATTCTAATGAAATCAAGAGCAGGCTGTCCTGAAATAACAGGGAGCATTCGTGAAAACAGAATCCCCAAATGGGAGAGTGCAATGTAAACTCCTACAACCTCACCACAATTCTCTAATTGTCAAGGCTTTCAGACCTATTTTTCCAAAAGCTATAGAACCAGAGCTGAACTTTTCTGTTTTAGCCGTCTGACTTTAGGAAGAGGTTCTGACGAGTACTAACCTGCACTTAAGCCTGCTTTGGTTGGATGACGGTAATACTGGAGCAGTCAATGACTCTTGATGAAGATGAATCAATGTGGTTAGAACGAATCCGTGTACCATTTATTCATTTTTCGTTTTTCAAAATAAAACCAAAACTCAAAAAACTAATAATGACTTGTTTCCTCAATATTCGTTTCCAAAACCAAAAGGAAATAACGGATAACAACTCGTTTTTCCCATTTGCAATTGTGTGCTCAAATGAAAAATGGAAAAAACGGATAACGAGCTGTAACGCGTGTGGGTGTCAGGGAACCAGGAAGGAGGACGCTTAGGCTCCAAGAACCGCCAGCCCCAAGAACCGCCTCACCTCTTTCTTGGTCTTGGGACGCGGGGAGGCCGCAATTGCTGCCGTCTTGTCGACCTGGGGGCGCACCTGCCCGCCCCCCAAGTGATACCCCAAATACCGTACCTCCCTCTGTCCAATCAAACACTTCCCCGGGTTGGCGGTGAGCCCGGCCCGCCTCAGTGACCGTAGAATTGCGTCCACCCGCCGCACATGCTCCGCCCAGGTCGTGCTATGAATGATCACGTCATCTATGTACGCAGCCGTATATGCGGCGTGCGGATGCAGCACCCGGTCCATGAGCCGCTGCGATGGGGCTGCACCAGGTGCTGTTGGACTCCTCTCTCTCTCTCCCCTTTTACTAAAATCCACGTTGCATTAATGCACATGACTAATTCAGCTCCTTCCCGGGAGTTCTTTGTGCTTTCTCGCCGAGCAGGTCTCTGCAGATCGTAGTTCCGTCAGGACCCTGGTCCTGACTCTGGCCGTGGCCCTGCTGGCACCTGCTGCTGCTGTCATCATCATCATCATCATCATCATAATTTTAAATATGATTCATATCACTATTACCCTTTCCTAAAATCTTTGCTTTCCCTCCCCACAGTCTTCTGTGGATGGTGGTTCGATCTGACGGTGGTGGCCCCTGCAGTGGTCCTGTCGTACATCTGGCCGGCTACTTGGAATTCTTTGATTAATTTCTCTTATAGAAATTGAATGTATTCTACATCTGTATGAGTCATTCTGTACACATGACATCCATTGCAGTCTGTCCATCCCGGGAGAGGGATCCCTCCTCTGACGTTCTCCCTAAGGTTTCTTCCATTTTTTCCCTGGAAGGGTTTTTTTCATTTTTTGGGGAGTTTTTCCTGTGCCGATGTGAGGGTCTTGGGACGGAGGATGTTGCATGTGTACAGACTGTAAAGCCCTCCGAGGCAAATTTGTAATTTGCGATTTTGGGCTATACAAAATAAAATGAATTGAATTGAATTCTATTACCCCCATCTCCAACATTGCTGCCAATTCCTCCCGTACCATTTTTCGTTTGTGTTCGGTCAGTCTGTAGGGGTGTGACCGTACCGTCACCCCCGGGGGAGTCTCGATGCGGTGCTCTATCAGGTTCGTTCGGCCTGGCAGGGGGGAGAACACATCAGCAAACCGCTTTTGCAACTCGGTAATGCCTGCTCTCTGGTCCTGAGCGAGATGATCCTCACACGGGAGCGGGGTGGGATTGGCCGTTTTTGGCACCTCCGGCCCCAGGTCCTCTCTTTCCGATACTGCGGACACAAGAGAGACAGGCGCCGCCTCCCTCCACGCTTTCAGGAGGTTGAGGTGGTAAATCTGTGTAGCACCGCCCCGGTCAGACCGGAGCACCTCATAGTCGACATCCCCCACCTGGCGTGTGACCACAAAGGGCCCTTGCCACTTAGCCAGTAATTTTGAATTGGAAGAAGGAAGTAATACAAGTACCTTTTCTCCCGGTGTAAATTTTCGCAGCCTGGCTCCTCTGTCGTACAACCGCTGTTGTCGTTCCTGGGCCTGGAGCAAATTCTCCTGCAATACCCGACCCAGCGTGTGGAGCTTTGCTTGCAGGTCCAGGACGTACTGAATCTCGTTCTTGGCGGGGCTCCGACCTTCCTCCCGGCTTTCCTTAATGAGGTCCAACACCCCCCTTGGGAGATCTGCCAAAGAGAAGTTCAAAGGGAGAAAATCCCGTGGAGGCCTGGGGAACCTCCCGGACTGCAAACAACAGAGGATCCAACCATTTGTCCCAATTACGTTCATAGTCGCTGATAAATTTAAGGATCATGGCTTTCAACTTCTTATTCATGCGCTCGACCAGCCCGTCGCTCTGCGGGTGGTATACGCTTGTGCGAATGGACTTGATGCCCAGCAACCCGTAAAGTTCTCCCAGTGTTTGCGACATAAACAAAGTGCCCTGGTCCGTCAGAATCTCTTTCGGGATTCCGACCCGGGAGATGACCTGAAACAGCACCTGTGCAACGTTCTTCGCCGAGATATTGCGCAACGGTACTGCTTCCGGATATCGTGTTGCGTAATCCATCAGAACCAGCACAAAGCGATATCCGCGTGCGCTCCGGTGGAATGGCCCGATGAGGTCCATGCCGATGCTCTCAAATGGGACCTCCATCAAGGGCAGAGGTCGCAACGGAGCCCTCGGGATGGCTGGCGCGTTAACTAATTGACACTCCGGGCAGGCCGCACACCAGCGGTGCGCGTCTCCCCAGATGCCTGGCCAATAGAATCGGGCCAGTATCCTGTCTAGTGTTTTCGGGTACCCCATGTGACCCGCCATTGGATTAAAGTGAGCCGCCTGGAAAACCACTTCCCGGCGACTTTTCGGCACCAGCAACTGGGTGTATTCTTGTCCCGTGCGAGCGTCACGACTCACTCGATACAACCTGTCCCTGATCACTGAAAAATGCGGGTACGACTGCGCTGCGTCAGGGCGCACCAATTGACCATCAATACAAATCACTTGGTCGAAGGCTGAGCGTAGAGTGTCGTCCCGAGACTGCGTATACCCCCCTGGATGCTTACCGGAATGCGGTATGTTGCTCCCCGGCCGGGGAGGGTGCTGGAGCGCCGGCAAACCGGAGCCCCGGCTCCGCTGCCCTCCGGGGGCACTCCCTCCGCAGGTGTCCGGGCCGCCTGCATCTCCAGCAGACCTGCCCTGGCGTCTGAGAAACTCCTTGTGGGTTGGGAAGGGCGCCCGCGCTCTCTCCCACCGATCGGTAGCGGTTGGCCGTCTGCCGTCCCCGCTGCTGTCCCCGCTGTCGCCGCCGCCGGGGTCGGTGTCGGCTCCCCGAGCCCGGAGAGGGCTGCTCCGCCGCCTGCTGCTGCTGCTGCCGCCGCCACTGGGGGGCCGGGATGGGCCGCTCCGTCGCCCGCTGTTGCTGCTGCGGCTGCTGCTGCTGTCGCTCCTCCGCCTGCTGCTGTGGCTGCTGCTGCCGCCGCCACCGTGGGGCCGGGATGGGCTGCTCCGTTGCCAACTGTTGCTGCTGCGGCTGCTGCTGCTGCCGCCACCAGGGGGCTGGGATGGGCCGCTCTGTCGCCCGCTGTTGCTGCTGCGGCTGCTGCTGCTGCCGTGGGGCCGGGGTGGGTCGCTTTGCCATTGGGGGGTCCTCCTGGGCCCCCTGAGCGACGCCGTCTCCCGCCGGGCCCGGAAGCGTCTGCCCATCTGGTGTCGCGGACCTCAATGGCGGCCGGGCGGTCACTGCCACGCCGTCCGTGGCTCCGGCTGCTGCTTCGCCGCGATCCGCTCCAGCAGCTTCTCTCGGAGGGCCGTCGCTGCTTGGAGCTCCGCCATCCACCTGCTCTGCGCCGCCGCCATCTCCCCCATCTGCCTGTACAGCGCCGAGATCTCCTGAGCCGTGTCTTCCGCCCCGGGTCCCCCGCTGAGTTGGGCGCCACTGTAACGCGCGTGGGTGTCAGGGGACCCAGAAGGAGGACGCTGAGGCGTAGTGCTACAGGGTAACGAGCTTTTATTAGAATTTAAGTCCGCCATTTTCTGCTCGAGGCTTCAGCTTTCTGCTTCTCGGTCGCTCGCCTTCCAGCCTCCTGCTCGCTCTCTTGTCTCTGCCTAAATACTGGGAGAGAGCACATCGTTAATCCCCCCAGCTGGAGGTTAATTGCCTCCAGCTGGCACCGTTCCCCGAGCCGCACCCCCTCCCTCTCTGCTGCAGAGGCGCTGAAACCACGTCCAGCCACCACACGAGCCTTTCACCCCGTTTCATCCAGTTTTTATATTTTATATCCCGTGCGCACACGTTCCACCTCCCGGACAGGCCGGCTCTTACTTTCATCGCGCCACGGGGTTTGGTACCGAGCCCTTTGTCTGCGCAGACTTTGGTCCGTGTTTCAAAACGGGTCGGGTGGGTTGCCGACATCGGCGCTGACGCCTTTTACGAGAGCCGGCCCCCGCCCTGGCGACGCTATACGCGTTTGAAGCGCACTGCGGACAGTCCGCCCCGCTCGACAGTCGCGCCGGGAGCGAGGGGCCCTGTCCCTCCCCAGCGGGGAGAGAGAGCGCAGCAAGTAGTCCACGGCCGCCGGAAGCGGCGAGGTGTGGGCAGGGGAGCGCTGTAGAGCATGTGGTTTTCGCCGCGGAGGAAATGCACCACAGCCAGGGCACAGGCCAGCACTGGAAGCGGGGGGTAGGGTTAAAATCGACCTCCAGAGTTGAGAGCCGACCTTCATGATTGCACATCGGCCAGGGAAAAAATTGTCCCTGGCCATGCGAAAAACAGTTTTTAACCTGAAAATAAAAGTTTTGAATCTGAAAATATGAAGAAAAAAAAAATTATTCAAAAAAATAATTAAACTCAGTCAAAACTATATTCGACCCGAAAATATTTTTCATCCACTTATTTTTATTTTGGATACAATCTTGTATTTTTCAATGTTCAACAACAAAACTTTCGGCTTCACATTTTTTTTTCGAATGAACAAAACTTTTGACCTGGATTTGGCTCCACAGTTATCCGTTTTTTCCATTTTTCATTTGAGCACACAATTGCAAATGGTAAAAAATGAGTTGATACCCGTTATTTCCTTTTGGTTTTGGAGACGAATATTGAGGAAACAAGTTTTTTGAGTTTTGGTTTTATTTTGAAAAATGAATGAATGAATAGTACACGGATTAGAACAGTAGAGCTGTTTCCGAGTCCACCTCACTGTGAGTGGCTTCTTCATGTGTTGATATTGACCCATATAAAGTTGCGTATTAGGATGCGTCAACTCGAAACCACAGTAATCTTTCTTTGCATTTTTTGTGTCAACCTCAACCAGACAGGAATCTGCCGCCAACATGGCTTAAAAATAAATCCTAAATTCCCAGAAGCATTGGGTTATTTTGTTTTGTTCCAAAACCCCAAATGGATTTGGTCTGTTGTGCAGATCTGTCATTTGTAAACGTTAAATGACTCATCCTGAGGTGCTTTGGCGAGGAGACGAGAGAGGAAGAGGGAGATGGGCGGCAGTTTCAGAGTGATGCAGTAACACGGTGGTGCTGCCACACACACATACTCACACGAACACACACGCAGGTCTGATCAAAGTGTGGCTACACTCTGACTCTACTGAAACATTCCTCTGACTGCACAACCTTGCATCAGCCAGTATGTTGGGCCGTGCCTCAATCACCTCAATCAGACTTTTGTTTCCATTCGGCCTTTCTCGGTCACAACAGATATAATACAGAAGCTCTCCCCGAGGTCGATGAAGACGTGACAATATCCCACGTCTGTGAACATTGTGACACCCCGTTACAATATTACCTTTGAAGAAACGCAGCACGGTATTATCAGGAAAGGGGGAGGTTGACAAATGTCCTGCCGGGTCTTTAGGTTGCGTAACTGTGATTAAAGGAAGCAATAAACGTGTGAACCATAGAAAAGGTTGACCGTCCAATATGGACGTAATTATTGTCAATATCTACAGGTATTTACCTTAGTTATATTTGAGATGTATTTTTGATTTTTGTACCTAGTAACTGCAGTGAATACAGTTATTAATGACAATAACGCCCCAGTCATGACTTCTTTACACATAAATGACCATGTATGCGTGATCACAGCAACATTGAGGGCACACTATATTTACCGCATTAACATAGTGTTGGTTTAGGGTTGGAGTTACTTCAGTTCTTCACATTACTTTGTACAGAGCCTAAAATGTGTTTTACCAAATAGTAAAATAAATACGCAAATTTACCCCCCCCAAAAAAATGAGTCATGAAACATGACAAATAACATTTCCGCTGATTCACGCATGCATTCAGGTGATGTAAAAGTTGGTGGTAAACTTCTCTTGCCTCACCCCTACATTCCGGCCTCCGGCTGCCCAGTGTTGCTCAAACCTCCCCCCCCCTCCCCCCCCCCAGACCCTTCCTGCCTCTCCGGCCCGGCAGCATATATGAGCGGCTGCCAGTCTCACATGCAAGTCAGACATCCATCCGCTGTGAGACAGATAGCGATCACCGGTTCCGGTTGTATCCAGGATTTTAGAGAAGTAAGACAGAAGTAGTGTTGCAGGCAACTGGTGAGTTTATTTTTTAGCTTATTTTGATGTCGTTTTAAAATTTGTCTTGTGCTGCTTTATGAATTCATGGGAAACGTTGAGAAAAGACAATGGATGGATTATTGGATTATTATAATTATTCGACAGTGTAAATATGGTTGTTATGTCTCAATGCCTTGCTCCTGGTTGTGTTTAAGTGAATGTGTTTTTGTTTGTGGCTTTCTTCTTTCGCTGACAAGAACCAGAGATGAAGTGTCTGACAATCGCCCTCTTGTTTGTTCTTTTGTCTACAATAGCATCCGCTAAGTCGGTAAGATAACCAAATAGCTGAATCTCCCCTCTTCCTCCTCCTCCTCCTCTCTCACCGCTCTTTTTCTCATGCTGACTGACTCGCCTTACAGGCCTGAAGAAACGCAGTACGGTATTATCAGGAAAGGGGGAGGTTGACAAATGTCCTGCCGGGTCTTTAGGTTGCGTAACTGTGATTAAAGGAAGCAATAAACGTGTGAAACATAGAAAGGGTTAACCGTCCAATATGGACGTAATCATTGTCAATATCTACAGGTATTTACCTTAGTTATATTTGAGATGTATTTTTGATTTTTGTACCTAGTAACTGCAGTGAATACAGTTATTAATGACAATAACGCCCCAGTCATGACTGTATGCGTGATCACAGCAACATTGAGGGCACACTATATTTACCGCATTAATATAGTGTTGGTTTAGGGTTGGAGTTACTTCAGTTCTTCACAAAACTGCCCTGGGTCGCAAGTATTATAACTGTAGTGTTTTATCAAGATGAATATTTACAGACTGGTCTCTTTATATTGAGGTTAGGCGTTAGGCAGAGAGAATTCCCCTGCGCATGCTAAAGGATGAACAAATTTATATCCAGCCTTGCTTATACCGTAAAGAACACATGACCTCCTGCATCGGCTCTGCAAGTGAACCATGTGCTGCAGAGCCATCACATATGCACACACGTTATCTACTGGGCTTGAAAAGACAAGAAATCAATGTTTTTATACGTCGGCCTCAGAGTGTAACATCTCATTCATTGGACATTTCCCCCACAGATTGGTCGCCGTCGACATCATGGTGCCAACATCGCTGACAATGACTCGACGCGGCGAGGGCCGAACCGGAATAGGTGGTGGTCTTGGCGGTCTAGTGACTCGTCATCGGAGTCTTCAGAGTCTTCGGAATCCAGCGAGTCCTCAGAAAGTCGATCTTCAGAGGAGTCTTCTGAGGTCACAGTCACAGCAGCGACTACGACAGATGGCAGCACGTTTACTTCTGAGCCAGACACAACGATTACAGATGAGCCGACCGTGGACGCGTCAACTCCCCCGGCAGCAACACCGGCCACGCCCGTTCCCGGGACGTCACCAGTATGTGTGACTCGGGACGTTCCAACAGATGTCCCCGTCACAGAAAACCGAGGAGACAACTAACTAACCACAGTCCTGTTGCAGATGCATCACTGCATCCCACCAACGAGTTGCTGCATTTACAGGGTTAAAAACTGGGTGGCGACACAACCGGGAAAAATCCCACCTGCAATTATCATTTATCACCAAAGATGTTGCCTAATAAAAGGTCAACATCATAAAGGCAGGATGAAAAAAAGAGGACTCGCTACATTAAGACAAATAGGGTCTCCAGCTGCTTGATCAGGAAAAGAATAAAGATGAATAGATTTAAGATTTTTAAATTTAAGAAAAATGTAGTATCCTTACATAAAGAAATCTGTGGCTGAGTCATGTTTACCGTAGACAGTTAGATGATCAGGAAAGTGGAGGCATCATACTTTGGGCAATTTACTTTGAGTGACCTTATTATAACAAGCACATTAACATATTTAACAACAACAAAAAAAGTAATTTGCACTGTGGGTTGCTATAATTGTAAAGTGTTGTAAATTATTATTTTTTCAAATAAAACATGAAGATTATAACCAAATGTTGTCTGTTTGTTTCTTTAACATAAGTTACACTTCATTTTATTTGCAAGAGTGTCCTTTCATACATAATAGTCATGTGTGTTTCTTCTAAAGGAAAATAAAGGCATCTCAATTACGTTATTAAATAATTGTCATATTTTGTAAAATCATTAACTTTCAGATCAGATTTAACATTCTCCTACACCTATATTTAGAGAAACATTTTTCTTAGTTTTTTTAAGGGCATGAAGGGAGCTGGAGACAAATATTTTAACTTATGATTCATTCAAAAGAATATATGAAATAAATATACCAGCTTATCAGGATGAAAAATCACCCGCATGGTCATGTATCAACAAGATGAATGAAGTGGTGGTTCAGTTTATGTAAAGTGTAAAGTTATAATGTATTGTACTACGATTAAACATTGTTCATCTTAAAGTAGTGTAGACGGCTCACGTAACCACACTCATGGAAAGGGAGCAGTGAGGAAAAGGGGATTCAGCCTATTGCAAGCTGCCACCAATTCCTACAGACTGTCCCTTAAAGGCCACAGATTGAACTAATCATGTGAAAGACAAATTCACCTGCAAGTCACTGCTCTAATACACCTCAAGCTCATAAGTCCAGCGTAAATGTCCAAAAGAAAGGCTACATACCTTTCACATGTCACATACTGTGTTAGCAAGTAACATTGACCATTCAGCCCTAAAGTTATTTCAAATTGCTAAACCTGCTCTGATCATTGCATAGCATCCTGTATGTTCCCTTACGTCCAATATAGAAGAAAAAACATATCCGTAATCAAAAAACAATCAGGGTGAGCAAAAAGGCCTCTGCTCCGAAAATGGCATACCCATAATAAAAATGTGAATAACTTTGTAAATACTTAGTCTATTTGGACAATTTCCTTTCTGTAGGATAAAGGGAAACCTATATTAGTGGGAATATGTAAATTATCTGTATACATGTCACTAATTATAAAATAAATGAAGATGGAACACTGTTTTTTTTTTTATTTCCAAAGTTCGCCTGGAAAAAAAATGCACAGTGTATTTATCACTATAAAACATTGAGAACCAAGGCTAAAAACTCATCAATTTCAAAGCCCAAGTTGTAGACAGTAACTCTGCAAAGTTTTGATTTAATTGGGTGAAGCAGAACAAATCTACAGAGGTTTTAGTGAAGAGTGGTCCGACAAGAGGCCAAAACCAGAAAATCAGCCTTCTGCGCTGACTACCTGGGCTACACAATAGGAAGGGGCTGGGTGAAGCCCCAGGTACAGAAGATTGAGAAGATCCAACAGTGGCCACGCCCAGTGACGAAAAAACAAGTGAAGTCCTTCCTTGGGTTAGTGGGCTACTACCATAAATTTGTGAAGAACTTTGCTACAGTCGCAGCCCCCCTCCACGAACTGACCCGGAAGAATCTAAGCAATCAGGTGAAGTGGACAAGAGAGGCTGAAGAGGTGTTCCAGACCCTGAAGAAAGCCCTGTGTGAGGAACCGGTATTGGTGGCCCCTGACTTCACGAAGCCCTTTGTCCTCCACACGGACGCCTCTGGCACCGGCATTGGAGCAGTCTTGGCCCAGAGTGTCGACGGGGACGAAAACCCGGTAACCTACATCAGCCGGAAGCTTCTGCAACATAAGAAGACCTATGCCACAGTCGAGAAGGAAGGTCTGGCCGTGAAGTGGGCCATCCATCATCTACGGTACTACCGGTGGGGCAGGGAATTCACCCTCGTTACAGACCACGCACCCCTTGTTAAGCACAAGTAAAGATTCCGATGAGAGTTTCTTGGTTTACAGAAGATCATTTTATTTCCTATTATTTAACAATTGTGATAAGAGCGGGCCTGCTGGCATCCAAAACAAAGGCAACATGGCATCTGATAGTTCGTCCCCGCCTCGAGCGACACGTCACTGGCTCCTTTATAGTTGTGACTCCCGTTAGGCCACGCCCACTTCACACACACCTGGCCAACTCCTTGTTGCAAGTAATTCTGTAAAGCAAACAAGCTGCAAAGACAATCATTATGGCCACAACATAGTCCGGCCCGATGAACTTGTCTTCAGTCAATGTTCATCCACTTCCAGAGGGTAGAGTAACTGTACAGGTCTCCTAAATACAACTCCAGATGGCAATCGTACGGCACATGATCTGATTTTACTGTCTCTTCCCATGAATGTCTCCTCGATCCGTCCCATCTTCTATGTATGTTTGGGTTGTTTATAGTCATGGATAAATACAACATCTCCAACTTTGAATGGTATAGATCGATTTATGGCTGTACTCACATGGTGTGCAGAACGTAGTTCCATCAAGTACTCTTTTTTCCATCGGTTCCAGAAATGAGTAATCAGCCTCTGCCGATACTGTAATCTTTTGTTAAGATGGGTGCCGGTCCTTCTCCCTAAACTGGAATCATGTAATCGATAAGAAGGAAGGGTGGTAATCCTTTGTAGAGTCAGGAAATGAGCAGGTGTGAGAGGCGACGGTTCACTGCTGTCCGTGTGCAAGTAGGAAAGGGGGCGAGAATTCATCACAGCCTCCACTTCACAGATCAGGGTTTGGAGTTCTTTAAACTCAAGATACGACCTCCCCAATACTTTACGTATGCAGGTCTTAACTGATCTTACTAAACGCTCCCACGTGCCTCCCCACCAAGCAGCGCGTTCTACGATATACTTCCTTGTAATCCTCTTTAATGCAAACAATTCCTGTATTTCTTTCTGGTTCATCAATGTCCACAGTAATTTCAAATCATTTTTGAAATCCTTCTTAAATGTCTTTGCATTATCAGAGTAAATAACACTGCAGATACCGCGTCTAGCAATAAACCTTTTAAAGGCAAGCAGGAATGAGTCAGTGGTCAAATCAGAAACAAGTTCCAAGTGCACGGCTCGGGTTACAGCGCATGTGAATAAAGCAATGTATGCCTTCTTATTTCCTGGTTTCACATAAACTGGACCAGCAAAGTCAACTCCAGTAATTTCAAACGCTTGGGCCTTGTTAATGCGCTCTTTCGGCAACAGTGCACAGACCTGTTGGCCCGCTTTTACGCGTGCACGTCTGCAAATCAAACAACGCTTAACCCAACTCTTGGTCATTTGTCTGGATTTCAGTATCCAGTACGCCTCTCTCAATTGATTAAGAGTGGCTTGTAGGCCTGAATGCATCACATCCTCATGTGCATTTTGGATCAGAAGCTCTGAAAAACCATCATTACCGGGCGATATGTACGGATGCTTCTGGGTAAAGGACCAGTTAGTTTCCTGCAATCTCCCTCTTATGCGCATAAGTCCGCATTCGTCCAGGAATGGGTTTAGTGAACTGATTTTTGAATGTTTGTCCACATCAGTATTTTTCAACAGGCTGTTCATTTCCTTTGGGAAACTATCACTTTGGGTTCGCTTGATCCAGTACCGTTCTGCTTGCTAAATCTCCTCTGTGCACAGTTGTCTATTGCGTTTTTTCTGTTTCCGTGCGTTATGCACAAAACGAAGTGGATGGCCCTCAATAAGGATCGGAACGATCGTGTCACGCAGTGGTTTGTGGAGCTGCAAAATTATAAGTTCAGGGTCGAACACCGGCCAAGCAAGGAGATGCAGCATGCAGATGCCATGTCCCGCATGCATGGAGATGATTGCCATGAAGCTCCTGGACCAAGCAAGGAGCTTAGGGGGGGGGGGGGGGGGAATGTGGAGTCTCAGTCCTAATCTACCCCGATCAGGTGAGAGTTTGTATGGCAGCACCGGCATTCGCAGAGGTGGCTGGGTCCAGCCCTTGGGGCGGGTCATTGAAGGGAGGTATGTCCCCAGATTAGTGCTCGATCAAGGTGATGCGTTTCCAGCCCTGCTCGCAGGAGCAAGGCTGTGGTGAGTCACTAATCAAAAAGGGGCAGTATAACAGGAGCTGTACTCTGGCCTCTGTGTGTGCCGGGCTTATTGCCGAAGCGGAACGCTCACCATCGGGCGGTAAGTTGAGACGCCACGTCATTCGACCCTGTAGGAGAAATGGTGCTGACCCCTGGCTAATAAATATATTTCTGTTGTAGGCAAACCCACCCCGGGGCCAAGATTACCCCTAACGAGGTGGGGTGAAGGGAAAGACCTGAAGAGCTGAGGAACTGGCAATCAAGGCCCAGCGACTCCCATTAACAGGAGGACTCTTTAAGTTGTTTTTGTGGTTTTTGTAAATAAAGCCTGGCCAAAGGCGTATTCACCCTCCCCCCCCCGCGAACTCTGTGTCTAACTGGGAGCCAGATACGTCACAATATATGTTTTGGGACAGAGTAGCCCATCTGTTTCAACCTCAAGTCTCTTTAGGTATCAATGTGCTTTCTTCTGCTCCATGCGTAACACAGATATAAAGAGAATGTCATTGACCGCCCTTTTATAATCAAAGTGATTACCTTTAGTCAACTTCAATTAGTTTGACTTTTCTTGTATTGTATTTATAGATTGTGTGAAATATAAATTGCTTTGTGATAATTAAGTGGCGATGGTGGCGCATGGAGTAGGGTGAGGGTGTGCTGGAAACTGCAGGGCCTCGTTTAAAACCTTGGTTGCTTTATGCCCCAAGTGTCCTTGAGCAAGACACCCGACCCCTAACTGCTCCCTCAGCAAAAATGTAAAAAAAAAAAAAACGTGGTTTAAAATGCAATGTAAGTAGCTTTGGATAAAAGTTTCAGCTAAATGACATATCATGTAATTATTTATCTCCTCTTACCAGACTCCCTGTCTTTACATAAGACAAATGTTAACAGCCAGCATCTCTGTTTCTGAAAAAAAACTTTATTCATATTTTAGAACTGGTACAATATGATACAAACGGCATGTAGTGTAGGAAGGTAACTGTGCAAATGACCAGGATGTGTGTTTGTGTGTTGCAGCTATCTGCACCCAGTGATAAATGGGCTGTTTTTCCTCTTTTTATCCACAGCAGCAGAATTAATACTATAGCAAGCAACAAAGCTAAGCCACGGATGCAGCAAATGTATGGCAAGTTTAAATTATATATTTATATGCTTAAAATGTGGACAGTATATAAATAGATGGTACATTTTTGCTCTGGTCTTATTAGGACGAAAACAATGTAGGTTTGCATGTTGCAGGTATTAGGTGATGATCTAGTGTAGATATCAGGATTAGACTTTTTGTTCTTCTATGTTCTTTCCCAGTATTGACCTTTAACCCTACAGTACCAGAAGGGAGAGAGGCAAAGGTCAACATTGCAGTTGTCAGTTTCAAAATCCAAATACTTTTCCCTTGCAGGGTCAAACATGGGATTTACCAGGGCAACCAGACCACAGGATGAAGAAGTTATTGGTTTATTTAAATACAACCCAGAAGGAAAAGCATTTTTCCTTTCCCAGAAAGATGCACAAATAATGAAAGAAACGCTTTGTGAACACATACATCAAAATAAAAAGGTTTGGCGGTCCCTGTCTGTTCCCCCGCACCAGAGAGAGAGAGAGATTTGCACCTGTATGCAGCTCGTGCCCTTTATCAGACCACAGCCCACTCACATTCCAAGCAAATATTATCTGACTTATTTGGCTGTGAGGACCGCTGGCAGGTCAGTGGTGGTGTCGACTCCCGCCCCCTCCTCATCTGAATCGCTCCCAGCGCTCTCATCTGAATCACTGTCAGTGGCCAGGGTCTCCTCGTCGCTCTGGCTGCTCTCGGCCTCCGACTCCTCGCTGGTGCTTGCGCTGGCGGCGCTTTCCTCCTCCTCTTCCTCCGTAGTGCTGGAGCTCTCGCTCTCGCTCGGAGCGGCTTCTCCGGTGCTCTCCTTCGGGAGGGACGCCTGACGGGTGCTGATGTCCTGGTCCTCAGAGGGGTCGAGGCTCTCTACCTCAGGGGTGCTGGTGTCCTCCTCCAGGAGGTCGTTGTGGACCTGAAGAGTCTGGAGGTGAGGCAGAGGAGGGGTGGGAGGATTTGTTTACATTTTGGATTATGAGAGTATGTACAAAAATATGTACAAAACTGCACCAAAGGTGGAGGTTTACGCAGTGCATTTTATATTCGCATCTTGGTATATTCATGTGTTTTGGTGGATTTAATCTACATTTTTTTCGCAACAGCTTTGGGGAAAATGTAAAAAAGTAGCACTTCAATTACTAGTAAGTACATTCTACAGCAGCTAAAGGTCAAGTTGGATTTAATTTGGACTCTGTGGGAACTTTAGTTAACCTGTACCTTGTACACCTTCACTGACTTGTCCACCTCATTGCCCTCCGTCATGTCGTACGCCATCTTCTTTCCTGTGCCCATGAACTCGTAAGACTTGTAGGGAGAAGGGACCTTGTGGTAAGATTTCTCCTCCACGTAATCGATGGACTTGTGGTCGGTGGGGTACCCTCCCAAGCTGTCACCGCGGGCGGTCTCCATGTCGGTGACGATGGTCGGTAGGATGTGCTCCTCAGTCGCAGGTTCCACCGTGGCGGGAGCCGGGGTCGAGGACTCGCCCGACTCCGAGCTTTCACTGGTGTCATCCTCCTCGGTCTCCTGGAGACACACAGGTGGGAGGTGAGCTGTCGGAGAGTTTTATATTGAAAACGCAATTGGGGGAGCATCGAGGTCAGATAGCGGCATCAAAAATTTTGGAAATTACTGACATTGTCAAAAACATTCAACAACCAAAATGTTCTCATCGATTATGTTTGCAACAAAAGGTCACGAAAAACTACAAGCTTGTTTCTGATTGCTTAAGCAGTATCTGCGTTAACAGTGACAATAAAAACATGATCAAATATTACTATTCTGAGTGAATAAGTAGTAATTATTTAAAAACACACGAGGAACTTACAGAAACTACAAAAGTTATATTTTGTCGTTTTTATGGAGAGTTGTGTTTTGCGAGTAAGGGTGATACACCATCATCATGTAGAGTTATCGGTGTGCATTTCACTCACACTCTCCTCTGCATCATCAACATCATCCTCATCATCATCTTCATCGCTATCTGCACTGTCCTGGCTGTCAGAGTCTGTATCTGGGGATGAAGTTGGGTCCGTTACAGCTTCAGCTGCCGCCTGCTTAACGAATCGTGAAAAGACATCATCATAAACTACACCAGAGCTGTATTCTGCAAAATCAGAAGAAGAAGCAGAAGCAGAGAACAGATCCCAAAACAATATGTTTGCCATTATGCAACTCAAATGGCCATCGAAGCCCAGAAATTCATAGATAATTCTGATGACATCGGCAACAAAACATAATACGAAAAGAGGAGTACCAGTAGAACAAAACATGGCTGGATGAAAAGTAGATTATTTTACCTCTGCAGGTGCTTGACGATACTGAGGAACCTCTGCCGCCTTTTGGCTGGGGGGTTCAGCTGCTGGTGGACTGTTCTGTGGACAAGACCAACATCATTCAGTCGTACTCTCTCTTTCTTGTCTGTCTCTTTCTCTCTTTAGCTACTCACCACTTCTTCAGAGCTCTCTGAACTGCTGACAGACACTTTTCTCGCCTAAGAA
The DNA here is from genome assembly GCA_021346845.1 of Apeltes quadracus. Lineage (NCBI taxonomy): Eukaryota > Metazoa > Chordata > Actinopteri > Perciformes > Gasterosteidae > Apeltes > Apeltes quadracus. Next base: position 10,301,090 of record CM037930.1, on the reverse strand, counting down.
ATGAAAGCGTTAGAAATACGTCAATAAATCGGTGTCAAAATGTAATTTGATAAAGCTGACCTGGATTTGTCAAAAGTAATGTTGAAGTTTTACCATGTCAAAGAAGACAAACTCACCGGCCGGCAGAGGACTGTGGCGAAGAGCAGAACAAAAACAACGGCCACTTTCATTGTGTCACAGTTTGGTTTCTGGATGCGGAGACGAGCAGAGAAACAATAAAACATGTTGATCCCAAGACGTTGTAACGACACCAAAATACTCGTCCAGGGGCCATTTCACAGGAAACCCAACGGCATGTCAAACAGAAAAAAAGGAGCTGCGAGCTTTCTCAGTGAACCCAGATTCTTTGGATTGCATGGTCACACTGCATGGTCACATGACCGTTAACAAGCAGTGGCCCTTGCTGAGGCCTCTGTATTTCACAGGAAATCATTAAGTCCTTAATTATAGACCAAAATGAGTGGTTGTGTGTCCATGAAACTCTATTTCGACACAGTAAAACATTTTCTCTGTTATCAGAGCGAAAAAGAATCATGTAATTTTGGTCATTTAACTCTTGAGACGGGATGTTTCTGATCAAAAAGAAAATATCAAGTACGATCTAGAATCAGTGGTGTTTGGTTTGAATGGATTTAGGACCGTCAGATCTAGAGTTGGAACTTTCAGAGTCTAACTTACATTTCTATCAATAATTCAGTGAAGCACTCAGAGGAAGGACTTAACATTTGTAATGCGAGATAAATAAATCAGCTGTACATCCACTGCAAACTAATTGCTTCTTATTTTTACTACAAACACTATATTTCTTGAAGTCCAGTAAAATAATACTATTTTCGGCGGAGGGTTATGACACATTTGGTACGCTTGAGAAGTTGCAGCCATAGACGTATATAAAGGCTTGATGTCTTTCGTCGGAGTATAGAACAGCCGCACAAGGCGGCCATCTTGGTACAGTGCGCACGCTCACCCTTAACATTGTGTTACGGGTGATATATATACATATACTATAAGGTTGCAGCACCAGGATGTGGGGTTGCTATATAGCCCATCCTTACAGTGTGGTTTGGTTTTAATAGTTCTTGTACAACAACAGAGCTCAGGCTTTTTTATAACCAGCTTTAGGTGCAGGAGACAATACTTTAAAAAGCAGCTTTAAAAAACACGTATTTTTCTGGGATCCCTTTTTTGTATTTGCTGAGGGAGAGGCAGTCTGCATCTATCTATAATGGAAGACTCTTCATATACTGTGTAATTCACCAGGGTATAACTGGGAAGCCGCAAAGCAGCAGAAACATGACACATGGCCATAAGGCTGTAAGCGTGTGTATTTCTGTACATCTGGTTTTGAGACGCCCAATTCAGGTTTCAGACCCCGAGATTATGGGAACTGTGTCTGTCTCTTGGCTTCAGGATACGGGTAAGAATTGGGTTTAGGTCAAGGGTAAGGGTTGGAATCAGACATGTTGCTGTGGTGGTTCAAGGGATCATCAAGTTCATAATTTAAGGGAAATCTGCCTACTTGCTTCCTTTTCAAAATGTTCTATGAGAACCTCTCACATCTGTATGCTACATTTACACACCCTGTGTGGTAAAAACTACCTTTTGTGAATGCAGTTTGATTATTTTAAAGAAAAAGCAATATACTAGCTCCTCATTGGAAAGTGCTTCATAAATGTAAGGTGAGGCAGGAGCAGGAGCTAAATATTTATAGTAATACTAATAATAAAAATAATAAAACCCGTGTTGACAAATCTTGCGGTTTTACGAGAGTTTATGGGCCAGTCGTTTTCTTTTCAATGCATTAACTTCCTGGAATCTTGGGGAGGTTAAGAGCTGCTCAATCGGACACTTTGAAACCGAATCACATGGCCACCAGAATGCCGCCAACCATCACAAATCGTATTTTTATACGATATTTTTATATTTTTAATAGACTGACGGCTCTGACAGGAAGATGTTAACCACCTCTTTCTTCAGATCAAAACACTGTTGACTACGCTGGTGTTTAATCAGCATGTGTGTATGTTATCAGTGTGTTTAGTCATGGTGTTTAGTCTGGGATGAACGTGGTCATGTGACACAACAATCCAGTGTTCAGTATTCCCACCGCCCACAGCTTCCTCCTCCCGCTTTGATGCCACCCTGACACTAATCAGATAATCAAAAATAGCCGCCTCCACCGGTACCTCTGAGCAATCACAGGTGGACTTACACAGCTGTAAAGTCTTAGAAAAGAACTCATTATTAAATGCAATAAAGTTCAGTACTTTCCTGGGGAACAACCAATCCTCCAATTCCACAAGAATGATGTGAAAAATAGTCAAAATAAGGTTTCAGTTTTTAAGAAAACCCTGATAAACACGTGGACTCTGTACCTTGGACTTTTAGGACAATGTGTTTTTTTTTTAAAGTTCAGAAGATTATAGTAAAAATATATTTATATATTTATTTTGCTGTGAGAAAAATAAGCTTTTTGGTTAAGTCTATTCACGGTCCTGGAAGAAGAGATGCATAAAGAGAGTACATGGTACTAAGTACATGGTGAATGGGGACACTGTACGACTTTCACTAGATGTAGGAGTTTAACATGAATCTGTTGGGACCTGTCAGGTTCCTCTTCATCTATCAGGAAACTACGTCTTCGTGGAGCAGAACGGGGGGAAAGTGTCTGATCCAAACCTTTATGGATCGGAGATGTCCAGTACACAACATGAAAAAATGCCCCAGAAAAAAAGCCTTTGACCGCATATTCTAAAATGCATGAAAAGACACTAATTATTGAACTGAATAACTCAAAGTTCAAGAAATTCATACAAACATGAGCCTTCGTCCCACTCATCAATACACCACCAGTGCTGCAGAAAGCATATATAGTTGTTCTTACCTTGATGGCAGTGGGAAGAAACTTGAGTGGCTGGATGTTGTGCAGCACAAACAATAGATGAGGTTGGTCTTCACTTTATCTCCTGGGTTTCCCTGGATGTTGTTTGCTGCTGTGTGTGCTGATGCTGAAAGCGAGACTCCTGTTTGGCTTATAAACCATCCAGCCTCAGGCTGCACCCAATCGGCTGGGAGCTTCTGATGTCATGAGGTTAACCGCTCTGTGGTCTAACTCGACTCTCCCTCTCCCACTCTTCCTGTGGTGGTGTGGGGGCAAACACACACACACACACACACTCACAATACAAATACATGGATAAAGACGTGCAGACAGCCAAGCCCAGACAGAAGTATGTGAATCTACTTTTTTATGCCCCCCTCCTTCACTCCTCTCTCTATTTGTGTGTGAAGTTAATTTAAGAACATGTAGTGACACGCTCTGGGAAAATAAAAGCGGCAAATAGTGTCGGTTGGTATGATAATGAATCAGCTTCCTTACAGACAGAAAATCATCTGACTAAAGTCTCTGGATAATTGAGAACTGTCTATGTTTTGTCTATGTATTTGACCATGTGACCTTTTATTTTTTGTCTGTATATACGCATATGTAAGTATGAACATATTTTTTAAGTCTCCTAAAAATGAGGTTTTGTTACAATGCAAATGCATTGTTGCATTCACAAGGGAATTTTTAATCAAAACCCACCTACAAAGGAAGCCTGTGATAGATGTTTAGGTCAAACTCCTAAGAGGCCAGTACCTGTTGGAAAACAAAAGTACCATGTTAATATGTATCCCAAACCATGCTAATTTACTTAACATTACCAAGTAATTGTGTTAATTAAAAGATAATTGAATTGCCAAAAGGCAAACGCTCCAACATACACATTTGAAACATGTTAAGGGTTCAGAAACGTTGAGCTGTAAATTATCCAAACTAGTTAAATAAAAAGTGGGTTTTATCCAGGCAGAGATGCATTCTCAGAATTCTCTTGTAATTTGGGTTTTATGGTTGCAGCGTTTTTATTTTCACAATCAGATTTGATGGGCTCATAAAAAGTGTCTACTCTGTCTGATATACAACGTACACATGCACTCACATACATTCACACACACAATCAGATGCAGAGGTGTTTGTAACATAAAAATCTAAAAAAAAACATATTTCTACATATTTTGAGACTCAGAAAGTAAAATTAATAAACAAAAGACAAATGATGGGAGACAATCTTGCGATTGGATTTGAACAGGCTCATGTGTCCTTGCCGGGTCCATTTCATTCGTCACTGTCACAAGCACAAGTCCACCGCCTCAGCTCTCATCAGCTAACATACTGCGTTGTGAACACACCTGAGCAGGTACCTTGGTTTGTTGCACAGGCAGTCATAGAAAGCGTTGTTGGAATCTGCTGAAAGGAATTTAAAAAGGTCGTTATATTGGACAACCCATTTGTCGGACACAAAATTGTTACTTAGCTTGAGGTGCAAGGTAAGTGCAACAGTACTGACAAAAAGGAGACAAAATTCATTGTTGTAAAAAAAGAGACAAGCCGTCTGTCCCATCGGAGCGATGACGCACCGTGTTACTGTAATCAGGCTGTCAGTGGGTGTTAACCGGTGACTGACGCTGCCGACAGACGAACCGTGCGTGTGTAAATGTGTTTGTGATGCGTTCTGAACCTTGCATTTGTGCATATCACATGTTTTCCAGCAAAAGGGAGACGCTTTGGTTTGACGTTCTGTCTTTTAAGAGCATGTATCGTTGCAGTAGGTGTCCTGTGCTGCCCATGACAACCGTGGAACACACTTTTTAATGGTATTTGTCTAATTTTACAACAATGAATTTTGTCTGTTAGCGTTCACGGTGCACATTTACAATTGATCCAGGGTTTGGAAACAAATCAAATAGACAGTTAATTGGACTGTCGTTCTGCAAATCATATCTATTTCATCTTTTTATTTATTCAGTGGGAGAGTCTAAAGAAGCGCCTGTAACATGTGTTGAATCAGTCTAAAAAAAAAAGTTCAAGAGAGAAGACATTCCTTCCTGGCTTTTAGATGCCAACCTATATCCTCCTCCAACCAATATAAACAATAAAAAATGAACATTATAGACATCCGTTCATCGAGGATTCATGACAAATTTGACATATAACATTTTCAGGTGACTTAGTGGAGACGTGACGTGTCACACATCATCCTAAAAAAAACTGTTTGTTTGTGTGTGCACATGTCCATAAAACACACCTACACACAAACACACACACACACACGCACACACACACACACACTATGAAGGCCTAGTCATTCTATGGAAACTGGTTCCAGGAAGTGAGACACTTGCTAAACCAGATACAGGAAGTGAACTTCCACCAAGTCATGGTGGAAACTGGGGGTGGAAGCTAAGAATATGACAGACCAGTGTGTGTGTGTGTGTGTGTGTGTGTGTGTGTGTGTGTGTGTGTGTATGGTTTTTGGGTGTCTGTGAATTGTGAACCTGTGGTCAGCAAGAACAGAGGAAGTCAGGAAGCGATAAAAGACAAAAAAAAAAACAATTTAATTTTTCTGTTTTTCAAAAACATGTTTAACTGCTTGTCCTCAACACCCACATTCTTGTCTTGATTGATTTGTTTTACATTTGGAACACAAAAAATGTGCTTCAACAATACCCGAGCGCAGGCGCTCCTTGGCGTGCCACGTTTGGTCCTGGCCCTGCTACGTTTATGGGCCCCTTCTTTATTCAAAAGCTTTTAACAAGATTGACTGTGTTATTCTCACTGGGCTCTGTGTTAGTGTTAGAGAGGTGAGATGGTCGGCATGATATAAGCAGCAGATAGGCAACCTCAGCCACGTGAAGCCACAAGTCTGTTTCACAATCTATTTATTTCCTGTCTCAACAACTGCGACTTATCCCGTTTTATGTTTATGGAAGATGCCACATTCAGGCAGAAAAGTCGACGATATGGCCAGTTATAGTTATACAGCATTGTTACAGCTCAGAGGTTGTTTTTTTTAAATGCTGAAAGAGCTGGCACATGTGTTGTTAATAATTCTTGTTGAATGTCTGCTTGCTTTCCTTCTTTTTAAATTTAATTCTGCGTCTGTTTTTTGTTGTTATATTACCTCCTCAGGCTGAAGGGTGTGACATCCAAGACTGGTTGCATCCAGAATTCCCTGCAGTTTGTTCCCAATGTGAAACCAGTCAACCTTGGTGTTTTTGTCATAACTTATTGCGTATACTTTATGCCACCTTCAAAACCAACAACAATCTTTTTGTTACCCTCTTTCTTTTGCCTCGCTAAGCTGTTTCCTGTTAAGATGGAAGTCTATTCCTAAAAGTCTCTACTCTACTATTTATGTTAGTGGCAGACACTGAAAATAAATAACTGAATAACTAAATAATATACTGGTAGCATATCATACATCACTGTGTTATGAGCAGATTTATTCTAAATTACTCATGAACATCTCATGATGATTCAAAAAGCATTTTTCATATTACACAATGATTACAAGACATCAGCATCAGCCTTTTCTCATCTTTCTAGCATTTTCCTCATGGAAGCAAACACACACAGATGGAAAGTTCTTATTATAGCAGAGTTCACATTGCTCTTGTTAATTTCTTGTTCCACTGTCTGCCAGCCAGTGTTCCACTACATTTTATAGCCTGGAGAGTGAATGTGTTTCTTCTTCTGCGTGTGTCAGCACGCGTTATAGTCACACGTGTCTTTGAGTGTGTGTATGTGTGTGTGTGTGTGTGTGTGTGTGTCGGTTAAACTCCACAGCAAGTTGCTACATCTCCACCAGCCCTCAGACCACATCTGATTGCTCGCAGCACCCATTAACACTGTCCTATACATTTATTTTACAATAACAGATTTAGATGAACAAACACATATCCTGAGGTTGCTGTTGAGAGGAATGCTTTCACACTGAGGCGACCACAGAGGCCGAGGCCCCTCACACGCAAACAAGAAGCGACAAGTAGAAAATGACGGATGAGGTCAGCCTGAGACCTCACTTTATTTTGTCAAGTTAAGAGTCCAAATGTGAGGTTCAATCCAAAGGGATCGGTGATGAGGTGACAGTGGGTTGTTAGAGCTTCATCTATCTAATCAAATTGAGCTGTCACAAACACACTAAGGTGACTAAACAATGAATATATAGATGCAAGATTCCTACTCTCCCACTTAACTCCCCTCACATAGAAAGATACATGGGTTAGAGTTAGGCTAGGCTAGCTCACCAAAAATCTCCGCCTAATATGACGACCGAAGGTAATCGGGAGGACAAATACTTCAATCTCTAAGATGATCCATAAACTTAGACATTATCCGGGTTTAAACAAAATCGAGCAGGACGCTCACGGCTGCGTTTCAGGTGAGACGTGCCTCAGCACCTCGGTACAAACAGGCAGCTTTGATTTCAGGGTGTTGAGTAATTGTACGTTTGTGACAGTGAGTCCTCAGAACACATCAAGCTGTCGGAGACAAGCCCTCTGTCCCATCGGAGCGATGGCGCACCGTGTTACTGTAATCAGGCTGTCAGTGGGTGTTAACCGGTGACTGACGCTGCCGACAGACGAGCCGTGCGTGTGTAAATGTGTTTGTGATGCGTTCTGAACCTTGCATTTGTGCATATCACATGTTTTCCAGCAAAAGGGAGACGCTTTGGTTTGACGTTCTGTCTTTTCATGTCTTGTAAGAGCATGTATCGTTGCAGTAGGTGTCCTGTGCTGCCCATGACAACCGTGGAACACACTTTTTAACAGTATTTGTCTAATTTTACAACAATGAATTTTGTCTGTTACCGTTCACGGTGCACATTTACAATTGATCCAGGGTTTGCAAACAAATCAAATAGACACTTAATTGGACTGTCGTTCTTCGAATCATATCTATTTCATCTTTTTATTTATTCGGTAACAGACTAACGTTACCGAATAACAGACAAACGGTAACAGACTACACATGAATACAATGACATAACAGACATTGCTTCAGAAAATAACAGCTAGTGCTGGTTGGAAGCTTCGTGGTAGTAGTAGTAGGTTATGGTCCTTGCAGTGGTGCAGGCTGATTGTCATTTGGTGGAAAGATAAATTCTGTTTTAAGTGTTTTTAATCAGAGGCACATGTTTTCATCCCTCGGTGTCATTTGTACAGGGTAAACCTATAGAGCAGAAATATGAGTGAGACGTTACAGTCATGTCAGACATGCATTCATTCACCGTTTCATCCGATGCATTTGTCTCCAATTGTGTCCTATACCCAAATATAAATAAACATACAGCACTTCAAGAAAAGCCTTCTGCTACTTTCTTCTTTGGAAACATGAAGCAAAACTGAAGGTTCTTGTACAAACCAAATGTAAAAATTGGAAAGCCACTAAGGGAAATCTCCTTCTAGCATTACAGTTAGCAGTTAGGATGCAGTTTTTTGTTTCATTTTTCAGCTCCTGCCACTGACTAAACAAACTGAAAACTTCTATGCTCCAGGCTGCGGTTTATCTTCTCTTTTAGATTCACTCTCGCATTGCAGCAGGTTGTATAATTACAGACGCTCCTCTTTCTGCCACAGAGTGTCCTGCCAATTTGGCCAACTGTGCAGCGTGTATATAGAGCATCGCTGCAGTGTGTTTGCTGCACGAAGAGACTCACATTTCACCGGCTGAAATCCCGCCTGTTTACACCGGATCTGAGTGAGAGTAGAACAATAATACCGCTGGTGTTTCACAACTGTGTCGGGCAGGAAAACCTCAGTGTGGCGAAGTTTATCGCAAGTCCATCAGAAAATGGAGTAACTTAACCCGTCATTGGAAATAGTCTCTTGAAGAATTAAGAGGGGAAGTACACCATTATAAATAAATACATATCGCCATGGAAACTTCCTCATTAATCACATTATGAAAATTATTTTTGTATTGTTTGTTATTTCTCCCGGGAAATGTTGCATATGGGGAGGGGTGGGGGGCCCTCCCCGTCAACAACTCAGACCAGGCTGAAAAATGTCAGCCCCCGTCGTGGACTTGGATCTCCCGTATTTTCGTAACCTAATGTGTTGGCAGGTTTGGTTTAACTCTGAAAAGACTAGTTAACTAAAGTTAGCCACAGGTTCCCGTTGATCTTATGATGGACGTGTGTTGTGAACAAACATCAACGGCGAAATAGAAGCCTTGTATTAACGAGAGCGGTCTGAGAGACCTCCAGTTTACAGCAAGGTCTCTGCGCAAGACTGTCCGCCCGACGCTTCATGGAGCTTCTCAAGTCCGACAATGGAATCATCCTTTTTCTCCGTCTCCTAGCACCTCTTCTATCCCTGGCACTTCTGCCTGCACTCACTCGGGAACAACGGTGGTGATTAATGGTGATTAATCCTGATTAATCCACTGAAAATTCGGATTAATTTGATTAAACATTTTTATCATTTGACAGCCGTAGTTTTGAGCTGTGCTAGGATTTAAAGCATGTCTAGTCTCACGAACCTGGAGACATATTGCCCAGGTTCCGGCAAATGGATTATTGGTTTCACTCAATGAAATGTTTAATTAAGATACCCATACATGATAGTCCAAGTTGTCTTCCTTCTAGGAAAACACAGAGGCTCTAATGTTCAGATTTCTTTACGAAAACCTCTTATCTATTTAAATTTGAACAATAACTTCGATCAAGATCGATTTTGGGGCTGCTCGTTTCTTGCCTCCCAATTCTTGCTGAAGCTTGAGCAGCCTAACTCAAGTTTTCAATGCAAATTGGCCGGGATTAGTCATTATCGACCGGGCGGTGTGTGTTTGTGTCCACTGTGAGTATGAGAGCATGCTCGGGGGTGGTTGGGTGGAAAACATGGGTTTGGTTGAGTAAGACTTGTATCTCTCTGTGGAGACTAATGTGGTGGACAGCCCTGATGACAGAAAGTTTATTAGCTGGTTATGCTGCCAAAAAACCGTAGTGAAGTCCCATGTCGTATACAGCCTAACTGCAGTGTCTGATGCATCATTGTGGCAAACTTTAAGTTGGCCACATGTTCCTATCTATTGTTCTCCAACCCTACAATATAGATTGCGGTGGCTACTATTGGAAAACCTCTTCTTTTGTGTTTTGGAAAATAATGCAAAAAATGTAATAAACATGCAATGAGTTGAGTGTACAAGAGCTTTTGTGCGCATTGAGTGTTAGATGAATGAGGATTACCAAATAACTCTCATGTTCCTCTAAAAAATAAATTCCACGTGGTCGTCAATTTGATAAATGAGCTGTTAATTAATTGCTTGTTGTGTCAACAATATTAGAGCCTGCCCCATTATTTATTATTTTTCTTTTTTAATATATTAGTGATAATCAGAGGAGAATGGCCCATGCAGGTGGAGGAGGTAGCTCCTTTAAAAGGGAGATCAAATAATAGACCTGTGCCGAATCAAATAATATTCTGTCAATGGGCTTAGAAAAGTTGTAATGGACATTTCACCACCAATTTCCATCATGAAAATGGGAATTAAGGGAATGTGCCACTTACATGCCCCGATCAAAGATGAGGTATTCTTGCATCATTTGAAGAAGTCAAGAGAGGAGTCATAAGTTGTGTGAGAGAAAGTCACGGAGGAGGAACCTTTATAGATTGTTGTTGATGTCACTAAATTTGTCTTACGGGGCGAGTTGTGTTAAATCCTAATTTTCTCTGGTTTTAAAGCTGGAAACATCAAAACGTCTTTTTGACAATTAAATTATCTTCCGTGTAAATAAATACATTTTTAACAGATAAATTACTAGTGTGATTACTGGCAACGTGCGCCTTGATAAGCTTGTCTGAATATGAAGATATTTTAAACAGCACTGGTTTCAGTGGTTAAAACTTCACTGCTTGTGGTAATAATACAAAATTACTTGTAAGTTTGTGTGTCCCTGTCTGTGTTTGTGTAGCTATGTGGTCAGTGGCAGATGACAACAGACTCATCCACCTTCATGAGTCTCAGACCGAACAAATGCAAAAACAAGGTAAATGTGTAATTTGTTTTTGTGAGCCTTGAGATATTTTTCTTTGTTGTGTGCGTGCAAGCTTACGTGCATTTTTAAGTGTGCATGCAGGTGTTTGTAAATGTACATGTAGGTATAAATGGGTTATCCTAGATGTTCTACGCGTGTTTTTAGGTCTGCTGTCACTCGTGCCATGAGACGTGACACTGTTTGCATGAGAAAGTAAAACTGATAAATTGAATCTAATTTCAAATTTTTACAAAATGTATAAACTCAACAAAATTTAAAAAAATGCCAGATCGTTGTTATGTTAAGGTGGCTCCTGTGGTATTTAGCTCTTAATGCTTTGTAGAGTATACCATTTTAGACATAAGAAAGATACATTTTGTTTGTACAAACCTGACCTTGAGGACATCCTGTTCATGTGCTCATTTTTATAAACCGGCAGAGGAGGAAAGTGGTTTTGTAGCCCTCACAAGAAAAGGTTTGGGGACTTCATGTTGTTTTGAAGATTGAGACCATAAACCCATGTTAACAATGTTTACTGAGGTAATAAATAAAGTTAGAAGTAGGTAAATGTTCTCATGAACTTCAATACTATCACGCATCTTTGCACTGTCCACTGAAAGGAAACACAGGCATCTCAAACCCACTGTGGGACCTGCGTAGCTCATTGTGGCCTCAAGAATTTGTGTTGCGACCGCAGACGGCCTCCCGACAATTGTATGTGCATGCATCATCCTGAAATAATGCAGAAAGTGAAGGGGCCATTGCCTTTGGACCTGTAAGTGACCTCACATAAACCTCATGTTTCCAGTTAGTTATGAGACCAGTCCAGCAAACTTCCTGTCTTGCCAAACAGCTTTCAGGTTGGTGAAAATATGCACGAATAACTGTGACACACTGAACAAAGCAGCCGAAAAACAGGAAGTCTTACCTCAAGAAGAGGACAAAGCTCTAAGGGATTCAATTTAGCACACTTAACATTCCAACATATATTAAATTGCACTTGTTTTGTCTGTTACAGCCTTTCTGCTCTGAAAATAAATTGGTCTTTGTACTGTTAGAAGAAGGAACAAATTATTTCCGAAATATTTATTTGAACTCTTCAGGGCAGGGGTCTCAAACTCCGGCCCGCGAGCCATATCCGGGGCGTCGGCAGCGGCTCGCGGGGCGGTACGGCGGACTTTGGCGTACCGTCAGCGCGCTACCCCCTGTGGCTTATTTTCCACCATCATTTACCAATAAAATCCTTAAAAATCCTACAATGTGATTTTCTGGATTTCATTTTGTCTCGCATAGTTGAAGTGTACCTGATGATGATGAAAATTACAGCCCTCTCTCATATTTTTAAGTGGGACAACTTGCACAATTGGTGGCTGGATAAATACTTTTTTGCCCCACTGTACTTACTGAGAAATAAATCTGACGATAAATAGCCTGCTAGTAACAAGTGTCACTTGTTTCATGCAGGTTCATTCTAAATAAAACCAACACTCCTACTTACAGTAATGTCTCATCTCTACTGTAAAGCCGGCTGTTCTGAGAACTGGACTGTAAACCAGTTGGCTCAGCTGTAACCCCATCTACCCCAAACCGGTCTCTGTACTGTCCCCCGGTTTGGGAGGTTTATACATTTTCAGACCTGCTTCAAATGCATCATTGAGGTTGCTGCTTTGTCATTTACCACTGACCACAACAGTGCTGAACGGTCCCTGCGACGACCAGTAAGCACATTTCTACCAATGTGATAAATGTGAGGCCCACCGATGTATTGTGTATGTATGTGCAACCAGTATGTTTTTACAGTGAGCACACTTTCCTGTTATAGTTATAGAAATGACATTCACTACATAGTTAGCCCATAGCCAGCATGAAGCAGGGTGGAGCTTTACTTTGCTTACAACTGAAGTCTAATTTATGGCTTTGCCCTGAGTTTGGCTATATTTTCCTAAAACTTTGACGCATTAAAACCACGATTTAAACATTAGCAGTAAACTAGGTTTTATTTTACATTTCAGTGGAGCTGATATTACACAACCCATACTAAAAAAAGGTCATTTTCAGATGAGGTACAATATAACCATGTATAATTAATGTCGTATTCATATGATTAATACACTTCTGTGGGGTCCACAAGATGTAGATGTATAGTAAATGGACACCCCCCTATAATCCATGTATTTCCATTAGGAGGAAGTAGGTTTTGTGGCCCCTAAAATAAATATTTTTTTTATTTTTCCCTCTGTTGAAATATAATGAAATATAATCTGTCTATTTAATGATCTTTGCTCAGTAATAATATTCATCTATATTACATGTCACTTTATTGTAGTACGTCATCCTTATCCTTATCCTGTAATAGGAATGGACAGTGCAGGTTGTGATTCACAGCCCACATTGGTCTCCATGGTAATTCAACCTGCTTTAAAGTGAGCCAGCTTTGTGATACAGTAAAACCCCCGTAAATACACTCCCTACCATACGCCCACACACAGACGTGCTCATGTATGCACACATCTATTTAAGATGGTCTTTTTGTGCATGTGTGACCATGTTATTACACATACTTACTATAATTTGAGAAAAAACTTCCTCTACATCTGAACTAACACTAACGTGGCTCTCTGAGACTCCGGCTCTCATTGGACCAACTTCCAGTAATTACAGACCACCGGGTAGAAGACGTTGGCACTCCCAGTCGAAGGGAACAGCGAAGAGGCCCTCGCTGTTCCCTACGTCCCTACTTCCTCCCCCCTAAAATGTAGGGGGGAGGAAGTGACCTTACATGGGCAGTCATCTGGATCGTGGCCGGTATCTCTGCTCGGTGCTTCCCTGGAGCTGCTGACCTACAATAACCTTACTCTGTGAGTATATGAATTGAACGCTGAGGCAAAGGTGGAATTCTGTGGAGAAACGAGAATACAACTCTCCTGGCTCTGCAAAAACATGCACGATAATGTCATGACTAGTCTTAATTTAAGACTTTAAATATATTGTAAAATGGTTGGTCATGTTAATCAAATCTAGTATCAATATGAATTGTAGAGCAATGTCAGATCTCATTTACTCTTATCGTTTATTTTAGGGTATCAATCTATTGCATTATACAATGACTGCCTCCTGTTATCAAAATCTCTAAAATAATCACAGACACAAATGCTTAGTACAATATATATATATTTGTCATCAGACTATCACTATCAAAAGTAAGCCGAATATTGTGTGCATCTTTGGTACATTGCAATTTCCAGCAGATTAGTTTTGAAGTACAGTATAAAGCTGGACTTAATTTGTTCAGATGTCATTTTTAACCATGTGTGTATCTTTGACTGAAGTGTGGTTTAAACAGAAAAATGCGCCCTAAGTCGCACCGTAGTGTAGCAAGCTTTCATATGTTGCATGCCTGTAGAGTTTTACGATCTGTTTTTTGGGGATCCTTGTTTCCAGGTTTGAGCAATAATACATTCATGATGTAACATCTAAGGCACAGTGTCCATCACCCCGAGCTAAAGTTCCAAAGCAGGACAGGTTAGCCAACTTGGCATCAGTCAACAAATTCAACTTTTCCACTCTGACCTGAAACAGAGAGAATCCACAGTATAAGAAGGAGAAAGAATGAAGAGGAGGGAATATGGTTGGACAGAAACAAACAACGAGCCAACGAAAGACCAAAAAGCATGAAGAGAAGGAACAGACTGTCCCCCCCCTCTGTTTGCACGTCAGTTTTCAATGTTTCGGCCGGAGCAGATGAGATGTTTTCACTAACTGGAAGTCCGGAAAATTGTTTATGTGAGTGGGCGGTTCAGATCGGAGGTTCGGAGCCGTCAGCAGAGGATTAGGTCAGACCCTGGGGAAGAGTCTCCTCCCAAAAGTACTTCACTATAAAAACATGTTTTTAAAGATGTCACTTAATGTTATTTTTTACGAAATATAGTTATTTTTACGAAATCAAAAGTAATTACATATTTTTGAATGACTCCATTATGTGAGTAACTCTATTAGAGAGCTAAAGTAACTTTCCCAGAAGACTATATTTTAACTCCTTTGGTGGCGGTGTGAATCTTTGCATGCAGGAAAAACTGTTTGTTCTCATTATTTGGCCAAGACTTTATACAGTCATGTTCCGTTAATATTATATTTATTAGATCTACTTTAACAATTACTTTGTGTTCTCACGATTATTCAGAAATTTCCAATGTTAGAACAAATGTCCCATTACACTAAAAGCCCTTGGCACCCTAGGCTAATGTTGCAGTCACGGATTGGGCGGGCTAAGATTTGGACACGATGAGCCAGAGAGCCCTGCTTAGGGTAAGAATTTGTTGCCATGAGAGTGTGTATTTCAAGAGCAATAAGCCTTTGGGTCGTTTTTCCAACTACTAGAGTTTCTAAATAATGTGTCGTTGGACAATTAATTTGAAAAAAAATGTGCTAATCGCTGCTCCGGATAGATGTGGACATTTGATTATATAAGCATATAGTAAATTGGAAACTTTTTTATTACATTCTACAGAGTAAAAATATATATCATTAATTGTATAGCATGTAAAGGGAAAGATCTCTTTTTTTGCTTATTTGGACAACTGAGTCAAATCATGAGGCATTGTATATTTTGCATAATTAATTATTCAACTAATAAGATTATCCGTTGAAAAGTTTACACGTTAGTTTCATGTCAGATAGTTGCATGTCAGTGCACAAGCCCAGCCATTATTATTTATATGGGCTATATGGGTAATGTGTGTCTTGGACTATTATTGCATTCCTAAGCTACACACTAGCACCTTATTTAGGTAGGCATGTTTGTGTCTAACATTCAGTGTGAGAGTCCATTCTCAAAGAGCCATGCAGAGGTCCCTTAGTGCAAACTGCTGGGGGGCAGTTTGCACTAAGGGACAGACAGGCAGCTAAATATACACTGTGTGTGTCTGGACCCGTGTCCAGCCGGAGTGTAGTTTGGGTGGAGGCCTTGCACATCTGCCACATACTACTACTCTGTGTGCGGCACTCTGGTTACACGGCAGAGATGAAACTTCACACTTCACAAAGGTTGAGGGGAAGTTCATCTAGTGTTGTTATGTGAATGAATGAAACACTAATTAAGTTACGGAGGATGAAAAAAAAGAGAATGTTAGTTATTTTCTCAACTTCACAGTTTTTACCCATTAATTGACAACTATGCCAATTTTCACTATTAACTGCAGTGAATGTTGATAGCTATGGATAGTTTTGGCGATTAGCTTTCTGCTTAAAAGTAGACGGATCACACTGTAATGGTGTTTACAGGACAAACTCTGTGTGTACAATTTTCATTAGTGGAAACACTGTTTTTAGTTGGTGGGATTTATTGAGTTTTCCCCTTTTTATTTGAAGCTTTACTGGCTCCTCGAAGCAAACCATTACCGATGGTTTTCCTGTTAGGCTTTGTTCCGTTTCCTTAGTTTTACTAAGGCTTGTAATGTCTGTTTTAAAGAGAGAGAGAGAGAGAGAGAGAGAGAGAGAGAGAGAGAGGGGGAGGTAACAAAAAAGCTTGCTAACTTTGTGTGCTTCTTTAGTTATACAGAGTATACAGAGTAACATATTGTAAATATCGCTATTCTAAAATATTGCTGTCTAAATTTTAGCATGCACAAAGTTGTACAAAAGTTGTACAAAAGTTGTTCAGATGGCGTTTATATGTATATTTTACCACTAGATGGGGCTGTACTTGTTCTACATTGACATCTGTTTTTTCATTTCAGCTTTGTTCTTTTGGCCTTTTACCCAATTGGCCACCAGAGGGGAGCATCCTCCGCTCCCACAGAGCTCAGTAATCTGGTCCAACAAATGATGTGGGTTGAACGAACGTTGTTAGTCAGAATTGATTGTTTAATGAACAATTTGGGATCGACCAGAAGGCTCTAACTTCTCTTAATCATATTGCCAAAGTTAACATGACTTTCTTCAAGTGTAAAGGTCACATGGTGCGAGCTTAATTCTTTTTATATATTGTAGTTTTTTTTTTTACGTCAGCCTAATCTCATAATAATAAGTGCTGTAGAAAGTGAAAGATATTAGACCCTAGATTGATCTATAGAAATCCTGTCCACCACTTTGAGAGTTTATTTAGTCATGTTTATCTCTTTACTGATCAATAACCATGTTGCTACTATTCCAAACTATTCAAATTAATAATAATGAGGCAAGAATCTACATCTTAATTTAAATTCTTGTAATTTTGTATCATTAACATAGATGAGAATCTTTAGTGCATTAGTAGTAGTACAAGGGTCAAAGTTCTCCCAATGTGGACTGAGGTAGCGTTTAAGTTATTTAACACAACTTCCATAAAGCCCTGAGGTCTTAAACTGAAAAAGAATCCATTACGCTGTGAGATTGCAAACACCTAAATGCATAGCATGAATAACAAATGATGCACAAATCGCTGAGGGGACCTAGATGTCATCATGGTGAATTTTGCCCAAAGGGGTGAATTGTGCGAAACACGTTTGGAAAGGGAGCAGTGAGTTGTTGGTAAATGAGAAAAGAGTGGTTTTAACATTTGACCCTTTGCAAACAACTGATTTTGCCTGACTTGTGCTGAGGAAAGTGAGTTCCTACAGTCATGAAGGACGATGACCGAAAGAACTAAGTCACAAAATGGGTTTCCTCCGGAGGGCGGCTGGCGTCTCTTAGAGAGGAGGTGAGGAGCTCAGACATCATCTCTTTGCCTGGGAACGCTCTGGGATCCCCCAGTCAGATGTGGCAGATGTGGCCCGGGTATGAGGGAAGTTTGGGGTCCCCTGGTGGAACCCGCGACCCGACCCCGGATGGGGCAGTTAAAGATGAGATGAGATGAAATGAGAGATTGTGCTAAGGTGGATGCAATGTCGCCTACACGCTAGAGGGCCCAGAGGGAGGGAGGAAGAGATGGGTGTTAAGTTGGCGTCGGAAGCCTCTCATGCAGATATCTCTAACCCTCAACCTCAACAGGGAGGTGAAGAGCGTGACCACATCAGCGGCATCTTGAGTTAACAGTAAAGGCGGAACGGAATAGCTAAAGAGGGAGACCAAGACAAAAGGGGGGGTTTGAGGGACTTTCACACAAACAGAAATTCGAGGAAAAGAGAACTGGAAAAGCAAAGCACCAGCCAAACAACAGAGAGGAAGAGATGAGTCAGAGAGCAAAAGACGAAGCCACCGAGTGAGAGTCGGCCGAGTTCACTAGTGCGGTTCAACATGTTTCCTGTCAGCGATAATAATAGCGCTGTGTGTTCCTCTCTGCGAGAAGCGTGGGAGGAGGAGCGACGGTGTGACGACGTGGGACGCCTGCTCGTCGCTGTCACTACTGGGTGAAATTGCAACATCAAATGCAGGGACCCACTGGCTTGCTGCTGCTGATACTCACACATTCATTTGCATGCAGCTTCTTTGGAATCCCAGAATGCTCTGTTTGTTTCCTCCGAAACGCATCACACGTCAATTAAAGGAGCAGATCACAACATTGGTTGGGTTTAATTATTGTGGCCGTCAGATGCATTATGTAGTTCAGATGCATCAGAACTTTAAATGACTGGTGGGCTTGCAGCAAGTTTATATTGTGTCTCCTGTGTTTTCAAGGCGGAAGAGGAGCCGCAATATATAAAACTAAAATAACCTCTCACAGTCATTTTGTAGTTGGCTCATATAATGGTTAATTCACATAAGTTGTCTAGAATTTATGCTTTGACCTGTAACTACGCTACTACTCTTGTCCTTTTAGTTTTTTTTGTATTTTGGAACATATAATGTATGTGCATGAATTCATATACTTTTCTGTAAAATGATCGACAGATGGACAAGCCAATAAAGACATCAGTGGTTAGAATGTAACGCAGAAGACATTTTTGCATATTTGTTTTTTTTTAACACGGGAAGTCAACCGCTCTATGGTTATTTTGGTGCCGTACGTCTTCTTCTCGCGAAAACGCTCACATTCAACCACACAAAGTACATAAGTTCCCCCGCCTCCCACAGAAATTACCTTCAGAACATTATGTTGGCACTAAATATACCTTTTTTGACATTTATGAATCAACACATCTTAGACTGATGCTGAGGTCATCACTTCCAGTTGTGTCTTTGAATGCAGCAAAATTATGTGTTCTGAAATAAATTCCCATCTAATTTAATTTTTGTCTTAATTTAATTTCACAGAACAGTGGGAGCTTTTTTAAATATAAATCCAAGAACAGTGTTTTAAGATGCATCTAGGACAATGATTTAACTGTGCTAATGTGCTTATCGCGGCTCCGGATAGATGTGGACATGCCATTTGATTATATAAGCATACAGTAAACTGGAAACAGTGAAGTTTTTCCTCAGTTGTTTCAGCATGTTGAATGCTGGCCCAAGCAACAGGCAACATGTTCATCTTCTGAATGACATTAGTGTAATTGACTTGTGACAAGCTGTTTTTTTCAAAAGCTGCCATGAGTCATTTTCAGTGGCCGTTAGATAGATATATGGGTCGTCCGCATAGAAATGATAATCTATGTAATATTTTTCAAAGATGTGACGCAGAAGCAAAATGTGCATGAACAGAACAAAAGCGGTTCCAAGTGTTCATCCCTGTGGTTTGTAACTGGAAGCTTCAGCATCATTATATACTTAATGATGTGCTGCAAGAGTCCAGCGGTGGAGGTACAGTGTATTTACTCAAAGGGTTTGTTGTTGTGTTTTCTCTAGTGCGTACAGTAAATTGAGGTTCACTTCCTATTCACTCTACTTTCTTTATTTTATTGCTGCTTAAACAACCACATTTCCAAACCCATGCAGCAGTATGCTAGCATTGCACTTTTCTACCAAGCCCAAATACTAATACAAATATGAAATGTTTTTGGACCTTTTTAATTTGAAGTGTTTTAACTGCTTGTGGAATTTTTGCTTTCACAAATGTATTATTCAATGAATTATTATGGTTTGGGTTGAAATTGGTGAAAATGAAGCCCTATTGAATACTCTTCTGTTGCAGTTCGCAGAACCTCCGATCCTCCTGCATTACAAACAACAATGGGAGGTCGTGGTTGAGCAGATTCTAAAGCCATCCCTTCTCACACCTGCAGTACCGCTACACACCACCCACATTACCACATGTTGACACATACGCCCACTCCTTTCTGTCCCCCAAAGCCCCGTCTTCTGAAGAAAACTGCAACATGCAAATCAGGGAACATATGGTCACTCCCACACGGAAAAGCAACACATTATTTTAATTTTGTTTTGTCACATCACAGAAGGCGTACTCCGACCACCAGCCGTCGCCTCGTAGCACCAATGACAGGTGTGGTGTGGTTCACGTTGACCTCAATCCATCGATTTGAACACTCAGAGTGGGGAAAGTACCAAAGTAACTTTGTGAAACAGAGGCAATGGCAATGGTTTCTCTTTGTGTGTGTCATGTTGTTAATTCAAACACAAAACAAAAAATGCAAAAGTAGCTGATAAAGTCTCTTTCTAATTACATTGTGAAAGCTTTACATTTTCATGACCAAACTTAAGTGATATTGCCAGCAATTTCCATGTAAAACATATGCACAAATCATCCACACCATCCAAAAATATAATGACCTATAAATATTAGGGCTGTCAAATGATTAACATGTTTAATCAAATTAATCAGAGTTTTCAGTGGATTAATCATGATTAATCATGGACATGTGGATTAATCATGATTAATCCACGTGTGCAACGCACAATCCACATGTGCAACGTTTCCCGGGAGAAATAACAAACCGGGAGGTGTCCGGGTGATAGGGGTAAAAAACGGGAACGTTGGCAGGTAAAACTCCAAAAAAGTGCGCTAAGCGGTCTGCCTCTCTCTCTCTCGCTCCATGGGCGTAAATCGTAAACAGTAGGGGGGGACAATAAACATAACATTTCTGAAGAGCAATTTCTGAAGGGGACACAAATAATATTGTTAGCTAGTTGTGGTGGGGGCATATCCAACAAGCTATTAAACAAGCTGGGTAACATTATATTACACTAGCATAGTGGACTTTTTTTGTCATACTAATTCATTATTTACTCAGCATCATTTGTATTTGAGAAAATAAAAACTTCATCCAATGTTTAATGTGAATAAAATAGCCCTAGACCGCCTACTTACTACGTTCCAGTCACTACCAGAGTCGAGTGCAGATCACGCTAGATCCTAACGTGCAGCAGGCAGCGGACCAAACCACCGTGAGGCAAGGGAGAGGGGACTCAAAATGTTTTGAACTTAAAAAGCGTTTTGGGGGGTTTGTATTGTTTTACTTCATACACAGATATTCTAAGTATACATCATTATGTTATTTAGAATACACACCATTGTTTTAATGATATTTCTAGGGGGGGACAACCCTTAGATGGGGAGGTCCTGACCCCCCTGGGATGTACGCCCTTGTCTCTCTCCCACACATACACGCACACACACATCGTTAACGGCGCAGCAGGCGGAAGGGGGAGAGAGCGATACCGTTTCTCGTCAGGAGACTTGTTTAAATTATGAGAAATATGCTGTATACATGTCACTAGATTTATCTCTAGTCGCTTTTGACACAAAAGTCGCCAGGAGGAGAATTTGTTTGTTATAATAGTCCAACCACAACCGCATTTCGGACACATTCCTGACCTGAATAATGTGTCACACTGCGCATGCGTGAAATGCGTTAAAAATTGACGTAATTAAAGACAAACATCTAATTAACGCCGTTAGTGCACTATTTTTGACAGCCCTAATAAATATAAGATGTACAGTACGTCTGTATTATGTCCCCATCAGCAATAAAATAAGAGATTGGGGCTCGATTTGTTTGCAGTAAAAACACAACTCCAGTGTTGGGATACGTAGATAAAAAAGTAGGTGTAGGCTGCATATTTGTAATTGACCTGGGTGAATGCAACAAGTAAGCCCAAGTGTGCACTCTTTCTTGCCTTCCCATAAAGGGAGATGGCAGACACTCAGGCGAGAGAGCCGTGCACCGAAGAGGGGGAAACTGGGAGGCTTGTGGGTTGCAACTTTAAATGTGAGGCAGTGAGCTTCAGATGGTGGAGTAGACTGGCAGACGTTACTGCGGAGCTAAAATAAAATGAATGGCTGCTGCCGTGCCACGTCGACTCATCGGGGCGGGTTTGGTGAGTTCTTTTCCGAAGCCTTTTTTTTTAATCGACAAACAAAAAAATGAAAACAGTTCCAAAACATTTTACACGGTTTGTCCAACACACTTGTACAAAGCAAACAAAATAAGCACAAACTGCGGAGATTCTTATGTCGCTTCTAATCTTCTGTCCTGTGTTTTTTCCTCATGAAACAGCTGTGCTCACCATGCTGTATGGGTGTGTCCATGGTTTTCTCTAAAAGTCTCTGGCTTTCTGCTAAATCAAGCAGCCACATGAGCCAGCAGCATAAAGCTAGCAAGTTTGTAGTGCATGTTTTCTCATTCAAGCAAAGGTATTTAAATCTCTCGTTTAAGCTCTTTTTGGTCAGGATTTTGAGTGTCAGTGCGTGTGTGTGTGTGTGTGTGTGTGTGTGTGTGTGTGTGTGCGCGTGTGAAAGAGAGGGGGATGATTGAGGTAAATATGGCTTTGATTTAATATTTTAACGGTTTTGTGCCTAAGGCTAGCTCAACTTTTTGTTTAAATCTTGATGGGTGTTTATCTTGTGGCAAAATGATCCAACTTCTCCAAACCAGCACGGAGGCCAGACTACACAGGCACTGCAGGCCGACAGGCTGCGGTGGGTGTCACTTCGCTTCGTTCACCGTACACGCTTGCTCTCACAGAGAGTGTGTGTGGTTACTCCCCGTCTCTGACAAAGAAGTATATATACTCTTCCTGTCAAATGACTGACTTCTACTGTGACAAAAAGGACTCCGTAAATACAACCAAAGGATGTGCTGTCTGCTTTTTACACAAGAAAGCTGTCAGGCATCACAGGCGAGATCATTTGACGCAGCATAAACTACAGGTTAAATATTCTGTGTGCATGTGTGCGCGTGTGTAACACAATTGCTGACCAAACATGAGAAGGAGTGGTCCTTCTACACTGGAAGGGGAAGTTGTCCACGATATTCTGGCTGCAGTCCTGCAGCCAGTGCTGTTCAGCCATTCTTTTTATTATTATGCTCAATGTTTTTTTTTTTTTATGTCTGGCAGTCTGTAGAGCGCTGCACTCTGTTTATCTTGTGTTTGAAGGGGGGTTGTCACAACACTTTATACAGTAGCTCTGAAGCGCCAGGAAGTGAACCGGGCAGAAGCCCGAAGCTTCTGCCCGGAAGAGTTCTGCAGGGCTCAAACCACCGATGACACTGACAGAAGAGCTACGTAGCTGACGCAGCACTCCATGGGTGAGTTTAATGATGCATTTGAACAAGCTTTTTTTTATTAGTTTGAAAGATCGGCGGTGTGCCTTTCAGGTTTTCTAGAGCACTTGTAAAGATGTTCTTTGCATATACATGTAATACATTTGTTCAGTCTGTAGTTCAGTATCTGTTTGTTTGTTTAATGGACCAATTATTGGAAGTGTAGAGAAAAAATAGAGCGTCATCGAGGTTTGGTAGACATGTTAGTCATTAACATGGCTTAAGAATGTTAAGCCAAATAATGAAGCTGTTAACCAATTATAGGCCAGAACCTTGCCTTGAATGTAGGGCTGGCAGAACACATTGTTTACTTTTTCTTGTGTCTTGGTAAGATAAGACTACCACTCCCATACCAAGTATCAAGGCATTTGTTTGAAAAAATTCCAATTCAAAAAGACTACCTTGCCTAGTTATGGTTGCCAAAATATGGGGATACTTAATGGGGTTTAGCTTTGAACACATGTATTACGCAGTGTTACTGATTTTTAGTGTGATTTTGACGGGTCCTGCTGAAGTTTCACTGAAAGCAGCTGGTTTGCTGCCATGCTGAACTGTGCTGCTGAAAGCATCGGGGTCACACTTTGGTGTTTATCTGTTTTTCGCTCTTTTTTTATAGTCGTTTTTTTATAGTTTGTGGTAAGACGGTTTTAAAGGTGTGGTTTGTATGGAGCCACGCAGTGATGTGTGTTTTAGTGGGACTCATTCTGTCGCTCCATTTTTTTCTTCCTGTAGACTACTTTTTAAAAATCCAAGGGTGAAAATGACTTTTTCCTATTTGGGAACAGCTTATTCAAAAATCAAACTTCCTTGCTACTTCTGTGCTGTGTTGGGAGGGGAATCATTAAACCCGTCTCTGTTCAAAGACATATACATTAGACGAATACCTTAGTGTCATCATTTTAAACATAATGCAGCCCTCCAGTATCTCTCTCCACAAATAGCAGAGAGATGTGAAGCATCTGGAAACGCCAACGGCTCTTGACCGAAAACTGCCTGGACCCCCTCACAATTGTTGAATGTCTGACCTCTTTTATCTAGTTGGAGACCTTCAACAACGAGGTAAAAAAAAGAGAAGGTGGTAGAGAGGAACTATAAAAAAAGACAGTAGCAAAGGCGGCGCAACAGAGAAGGTGGATTAAAGACGAGAAAACAGAACGGAAACTGTGTCCAGTTCAGAGCCAGTTCAATAATTTTACTTTTTATGTTTTAAATAAAAAATGAGGTGGTTGGGGCTACTTTTTTGATCTCTCTGCAACAATGTTCCACCTTCATTGCAACACTCCACCGCTTTACCGCCACTGAAACGCACAAACAACCCATCTGTAGAAAGTTGCTGAATACAGAGGACTGCATTTTATCTGATAGAGTCTCTGTTGACCCCCAATGTCAAACCGTGTGATTCAGCAGCAGCATCAAGATTACTTGCTCTTTTTGGCCAACATCTAACTTTAGCAGGGAGAGTGGTTAGAGGTCTTGAAATGAAAAGAAGACTTTGTGCAAACGCCAAAGTACAGAGTTGCCATTATAG
The DNA here is from genome assembly GCA_021346845.1 of Apeltes quadracus. Classification (NCBI taxonomy): domain Eukaryota; kingdom Metazoa; phylum Chordata; class Actinopteri; order Perciformes; family Gasterosteidae; genus Apeltes; species Apeltes quadracus. The sequence goes on along the minus strand of CM037930.1, from coordinate 10,276,347 downwards.
TTTGACGAGAATAAAAGGTGCAAATTCCATCGCACGTACACACACAGTCAGCACAAGCACGTCACACTGGGTCAATCAGACATTTCAATTGAATTACACGCCGCCGTCCCGAGCCCCGATTCAACTTCCGGGTTTCATGGGCAAAGCCGATGGGATGTTCCACAGGGGTTGAAATAGCGGGGTGGTTTTACGGAGGTTGGTAGGGGGAAACCATTATTGCAGGGGTTTTTTTTGTGTATATCACTAATACGTTTTTTTTTCTGCTACACATTATTCAAATAAAATGTGAATGCATTTGCCATTCATTGTTGTTTGATTGTTTATTTCTATTCATAATTAATTGAGACCTGGGGCCTGTACCATGAAGCTGGTTCAACAAACTCAGGGTTCCAGAATTGGTTCAGAATCGACAAAACCAAACCGAAGCAATCAGGCTTTATTGGTACCATGACGGCGCTTAACAACGAGTTTGTCAACCCAGGCTTTGATCCTTAAACTCTGATTACTCCACGCGCGTGTGCACATAAAAGAGTGACGTCGGCACCGAACAACCAATCAAGTTCGATATGGCGAGAGCGAGAGCGAGAAATATATTTTTCCGCGGAGGAGCAAGAAATTATTCTTCAGAAATATGAAGAATGTAGAAATGTTTTTCAAGCACGCAGTAACACCGTCTCTGCTGCCAAAGCAAGAGAACAATATTAAAGGGAACATTGCTGATAGCGTTACTGCGTAAGTTAAAAAAATATATATAAAAAATATAATTCAAACCATTTGCGGTACAGTAAGTGCGGCTTCGACCAGTTACATTTGTTATGTGCTTCATGGTACAGGCCCCTGATTCCATTACAAGAAACAACAGTAATCTAAGAAACTTCACCTGCACTGTTCAGTATCCAGGTATTTATTTCAGTCACACTGGTTGAATTTTTGGCTAAAAAGTTACTGAATCGATTTCAAGTCACTGAATCGTTTCGGATCGTATCGTTCTAAATGAACCAATATCGTCCTTGAATTGTATCGACAACCACGAATCGTGATACAAATCGAATCGTTGTTAAAACAAATCGTTACACCCCTAGTAAAAAATATAACACAAGGCATTGTAAAAGTATATTGACACAATTTAAAAGGATAAATATATCACATATGAGGCTGGAGTCAACTACCATGAGAACAATATGGATTAATAGGTAGAATACAATGTAGTGCAGAACTGTATTACATCTGTTAACATATTTCATTGGACTTAAAAGTGATATTTTTCTGTCCACCTACCTACCTGTGTCCGAGTAACCACAGCTCGTCACGAGCTGTTAACTTAACAGTAAAGCAACAAAAGCTATGTTCTCTGTTTTCACGCTTGATGGTTTTGGGGGCGTTTCTACTGGTTTCATGACGTGTGCTTTTAAAACAAAGTTCCCGGTTGATATAAAGTTGCAGTACTCATTTCAGATTTCAGAGGTTTTTTCCTGCAGATTTACCCAAGCTACATCTCAGGTGATATTTGAAACCATGACAAAATGAGTGCGTTAGTCTGCAGGACTATCTGTCTCACTCCAGTCTGAAGGAATGGAAAGTCCCCCCAGCCTCTTTCTCGGGTCCTCTGTGTCTGTGTAATAGTGTGGGTTCTATCCGGCATCCAATCACACCGTAGCTATGAGGAAACCGGAAGGAAAAGCTGCAGCTTGTCGACCAATGAGCAGCCTGGCCTGAAGGAGGAGGCCGCCTCAGGAAACCACTGGCACAGTATCAGGGGTTGAGACCTCCAACAGACTTCCTTCAGACTTCCGTGCAAGTTCCTGTCCGTCCAGTAACTCTACTCATATTCACTTTAATCTTTTCCTGCGTTTAGCCGTATTCTTTATCAGTTTTTCAAAATCTTGCCAGTCGAATCCTCCTCGTCTGGGATCTGCATCTCAATCCATTCTGTCCGCCATAGCTCGTTTGAAAAGCATGGTGGTAAATTGCGTTGTGCTGCCGCCTCCATGTCCACCGACCGGCCCGCTCCATCCTTGAGGAACAACAAGTCGTTCGCGCGGAGCTCCAAGCCCAATGTCAGGATGTGTATTCGAGAACAGCGGGATGTCATGTAAGTTCAATTCCCACTCTCTGACCTCTGTCTTTAGCTTTTGGTCTTGTCTCTAATATACATGTAGTGTTACTTTATGTTTGGCTTTATTCCCAGAAAGGCTGACTGAAGGTTGTCCTTTACTGCCAGTTCTAAGAACTGTGTGTCTTTCTGCATCTTATTCAAATTTAAGGTATCAGTCATTTAGAGTCCTTTTTTATTAATGTAGGTATATCAACTCCACTCTGCTGGAGGTGTACTTCACCTGTAATTTTGATTTCTTGAAGTTTCTTCCCAGTTAGTAAAGGTCAATGAAGTGACTCAAAGAGTTCCTGTCATTACCTGTTGATTGCAGAGTGAGAAGAAGTTATCTTGTAATATTTTCACAGAACAATTTTATTATTTTGTGTTGCTGCCTTAAATTGTTTGCTTGATCGCAACACCTCTAAGCCACCAGTGTGGAGAACCAGATAAACCTTTTAGGTATTCAGATGGTCAGAAGTAAACACACACGCAATTCCTCGCGACGCATTTGCAATAGTGGCACGCTTTCACCGGATGTGTAACTTTGCTCAAAACCGTACTGAGCAATGTCCAACTCGAGTGGGCAGCAGGGATATGACATACAACTATGATACAGAATCTACTGCAGCAGAGACAAAGGAAGGGCACTTTTGGCCTGAAACATATTTTTTACTTTTAAGAGGCACAAACAAAAAAAAGGGAAGGTAAGACTAAACCAATGTAATTTACCTATCTAGCTTATACTGAATGATGCCTGATTACAACTGGCCATACAGTTGCTCATATCCCCCTTTTGGAAATGGCAGGTATTATTGCGCTATATTCTCGAATTGTCCAAATGTCATTCTGCCGAGTTAAATCCAAAAGGACCCGTTATTTGTAAGACACCCGTTTAGATTATTTTAAGTGGGGACAAGTGATCTTCACCTGTACAATCCTCTGATCCGCTGAAAACTTGAGCGCGCATTTGGGATGAAGCTGAGTGGTTTGTTTCCAATCTTTCGAGTAATAGATCAGAATAGATAGGGAGGACGAAAAAGAAAAAAAGGAAACATGTTCCAGTAAAAAGCCAGAACACAAGTATGAACCTGAGAGAGCGCACAATATCTTCAAGAAGAGAATTCATGCCTATTATGTGAGCGGCAGGTTAATTTAGAAAAATGATCCATCTATCCGGCTGTGCGGAGTTCAATGCTTTACTTCCTACAATAGAGGCAAACATTTGGGCTGACCGTCACCACTAAAATACCTTTGCATTTAATACATGTTTAATTCTGCTCCTAACTCAGTGTCCAGGTAAATGCATTTACCTGGACACTGAGTTAGGAGTGTGCAAAGTGCTAATCCTTCAATGGAGCTTGTACATGCAGCAAACAGTTAGGTGACAATTCCAGTTCCTATCGATTTATGGTCATTTTATGGTCCACACTGGAATATCCAAACAAAGCCGCAGGGCCGCAGTCGGACACTAATGGCATCTGTGTGGTGCTTTTATTTAATCTCCGGGACGCACACATTTCATTTTCCAGTGCAGTTGAGACTGCACGAGGGTGCTAAGGTCTTGTTTCAGCAAATCCTCAGCACAGTTGCTTACAGGAAACGTGTTCTCACCCTCGCCCCCTGTGTCGGGGAGGGGGAGCTTGCAGTGAGGGTCAAAATCTCGACGCTCTCTTCCTGCCGCTGATTCTTTCATACTTTCTGATTATTTTTGTTATCTCTGTGGTTATTTATTTCATACAGGTGTTTTTCTCGTTGTAGATTGTGTGTGTGTGGTCTGAGAGTGCACTGTGACCACCATAGAAGTGCGCCAGTTCTTGTAATTGCCATATTTGGACACAGGTAGTGATGCTACGTGGGGGGAACCACATACACTATTTTACCGCAGGTTTGTGTGTGTGTGTGTAAATTACACAATTTCGGGGATCACAAACAGCATTTGGAGTTGTTCTGATTCTTCCAAAATGTAGCGTGCAATGACAGGCATGAAACCTGTTCCCTTTACCCTTTCCTAAATGAGCTGAGTGTGTTTCTTAACCTACGTCGCCCACATCTGGTTTGATCAACTCATGACCACAGATGCACTTTACCTCCAAAAACAACAGTCAATGTCTATCATTTCAAATCCATAAAAAATATTATAATATAAGGTATTCTGATTTTATGGCTTTCCCTCCAATGCCACGGCCTTGTTTATCATCGCCTGGATGAGAAATCAAAGGGAAAGCAAACACTTCAGAGTTCAGATGAACCTCCGCCAGATGAAGTTCTCTAGTTTCTATTTGTGTGTTGTAAATGGCTGTGAATATGAAAGGCTTAACATGAGTGGAGGAACCGTTGTGGTCGGCTGTCGAGAGGGGGGGTTGAACAGAAAGAAAATGCACGCTGTATATGGCTGTTCCTGTTTCCTGGACGGAGTTTTTAGTGCATGCGCTGCACCTCGGACAGCGGTTTCCTCGCGACCTTTAGAGCAGCTGGCGGTTGTGTGTTGTGCGTGCGTTGACTCACACAGGCACTACGGTGGCCTGATGATCGGCTCTGAGCCTCAAGCACAAACACACTTCGCTCATTGCACTGGAAGAGAATCGGTTCGCCGCAGCATCACACCATGACAGGTGTTCTTAAGTGTATTCATTTAGACTTACACCTGCTTCATATACACACGTATGGGAGATCCTAAGCACAGCCGTGTCACGCAGACCAGTCACTTGAAACCGCAGGAATTGTCAGACTTTGAAGCATTGTACATGCCTTTGTAGTTACAGTCATATTTACAGTTTCTATGATGCACAGTTTGCGTCAAAATGATGACGATGATTGAAAAAAAATGATTTTTTTAACAAATTTGTTGAAATGGAGCAAATGTGAGCGGTAGATGCAGAAACACCTTTTGTGTTGTTTTGGCTTTCCAGTGAAGTGAAACATTTTGAAAGAAAGGGGATTATCTATATTCTTACAGTGTGCATCGGTGGGATTTTTGACCCGTCCCTCCATATGGTTGTCTGAGTTTGACCCACTTTTATCGGCCTCTTTTCTCCTTACACGGATGTACACCCCTAAATTAAAGCTGAAAGTTAAAACCTAAATCCCCTAGTGACCGTTTCATTTTAAATCTAATATCCTGCAGTGTATATCCTGCAACTCAACCAGCGCACTGTATCTTTATATTGACTGCATATCTGCTATTCAACAGTAATACTGTACAGAGACGTCAATCATCGGGGGCTTCTATTTCAGTTTTTGTGGTCAGTCTATTCTCATGAATCCAGAGCCTTTCTTCTTATCTGCAAGTTACACCACACCACAGAGATGTGATACGACGGATAGTTCAGCAGCTTCCCCATCTCCTCGGAAAAACGAGATGACACATGCTGGTCAAAGTCCCACCCCAACACCTCAGTCATCACTGACACTACATCTTTCCTAAGCTTCTTCTGATCTTGTTGTTACAATTGACCAGCAGTTGTCGTCGGTGGACATCAGCTCCACAGCCACACCACAGAGCTCAAAACCTAACAGCACTTTAAGTCCCAGTTGAACCCCGACGTTGTTCTACGTTGTGTCTGTATCTGTGTGTCCAGGGAGGAAATGGCTTTCCATGGTATGTCCTTCCCTTCCTGACAAACAGCTGCTCTCTGATTAGAATCTCAGGCTCACAAACTTCCGTTTGGGATGAAGAACAAAGCCATATTTGGTATTTTCTGGAATAAAGAAAAATACGTTTTAACCAGTTTTATGGCAATAACATATTTGTGATAATATTTAGGTTCATAAAGGACAACAACAGCACTGTTTTTTTGATTGGAGGCTCGGGTTTAAAACAAAGACAACATATTATGGGATAGGAATAAGACATATGTAACAAAAATGTTTACTTTTACAACAATGTCAAATAAGACATGTAGGACATATTACACTACATTCTACGTTTTTTTTCCTTTTCAATCGAAGGCTCTGAGGCTATAATTAAAAAACAAGGTGATCCCAAAATGTGTCAGTGTAAATAAATAAAGCAGTAAAACGAATTGAAACTTAAAATACAAAATCAGCAAAAGGTTTACTTCCCCAAAGTATTTATAATTGTAAAAGGACAAGTGTGCCCACGCTGAGAGCAGCTGACCTGTGAACACAGCGAGATACACTGACGGCACAGTTGGAAAATAACAGAGCGCGTGGGCTGTAAACGGTTGAAGTGGCAGTTGCCATGACAGCAGTCACGTTGCTTCAGTGCGACTTCATTATTGATAAGTAGCTGGTGGACTTTGACCTCTTGTGACCAGGTGTTTTCATCAAATACGTGTGGCCTCGCGGTACATTGCTGAAGGCAGGCGGGACTGGATTGAATACCTGAAACTATAAAGCGTGTGTGTGTGTGTGTGCGGATGTGTGTGTGTGTGTGTGTGTGTGTGGAGGAGAGGGAGGATTATCAGGGTCAACCAACACCATAGGTTCTGTATATCTTCTTGCAGTCCTCATGCATACACACACACACACACAGTTTGCTTGAGGTCAGAAACGAGCAGCAGCTCCACCCTGTTGACTGATGGTGTCTTTCTCTCCCTCTCGCTGTACTCACGCCCATGTTTCTCATTTATTTTTCTTTCTTTTTTAATTCCCCAAAGCTGATACAGCACAGCGTGTTTTTCCAACGACTCAAACTGAGATTGTTTGGATATTTGGAGCACGGTGAGAGGCCCGCTGGTTTACTGGCCGGACCGATAAGCGATAGAAGATTTACTAAGAATGCTGACGTCTCCAGGCTTTTGTGCTTCTCATGAGCTGGGGGAATTGCAAATTGTTAAAATATTGCTCAAATTCGAAACAGAAAGGGGATAATCTGTTATCCTCGTCGTCAGTATGAGGTCATCACTGTTACGACAGCTGTCTGACATGAGAAATCCCTGGAGTGCGATCGTCTCCACCTGCATGTCGAGATGCGCCTCATACATGTAACAGGTGGAAGGGGAAGGCAGACATTTTTCACTACACTGAGTAGCCAAACTACCATCCCTGTAGGTTTTTATCTCAGCAAAAGGGAGTGGAATTTGGCAAAAAATCCAGACACACAAACACACAGACATAGTCACATACACACACACACACACACACGTACACCACTCCCTCTCTCTTCCTCTGGGGGTTAGTAGATGCCGTTGATAGACTGGAAGTAACACATAAACACTCTAAAATTTCCTTTAGATGTTTATTTTGACTACTGCTCTCCCTGTCACACACACACACACACACACACACACACACACACACACACACACACACACAAACAAACCGAAAGCTTTGAACACATGTCTCGTTTCCTGTCCGAACTGAATGTGTGTGTATGCACGTAGCGATCTGTGTGAATGTGTCAGTACACTTTCTCAGTTTGAGTGTGTTTATGTGCACGGGAGGGTGAGAGAGGCAGCGAGAGCAATCGGCCGCGATGGAGAAAGAGAGAGCATGATCTGAGGAGGCAGAAAACCAGAAGGACTGGCTCCCTATCAGTCTCTATTTTTGGATGCGGCAGAACACCAAAACCTGGTGAGGACGGAAAGAAAAGGAGTGTGATTTAGGGTGTGTGGTACCTGCTCGTCGTAGGGAGAGCGCTGCCATTCAGAGCATCAGCGGGAGGCTCAGCGGGAGGTAGGCAACACCTGAGCAGGTCACTCCAGGCGGGTGACTTTCTGAAAGAGAGGGATTTTTCCATTTTAGGGATTATTCCACGTTTATGAGAATGTAATGAATACCTTCATGTGTTTTTGCATGAAACTGTTAATAGCAACAGCCATTCCTTTTACGGTATCATAAAATCGCTTCTGCGTCACCGAAGCAACTTCTTACATTTGATCAAATGATGTGATGAAAACCAATCAGTTAAGACTTTTGTGTTGTGTTGTGAGATAGATTATGAGGGGTCGGTTGTGGCTGCTGTGTCATTGAGAGAAATTGGTTTGGTTTGGTCTTTCCCGGATCTGATCTTCAATTTGGTTTCATAAAAAAGATATTTATAAATCCCTGCGAGATTAGGCTCCCTGAGCAGCACAGAAATGAACTATAAGGAAAGGCTAATAAATGAGCTGCAATGCTCCTGATAAATAAATAAATCTGTCATAAATAACCATTTATTATCATACAAAAATGTTGCTGTATCACAGTGTGACACACAGTGCTGCAGTGTGAGTCTTTTCTCTCGTTAAAGTGATCTATCTCTCTCCGCAGGTATCGCATCCATTTCTGTAAATAGAATAACAACACAGAGTGTGAAGAGTTTAAACATATGAAACAACAGTGAGGGAGTTTTGCCAGCGGACTATTCTCACAAGGTGCCATTACACATATAAGTACTGTTTTTCTCCTCTCGTCCTCGCTGGCAGCAGAGAAAAGCCACGTCCTGTGTTTTTTACTAAAGTGGACAATCTTGAAGGGAAACACATTGCTGGACGTCGTCTCCTCAGCGCCTCCTTATCACTCTGTGTAGGAGGACAGCTGTTTTTGCTTTATTCATATTGTATTTACTTCTGGGCGGTATGAAACATGGCCAATTCGTTGTAGTTTTTATCAATCAAAATAACAAGGGCTGCTCTCTTTTCCTTTCTGGCAGGACCATGTCGTCTCCAGAGATATCCTGGCCTGTGCCGATGCCGGCCATTGGGGCTCAGAACCTCCTCACCATGCCAGGAGGAGTTTCCACTTCGGGATACCTCCACAAGAAGGGAGGCAGCCAGTTCAGCCTCTTGAAATGTTAGTTCACAAAAACAAGGCCAACCGTGGGTGGATAGCAGAATGTCCCAGAATACATCTCAACACCATATTATTTGCATGCATGTTCCCTGTCTTTCAGGGCCCCTCAGGTACATCATCATCCACAAGGGTTGCATATACTACTTTAAGAGCAGTACTTCGCCTGCACCCCAGGGGGCGTTCTCGCTCAACGGCTACAACAGGTCAATACCAGCATACAAGTCTCCAGTACATACCGAAATATCATTTTTTATTTGTTTTATGTCACTGTACATACATCCATTTGAATTCATTTTTTTCAAAAGTATCATGTGTTAGGCTCATGGTTTTTTTTGCATTTTAAATGTAAAGAATTTGTACTTTTATTCAAAGCACTTTTGCAAATGTGTCTGAGCAAAACACATTCATCCTCCTAAACAGAGTAATAAGAGCCGCTGAGGAGACAACGTCCAGCAACGTGTTTCCCTTCAAGATTGTCCACTTTAGTAAAAAACACAGGACGTGGCTTTTCTCTGCTGCCAGCGAGGACGAGAGGAGGGTGAGAAAAACCGTGCCAGTACTCATATATGTAATGGCACCTTGTGAGAAACGTTTTAAACTATTTCAACTGGCAAAAGTCCCGCACTGTTGTTTCATATGTTTAATCTCTTCCCACTCTGTGTTGTGATTCTATTTACAGAAATGGATGCGATACCTGCGAAGAGAGATAGATCACTTTAACGAGAGAAAAGAGTCCCACTTTCCAAGGTAATGGTAATGGCACACAGTGCTGCAGTGGGTTGCTGTGGGTTGCTGTGGGCCATTCAAATTGACCACATTCCAACCTTTTTCTGAACATCACGCATTCATGATGGCCTTTGCTTTGTTGCCACAGTGACTCCGATTCAGATCCAGAAAAGTTCTATGGAACGATTGAGACGCTCATGGATATAAAACACCACGCCGATGACGCAGAAGATGGTAAGACAAACTAAATGGCCGAATGTAGTGGCACACGCTTTGCAATTGTGCTTCACTGCACTGTTGTGTTTGTTTCTGCGTGTAGAATATGGAGACGATGACGATGATGACGATGAAGATGACTATCTAGAGCCAGACAGTGACTGTACTTCTATATCCACAGGTGACGGCAACATTACACACACATAGACACACACCGACACACCACTTTAGCTTACTGGTATGTATAGTTCCTGTAGAGGCACAATGATCAGGAACAGCACAATGAACTTCAACTGAGGTCAAAGGTCACACCTGGGTACCCAGATCCCACATGTTTTTTGTTATTTACAATTTGAATTTGAAGGAAAATTGACTTAGAGGGGAAAAAAGTTGGTTGTTGTGTGTGTCTGTGTGTCTAATACAGGAATGTATTAGGGTTTTTGTGAATTCAAAAATTTAGATTTCATTTGAAAAACAAAAAAAAATAACTTCGGTGTTCGAGGTGAAATAACTATTCATAAGCACGGACTTTCTATAATATGTCTCTATTGAGGGAAACCAGTTGATGCTAGTTAAAGTGTATTCTGTGCTGTCCTCACCACTAGAGAACCTCATTCACGGTATAAACAATCCTTTGTATTCAGTTGCATTACATGTGCAGGTATGTGTGCTGTACGAATGCTGTGTTCCCTATTTTACACATTAAACACATAGATAGACGAATCCCAAACTGGAAACGTATTATTTATTTTTTTAATATATTTTTAGGTCGACCCACAGCCCCGCCCCCCTCTTATCCCCCACCCCCGGTGCCGGTATCATTTCATCAACGTCAGGACTCCAGTCCGGCTTACCACAAAGGGCCTCCCCCTCCCGTGCCGCCTCTACACAGAATCCCAACCAGCCCGCTCCCCAAAAAGCCCCCGCCCTCTTTCCTCCCTCCATCCATAACGAAGGACCCTTACAGAGGCACGCCCCCTCCACCTCCCTTGGCTTCCCTCCTGCACAAGTCTGTGTCGCCCTCCCCCCCGCCCCCTCCTCCCCATAACGCCAAAAGATCTCCCCCGTCCAGGGTGACATCGGTTGGGGGACCTGGGGGTAACAAGAGAGACTGGAGGCCTATGCCGGCCGTGTCGGTCCAAACCCCCGCCACTCTGCCCATCTGTGAGAAATTAGCCACCAGGATGGTCATGAATGGTCCCACCCACTGTCCCCTCACTTCTTGCGGGAGCCAATCAGGGGGCAACAACCTCCACGGGGTCCTGGGCAATCACCGCAGCAAGCCGAGCCCACCTCCTCTGTGTAAGGTCGGAGGGTCCTCCTTCAGACCTGCGACATCCTCCAGTCACCCACCACCGCACGGCCCCCCTGCGCTCTCGCCTCTACTTAAACCTGGATTTCCCAATAAGCCTGGGATACCCAAACCTCCTCCACCAACACTCAAACCCCCCCTGCTTGCAGACACCTCCAAGCCGCTGGGAACCCCACTACAGTAAGTCGGACTCGGAAGGACCAGACATTAACCGCCGAGCCGAGCATGTTTAGCGTCAAAAGGTGGATCAGGTCCAAGCTGCCCCACTAAGATGCTTTCACCTCCCTCAGAAGAGCATCTCCAGACGGCCAGAGCTTCCGTTCATCGGGAGACGAGACGCCCACAGAGTTCAGGTGGAGAACAGACTCAAACAAGCGCAGCGGAGGAGAGGAGTCTGACGACGACTACGAGGACGTAAGTGATGTCACGACTGATGACGGCTTTAATCAGTGCTCATGCAGATGTTGCAGCACTGTTGCAGCTGCAGCACTTTGCTGACTCTGTGGATCGAAGACATTTCTTTGTCCCAGATTGTCACGTTGAGATGAGCAAGCACAAGAACCTGTTTTTCCTCCTGGTTCCCACCCTGGTCAGCTTCCTGTCCCAGCGTGTGCGATGTAAAGAAATTGCATGTGGTGTTGTGTCCCCTGTGTCCCTGAGACATGTCCAGGACAACTCTCATCCCTAGATTTATCTCACTGTGTCCTCCATCAGGTTTCCCAGTGTAGACTTGCAACTTGAAAGGTAAACAGGACCTATGATTTCCAAAAAACGTATTTTGCCGCAGGTCCAAACAAACATACAAAAAAGTATAGGAAGGTTTACTGTGTGCAGTCGATAAAAATGTGTTTTTATATGTCCTTTGCAGAAAATGAGCCAAGGCCAAAGCCAAGTTTGAGTTTGAAAAAATTATGAATCATATAATTTTTGTCAAAAATGAAAACTGGTGCCGCAGACTTGAACACCGTAGAAGCTTGTGTTCACATTGTGTTCATCAAGGTTTTTCTATCTGCAGGTGCTGCTGCCAGACTCTGTGTTCATTGATACCACTGAAACCTGCTTTATAGAAAAGTAAGTCGGCTACACTTTACTTTTGTAATCTAGAAGTTGACGCTGAAACATTACTTGCTAAAGTGTTTTTTCCATCTGCCGGATTGTTTCATTTTATATTTTAGAGTTGCTACACGGTTCAATCGTTCTAATTTGCAGTACCAGTTTACTACAGTTAATACCGATAATGTAATTTCAAGCATGAGATAATGAGAAAATGTGCTAACAGTAAGTGTCTATAGTGATGACCTGTAACCTGAGATAATGTTTGTACCCGCAGCATGTTCAGAGAGAGCCCCATCCCTCCCCAGGATGGACTCTACTGCATCCGGAACTCTGTAACCAAAACATCAAAGGTAAAAAACAATTATAAAAAGCTGCTGTGGCTTCATAAAGAAACGTATAAGTTCCCAGCTATGAATTGGACTTCCCTTTACAGAGTACCACAAGTGCAAGTGTCATGTCTTTAGATGAGTCGAATGAAGGGAACTGCAGCTGTGAGGCTAAATGAGCGTCAAGATATTTGTGACAAGTCTGCAGGAGTCGGGCCTTTCAGTCTTATAGTCTACAAAAGGTCATTACATGTTGGCAGCACCAGGATGCTGTGGTATCTTATGTCTTAATAAGTCTGTGTTACTAATAGTCTATTTAAGTCAAAACATCCGCTGATCATGTTTGCCAGGTGCTGGTGGTGTGGGACGTGAGTATCGGCAAAGCCAGGAACTACCGACTGTTTGAAGAGGTGAGCCCTGCTTTCAGCCCGCTGTTATACTCATAGAGCTGTTCAGAGGTCAGGCAGAACAGCATCGCACAATCTGCGGCATTAAAGGCTTCTGTGTCTTTGCCAGGAGGACCGTATATTTCTGGACAACGAAGTGCCTTTCACCTCTCTCTCAGCCGTGATCGAACACTACCACAAGCACCCTCTCCCTCACCACGGCTCGCTGCGGCTTCAGAAGCCCTACTAAAAGAGGCTGATCAGCGCTGTAGAATCAGAACAGATCGAGCCTGTCCCCGTTCAGAAGAGAAGGACTGCTGTTGCACACCAGCCTCTGGCATGAAGCGACATGTCAAACAGCAACCATGGTAACCTTTGGGTCAGGTCACACACTTCAGTGTGTGACATATATCAACCGGCGAAAGCGTGTTGATGTGACACAGCGAGACCGTCGCAGCACTGATGACAAAAACATGGTTATATTTATTGATCAGGTGGAATCAGCCAAACAGCATTAGTGTTACATTCAGATTACTGTGATAGACAGATATGAATCAACAAAAAAAACAATTCAACTACTATATAAACAGCTATACAAAAGTATAAAAGTATAAAAGTAGTAATATATAAAAGAAATTGGATTAATACCACCACACAAACAATAAAGATAGCAAACAGAAATACACTTAGATGTTTGCAAAAGAAGAGACCCTTGAACTTGACTGTGGAAGTTTATCCAGTCAAACTTACATTTTCAGAAAGATATTGTGCTTCTGGGGTTTGTCACGTGTCTTAGTGAGCTGTTGAAATATGAATGCACTATGTTCTTTTTGTCGTTGGCACATGTGTTAATGTGTCATGCTTTGAAACGTGGCTCTTCAGACAGCGTGCCATTTCCATATGAAAGCTGACCACAGGGAGATTTGCTCGTTGCGTGTGGTATAAATAATGATACCCCTAATACTGAAGGGTTTTACTGCAACCTGGAGGACTAAATGAATCATATTTCAAAATGAATTGAATTAAAGTTAAATATTGCAGAGGACGCTTCCATTATCTGAACTATTCCTTCAGACAAGAATAATGTTCAAACTGAATCCGAGATCGTGTAAAGAACTTTTTTTTCATTGTGTTAATTACCGGCAGACCTAAAACTGACAAGTGGGTGCTTGTGCCAACAACTGGACCCGTGTGGGACTGTTATGAGGGGACAGTAATGTCTCTATGCATTTCACAAAGCTAAAATAAACCTGTTGTCCAGACTTCAATTGTTAGTTTAATTATTAGGCAACACATATTTATTTAGTGTGCAGATCTCACGACCAACTCCAGGAACTGTATTTGCTGTTTAAGCATCCCGGGGAATTGTAATGCTTTGACATGTTGTACTTTTGTTGCTAAGTCCTTGGAGGGTAGAACACTTTTCACCTACTAACAAGAAATGACACCAGAATGTAAGTGGTGCAAATTGACGGATTGATCATGAAGAAATTGATTCTCAACTGCTAAAACTTAGCAGTTGAGAACTGAGCAGTTGAGTAAAGCACTGACTTTAATGCTGTAAATTGCTATGTATTCATGTATAAATGCTGTAAATACTGTATAAAACATGTAAAAATGTAAATATATGGTTTTCTACAAAATATATGTTGAGAGTGTATGAAAGATTATTCACTGTTTTGTCTTTTTTTAATGTGTGCATCTAAACTTTGAGGCTGTCGCGTAAAGACAAAAGTCACAAGTTCTAGTTTCATAATGCACATAAACTATGGACTAATCTTAAGTAAATCGCCACTAATTACTTGTGTAATGCTTATCTTTATTGTTATGGTTCATACTTGTTTTTAATCTAAAATATGTCAACAGCAAAAAAGTCTCATAGCCCAAAGATATTCCATTCACATATTTTGGAATGACAAAAATATGCGTCTTCCATATAACTAACAAAATGTTAACTTAATATTACTGAAAACTAACTTTAAATATTAATCAAAAGGTTAAGAATCGCACTGGATTAGGAGACCACCGATGGTCGCTGTATGGCGTTAAGGCCACGTCCCTGTATGGAATGTACTCTTTTGACTTCATCTGTTGGATGATATTAGTCGGGTTATTGAATAATTTAAAGACAGTGAAGTTTAGTCCGACTGAACAGAATTATACGCTAGCCAGAGTAAGTAGGTCCATGTTTTATGACTTGATCTGGTCTTTTTACAGTTTTAAGAAGAAAGAGATGTGAGAGATGTTATTCATACATGTAAAGAAAGACATCAGTTAATCGCTAGGTGTTTTAAGTTCCTGTTGTATTCCCAGGTAAAGACATAGCAGATGAGCTAACTATTTATTTCTTCTCTCTTTTCGTCTTATGAAACCAAAACGAAGTCTTAAACGATACTAACATTAAAAGCATGAATCATGCGTTCGTGCGAGTGCAGCTTCTTCCCCCCTTCAGTCTGGTGCAACAAGTCTACCTAGTTCATAAGAACAGCAGACAGGACCTCTATTTTTGCCGAGAACCACACATACTGGGCTTTACAAACCCTATACTAAGACACTAAATAGTGTGCCAGAAAACCAACACATAAACACATAAAAAAAGATGCTAAATATCCAGATGTGCTTTGTGTCGCTGTCTGTGGTGCTGAAGAGCACAGAACGTTTCCAAACTGATCACTGATGAAATGCATCACGGGATTAGCAAGATACATATAGTCCACACATGGACTAATTAGACCATGTGTTTATATAAGAAACCGTGTATTTCACTTTGTTTCTGTGTTATTCTGTGTTATACATTTCTTTTGTATCAGCTCATAATTTAATTAAACTACATTACTTTATATATTTTAGTGTTGTAGTACCAATATTGCAATCTTTACTGGGGCTCATTTTGGACACAATTAATAGGTCTGGTGTTGTATTAAGCTTCTTTCCATTCTCTGCCACTGTCTCAAAAGACTAATCAGACAAAATTAAAATCCCAAAGTGAGTGGACTACCGGGCCTCCTCTATAAAGAGACTAAGAAACTCCCCCAATGGCCACAAATGTCTTAAGAAACCTGGGCCTGATCTAGGCGTGATTAAATGTGGTGAAAGCACCGCGCAGCTTTCCCGTGAGCAGAGGAGGAAACGGTTTGGTCTGAAGAAGTAATGATATCTGTGCACTGTGTATCTATAGTGATCTGCCATGTTTTAAAGTCAAGCTTTTCTGGAGTGTGAGTTCAATTCTGATTCTGATTACACATGCATGCACGTTGGAGAAAAGTTGTTAAAAAGCAACCATCTGCTGCTGTAAATGTTCCCATTTGGGTTGTGTGCACGTTGATGCTGTGACAGGTGTTAACATTAAAATCTTTCACCTTCAAACCCTTCTCTATGTGGCGGCGGTGGATTTAGATGAATCAGTCATCTTCACTGTTCAGGTACCTGACGGTGAGTTTGCAAATAAGGATTCTCCACAGTTGTATTTAGTAAGAGGCTGGTTTTCCAACCCTTAGATCTGTCATCGCTGTGTGAGTGTGTGTGTTTTTGGAGGTGACTGCATGAAAGAGATACTGAGTCAGAGAGACGGAGAGTTCCTCACACGGCATTCTACAGTAGTTTTTGTGTGTTTTTTTTCAGTGGATGTAAAAATCTGGGACAGAGTGAGCCTTGGGGTGTATCAGCAGGCATCAGCCATCACTGAAGACGAGGTTTAATCCTCTGATAAGAAGTGATGCAGCCTATGAAACCTGGCAGATCGCAACCCTCTGGGAAATTCAAAAGGCCTGGTGATCAAAATGGGAAGAAATAGCATCAGACATTCAGAGGGGGAAAAAAATTGTTACGACATTTATACTCTTTGAAAATGAATGATCTGCTCTCACAAAATGGTCAGTGATAACAACCAAAACCAGGCATATGGTGCTTTTGAACTGTATACACTGTATTTACTTTATTACTTGATTTTCTTTAGTGTTGACTTATTAGTCATGATTGTTTGATTATGTGTATATCAACACCATAAATCTGACTGTCAGAGAAGTCTGCAGTAGAGCACACATTAACACTGCCTCCACCAAAACACTATTTTTACATGTTTTTCCACACATGAGCAATCTCTGATTGTCTCTGACAGCCAACCGCAATTTTTCTCCCCATGTTCTGAAGATGCAGCCTTTTCAAAAACTCTCCAGCTGCGCCAAACAGCCTGAGTGGGCGAAGTGTGACGTTCCCTTAGTTAATGGCCCAAAGTCCTGTTCCACAGAAAAGTCATTGCATCGTGGGAAATGTATATTCCAAGTCCTGTAATGATACCTTCTGGTCACAGTGGCCACTGTTCAGCAAAACATAAGGCTGACTTAAAGGTTACGCTCATAATTGTGGATATTTCAGACTAAGTCAAATTTGTTTAAAGATAAACTAATTGTGTCCTAGTAGTATGCAATCTTTATATCTAAATGTTAGAATGAATTAGATTGCTAAACGATGTCATCATTGACCCACATTTCCCTTTAGGATCTCCCCTAACCCAGCCGGAACAGATCCACTTCATTGTTTCACGCGGACGGTGAAGGGTTAACTTTATGATCCAAGACGCAGCCTACAAAGGGAGGAAGAATAAAATGCAAAATCCCTCGTCAGCTGTGACGGGCTCCCTGTGCTGCCACTGACAACCCGGTTACCGGGGACGCTCGTCAACGTCAACTCTCGCCGACCAACTCTCGCAAATGGATCTGCGCGTGAGAGGAGGAAACGGGAGCCCGGGCGGCCCCCACGGCGCGTGGTTGTAGAGCGAGATTAAAAAGGGCGCGTGGTCTGCGAGTTGGACACCTTCCAGTTCTAACCAGCTGCTCCTCGGACACGGTCGTGTTTCTGCGCGTGCTGCGGATCGTGTTTTTTTTTGTTGGGTGAGGAGCGGGCAGTTGGATTTACGCGTGAACCGACCGGATCAGAGGCGATCAAGGCCGACGTCAAACGCCGCCAGAAATGATCACGTCCGCACCCGGGATCCTCCTGCTACCGATGCTAATATGTCTGCAGCACTGCATTAACGTCCACGGTGAGCTTCGTGTGTGTGTGTGTGTGTGTGTGAGAGGGAGAGAGAAACACGCGGCGTGTACTCTGTGAGGGAAGCTAATGTTCCTCCACTGTACACCTGTCTCGGCTGTTCACTGAAGGAACGACCGGGCTCTGCTACACCTCGGGCTAGTCAACCGTGCATCTCTTCTCCGCATAGGACACCCCTCCTCCTCCCCCAAGAACGCCTCAGAACTGGGACACGTTCTGCTTTGTTTCGGTCTATAATGCATTTAAAATGAACGTGTTCGCCCTTGTTTTTTTTGTTTTTTTAATTAGGCGGGTTTTCTGCTGTTAATGATTTTATAGGTCCCTGTGGTTTTGTGTTGCCCGCTGTTCGGCCGCTGATTGTCCCACTCATTCACAGCTAATTGGCCCTTTTTGTAACGTTAGTTTACATGAATCCCCCCTGATATACATATATACATGCATACATGGAGCTATATATCCGGGGTAGGTTGAAGCACGGCCGGTCCTGTAGTGTGGCAACAGCTGAGCGCATGAAGGGGGAGGAGTTACGCGGGCAATTACCTGCAGCAGGTGATCCCAACGAGGGCCTAATTAAGTAGCCAGGGTTAATATGGTTTTCCCACCTGAGGGTCATTGAATTCTGTAAAATTCTCTTTGGTCTATTTTCCTGCTTTACAAACGTGAAATTATTTTGACTTTTATAGTAGTTTTGTAAATTAAATATCTTGTGAAATGCTGTTTCTGCAGCCCTTAAATCATGACCTTTCCTAACCCAGAAGCAGGAAAAAAAGTTAAATTTTTACTTGATCCTTTTTTAGCGATTTTAATTGGCCTTTTCAGAACCACATCACGTCCTCAAATTTTACACTTTTTTTATTGGATATACAATGCGTATTGTGTAGGATATCTGTGTCCTATTACTTGGTGAATAATTCATGCTTTTTTTCTGTAGCGATAAGTTGGCTGGCACTTGCATATTTTCTTTACTATCTTAATGGAGTGCACCATGACTGTTCTAAAGTACGCTAGGCTAATTGCTGACATTGTGGCTGTTCCTTTCCAGGCAGAAATGCATACCTTTTACAAGACATTGGAATCGTTTGATGCAGGCAGGCTAAATTATAAACAAGCTCAGAGACCGAGCTATGTTGGATTACTTGTTGTTGCAGATATTTTTCCTTGGAGTCCTACCTACTGTGAAAAATGGCCTTTACCGAAAATGGTGAATCAAAACTGGCGCTAAATGTTAGCACTCTCTATAGCAGACGCCCACCATCTCCTTTTCATTCTCTGCTTAATTCGTGTACACAGACTGATATTGTGTGAGCCTATTTGAGCAAGATGTAACACAAATTAGATGGTGGCAAGGGAAGGCCTGATTTTAAAATTAATGTATTTTTCCTCCTGGTTACTGTAATGCATACTAGACCCAGATCCTCTGCTATATGGAGGGGGGTGTACGCTCGGTTCTTTAAGTGGTGGACAGAGGGAGGAGGAGTAGACGGCAACAGTTTCTGTTACCAGGGAAAATTGCATTACCATGACCTCCAGTGTGACAGCATTTCTATTGTGCACAGTGATCTGCTATTTTGGAGACGTGTTCATTGCAGCCCTATTGGATTTATGGTTTCAAACCCAGGGGACTAATTGGCAAGTGAAATGGAATGTGATTTTTGAATTCACACCATCCATGGCTGAATCAAGATGATTGGAGATTGTACTTTGGTCACTGTCAGCAAGAAATTAGATTATTTGTCAAGAGGAAATGTATTTGAAAAAGGGGTTTTGATGCTACCGCTGTGTTGCCATTCAAAAATAAAGACCTGGACCCACACATTCGCCTGTACATCACAAACCTTTTTGTCTGTGTCTGTATACAAGCGTGTTAAACCTGATTTCACGGATTGGCTATGTGTGTATGGATAGCTCAAGCTAGGTTCCAACACATGAACTACCCTTGCAATATTAAGAAGCCATCCATGTGAGACAAAGTGGTGGAAGCGTCCATGGCCTTCATCATGCATCAGATTTAGAGCAACAAATCAAGGAGGAAATGGGAGAATACGCTTTCACGTCCACCGGTACATGTAGCATACCTCAATTTACTGCAGAAGCCCATCATTTTGCTGATGGGCTTGAAGTGGAGGGTGTATGTTTCTCCAGGCCAAACCAATGGGTTTTTGTAGAGCCTGAGATTGTAACCCCAGAGACTACGCCCTTGAAGAAACAAAACCCTGTAAAGTGTGTGCTGTTCTCTGCCACTTGGGTTACGGTCGTTGCAGTGGCTTTGCATGTTGCAGCTTGTTTGATTAGTTGGACATGCACTGTGCTTTTGTATCTGCCTGGGTTTCTTTTTCAGGGAAACTGGTAAGTGGAAGTGAAGGCCGCTCAAACCTCGTGAGGGAATGCCGCACATTACTGTCCCAACTTAGTCAGCAGCCTTCAACATGATGTAACTAGTAAATGGGTGGTGAATGGAAAATAATGGAGCGTACAGTTTCCAGACAGAAGTTCTACTCTCTGGAAAGGGACTTTGAATGATTGCATGCATGCTTCTTGTGTTGGGACAATATTCAACTCGACACTGATGGTTGAATCTAAAAAGCCTGCTTTGACATGTTTACATAGTTCACACTGTGATTGTTTTTGAGCAAAACAGTCTTGGTCTGAGATTTAAATGATCACTTTCACCCCTAAATAGGATGATTTAAACATTTAAGCGGCATACATGACGTTTGAACCTAGAACCAGCATGCAAACAGTATTTGACAACTTTTTTTGTTTTTATGGGTTTGTGTCAATGTTTTCCACAATGAAAACACTGATACATGAAACTTTGGTGATTTGAACGGTCGACCCAGTGCTCTGTAACATGACCTTGGTGTACAGCTGGCGTAGTCTCGGTTGAATGGAAGTCTACCGCCTCCTGTGCTGCAAAGTTTTTTTTTTTTTTTTTTTTTTTTTTTTTTGTCTCCGGTGTACCAGGTCCATAAATACACTGGACACTATTTGTGATCAGACGTGGCTGCAGCTACATGGTCGATTAGAACCAAAGATATTTGCTGCTGCCTCACTTCAAGGCTCCTCCGGTTGAAATGGGATCAAGACTAGTTCCTTAAGGAGAAACCGTCTAGTTATTTATGTGGTTCAATAATGTCTAGGAAATATCTGTTGTCCCAAATGTATTTGTTCTATCCTTGTACCCACTATTTACAGGAGTCATGTGATCTGTAGTTGACCTCCAGTGTCAACGTGATTCAGCTGTATCTGAACTCTCATGGGTTTCATTTACCCACCTGGACTGAATTGACCGTCTAGGTCAGACCGTAATTTAGGGCTCCATACTGCAGTACAAAAACTACATGACATTTTAGTTTCTACAGTACTTGTACTGTGTTGTGTGAACCAGACAGACTTTGAATGGCAACGCTCGTCAACGCCTATCATGATTTGAGATTGACAAAGCCGTTCTTCCCCCTTGACTAGGTTTTTATTCTTGGTTTTCCTTCAATCATGACGTTTTTTTTGTCTTTGAATGCCATCTTAAGTTTGATCTGTTCCCCTCCCCATAAATGCAAAGAGAGGAAAACTAGTTTTTCATACTGTAATGTAGTGTTTCACTGTAAGCCTTCCTTCGAATACTATGGAGCCATATTTAAAGTCTGGAGCTTATCCCATGTTTTACTTTAACAATCTGGCAAGGTTTGATACTGGGAGATTACCGTGTATTACAGGTGCCCCGGTTTCCTTCACGTCACATTTCTTCTGCGTCCTGACATTTTCAGGACACTGAGCTTTAGTTCTCCACTAAAATATTGATGTCACCTAGTCTTCAATTCCAAATTCAATCACAGGCAGTATTCAGACCTCAACAGTGTGTTTCAAACGCGGACGTTTTTTTTTTTTTCTTTTTCGCATGTGAATTTTGATTGAGATGACCTGAGGAGTTTCAGCCCCTGAGTATTGATTTTCACAAGTGGAGATGGATTGAAGTAATTTCACCCCATTGTGTTATCATGGTTGTTGACTGAGGGACTGCTCACTTGTAGACGAGGACTTTATATGGACAACTAGGGCCACTGCCTCGGATTGCTGAGTGGCAGCTAGTTGGTTTAAAACTCGCAAGGACCAACCCACTAGTTTTTTTTGCGAACTCGCGAGGACCAACCCACTGGTAAATTATGATTTCACTGTAGTGCTTGGGTTTTCCTCATAGCCCCTTTGTTTGGCTTCCGCTGCAGGTACAAAGACTGCATGTGAGGCCAGCCAGTTTCAGTGTGGAAACGGTCGCTGCATCCCCTCCGTGTGGCAGTGTGACGGCGACGAGGACTGCACCGATGGTAGTGATGAGGACTCCTGTGGTGAGATGCTACACACACACACGCGCACACGCACACGCACACGCACGCGCTCCTTTGTTTGTGCTAAATGCTGTTGCATGGCGAGTGCTTCTTGCATAAACTCTTGCTGCTGTGATTGCTTGCTATAATGCCAAATGTGTACTAAACCACAATGGAAACTATTGCGCTTTAAATATTTGATTACACACTGCAAGAGTTGCATCAGTGCGCTTCAATCATTCTTAAAGTGATACTCTTAGTTTAGTGCCATTGCTTGCGTTTGACTATATAATACAAATTGAACACCAGCTTAGCCTGTTTTAGTTCTAGCTTGTGCCTTCCACACCTTGAACTAAGAAGGAGGCCGTTCGTGCCTTTTTGCGGATCAGTTGGCACTGTACCGTACGTGGACTGCAAATGTATCATAGCAATAGTGAATGGGGTCTATTGATGACAATGTTGTTTGTTACATTGAGCTCTATTTCCTAAGTAAACAATGTCTAAATTTAAGTTGGTGTCTGACTTGTGTCTTTAAACCCTAATCCTATTAATTTATTGAACGCTGTGAAAGGGTCTACGCCTAGCAGATATAATCGTGCACAAAATGCATTCAGCATGAGAACCCACCATGTTCACGTGGCCTAATGAGACTTCCCAGCACCCTTTGGGACAGAATGACCTGGTGATGGGAAGATAGCAGACCTAAATATGGATGCGACCAAGGTGTGTGTGACTGTGTCCAATAGACTTCAGACCTCTTTTATTTTCTTTGGTCCCTCATCTATCTGGGTCACATGAGAGGGAGGCAGAACAGTGGGGGGAAATGAGTGACGATAAAGTGATCATTTTGCAGCGCTAGAAGATAACAATCCTGACTAGCAGAATATCAGTTCCTAAA
Organism: Apeltes quadracus; assembly: GCA_021346845.1. NCBI lineage: Eukaryota > Metazoa > Chordata > Actinopteri > Perciformes > Gasterosteidae > Apeltes > Apeltes quadracus. The sequence continues at coordinate 10,253,229 of CM037930.1, read as the reverse complement.
GTTAAAGCGGTGCCACCAGTATGGCCTGCAATTGAACCAATTAGCATTTTGTAACCTTAAATCTTCCTAATTATTAAGACTTAAAGCTAGAGTCTGTAAGAGTTTACACAAAATTGATTTTAATTTTCTCTGCCAGTCATCAGTCACCCAATCCCACTGAATTGCTGCTCCTGGTATTTGCTCAGCGGGAGATCAGACATTCTTTGACTTTCAACAGACGTGTGAATGATGAGAATCCAAATGAATTCCACTGCTGCTTGCTACTGTTGTGCAAATTGGGGTTTGGCTTGTTTCTTGGGTTGATATTTGTATTCTGGTCAGATGGAGGGAATGACTCGAGACGGTCAAACCCCATGTGGACACAGAGGTGCTGTTAGAGGGGAGGTTTGTCTTGTCGACAACTTAAAATCTTTAGTTGGCAATTTGATGTGCAGTGCTATAAACCCGCTGTTGCAGACTTTAGCTTCTACATCAGAAAGGACAAACTCTCTGCCACAGAGCTAATGGGTAGCTGAGCCTCAACGGACTGAGAATCTCCTTTTTTTTTTTTTCTTGTGACGCTGATTTTTAGGGTTGACTTAAGCTGCTTCAGGACCGTTCTGCCAATAGCATGACTAGGGTTGAGATTAAAATCCACTGTTTGGCACCATCCAAATTTGGAAAGTTTCTGTGATCTGGGCATTTTTTTTTAATGCAAAACTGAGTTTGGGCTTCTCGGATTGCAACTAATTATAAACGTATGACCCTTTCAGTTTTTGTGAACCGCAATATTAATATTCCTGAGGTGTAGAGTACTGCTTTGGTCTTTCTCCCATTTTATCCATCAGGATTCAATTAAAGAACACGTTTATCTGCTCCTCTGTATAATGACGCAGTTTCTTTTCTCTCCCATTGCAGTTGGAAAAACTTGTGATGAGGTGGACTTTGTGTGTCGCAATGGCCAATGTGTCCCGAAACGATGGCACTGTGACGGGGAGCCAGACTGCGAGGACGGGTCAGACGAGAGCGTCGAAATCTGCCGTGAGTATCTGGTTCCCTCTTCTTTTATAGACATCACGCATGTTGTCGGTTCATTGAGATGCATCTTGGCGGCAGGCTTCTCAAGTGATTGTGTACAAAGGTCATCTGACCCAATATGTTGAGCGGAGCTTTTCAATGTGCTGCAGTTTTATTTAAGATCCTGACTACTTGCTGTGAGGTGTTGCTGGTGTGCTTGTTGGCATCAAAGCGACAAACTACAAGTGTTGAAGTTATTTTTTTCTTTTTTGAGAAGGTTACCTTTTTTGCACGGCCTTCACTGTGCTTCTGTGACGACGTGGCATCTCCTCAGGTAGATAAACATCAGAGCGAAGATGAAAGCCCTTCATCACATGCATCTTGGTTTGATATTGACGCCTTCTCATTTTATCCTGTCATCCTTTTTCCAAGTCCACTAAAGGTACTGCAAGTAAAAGGTACTGCAAGTAAAGCTAAACCTCATGATAAATACCAGTGGAGGAAATGATGGGATGGGCTCTCTGCAGCTTTGGTGAGATGTTGACAAGGTCATTTTTGTAATCGGACGCAGTAATTTCCAAAACGGAGTCAGTTTCAGGGGTGGTTCTTCCTAAAAATAAACCTTTAGTAATGAGATGTGTCAACTTGTCTGGCACTGTTTAACTGGTGACTAGTGGCTCATTTCCCTTTGGTTATTTTCTCTTTATACATGATTTTATTTTGGGGAAACATGATCCTCTATACAACATTATGGAGAAAATTAACTATTTAGGATAACGTGTCATTCTTGATATTAAATTGCAGGTTTTGGATATCACTTTGTTCCATGAACAAATACTCAAACTTAATAGCTCATTAAAATGCTTGAACTTCAAATGATTTATTCCTATTTCTCATTAATGATGCGATTATATTTTCTAATATTTGAAGGACTTGTTTTTTTTGGAGAGGCACCAGCAGGAGTTTAACTTTGTAAAATCTGTGAAAATTAATTGAAAAGAAGAATGAGATCAAATGCAAAGATATTCCAAGCATCGCGAAGCAGAACCAGAGTTATCCAGTGTTTGTGAAGTGAGACGCCGTTTTTTAGAGTGGTTGTTTTTTACTGAAGTGTGTCAACACGGCAGGTTGACTGCACAAAGTTGACAACAGGACAAAAATTATTTATCTCCCCAGCAGAAAACGGAACAACCTTTGTTCTAGTCGGTGCCCATCCCTCAGTCTCTCCTGGATGGGATCTGAGAGCAGAGCAGTTCGGTTCACTTGTTAAACCGTTCTTTAAAGCTGCTGCACTGTGTGGTTGGGACTGACCTGGGTTTTACTGTGAGGAAGCTAAAATACTAGATGTAGTATCTGGTGGATGAGCAGTATTCTGTTTTAACAAATAAAGTGGATGACGCGTGTGGGCTCAAAACTGCAGAGGAATCTGAATTCTCCTTGGAGTCTCTGGAGTCTTCCGCGTGAGACTCGCCCTGCGAAGGCTTTTATGAGTTCAAAATGGCATTATGGAGTGTTTTTATTGCTAGCAATATAAATGCTCCCAGTACTACAGGGCAAGATTTATTTACCCAATTCCTGCAGTCTTTCGTAGCTGAAATTGCATGTAAATGTAACTTGAAGGGTTTTACGTAATATTAAATGACCATTAGATGTAGAATTCATGCTTTTAATCTAGTTTTAATTTCCACGCGAAACCCAACAACAAAAGAACCAATTGGCATAATTTGGCTTCTGACATTTCTTCACTTTCCCAGAGTTGAACATATTCCGGTTTTTGTCAGTTTTTAATGTAGCTGACATTATTATTAAGTTGCCTGCTGAGAATTTGAGTGACTGACTGCTGTGCTGTGGCCCGTTCCTCTTTTTAGTCTGCTTTCTCGCATGGGTCTGTGCTTGTGTAGATTAATGGGTAACTCGGTCAACACAGCATTCCTGTTTCTAGCCCATTGTGTGAATTTTAAAAACGCCACGGCTGCAGTGGCGTACGTGCAGTTGAAGCCCGCTAATGTAGCCGTTATATTGCTGTACTGTTTGATCAGCTGTTACACCTGACTTGGCAGCTGGTTATGGAATCTGAAGAGACCGTGGAGGGCAGGGCAGCGTGTGAGTGTACGTCTCCCATTGTGGAGTGGCGGACTCGTGCTGTAATTGTGTGTTTAAGGATGACATTGTCCTCAGCCTGTGCTCACTTGGTCATTAATAGAAACTCTGGTTCATCAGTCCTGCATGCAAAGCAACTTCAGTTTCATGTTTGACGGCGATTGAATATGAAATTCTGTAAGGTAGTATTTGAATGGGGGAAACCACCCTGACATATGTGACATTGTGACATTGACATTGCGATTGTGACATTGAGCATGATTTTGATCCTGATGCACAGAAGGTGGTATGTAGTGTCGTACATTTACTGGGTTGTAGGTAAAAAACCTAACTGGAGTCAGAAATATGACCGACTATTGTTACCTGCAGGTTATCAACAAAATGACATCCTCATAGTGAATTCTTCCTGCAGCTGTGGAAGTGACTTTTTTTTCACCTTCATGTAGTGCTCCATTGAGCTGCTCTTATCAGTGCAGTCGTATCATCTGTGCCTCGCTGCTCGTTATTTCGCTCCAGTGTAAGATTGCAGAGATGAGAGGTAACTGTCTTCAAGCTGAAATTGGATGGAAACTGCATTGTGGCTGAATATGTATCCAGAGATAGTGTTTGGTAATTAAGGCTCGAGTTTAACTGAGTATGAAACTACTTCAGGAGAAGAGATTTGTGTTAATGGTTGTCTAATAAAAACGGGGTCTTGATGCATGATCAAGTTGCATTTGGTGCTTGCAAGCAGGAGGTCAAATACACAAAAGCGTATAACTGTGCTCTGTGGAAATGGCCGCACGCACAAAGGCCATCAGTGACCGGTATGAATAATTGCAAAGTTGAGATAAAGGTTAAGATGGGGCAACAGAAGAAAGGAGGGCAGTCAAATATGCTTTCTCACAGACACGGCTGCAAAAGGAAACTTTTGAATCGCCCTGCTTTGCACATCACTCAAGTACAGACAATGATCACTCTTTTAGCACAAGACGGTTATAAACTTATTTTACCATTACAGTGCACTTAAGTCTATGTATTCCTAGTTTGTACCATTCCAGGAAGGAAAAAATCCTTGTCTGTGCAACATACTTTATTCTGATTTTTTTTTTTTTTTTTTTTTTTTTTTTTTAGTTGGTCAAAACTCTCCCTAAATTCAGTTGGATGTTAAATATGCCGACTGCAGGCATTTTCTTTAAACATGAAAGATAAAACGTCAAACCACCAAAAGGCAATTTACTAAACCAATCCTTCATAGTAAGTGTCCTCCAGTTTTTGAAACTACATAACCATCTTCTCAAATGAGTTTCCTTCCATGCATCGAAATCTGACCAGAACTTTTTTTTTTTTTTTTTTTTCTCCATGCAGACATGAGGACGTGTCGTCTGAACGAGTTCAGCTGCGGCGCCGGCTCCACTCAGTGCATCCCTGTCTTCTGGAAATGTGACGGCGAGAAGGACTGTGATAACGGCGAGGACGAGGTCAACTGTGGTAGGTGGACAAGCGCACGTTGACAGTGTTGTCTTTATCGCCATGGAGAATGATTGATCGCTTTCTTTCCCTCCACGGCCCACAAACTGTAGGTGTGTTTACGGGGCACTGGGAGGCTGAGCCTTCTATCGCCCAGCCTGAAGGTTGGAAGATCTAAATGGGATTTAGTCCCCATCAAGTCGGTCTTCAGAGTTTATTACCATGTAACTGCCGTTTTAATACCATGACAGTAATTACAGTACGAAAGCTAAATATTTCTTGTTAAACGGCAACGGTTATGTTACTTGCGGTTTATATCTTGTAGCGTTGCTTATCTTGGATGGCGTGCGATAAGCGCCGCCAGTGGCGCTTATAGCTGCCTCCCGTTGTACCGTTGGGCTGGTTTGTGCGGACCCTACATTTCTATTGAAAGATGAGCGCTCAAAGGCAAAGATGTGTGGTGACCTACAATGTGGTCACATGCTACGCTAAAATAGTCTGGGACAGCAGCCGGTAGCAAGCTGGTAAATTGTCTGCATCCATTTAATTTGCAAGTATCCTAAGGCGGTAATCAGCGTGTCGCAAATACAAATTTAAAAAAGTGATTAAAGGACATCCACTAAACAAATGGTTAAACCTCAAGAAATGCATCATTTTTGGTAATTTGCATGAATGGATGAACATTGTCAGAAAGGGGACACACATGCCTAGTGCGCACACTTTAATCTAAATAATTGTTCTGTAGCCTTATTGAGCCCAAACAATCTGCCCCGACCATTCTTCTGTCTTTGCGTGTTTACACTTGGCACTCTGCAGGTAGTACTGTCCTAGCATCTGCTAAACATGATGCCAAATGGTGAACACACTTCACTGCTTCACCATCCAACCGAAGTACGTGTTGCATTACTCAACCTTTGAATCATGCATGAGAACCGCAGGCCTGTGTGCTGCTAGTTTGTGTAAACGTGAGACGCAAAGCTTAGACCAGGGGTGTCAAACGTACGGCCCGCGGGCCGGAAACGGCCCGCCAGGTGGTTCAGTCTGGCCTGCGGGATTAATCTGTATTATTGAAAAAAAATAAAAATACATTTCATTTTCTATAAAATCTGCAGTTCCTATATTGTACGCTAGTGGCGCTGTTTCACGTCTATCGCTTTACCCGCGTTTTCTGTTGACCCTGGCACCCTCTTCAGTGAAATTGAAAAGTGGACACAATGTCGGATTTTTCAAGAAAAATGGACCTCTTCCCACATGTTCATGGAGGTGAATCACAATCACTGTGATCAGTTTTTATGCATAATGCACTTAAATAAATGTTAAACTGGGTGAAAATGTTGTTGAAATTGCACATTACTTTTCTTAAAAACTCTTAGGTTGTTGATAATATATTTATTAAAAGGACAATTCATTGCATATAAAGATTTTTATAATTTACTTCTCTGCACTAATACAAAGAAATAAGTGGACTTATTGTTAGTTCTATGTAATTTTGGAATGAGTTTATTGGTCTGGCCCACTTGACATGCGATTAGGTTGTATGCGGCCCCCAGACCAGAATGAGTTTGACACCCCTGGCTTAGACAAACACCTTTTTGGTTCTTTCAGTCTGTTTTGAAGTGATGTAATTGCTGTTGCAACGTTATCATTTGCTTCACTCGTTTTGTGAATTTGATGCTTCACAGAAATTAAGCAATTTCTTGCTGACTTTTGGTGTAAAACACCTTAAATGAGAGTCTTGGATTGTGTAAGCTCTATACAAGATTGGGTACAACTAGACTGCCGTTGAGCTTGTGAATAAGAACATTTCTTTTTTTTTTTTAAACCTCACATGTCGCTCCCCGTTCTCTTCTCGTCTGATTTACCTGCCGCCAGGCAACGTCACCTGTGCCCCAAACGAGTTCACGTGCGCCAGCGGTCGCTGCATCTCCCGTAACTTTGTTTGTAACGGCGAGGACGACTGTGGCGACGGCTCTGACGAGGTGGCGTGCCCGCCGTCCTCCTGCGGCCCCAGTGAGTTCCAGTGTGGCAACTCCTCCTGCATCCCGGCCAGCTGGGTGTGTGACGACGACGTCGACTGCCAGGTGAGAGATTTTTGTCGACTATTTAGATGGTGACTGACTGAGGCACTAGAGTGGGATAGTCTTAACGCTTCATCTCCTAGTCTAAACTCAAAAGACTGAAAGATGTGTTTTTCTGAAGGTGCAGTTTAAATGTGACTCGTGCTGTCCCAGGAATTTGATGTAATTCATGGTACATCGCTCCCAGTTTGGCCTTGACTTTCATCACTGAACTTGACTCGGGTTGCTTGTGTGGCAGAAGAGCAGATGCATCTAGCACAATGTTCACCCACTAAAACCATTTCACTAGCATCCACACATGGATAAATGTTTTGCCATTTGTAAATCTTTGTACAATTTAATGTAAAACCATTATACTCATTGTCAAACCTAAATATATTTTTAAAATGCATAATCATGAAGTGTAGTATTCAAATATTCTGCCTCCTTTTTCTGATAAAGTACTTGATGCAGGCAGCACACGGAAACACACTTTTTCAAGGAGTCTTTGCCTCTCTATGAAACTGTCTAGTGTGGCACACATCGCCTGACAGTTTCCTCATGTGTTTGCACTAGTTAATTGGCTGTGTTTTATCAGTGACTCCCTTGAAGGACAATTAGAAATATAATTTAATAAGTCAATCTGGATCTTATTTTGAATACCAATATCTAATTCCTATTGGTCAGAATAACGTTTGCTTCAACCTACGGAGGTGCTGAACTAGAGTTTGGCAGGTAACGGAATAATAACTTCAGAACTGTTTTGCGTTGTGCCGAATTGCTGTTTCTTTTTTTATTTCTAACACATTGGAGGGGAAAAAATGACCGCTTTCAACAATTGATTTGTTGTTTTTTTAAAATGTCAAATAACTTTTAAGATTAAATCTGATCCTCTTTGTCCCCTGAAGGACCAGTCAGATGAGTCTCTGACTCGTTGCGGCCGCCACCCGACTCCGCCGGCCAAGTGTTCGTCCAGTGAGATGCAGTGCAGCTCTGGGGAGTGTATTCACAAGAAGTGGAGGTGTGACGGGGACCCTGACTGCAAGGACAGCAGCGACGAAGCCAACTGCCGTATGTGCAACTCTCATTTTCATATCCTAACCACTTGACTAAACTCCCGTGGTAACAAATGTATCTGTTCTCTTAATAATGGACTCAATTTGGTTTAAAAAGACTTTGAATTGCAACTGAAGAAATTCCGCCGTTATGAAAAACATATTGAGTGAATCGAAAGAAGATTCAGCAAATAATCAAGTCATATTCAACTATTTCTGTCCTTGTATCTGTGTGACTAAATTAACAAATGCAGGATAGACTGGGTTCTACAGCACTGATGCAGTACAGAGTGATGTTTGATATCCTGCCAGCAGTTCTAAATGTGTGTATTCTGCACAAGCTTCATGTGTACGTGTGTCCTTGGCAGCTGTACGCAGTTGTGGACCGGATCAGTTCAGATGTGATGATGCCAATTGCATCTTGGGCAGCAAACAGTGTAACGGCCTCCGAGACTGCGCCGATGGATCAGACGAAGCCAACTGCAAAAACGGTATGTATCGTGTGTGCAGCTTTGCTAAACTTTCATTTGGGCTTTGTTGGGTAAAGGACAATCTTACTTTCACACTCTATTAGGGAGTTCAGTCAATCATTCCGTTGTTTTCAAATGGATGTACATGGAATGCTAGTACTGGTGGTAAGGAGTCCGTTCCTGACCTGAAAGTCACAAATGGCCGTGTTGGTGTGTATGGCTCTTCTGAGCAGTATAGTATGGTCTAAGAATACAGAGGCTCGTCCATCAGCATGCTGAAGAGATTAAAAGGGATTTGGAGAACTTGTCTGCACCCACTCTGACATGCAGGGCAGAGTTGTTGAAAGTCTGTTAACTAACACAATGCCGAAAGTCGTACATTTGGTAATTGGTTTTGTTTCTTCTCTGGCTGCGTTTCTTTTTTTACATTCTCACTCAGGCTGTCTTGAGGTTCAGAAGCAGATTATTGGTGTGTATCCTTGGTGCGCTGTAGACATTGCTTGTGCTCTGCTACAGAAGCAGTTTACTTTTTCAAACCAATGATTTTTATTGTGTGCTCATCCAGAAAGAAATGTACCCGAAAACCCTGTTTAACTCGTTTCCTTGAGTCTTCTTGCTCCAGGAGCATAAATCTTTTCTTTGAAAACGCCCTTTAAAATGAGTTTGTTGCACATTCTCACAAAGCCTAAAAGATGACAGGTATCGTAGGTTATGTTAGGTATCGTAGGTTATGTTAAGAACTTTAACATAACCTACGATACCTATCTCAAAGTGTGGAAATATTCTTGTGTCTCGCTTGCTGTTTAATACTGAATTTGTCTTTATGAAACGGTGCCATTATTGTATTTGGAGCAAGGGTTTAGCTGTAAATGTGGTGAATGTTGCATGAAAGCAGTTCTTCCCGTGATGTGAACGTCTTTGCATCCCCCCCCAGTGACCCAGTGTAACGGCCCAGAGAAGTTCAAGTGTCGTAGCGGGGAGTGTATCGAGATGAACAAAGTGTGCAACAAGGCCCGAGACTGTCCCGACTGGAGCGACGAACCCATCAAGGAATGCAGTGAGTAAAGTTATGTCCGGAGCGCCCATAGGATTTTCTTAAAATTGGCAGGAACATCCATTTAAACTGAGGGATTAACTGATCAGACTGGTGGCGAAAAGTTAGTGTTTACACCATTGCGCATATGCCAAGTGTCCCACGCACCGATGTCTGTCCACAAATGTCCCCATTTCATTCAATTAGCACTGTATGTGAACTGCTATTCGGATGCACAATGACACGCGGTGGAAAATGAGCTAATGCTTCATTCCTTCACCAACATCCCAGCCTCCGAATCAAAGGAGTAGCTACAACTTGTGCACAAAACAAGGTTTTTCATTTTCAGTAATGAAACCGCCCCCATTTGCCTTGCGCATGCGCTGGAATCATTTTAGGAAACAGCCAGTGTGTCTTCTGGAGACGTGTGGCCACAATAAAATGGTTGGCTTGTGCTGTAAATTAATTGGGCTGCTTTGGTCGAGCCTTCATGAATGATTAACTGAAGAGAAGCCGTTCCTGCGCTTCCAAACCATCTTTGTTTGAAGACCAACGTTCCCATCTTAAGTGGCAGAACACATGTTTTTGTTTATCTAATGTATATGATTGGGTTTGTTTTTAACAAAGAACCTTGTTTGGGCTGTGATTAACCCAGTGTTTGACAAATTACTTTTGCTGATCTTTCAGCGCTTCCCCGATTTTGAGGCTTTAAATGTCAGCTACGTGAACTAGAAGTATTGAGTTGCCTCCTCAGAACGCTGGTTCTGTACATTGCTCAACGGGCTGCTCCTTTTAATCCGTGTGGGTGAACTAATCATGCTTCTATCATAACTATAGACACTAAATGGTACTGCACTTTAATCACAGGAAATTATGTAAATTACAAATTCAATTCACCATTTAAGGTTTTTGCAATGCCTGCTTTCTCTTTGTTAAATAAATTGGACAGACTGAAATGATGGATCTTATTGTCATATAAAATGTAAACGCACAGCTCGTACTTTTAGTATTGCACTTTCCAATCTGTTGACCCCTGTCTGTCCCCACAGCTAGTCACAGGCCGTGTATGTGACTGACTATTCAAGATGGTACCTGGAGTTTGTCTTGCTCAACTGTTTTAGCTGCAACTGAGCCCAGTTTCCTTCCTGTGCTTCAGATCAAAACGAGTGTCTCCTGAACAATGGCGGCTGCTCACACATCTGCAAAGACATGGCGATTGGTTTTGAGTGCGACTGCACGCCTGGACTTCAGCTCATAGACCACAAGACCTGCGGCGGTATGTGGTCTTTATATGTATCTTGATCTTTATGGATAACTTTGGTATTGGTTACTGAAAGATGTGTTTGCATAAAGAACAAAACATCAGCTTGGTGTTTTCAGAGCTGATGGATCAGTTTGGGCACTGGAGACATCCACCTGGTTCGCGCTCAGCTTTTAAATGAGTCTTGGGAGATCACAAGTGGAACACACGGTGTTGAAGCAGGTTTTGATTCTGGTATTCAGCAGTTTATTGGTTTCTTATATTCTTATTCATACAGGTTGATTTTATTCTTCTGTTCCAAAGCGGTCATGAGCCTCAGTTATAAAACTGAACTTTATTCCATGTTTTGAAAAGTAAATTTGGGAGGCTGAAGCTGCATTATGTTTGTATATCTTGCAATCACAAATCCAAACGGTGTCAGATGTACAGAGTACCGCTTCTCTGGCTCACGGCTTGCACACATTGTTTTTCACTTCTGGCTTCAGAAGGGTTGTGCTAATGTTTTTCTGTTGGTTCTAAATCAAAGATCCTTGTTATCCCTCCATTATGTAGGCACTTGTCTGACAGTTTTGTTATTGAGCCAATGTTGGCTTCAAGCATTGCTTTGGATTTTGGGCACGTGCATTCTCCAATCTGGAATGTGATTCCCACAATGTTCAATCTAATCCCAAGTACAAACTAGTTTAACTCCCTAAAACGTGGATATTTACCTGCATTCTGCGGTGAGCAGCTTGTTGCTGAAGAGCAATCATGGTTGGCTGGAAGTCTCATTTGTCTTACCCAAGCTCACAATTTACTCCAATAAGAATCTTGGTCATGTTTTAGTAGTCTTCAAAGCCGCTGAGCCTTCAGTCAATCCCAGCCAACATCTGGTGAGAGACTTGAGTGCACTCTGGATTGGTTGCCAGTCAATCGCAGGTCTGACACTCACAATTCACGCACACCTAGAGGCAATCTAACCCCCGGAGCATGTGTGGACCGTGGGAGGAACCTGCAGTACCCAGAGAGAACCCAAGCTGACACGGGGAGAACATGCACACAGAAAGGCCCTTGAGCTGAGTAAAAGCCAGCACTTCTTGGTGTGAAGCGGCAGTGATGATGACCACCACATTTTTCATGGCCTAAAAGCTGTGAAAGTCGCGTTCTGGATACCAGCTGTGTTCCCTCAGGTTTTCACCTTCATCCGCATTTTCAGTTTCTCTCCCTCTCTCCGTTTGCAGACATCAATGAGTGTCTGAATCCAGGCATCTGCAGTCAGATCTGCATCAACCTGAAGGGAGGATACAAGTGCGAATGTCACAACGGCTACCAGATGGATCCGACAACCGGCGTTTGCAAAGCTGTCGGTACGACAATTTCTGTCACAGGACAATTGCACTAAAAGTTTAGTACTTTGTTTCAAAAAGATGAAGGGCACGTCTGGCTGTAGTTTGCCTGAAACTGTTTTTGGACACAAACGTGTGGTTCATTTTAGTGGGTTATACTGGCGAGGATTTTGTAGGTAGACAAAATGGAATGTGGTTTCCAATGGTTTTAAATTGTTAAAATATCAATGAGTGTCTTCAGGTCTATCTCGACCTGAATAGGCCAAATGATGGGCATATTAATAAAAACGTAGACGTGAGTGATGGTGGAAACTGCAAATTTTGCATTTGTTTAGAAGGAATATTCTTGTATATTTGTAAAGGCTTCATACGCAAAGTCTTTAAGCTAGAGATAATGGTTCATATCATCATAAAAGCAGCTTTGAAAAATGTGGGAATGTCAATGTGAGGAATTTGCTGAAGTAAACTTATGCATATCTTGATGTCTACAGCAAGTTGAATCTTGACTTTTTTTAAATTTATTTCTTTTTATAAAACCTCGACCTCCGCTGTCCTCAGGGAAGGAACCCTGCCTGATCTTCACTAACCGCCGAGACATCCGCCGCCTGGGTCTGGAGAGGAAGGAGTACACTCAGATTGTGGAGCAGCAGAGGAACACCGTGGCTCTGGATGCAGACTTTAACCAGCAGATGATCTTCTGGGCCGACTTGGGCCAGAGGGTTGTGTATAGGTAGAGGACACCCAGGATTTACAGTTGAAACGTGGTGGCTATACTGTTACACAAAGGGTTACAGTATATCTGTACACATCTCAACGGCTCCATCTGGATGAATTTGTGTGTAATCCGTTGTCTTTGCAGCACTGTGCTGGACAAACGCGGGGACGTCGGCACCCACAATGAAGTGATTGTCAACGTCCAGAGTCCCGTTGGCATCGCCGTCGACTGGATCTATAAAAATATCTACTGGTCTGATCTCGGCACCAAAACCATTTCTGTAGCCAACTTCAACGGAACCAAGCAGAAACTTCTGTTCAACAAAGGCCTCAAAGAGCCAGCATCGATCGCTGTGGATCCGCTGTCCGGGTGGGTGAAAGGCTGCTGTGACGTCAGGTGAAAACCTGTAGCTTGAATGGCAACTGTAGATGTACAGCTCTGTTTGTGTTGGTACTGCAGGTTTCTCTACTGGTCTGACTGGGGCGAACCAGCCAAGATTGAGAAATCTGGTATGAACGGAGTGGACAGACTGGTTCTGGTGGCGACAGACATCCAGTGGCCCAATGGCATCACCCTGGGTAGGACTATGCACACAGGAACGATATGTTATCAATGCCTTTCCACAGCATGTTTTTGTTCCATGTAAGAACAGGAAAGTTTGCTTCCTTTGTCGTGTAGATGCTTTTTCAGCTACATTATACGCTTCTTTCTGTGCAGTCGGACTGCAAATTGTATTCGACATCAATGTGCAGCGATTTTAAAATGAGAACAAACCATAACTTGAGTTTTTTTTTTTTTTATTCCCATACCACCTAGTGCCACAACTCTTTAGAAAGGCCTTAGCAATGTCCATGTAAATCAAATGTGTTTGTTTTCTTCCTTACCTCTAAATGCCTACGCCTCATCTTTATTCCTGTGTTCCATATTTTGTTCTTTTAATCTCCATTCTTCAACTCCCTCATTTCCTGTCAACATACTAGTGTTCAATGTCCATTTGGGTTTCCCCTTGCATCACTGCTTTCTTCCCTTGAGTAATTATTCTGTTGCAGTCTCTTTAGTCTCACGTTTTTAGTTACAAGCGACCCTTCTGTTATTTAATCAATCTCCGTCTTGCCTCTTCTAATGTCTCCAGTTTTCAACGCTTTATCTTCCTCCTAGATCTGGTCAAAGGCAGGTTGTACTGGGTCGATTCAAAGCTTCACATGCTCTGCAGCGTCGACCTGAATGGAGACAACAGGAAAAAAGTACTCCAGTCCGCAGAATACCTGGCTCATCCCTTCGCTCTCACTGTGTTTGAGGTACCGCTGCTGTAATGTTTACTTTTTAACAGCTGAACAATTGAGTAGAATAAGAAGCGGTGTTATTGCGCGCACACACCAGCAGCCTCCATGACCAGATTACTTTGACTTTTCTGCAGATATTGCAGTATAAATATGCAGGCCTGTTTGTACAGCCACACAACGGCTGTTTTTTTTTGTTCTGCATGTCTGTTGTCCTCTCAGCCATGTGTGTAGTGGGTTTCTGTGTCCTTGGTGGTCTCTGCTTAAGGACGAGCATTAACATGTTGCAGCCCTTAACCGTTATTCACCATAGTTGCATCTTATTCAGCAAATAATTGAGATGACGTTCAAAATTTGTCCTAGTGAAAACGCAGCTATGCAAGCATGCTCATCCCCATGGCTTGCATACTAAAACCTGGCTATTCATAGATTCCCCCACTGTCTTTTAAATCCCTCTGATTTATGGATATGTGGCTATATTGTCTCATCTCCACCCACTCGTACAAAACGCTCCTCCCGCAGAAACGTGTTTATGGTAGAGCACAGATCTGAACACAATTTTAACTAAACTGTATACAGTGACTACTAACCATTTTATCAAAACGCCTAATTGAAAGTCAAATTTCTAACTAGTAACTTTCTGGGATATGAACATGTAATGAGTTTTCATGAATACTGTTGCAGCCTTTTAATATTTCAATCACTATGCATTATTGCCTCACACTGATCCAAGTTGGCAACCATGGCCACAAACCTTGGTTGGTCAAACTAGTGTTGCTGTTTATCCTATTTTTCTTAATTAATTGGCCATTTAAAGTAAAATGTTGTCCCTTTGGCCCAGTTTCATAATTCTACAGTAGATTCTAGCAATCAATGGAAGATTACATTTCTCTCGTCTCATCCCCAGGATCGAGTCTTCTGGACCGATGGTGAAAATAAAGCCATTTACGGCGCAAACAAGTTCACAGGCTCTGACGTGGTGACGCTGGCCAGCAACCTGAATGACCCCCAGGACATCATTGTGTACCACGAGCTGATCCAGCTGTCCGGTAAGAACCTGGCGTTGGAATGATCTCAGCGGGGCAGGAGGAACCGATTGAGCCACTAATTTGTGGAAGGAAAGAATCCAGTAGCTTTTGGAATAGACACCCTGGTATTGTGATGCAAGTCACAATACCAATCGACCCACCCAGGCTTCAAACAAATTACTTGATTGCACATTTTCTAACCTATTCCTGCCAAAATAATCTGCACTAATGTTCCTTTTTTGTGCAGGCACTAACTGGTGTGCCGAGAAGGGTGAAAACGGAGGCTGTAGCTACATGTGTCTGCCTGCACCGCAAATCAACAAACACTCTCCCAAATACACCTGTGCGTGTCCAGAGGGTCAGGAGATGGCTGCTGACGGCCACCGCTGCCGACCCGGTGAGTCACAGCCACACGCCAGTGAAAATGAAAAGATTAATGTGTGTGGAATATGGAAACTTTAAATGGAACTATGGGCTAAGCATTGCCAATAATCCACGGAACAGCTCTTTTAAAATATTAAAAGCAATCAAAAGGAAAATTACTTTATAAAACCTTTTTATTTGCGAGTACAAACTAGAGCGTGTTAAACCACCAAAGGCACCATAGACCACAAGCTGCTCAACATGCAAAAACTATTGATTTCAATTGGAGCATCCGGGTCAATCCTGTACATTCCTCTGCTTTGTCTTCCCTTTACTGTGCTGCTCGCCTCATGTATATTCTCATCCTGAAAACACATGGATTTGTGCGAAAGTGAATTAGTTGAGCCTCTTGGTTTAAACTTGCTTTGATGCAGCAAAATACTTTGCTCCCCTTTCGTTCGTTTTTCTTAACTGCTGAAGTTGTGCACACGCGTTTCCTCTGAGGCGCGTCGTCTTTCTGTAACCATGTCAACCACAAACCCAGCTGTCTGTGTTTCGGACCACTGAAAGTGAATCGTTGGTTAGTCTCCACTCGGCCCTTGTCCACGTCTCGGATGCAGCTTTTCACTTGTCTGAGTTTGCGTTTAAGTTGATGCTCCTTGCAGCCCTTCTTGGGCTTTGTTCAGCAGTCTTGTGGTTCTTTTAGTCCTCGTCTGAGCTGCCTTCAATTCCTTTGGTAGGAGTGGGATGAGTACAAACGGCCGTGTAAATGGCCGCTAAACAAGTTATTCAGAAACTCATGGATTACCAGGAAACCTTTTTATGTTTATGGACAAATTTGTGAATGACAGATTAATGCATGAAACTTGCGTTGAAACTAAAGTACTAAAAAACATTGCGGGGACTTTTTTTTCCATTCAGTCTCTTTTCTTTGACAGAAAACAGTTGCTGGGAAACATTGCTCCCTCCCTAATCCACTCCTCTCCGCCCTCCCAAACATTAGCCTTTTCATAGGGAAGCACCATCACATTGGAACCTGACAGCTAGATTTGGTGCACATGTTCTCCTAATTGGACTCCCAACTGCAGAGAGACACCGACGTATAACGGGTACTGGAACATCGCCTTGGAAACTCCTCAATGGGAGTCAGCCTAGTTAGTCTTAACTTTTCTTCAATTCTTCCCATGAGACTTCTGTCAAGAAACTCAGCGTTTATGCAGCCTCTGCGGCTTTTTATTTTTCTTACCGCTACAATACAGTCCTGAATTATTTGCGTAGCATCAAAGATTTCAAACATTTACCTCTGCAGCTTAAGTTTATTTGGAAACTCAACATGGCATTTTCCTTAATATGCTTATTGTTACTTTAAACAGAATGAAGGCCTCACTAGTCTTAAACTGACTAGTTCCTACAGCATTTCTAGCCTTTCTAAATGGCGTCTATGCTGTGTTAAAGGACAGGAGGCCTTGGTATGTGGGGAGGAGAGGGGGGTTTCCACATACTTCAGACGTGGCGTTGAGTGTAAACGCGAGGAGAGTAAATGCAAGATCGAGAGCTGTGTAGAGGAAGGTTAACGGCATTCTAGCGCTCCCACCTTTGACCTGTTTGACGGCTGCTTCAGAAATGTCAGCTGCTGTTTGACAAGCAAGCACTTTGTTTGAAGCCCACAGACCTATTTGTGTGTATGTATGTATATATGTATATATATATATATGTGTGTGTGTGTGTGTGTGTATTTTTTTTTTAATTAATGCGTGTAGACTTATGGAACCAGGGCAGGGAGAACCAATTGGCTGCCTGGGCAGCATTGATGGTCTTCATGAAGTGAGTCCCTTTAGCCCGACTCGCCTCCTCACAGGCTGGTTAGGAATCTGCAGCTGCCTCTGGGCCTTTTACTGCTGCTGCCATATCTGACTGTGCCACCCCTTTTCTTTTTTCTTCTGCATGAATAAAGATACTCAAGCTGTATGAGATGGTGCTGTGAGAGCGAGTGCATGCATTTAGCTCCAGGGTGTGTTTCCGAGCATGTTGATTCATGCGATCTCTGAAAAGGTGTCTTTTTGCCTTCTCCAGCTGTGTTTACACGTGTTTTTGAATGTGAGAATAGTGTGGGAGTGGTTAAAGAAGGCTGCCAGTCACTGGCTGAATTTGCCTCTACCTTGCTCCCCTATTGGGTCGGCGCCAAAGTGCTCAGTGCTCTTTACTAGACCACCAGCTGACATATTTATCCCGCGCTGAAGCGAATGGGAACTGTAGAGCGTTGTGCAGTTGCAGTTTTGGCTGCCTCCTAATCTTGTTAGCTGAAGAAATTTCACTGTTCAGATGTTGAACCTGAAAACTATCATGGGGGGATGGGAATGAATCTTTAGAGGCAGCTGTGGAGGTTTATTCAGGCTGAACCAACTGCAGATGAAATCTTGGTTCCACGTTTTTGTTTCCTTGATATTCATCATTGGTCTAATTGTGTCTGCAATGAATTTCCACTCCTACAGACTAATGGCCTTGTGATTTTACAGTAAACGATAAAACTCTTCTGCCAATAAAGGCTGTATGGATTGGCCTGTGAGGGTTGTGTAGTGTCTGTGGCTCTGCGGAGACACTGGGATCAATGCGGTTTCTTCCACGCAGCTTTAGACCAGTTGGATTCCTTCTGAATGTCGTCCGCTCACTGGTATAGCTTTTGTTGCCTCTGGCTTGATTAGCTACAGGAAAACCAGGAGTCTCATCACAACATAAAGCTCCTTTGCATGTTGTCGATGGCGTTTGAAATGTAGGTCTTGTGTCTTGACTCATTGAATGCTGCCTTCTCGCTTTCATCTACAGAGCGTTTATTTACTAGTTTGGTCTCCTGAGATCTGGTCTATTTTCAAATGCATAATTTGTGTGTGAGGTTTAAAAAAATGGGGCAACTTCTGTAGCCTGTTCTGTTTTTCAAATGCTTGGCTTTCTGTGACAGAACATTCTACCGAAGGTCCCTCAAAGGATGCTGGGAAAGCTCTGACGCAACCCCCCTCAGGTAAACCCATCGGCTGTCTCCTGCCCTGCTGACTCCTTCTGAAGCATGTTGGGCTTTGGTTAAGAATTAAACCGCTCCTCCTTTCCTACTGTGGAATCAGTGTTTTTCTGTTTGGGTATTAAACCAATCATCTGTCCTTTTTTTGGCTGATGCCAAACCGCACAGACTCTGGAATCGGCCAGATAATTTTTTTTTTCCTCTTTTGGTTTCTGACAAGACTCCAGTCTGTGCTTCGGAATTGTTGGGTTACGAGGCACATTCAGATGTGTTTCCAATCAACTTTCCATTCATAACTGAATATCTCCTTATTGCTCGGGCTTCATTTACCTTTTTCCTTGTCTTCTGCAAAAATGTGCCATGAAAGGAGTACATGGCCCGATGTTTCTCACCTCAGGAACTGGTTTGTTGGCGCAATGTGTCATACTGGAGTTTTAAAGTCAGATTTCTAGAATAGTGTTTGCACCTTCTGAGAAGGGTGTTTGTTAATGACTCATGAAAAAAGGGCCCCTAATGAGCATCACAAGGTTGGCTGAGCACTTTGCTTCTGATTAAAGCACTTATGACTTTAGTTGACAATTTAGTTAGAAATTGTTTTACTTGTTGAAGCCACATTGGTGGAGAAATGTTTCGTCTGTTGGATTTATCTGCACGTGTGTTGAGCATGTTTGAGCTGGTTAAGACATTCTAGATATTACTCCACAGTTCCTGCCTTAAACTCTGCTGCAGCTAATGTTCGTCTGTAAGCAGAGCACCACCTAGTGGCCAATACTAGGATGTACAAACCACCAAGTTCGACACAAACTCAGATTTGTATTTGTAAGAGGAGCAAAAGAAATTGAGATTCTCAAATTTTAGAACTGATGGTGCTTCATCTGTGCCGTGCATCTCAATGGTAAGACTCGATAGCCACACTGTTGACCTGGGTGAAAGGTTCCTTTAACAAAATGTACGTGTGCACAAACGCACAATTGCACTTGATTTGGAACGGCTTGCCGCTGGATAGTCTCACTAGAAAAGCGATTGTGTGTTAATCCGCCACATGCAATATTTTACCAGGGCTACAGGCCTTTATAGATCTTTTAGTGGCTTCATTATTTTATTTTTTTTACAAGGGAGGCTAGAAGTCAGACCGTATTGAGAGACTGATAAGTTGCTGGTTTGAGGTGCCTATCTGGAGTTATTGCCAATAGAAACTAAGGGTAAGCAGCTTCTTAGAATGCTTCTTAGGAACATTTTGCAGTTGGCGAGTTGATTACATCACCCTCCACTTGGCAGCCGAGAAGCCCAACTGGCAGGAGGAACTCCAGCTAACAAACCCTTTTTTTTTTTTTTTTTTTTTTTTTTTTGTCCTGGAGTCTTTCAGTCGAGCTGTTTGCAAGTCATGTCACTCACTCACAGGCCGCTGACACCAAAACACTCGGGCTGGATTGTGTTTGCTATATTTTCACTTGCTCTAGAGCAGGGGTGTCAAACTCATTTTGGTCTGGGGGCCGCATACAACTTAATCGGTCTCATGGGGGCCAAACTCATGCCAAAATAAGTCCACTTTTTTCTTTGTATTAGTGCGAAGAAGTAAATTATAAAAATCTTTATATGCAATGAATTCTTTTACTAAATATATTATAACCAACCTAGGTGTTTTTAAGAAAATTATGTGCAGTTTCAACAACATTTTCACCCAGTTTAACATTTATTTAAGTGCATTATGCATAAAAACACAAATCACAGTGATTATACACTGTTGCAAAACATTTATTGACAGTTTTGTGGAAGTTAAAACACTGTCCTGCATGTTAAAATACATCAAAAACCTCAAAATGTATAAAAGATTTAAAATTAGTAACTTCATCAGTAACTTCATCAGTAACTAATATTCATAGCCAGGAGGACATGGATTAGCGGAGCCGAGGATCTAACTGTGCTCTACTGCTAAGGCACTCCGTTGTTTCATAGATATTAGCCATGTACACGATCACAAACTACATTGCTGCCAGCGCTGTTTATCATAACAATACTTCTGTATATTGTTTTAATCTTCGTTTAGTTACGTTCACAGTTATAGAAGTCCTGTAAAAATTATATTTTGAAATACCTCATCCATAACAAGGAATGGCACCTTACGTCAACTAGCTAGCTAGCTTAACCTTATAGCGAACTCACCCTTAATTATGCCACCTGGATGATGCGCTACACTAACCACTATGTTGGAGTTAAAAGCATTTAAACCCTTTATGACCGCCGAGGGTGCGTCACTAAAGTAGGACGTGATCGTCAATAAATTAACAGGTTCCGCCAGTGTTATTAGATGTGGACGAGCGGAGCGCTTGGACCCGGAAGTCCCGTGTGACGTCAGACTTAACAAGCGGATTCTGAACACATGAACTGACTCCACACACAGCGCCACTAGCGGTCAATATAGGAACTGCATATTTTATAGAAAATGAAGTTTATTATTTTTTTTCTTTCAATAATGCAGATTTATCCCGCGGGCCAGACGGAACCACCTGGCGGGCCGGTTCCGGCCCGCGGGCCGTACGTTTGACACCCCTGCTCTAGAGTTTGTGTTCTTACTCTTCTTGATGGATACAAGCGTGATGGCTCCCGACCATTGTTGCCCCATCAGACTTCGATGGAAAGTCCTTCCCATGATGCGTTTTTAGAGATCACCAGTGACGAGCATCAAACGCGCACACAGAATCTGACTTGATGTGTCTGTCTAACCCGCAACTGAACATCAGGTCCTGAAAGTGTTTTTTTTTTGCCACAGAGGCGGACGTGGGCACGTCGATCCAGGTGGACTCCACAGCCAGAGGGTCTGCTGCTGCCTGGGCCATACTGCCAGTCTGTGCGTACCACGCACGCACGCACACGCACATGTGCACCCACTTCTACAAACACGGGTCCCATGTGAGGGTTGGGATCAAATTTTTTATCAATTTTTAAATGCAGTTGTAGTTTTCCCAGAACCCCTCACTTCAGCAAATCCATTTACCAGGCTCAACACAAACACACGTTTCAATGCCCATGTTGAAACCACACGTCTGTCAGCCCTGAAACTCTCTTCTGTCCCTTTTGTCTCTACTCAGTGCTGCTGGCGATGGCGGCGGCAGGCGGCTACCTGATGTGGAGAAACTGGCAGCTGAGGAACCAGAAGAGCATGAACTTTGACAACCCAGTCTACCTGAAAACCACAGAAGAAGACCTCAACATTGATATCACCCGGCACGGCGCCAACGTGGGTCACACCTACCCTGCGGTGAGTGACACGCCTCTGAGCCCAGTGCATCATGGTCAAAGGGTCGGAGCCGTGCGCGCCAAAATGACGTGCGTTGTTCTATGATATAAGGAGCGCTTGTTTTGATTTTTAAAAATGTGACTTGTCTTGTTCAACCACCTGGGCTAAAAAAATAAAATAAAAAAAAAATGACCAAGGTTTTCAATCTCAAATGGTTGCCCTTACTTACCAAAAGTGAACGAATTTAAACACTGGAAAATGATTGCAATAACTGTTTGAGGATGACGAGATGCATTTTTTTCAGGAATGGAAAGGCCATTGGAGCCCTTCCAGTAATTGTCAACATTTACACTTGTGCTGTGTTTGTCGTTACTCAGTTGAAATCGATGTTGGGTTTTGTGCCTGATCTTTCAGAAGAACATTCTGATCTTCAGTACTATTCTTTTAGTGGTTTCTTGGTTGGTTTTTGTATTCTTTTACGATCTGTTAAAGAATGGCTTTGAGTGAAGCGCAAGTAGTCTGTACGTGTTGCACTATGGAAGCAACTAGTGGGACATCATTAGTCAAACGAAGACAAGGGCACCGTTTTTAAGAGACTTTATGCAACACTCCCATTTTTACCAATTTAAGGCAGTATTTCCAACTGTAGTTTAAATAATTTCGTCATTCCACAGATGATGGAGACTGAATGTCAATGATCTCTTCGCTCTCCCTCTGACCTTTTTTAGCGTTTACTAGTCCTGGGAGCATCGAGTGCACACAGATTAAAGAGGAATGTAAATCCAGACAGCGCACAAATCAAGATGCAACCTGTTTGATTTAAAATGTAGAGGTGTTGGTAGATGTCTACATGCTCAAAGTAAAAATCCATTTGAATAATCCTGTCCTTTCTCTCCTCCCCCCCTCTGTCCCCAGATCTCGATAGTGAGCACAGAGGACGATTTGTCATGATCGTCTAGGATCATGATGAAAAGGTTTTTTTACGGCAACTCGTAGCGTTGGATGGCACCGCCTCGTTCCCATGCCGCCGGTTGTCCGTTGCAGCAGCCCTTAGTCAGACCACATGCCTTCTGAAGTGCATTATGTCATGATTTGTGGAGAAGATGACTTGAGGAATTGTTATTTATAATGTGACTACAATGAATTATGTGACCATAACTTAACAGTATTTTTTTTTTTTTTTCCTTTTTGGGTGACCACTGTCAGTCTTTAATTATTCTGCTCAAAGGAGTCTGGCGCCATCTTTTCCCACCCTGTAACGCGCTGCATTTGATCTGCCCACTGGGCGCTTTGGGCCAGAAGACTGTTTCTCTAACGGATCGCCTCTGCTGGACAGGACTTTAAACTGGGACGCGGGGAAAGGAAGCGCCCTGACTTTTTTGAAGTGTAGTCGGGGAGATTAATCCACTTCGTCCTGCTTCCTCTGACCCGACCGGCTCGGATGTATGATTATTTATGTTTGGTCATGTTTTTGGCAGTAATGTCATGGATAATTGATCTACGTTTTGCACTTTTTCTTTCCAACAGTACTTCATGAAGTGCATTCTTGCAAGATTTTCATTATTATAATAGAATCTGCGTAAGGATCACCATGGTTACAGCATTTGTAAACATGTATATATTTACCCCTAATCCCTCAAGATATGACTGTCAATCAGGACTATTCAATGCACTTTGATCAATGTTCCTTGTGTAAATAAGATTGTATGCATTAACTTTAGATCAGTTCTTTCTTTTTTTTTGCTATGGCTGGGCCTCGTACCGGGGTTGGAGTTGAAAGGTATTTAAACAAAAAGCTTTAAAAAAAAAAACTGAATTTGGTGAAGGAACACTTTTGTATGTTTGTGCTGTTGCTGTGTACTTTTTCTAGCCTTGTACAGTGAGGGAATACTATTGACACTTCAAAGCTCTGTATCTGTGAAAAGTTTGAAATTTGAATTAAAACCTAATCTACGATGTTGTTAAAACCTTGTTTTGTTTGTCATCCGTGTGAGGCATCTCTTATGGAACGATGTGGCCAGAGCACCAGAGTTGGGTTGGCTCTAATAAATTAATAATATTGTGGAGGAATTAAGTAACCTAAAATTTGAAAATAAATTCTGCATAATGTGGCTCTGCAGATGTGGAAAGATGTGGCTACACCAGATCTTTGGCCAACATGATGCTCGACATTGTGGAGATGTATTATTTATAGTATACATTTTAGACTTTCAACCAAAGCCACTGTCGGGTATCAAACCTGTTGAGCTAATGCCTCTGCACAGTTTTAACTTTTATATAGAACGAGTCTCCGCCCGGTCATTATCCCTGATTGACTGCAGCTGACATTAATCACCTGTCAGAGTACTTCAGGTATCGGTAGCCCCAAAAACGACACCGGTCCTCCCTTGGATTAGGGCAGAGATGTTCTAACTTTACAGATAAAGTGAGTGGTTTTTCCACTCGAGCTGCACTAAATCTAGAACCTGCTATCTACACCAGCCGTTCAAGTGGGGGTTTAATTAAAATGGGTGGTGCCACAAAAGCCATTTCTTACCTGTGATGTAATAACTACATCAGATACTTTGTTTGCCAGTGATTCAAACCTGAATTGCCAATTTTCAGAATGCCTCAATAAAACCAGTTTCGTCCTCAACAGGAATATCTTGACCATTACCTTTGTTGGCTAATTGTTATGCTTGCGGCTTTGCTCGAACAGTATGGCTGCAGACTCCTAATTGTTCCTTTATTTTGTCACTGCTCCGCGATACAACAGAAGAAAAAAAAAGAAACTCAGTTTATGGCGAGGATAAGCAGACTGGTTGAAGTTATGACGTGAGGGAGGAGAGCCGGAGGTCAAGAGATGGATATAAGCGGATAAGCTCGCACATCATCTCAGTCGGCTGCATTAGAGGACCAATCCTTCCCATCTTGTGACTGCGCACGCGTGTCCGCTCTACTTACGACGTCCACACAGTTTCTCCCCCAATCAGTGTTCAGCCGTTTCCTTGCCTGTTTACTAATTCCTTCTCCAACGTGGTCTTCTGTGTGCAAACTACCAGCGACGTACGTCTGAGATGGTGTCAAGGGTTACAAGTATGTGTATGTGTCTCCGAGCGGTTTAATTTGAGACTCCGGAGCGAGCCATGCTGACCCACCTCAGAGCCCGAAGCAGCAGTTTGTTCCCGGGCTACAAGCCAGGAGGCCAGGCTCAATCCGCCGAAGATTCCGCCGACTACCTGCACTTCACCAACGCTTTCGTTAAGCCATGGAACTCCATGCAGGTCAGACATTTCATTCATTCGGCAACGTAGGGGAGCCAGTCCGACTGCAGACGGAGGGTGAAAACACGTAATGACGTAAATCCTTATTTCTCAATGGGGTGACTTGGTATGGAGGTTTGAGGTCAGAATCAGGCTCCTGGTCAGGCAATGAATGTAATTCAATGTTTAAACAATGTGATTGATGATTAATGTTCCAGAGCCAAATAAAAAGCAAATTTACATATTTCAAAAGACTGGAAAACCTACCAAATTTGTAAAACAGTAATTAAAAACTTTTTTGAAAGAAATCAGCTCAGGTAAAGTAGGTACTGTCGTTGATCACAAATAAGGTATTTAAATGTTTTTTCTTGGTTTCCTCATTATTTACCAAATTGATATATAATAATTATGAATTTGGTAAAGAATGAGGAAACCAAGAAAAAACATTTAAAATCATCATATAAACGTGTGTGCTTGATTTGATACCGGTTTTACGTTGTCTAGTTCACCCTGTACACAAGCTTAAATAGCTAAATTCATCAGAGTTGTGTCTTTGAAGGATCTGGGCAGAGACATCTACGACATGTATGCCGAGTACGAAAGCGAGGAGATGGAAGATCAATTCCCGGTGTCTCCCTCCTGCCTGCTGCATTCTCCGAAAAAACACTTTACTCTCAACATCAATGTCGGAGGAACGGTAACTTCACTGAACCTCTGTCCTGTACACACCGCTCGGCTGACACGCAAATATATACCAGACCAATTTGTTTTTAGTTCGCATTAGCGCGCTGCACATTCTCCACCAGGGGGAGCTGCTCTGTCACTTTCACATCTGTTCTACACCTGCTGACCAGCGCCACCTGTGGGAAAGTCGCCGATGTCGATGCGTGGAAGTCGTAGCTTGTTTAAGTTTAGCGCCCCTACTGGCAGTGTGTTTTAGCTGCGGTTTTCTTTGTAATACTCTTGTAACTTTTACTATTGAGCTAGAATGTGTCGTTGAGCTTAAGGTCTCCGCTTACCCTCCTCCAGGTGTACTACTTGCCCTACAGCTTAGCAGCCAAGTACCCGAAGACGCGCATTGGCCAGTTGGCCACGTACAAGGACCACAGCAGGAAGCTGGACCTTTGTGACGACTACGTTGTCCAGAGCAATGAGTTCTTTTTCGACCGGGACCCCACAATCTTTCACAACATCTTCAACTTCTACAGGTTCAAAATGAAATGCATTGCAACACAAGATTTTGGTCTCCTTCATATGACTCTTTGCAATAATTCTGGACTCCCCATCAGGACCGGAGTGTTGTGCATTAAAGACGATCTGTGCCCCCGCAACTTCCTGGAGGAGATAAACTACTGGGGAGTCCGGATCAGAAACAGCCGACGCTGCTGCCGCATCTCCTTCGAAGAGAGGCAGGATGAGCTCAACGAGCAGCTGAAGATCCAGAGCGAGCTGATAGCAGAGGTGTTTTCATGGGTGGATTTCTTAAATAGGCTTGTGAGGGGGGATAGAGAAGAGTGTAAACTACCTGTAAACTCGTATCCAGGTTCCAGGTGTCTGAATTCTCATTGGTAAATGGCGATCTGGTAAAAGGCCTCAGTTGAGAAACAACAGTGTTTGAAACATTATCATTGACCTCTAAAACCTTGTTTTCTTCGGATTTCTTGGTTGAAAAGAAAGCCAACAGACTATTTGATTAGAATAAATAAATAAGAATTACGTTGCTGGAATGATGCAGGATAGTCATAAAATGTCAGTATTTCAGGATCCCCTTAGAATCTAGTGAAGTATTTCATCCTTCTGGCATCAATACGTCAACAAGTCTGATACCTGATTAAAGTAAACGTCCCACACTGGAAGCAGTTTTCAGTTGGACTGGACAGTCCATATAAAATATAACGGTTTGTCCTGCTTTACTATGGCTTATTACTTTAGCTCAAAAAATAGTCCATACAAAAATACCAAAGAATGATTCCCTTCCAGCTTCAGTGGTGCAGCCTTTTGTACCTGTGAGATATTGTAAGTAATCTTCTGGCTGACCTACATTACAAATCACTGCTCTGCTCTGGCGTCTTGACAGATGGAGAGCGGAGAATAAGCTTTTCCTTGGCACAGATACAGATGTTTCCAGCACAGAGGTCCCACTTTGATGCAGTTTATCCCACCAGTTTTTATCCTGCTCCGTTTTCTCTCTGCGTCATAGTTTGTGATCCAGACATTCGTCCTCGCTGTTTTTTACACGGTTTTCTTTTCTTCAAAAAACTGAATTTTCCGTGTTTGGCCGTAGTTGGACACAGACATTTAGATTATATAGGGGTGTAACGATTCAGCTGTTACATCAATGTATTGATTTTTATTCCTCCGATGTTGTCGGGGGTTGGTAGGGGGAAACCATTATGCAGGGGTGTTTTTTGTGTATATCACTAATACGGGTTTTTTTCTGCTACACTGCTACAGCAGTGTTTGCACTTTATTCAAATAAAATGTGAATGCATTTGCCATTCATTGTTGTTTACTTGTTTATTTATATTCATAATTAATTGATACCTGATTCCATAACAAGAAACAACAGGAATCTAGGAAATTTATTTCAGTCACACTGGTTGAATTTTTGGCTAAAAAGTTACTGAATCGATTTCAAGTCACTGAATCGTTTCGGATCGTATCATTCTAAATTAAGCAATATCGTTCTTGAATCGTATCGACAACCATAAATCGTAATCGAATCGTTACACCCCTAATATATTATTTAAAAAGTGTCTGTTACTCTGAACGGGATGCATTTCTGTCACGTGTTGTCCAGCTGGAGATGGAGGAGAACGAGGTGCTGTTTGATGGCTTGGCTTTCGGGCTGACCCGGAGGAACATCTGGAACATGATGGAGAACCCGTTCTCCTCCATCACCGCCAAGGTGATGGCGGTCGCCTCCTCCATGTTCGTGCTGGTCTCGCTGGTCACCATGGCGCTCAACACCGTGGAAGAGATGCAGTACAAAGTGAGTATTCAGAGTACACCATTTTAATACTTTTGACACAACAAATCAAAAGCAACCGTGCAATACAACCTTCACAAAGGGACCCTTTTAATTATGGTCCACTCCTGCAGACGCTGTCGGGCCAGCTCAGCGGCAGGTTCTACGGGGAGAACGTGGAGACGTTCTGCATCAGCTTCTTCACCCTGGAGTACCTGCTGCGCCTGGTTTCCACCCCCAAACTCAAGTGTTTCGCACGCAGCGTGCTGAACACGGTCGACCTGGTCGCCATCCTGCCGCACTACCTGCAGCTGATGCTGGAGTGCTTCGAGGACGATGACACGCACCTGCACTCGGGGGACATCGAGGCTGTGTCACGTGTTGGAAAGGTAAGGAGGGGGGTGGGGGGGGATGAGATGACTAAATAAGTTTGTCTTTCCTCCAGCTGGGTCAGGTTCTAAGGATCATGCGTCTGATGCGGATCTTCCGGATCTTGAAGCTGGCTCGTCACTCAACAGGCCTCCGGGCCTTCGGCTTCACGCTGAGACAGTGCTACCAGCAGGTCTGTGTCCACCCGCGGCCCCACATCCTCACACTGGACCGACGGGGAAATGCCATGTACAGTGTGTTTCGTTTGCGTTCAGGTGGGCTGTTTGCTGCTCTTCATCGCCATGGGCATCTTCATGTTCTCCGCCGTGGTGTACACCGTGGAGCACGACGTGTACAACACCAACTTCACCTCCATGCCACACGCGTGGTGGTGGGCCGCAGTGAGTCCACACACACACAAACGGGTGGCGGTGGTAACACCCTCGACATCTTCTTCTGCTTTTATATTCAGTATTTTCCGGTTGTGTTTCCTTCTCCTCTTCCTCCTTCCAGGTCAGTATTTCCACAGTGGGCTACGGAGACGTCGTCCCCGAGACCAGCCTGGGCCGCATCTTCGCCTTCGTCTGCATCTCCTTCGGTGTCATCCTCAACGGGATGCCCATCTCCATCCTCTACAACAAGTTCTCCGACTATTACACCAAGCTCAAGTCCCACGAGTACGCCGCCGTCACCAAGGCCCGCGGGAAGATGCACTTCACCAGGAGGGCAGCCCAGAGGCTGCGCGAGTGCTGCGAGGACGCCGCTCAGCAGAGCAGCAGGTCGTAGTGTTTGTCAGGAAGGCAACAATACCTGCAACTTTCTGAAGGTCATTTCAACACGCAGATAACATGGCTGGAACTCATGGACTATTAAAAGGGGATGTTAAATATTGTATCCTTCCGTAACGATTTATTCCATCAGTGGGATCTTGAGTAGATTGAAGGAAAAAAAAGATCTTTCCTTTCATACTGAGCTTTATAGTTATCTTTATTCTTGTTAATCAACCCAATGAAGCTGTCGGTTGCACCGACCTCTACTCTTCCTCCGTCCAACACTCACATAATCCAGGACTCAAAGAGCAAATAGCATTCGGACCGAAATCATAAATTGGCAAATAGACATTGAGAAATGTTTTTTTTCCCGGATGTCTCACTCTAATAAACTTTTTGTCCACAACGTGTCGTCATTGAGCTGTGCAGTTCTCCCCACGCAGTCCTGGCTACTGCAGGACATCGTACCCACTCCCTCCCCCAGCAGAAGTGCTAATACTAAGTGCTCGGTTTCACAGGATTAGTGGTTTTCTGGGGCTTTGCTATAATAAACAGCATGTATCCTGGTTAGTGGCTTACTGAAGGACAGCTGATCAGGAGATAGTTTGACGTGCTGCTGCCTTGCAGAGAGATACGTGAATTAGCTTAGCATAAAGACAAGAACTGGCAAGCAAGGCTCCAATAAGTTCAGGCAGTTTACTTATACATTTCATTTGCAAATCATAGAAGGGTACAAAATGTAATGAATTAAAAGGACCGGGCCAGGTCACTCACAGGAAAAACGTAAGGTTGTATGTAGCCACAGCAATGTTTATTTGTTCAAGCTTCTAAAAAAATATGTGGCTTGACAGTGGACAAATTACACTGCATTGTCGCTGTCACACAGGCATTCGTGCCGGTTCTCTCGATGCATTACCTCGTCCAGAAACACCAATATGTCATTACTCACAGTCCCATCCATTTCTCCATCAACTTCTGGAAAATGTTGCCGTTTTCTGGGGAGAAAGACCACTGCTGCAGTGTTTGGCAATCAAAAAGTCTACTTGTTCAGATTCTCCAGCAGAATTTCAGCTCCTTTGTTGTTACTGATGCTGCGGAGCTCCGATTTGATGGACATCAGCGCTGCCTTCACTTCTGCGGCCACAGACTTGTCGTAGCTGTTCAGCATGCTGTGCAAAGATAAACAGTTAGCTTGGGACCAGATATTAAAATATGAATCCTTCAACCACTTTCAATGTTTGATATGCTTGTTCACAGTTTCTGGTCTATTAGGCTCCAACATTTTGTTGGCCTGTGCAACGATGCTTAGAACCTAAAAATCCATGTTTATTATACCCATTTCAACTGACATGGGATGGTGCAGAAAGAGGCTTGTTCAAATAATGTCATTAATTGTTAGGTGATAAGACATTAAATTCAGATTTCTCAATGTGCATTTACTAAAGGTGCTAATTTTTTGCCACTGATGAGGGATCTCTCCATGCAATACTTTGAGCTTTAACTGTCTCTTATGGCTCTGCATTAACCCAAAATGCAATGTGGTTTGGTTATTACAGTATTAAATGATTCCCTCTGTAAGCCAAAGGTTCATTGGGCTTCACTCACTTCAAGAGTACTGAGGTGAAGGTCAAAGTACTTCCAGAGGGAAGCCTGTGAAATGATCCTGATGATGTAACAGCAATGTGTGCGTGTACGCACGCCCATACTGACCTACACAGCACCATGGCTCCTCTGTTGACTTTGACCCAGGTCTTCAGTGTGTCAGTTCCCACTGTGTCCAACAATATCCTGCCGAACCGCTCTGTGATGGAAAGTGAGGCAGAGAGACGGACACAGTTATGGCTCCACTCGGATTTCTATACATGGTGATTGTTGTCTTGATCTTCACCGATTTCAAAACCACAGACGGCTGAGCCGTTGGTCAACATTTGTTGACGCCCTCTTGTAGGGATTAAATAATATCACATGAGCCCATTTGTACATGTGAGGCATACAGGCAAGGCTCTTAAACAACACTTCTAGTGTCCATGATTCTAATTTTCCAACAGACGTATATCAAGTTATCTCCTGTGAGCCTATGGGTTTGTTTTAACAGCACGCTAACATGCCACGCCCTGCTCATGACCACCACTAAACGTACCTTCCTTGCCGGCCTCAGCCAGTGTCATGTCCTGCTCTATGAGCCATTTCAGCACCAGGTGTCCAGCTGGATGCTCTGCCATGTGAAGCTGCAGCAGAAACCCAAACTGAGTGAAGAACAGCTCTTTTTGTAGGATTACATTCGTTTCCCTCCAGCAACCCACTCTGTACCTGTCCATCAGCCCCTCCTGGTACCAACTTGTAATTGGCCAGCTGAGCCACGGCCGTCATGGCGGGCCGCAGATCACCGCAGGCCGACGCCAGGATGTCACTTATGGTGACGCTGGAGGCCTTGTCAGTCACCATGGTCGCAGCATTGTCACGGAGATGCTCCAGCAGCGGGGGGGAGACAACTTCCAGAAGCTCCTTCCTCCGAACTGCCATGTCTTTTTTACTAATGAGAGGAAAACGTTCGTCATCTTTAACATCCCTCTCTGCTAAATGAGCCATGTTCTTCCTTCAGGTCACTGTGCATTTGGTTTGTCAGATCAAGTTGTTGGAGATATCTGCCAATGAGAATTCTTCCTTCTCACCAATACTAAATAAATGAATGGCCATTAGCTTGATGTGCTTAAAGCATCCAAAAAGATCTACTTCCAATGCTCAACAGAATTATGATTTTTTTTGCCAAAATGCCAAAACTGTTTTTTATCCACCAACACTGTACAGAAGAAGCGTGCATCTCCACTGGTTACTGCTAGCTAAGTAGAGTAGCACCAAAGACATACTGCCTGGTGAGTTCACACTTATTACAAAAAAACAAATGTTGAAA
Source organism: Apeltes quadracus (assembly GCA_021346845.1). Taxonomy (NCBI): domain Eukaryota; kingdom Metazoa; phylum Chordata; class Actinopteri; order Perciformes; family Gasterosteidae; genus Apeltes; species Apeltes quadracus. The sequence continues at coordinate 10,221,586 of CM037930.1, read as the reverse complement.
ATACTCTTTTACAGACCTTCCATCCCATACTACTGAAGGCTGTCAGATTTGAACAGAAAAAAAGCTTTTGTTTGAGGCTTGAGTCTATGAACACAAACGCTGTTACCTGTGGGCGTTTCCGTCTCCTTGCTGCAGCACCTTGATGATCTCCGGCAGCAGGTGGGCGGGGTCTCTGGGACTCAGCAAGTACAGCAAAACCTTCTTCCCGTATTTATTACCGATTACCTCATCCAGAGACGCCAAGATCTCCTGAACAGGTGAGACGAGAAGATAACATCGACTTCACACCGTGTTGGACCATCAGAAAGTATCAACAGACATATCAACACCTACTGAGAGCACGGCCTGCTTGACGAGCTTGGTGTCGTCCACGCAGTCGAACATGGCGAGAAGAACCAAGTGACCGAACTCTCCCTGTGAGCGGACATGCAGGATTTAGACCTTTCCTCTAAAGAATTCCCATTTAGTTACTGACCTTTTCTAAACAGCCAGTGAGCAGAGTATTGAAAGCTGTGAAGGAAAAGAGCAGCATTGAGAACTCACCGTGGCAAATTTCAACATGTATGTCTTCATAGTTTTGATGATGACTTTTCTGTCCTGAAACACAAAATATGTATTACACCTCTGAAAGAACACATCTACAAATTACACAGTGGTGGATTTTTTTAACATTCTGAATAGCTTTCCCACAATGAATTGTGTTGATGGTTTTTCTTTGTTCATCCGGACGATTTTTTATATAGAAAGAAAAGTAATCTTGAGATCCACATGAAAGTCAGCAAATGTTTGTGTGTGTATACGCACCTTAGCTGTCCCGTGCCAAAAACAGTGCATTGCCACTCGTGCTCCATCGTGTGTGTGAGCCATGTAGACAACGGCCTCCCGGATAGACTCAATCATTTCCTGCGCACATCCCAACAAATACAAATCAAAGAGAGGACCCATGTCAGCACTTTACTTATCCACCCGTCTTGTATGGCGTCAATGTCATATCTGTCTTCATACAAATTAAATTGGGATTTTTTTTTACACTACAATTTGGCTTGCTTAAATTTTTACCAGAGAAATGTCTCACTCCTGAAAATATATCATTTCTTACCGTTCTCGGTTTGTCGGGTGCAAACAGGAAGAAGTCCAGGAAGACTTTGTGGACCAGAGAGTGTTTGATCACTTGTTCTCTGAAAAACAGCAACAAAGGTTGTAGCTGCATGGTTAACAATTCTACATAGTAACACAATGCAATCGAAGCAAATGACAAGATGAACTACATAATCTCATACAATAGGAAATAAAAAACATGATGTGTGCAGTTTCTCAATGTTTAACTTCTCCAAGAAATTAAGAAAAGCTTCGAAGTTGATCAAAGCAGATGTTACATTGGTTCTAATCCTGTTTGTTTTCTCGCCTTACTTCTGAGCCATGGGCGTGAGAATCTGCTTCATGTCGTCGATGATGTTTTTCAGCTTCTCTGGGTTCGCCTCTACAACTTTCTCGATGGTGTTGCATACGGATGACTGGACGCACATGCAGAGAAGCAGCATGGGTCAGTCGGCAGCATTTATCACGTAACAATAGCTGATCCCGTACAGAGTCATTAGGTGAGGTGTAGAATGTGGTATTTGTGTGCGCACCTTGCAGACGGTGAAGGTGTTCCCGTACAGCCCCTCGGTGAGCATGAGTCGCTGTGCCAGCACGGCTTTGTCGTTGTAGGCGTACTCGATGATGGACGAGGCCATGGCGTGGCGAAGCATTCGGCGCACGTGGCCTTTGAATGTCAGCATCACAGCCCCGACCAGCTCCTTGTTCCTGCGTAGGAAACGGACACACGCCACTGAAATCCTATCGATAGCTTTTATTCCGACCAAAATGTTATGTCCGATTTGAACACTGACGTCTTCTGAAAGCGAGAATCAGCAGAAAGCAATCCGAGCTGACTCACCCGTACATCAGCAGCTTCTTCACCACGTGTTTGCTGTACTTTGACTTACACAAATCGATGATATCCTCTGTGGAAGACAACAAAGGTTATGTTTGTCGATTAGCTACTCTACAGACACGGTGAAAGTAGAAAACCACGAGCTGGACTGTACGTCAGCTGTGGATCTTCCAGCCTTCACATTTATGTCTCAGACGCTGTTTCACAAGAATAAAGCTAAAGAAGATCATTATAGATAAAATCTGAGGTTTGCCTCACTCCTTCCCCAAACCTGCAACCTTTCTTTAAACTATACCAGACACTAGATGATGGGTGGGCTTCCATTTTGAAATATTGGCCCTTTTCAACCCTTTCTGCAAAGAAAGATGTCAACACTGGCAAGTTTTAAACATGGAAATCACAGACATGCAGACAGATACAACAACAACACAGTTAAAAAGGTTGCGGATGGAGAAGTGAAGACTTGTATGCTCACCTTTGATCTCCTCAAACGCCTCCTGTCTCTGCTCGTGGCTGCCGAACTGGATGAAACACTGCAGCACTCGCACAGAGTCGTGAGCAAACGCCATCTGGAGGCAGAAGACAGTGAGAGATAACAGTCCAAAACAAAGCTGAAGTACAGGTCACCATATTTTTTTTAATAACAACATGGTGGGATAATAACTGATGAATAAACCTGTATACACGATTACCATACCATAAAATTGACATCCTTTTTTAGAAGAATTTTAGAAAGTGCATCAATAAAAGTTCTTGAATGAACGCACCAAGTAGCAAATCTGTCTCACCTGTTTGATCTTCCCGCGGACCAGCTCATGAAGGTCCGTCATCAGTTTCTTCTTCAAGTCGTTGTCGCACTTCTTCCTGTTGACACATGCACACAATCATCATCATCCTCATTAGTGAGCCGAGTTCATGCTTGTTTGATTTGCTCAACGCAATGTGAAGTGGAACCTTTAATGCCACCCTACTTGTGGCCACCAACAAGTCACAGGTAGGCAATTGTTTGGCTGCATTAAGAGTATTTTTGAGTTGGACAAAGTTGTGTGTGTGTGTGCACGCGCGCGCAAGTGCACCTCCTGAGGTCCCCCCACACTTGTTTGCACTGACGGACGATCTGGAACATGTCCTTCTTCTCCGCCTCCTGCCTGGTGTTCTTTAGATCCCGCTTAATTTGCAGCCTGTTCTTCTTGAGCTCCTCCTCCGTCATTTCCTTCTTCTTTGGATCAAACTCACCTTTCTTCATCTTCTTGAACACCGGACCTAATCGAACACACGGAAATCCCTTAAAATTATTTTGCACTGGTTCAAATGTGAACACGACTGTTTTAAAGAGAACAGCGAAACCGCCAGGCAATCGCTAGACTGTTTATGTCGTTATATCCCTTTTGTTTTGATGTTGAAGTATACACAATACTTAGAGTATTCTTTAGTATTTTATGTTCTCCCCATGTCCAGCAGCAATTAGGTGTCAACAAATGACAAATGCTTAGTCATTTAGCACGTTTTCTCACCATCACCGTCTTCTTTGTTTTTGCCTTTAAATGGCATTTTCCTTTTCTGCGCCCCCCCGTCAGCTTTGGAGAAAGGAAATTTGTGTTCTCTCTTGCCGCCATCTCTGCCTTTTGGTCTGCCCTTTCTCTCCGTGTTGTTAAAAGGTTTGTAGGGCTTCTTACCACCTGGCTTGCCACCAAGTTTGGTCCCCATGGAATCTGGAATGAAAAAGGCACGATGGTGACACGCCTGGATGAAAGTGTACACATCTGGCTCATGTAAACTATAGCTTACCTTTGCCTTTCTGTGGAAACTTCTTTCCATCTTTAGGAGAAGAGATTTTTTTGGATTTAGGCTCCATCCTGGTGCACACAAAGCAGAAAGTCAGACATACAAGTAATTAGAAATCTGGGCTCCGAAAGAGACGAATGTCCTGCATATTTTCGGGTCCATTTATTTAGAGGCTGAGGGTACTTCTATCTGAGGTAAAAGTGTCTGCTGAAATGAAACACTACATTTCAAGATCAAGTACTGTAGTCTTTACTGCGTCAAGTATCTAACTCCAATATGTGGCCACAGCTTGCTGTAAGCGTTGATTTAATTTGGGCTGCATGTCGGTTAATAAAAGGCGTTTAATTACAACCGCATACAATCAATATAGACAGTACGTTTATCAAAGCGTTGGAAATTATCAAGTAACTTAGGTGGAAACTTTCAGTTAAGAGTTTGGCTGCTTTGCAGAGGGAGATATTACAGCAGCTCACAATATGAGGAAACGACAGACAAACGTACAATTAGTCTAACTTAACTAGCGTTAGCTTTAAATTGACGTTGCGTTACTCGATACTATTAGCGTTCAACATTAAAAAAAACAATTCTTTGGATATTAACACATTATTACTGTCAAAAACGGCATGCGCCATAGTTTATCCGTAACTGTAAGGCAAACTAGAAAATATACATTATTTTACGTTTCAGGCGAACACACGCGACGTCTCACCTCAGTCCCATGCGTTGTCTAAACCGGCACGGTTTACGGCACAAAAGCGTCCCATCATACTAACCTTCATTGCCGTAAAGTGTGGGTTGTCGCGATGATGGAAAACGCTTTCTTAAAGTGTCTCAGCAGCAACTCGTGCCAACACGACGTGGAATATTAACCCTTAACGTTAGCAATGAATACTGGAAGTATGATTTTACTCACTCTGGCTCGAGAGGGGCAGGGAGTCATCCCAAGAGAAGAAAATAAAATACATTAGCAATAAAAAGCCCCCTCTACAAAAAGGTTGAGAACTACATTAACCAGCAGGCTTTGTAGAATAGTGGCATTGATTGTTGCCCGGCAACGCCTCTAAACTAAAACGGATGGCAGACGTTGAACATGTTAAATTTCACGTGAAACGTTTATATTCGTTAGAATTATTTTTTTAGCTAGTTGCTAACGCTGTGTGGTGGTTTGTTGTCACATTCAAGGCCGTTCGGTCAGATTGGAAAGCAGCAGTTGATTCAACGTTAACAGCGGAAACTATGGAGGAAAACACAACTCCTGTTGGTGAACCGGCAGAAAGCACACATGATGTGTTGCAGGAAAACATTGAAGGTAACGTTAGGATTTCTTGGCTGTCTTTACTTGCTTGCACCGGCCAAAATATTGTTTTATTATTTGCATTTAAAGCGTGTAAAACATTTAACTTTAGTTAAATTGAGTAAAATTATCCGCTTGTCACTGTTTACCCAGCTGTCCAATCACATATAATGAGGGGCGGGACAAATAAAGAATTGTTAGTTTGTGATAGTACAAGATAGTAAAGTCTGAATGAGAACTAAACATGCAGCCTACTTTCCGAGATGTTTAATTTCCCACAAAATCTAATAGACCACTGAGACCAGTCCTCTGCCCCTTCGTGCTTCATGTAGGGCCAGAGCAGCTACTACAGCTACCTTCGTTTTTTTCTTTAATGCAGTTTTTCTAAAATCTTGTTTATTCATATGTATAACTTAATAATTATTAAGGATTAGATTAATATGATGGTGTCTGGAAGCTGTTGTCAAATGGGTCCATCAATAATGTTGTTCTATAAGTGGTAATGGAGTTTCACCTCTTGAAATGTTTCCTCCCTCCCAGCCAACACTTTAGTGAAGCAGCAGGAGGCTGAAGCAGGATCAAAACAGCATCGCTCTGCAGACATGTGCTATGAGTATGAGGAACTTCGCTCAAGACCGTACATCACACCTGACTCTGAAATCCCCGAAAACCTCCTGCACCTCTCGTATCCTTCTTTGAAAATCAGTTGTTTTATTAAAATCAGTTCATGTTACATCCCCTCTGACTTCCTTTAAACATAGTGGTGATACAATGTGATAGAAAAGAAGTCTATTGTAATGTCCGACTCCTCGGGGAATGTGATGTTGATCCTTGATGCGTCCTGCATTCAGTCACTCCTTTGGCTATGACAGTGGGCGCAGGGGGAACCTGCAGCTCCTGGATGACAGAACTCTGGTCTTCATAGCAGGCAACCTGCTCGTCCTGCTGGACGTTTTCACCAAGGAGCAGAGGTATCTCCGCTCCTGCAGTGGAGGAGGAATCAGCTCCATCACGGTATAAGCTGCTGAACTAAATGTCGTGCAAGTGATTCCGGGGCTCTAGAAGTACTGTTGTGGTTGTGATGCATTTGGCTGTAAGAGGAAAATACTCTAGTATCAACCTGCATGCTCTATCAGCAGAATTACAATACCATTGTAAATCATTGACAACATTGCTAAGAAATCAAATAAGATGGTAGTTTCAAGTGAATTCATTGATTCGCTCAAGCAATTACCTCATTTAATTAATTATTTTGCAGTTCACATGGAATATCTGTGTATGCATATTTATTAGACTGTTTACGTTTCCATGTTTCCATATTTAAAGGCATTATCTTGTATGCCAATTTGCATACATTACCGTAACATATGTCTGACATGTCAGCTTCAAAAAGGATTTTATTGAATTGAATTTGTGGAACCATCTTTTTATCATTCAAAAATGGCAACAGCCATCAATTTTAAGTGTGTTTGTCAAAAAGAGTATTTTGTACAAGCAATGACGTAAACAAAACCCTCAAAAAAGCTTCAGAATATAGTTTGTTATACAAGTGGAAATTTGGTGTAGAGATCCATGGCTCAGAGTTTGATACAATTCTCTTGTTTTTTTGACAAAACAGTTTGGGGTCTTTAAAGATATGTGTCAACACCTCCTCATTTGATTACTTGCATACACTTGAATACATCATTTCTTCCCCTCATTGCCATAAGTATTTCGAAAATGTATGGTAATGAGGCTCTAATGCTTTTTAGATTTGGTTTCACCCGTTTATGTACGTCCATCCCCGACAGTGTACTCACTCCTACAATAAATTATATGATGTCATACAATATTTTAAATTATGTCACTGAGAGTATAATGCAATTAATACCTCAATTTGTGTTATACTGCTTAATCATATATGTGTACAAAAAATGCTTACATTTCATTTCTGTGTGTGTGTGTGTGTGTGTGTGTGTGCATGTGAAGGCCCACCCGAGCAAGGAGTACTTTGTTGTAGCCGAGAAGGGAAAGCAGCCTGACATCATAGTATATGAACATCCCTCGCTGCGACCGTTCCGCATCCTCAGAGGTAAGTGGCACCAGGTTGCATTGAGATATATTTTTTTGAAAAGGGAGATGTTCTATCGCTGATAATCGCTTAACCTTTCGCGTGCGTAGGCGGAACAGAGCGGGCGTACAGCTTTGTGGATTTTAACCCCGACGGGAGCCTGCTGGCCAGCGTGGGGAGCACCCCCGACTACATGCTGACGCTCTGGGACTGGAAGAAGGAGCAGGTGATGGTGAGCTGCAAGGCTGTTTCTCAAGAGGTCTACCGGGTCAGCTTCTCCCCCTACAACCCGGGAATGCTCACAACGTCAGGATCTGGACACATCAAGTAAAGGGTCCATTGTATCCTCCTAAAATCCTGCAGCCCTGGGATAGCACTGCTATTAAAAGGACTTCAGATATTTTGCAAAATGAAAATGACCTTCTGTCCTTTTCTCTCTCTCTCTCTCTCTCTCTCTCTCTCTCTCTCTCTCTCTTTCTCTCTCTCTCGCTCTCTTTCTCTTCCAGGTTCTGGCAAACTGCCAGCACATTTACCGGCCCTAAGTTGCAAGGGTTCATGGGAAATTTTGGGAAAACTGCAGCGACTGATATTGAGGGTTTCGTGGAACTTCCTGATGGAAAGGTTTGTGAATTGTCTGCGACATTGGGGAAAACAGGCTTCCAGGGAACAGGAATGAGTGGTATTAGTTGTTGGGCTGCACGGTGGCATTCTGGTCAGCTCTGTCGCCCCACAGCAAGACGGTCCTGGATTGGCCTTTATGTGTGGAGTGTGTATGTTCTCCCTGTATCTGCGTGGGTTCCCTCCGAGTACTCTGGCGTCTTCCCACAGTCCAAAGGGTGTACCCTGCTTTTTCCCAATATTGGCTGCGATAAAATCCTCTATAAATCAGATACTCCTGAGCTTTTTCGCTCTCCGTCTCCTCCTGTCAGGTGGTGTCCGGCTCCGACTCGGGCAACTTGCTGCTGTGGGATGGGAATGGAATCAAGGTGGAGATTTGCCGTAAGGAGGGGCGGAGCTGCCATGCTGGGATGGTCCAGCCTTTCGCCCTGGAAGACGGACAGTTGATGACAATTGGCTCTGATGGAGCGGTTCGGGTAAGATCCTCACACTAGGTCACTGGTTCAAATGCATAGAAAACGTTTCAGAAATATTTTGGAGCATAGAGCATTTGTAGGGGACTATATATACTAAAACATATTTTTCGTATCATCATTGGTCTGAAAATACTCAACAAGCAGAGGGACACGACACAGTAACCTGGTTCCATTTTGAGTAGTAAATGTATTTGAATGAGTACATTGATTTGTTTTCATGGTTTTTGGCATTCCTAATGAATGTAATGGAGAAGGGCTGATGATCTACATCAGGGGTGTCAAACTCATTCTGGTCTGGGGGCCGCATACAACGTAATCGCATGTCAAGTGGGCCAGACCAGTAAACTCATTCCAAAATGACATAGAACTAACAATAAGTCCACTTTCTTCTTTCTATTAGTGCAGAGAAGAAGTAAATTATATATATATATAATTATATACATATATAATTATATAAGAAATTATATAAGAATTATATAATTACTTTAAGAAAAGTAATGTGCAATTTCAACAACATTTTCACCCAGTTTAACATTTATTTAAGTGCATCATGCATAAAAACTGATCACAGTGATTGTGATTCACCTCCATGAACATGTAGGAAGAGGTCCATTTTTCTTGAAAAATCCGACATTGTGTCCACTTTTCAATTTCACTGAAGATGGTGCCAGGGTCAACAGAAAATGCGGGTAAAGCGATAGACGTGAAACAGCGCCACTAGCGGACAATATAGGAACTGCAGATTTTATAGAAAATTAAGTGTATTCTCATTTTTTTTCAATAATACAGATTAATCCCGCGGGCCACACTGAACCATCTGGCGGGCCGTTTCTGGCCCGCGGGCCGTACGTTTGACACCCCTGATCTAGATGGAGATATTTTATATCTGTTTTGTTGACTCTGTAACCCCTCCTTTGCCTCACGCAGGGTTGGGACTTTGAGAGCATCGACAGTGCGGAAAGCAACAGCGACGCAAACAGGTTTGAGCTGGAGCCCATGAACGAGATGGTGGTTGGACACAACGTGTGCCTCTCATCCTTAGTCCGAAGCTCCCTGCCCGACACCTTTATCTGTTTTGCTCAGGTCAGAGGGTGAAAGCTCAAAGGTCAAAGGCAACACATGATCTGGTCTTAGCTTTCTCAAAAGATTCCAAACTTGTCACTCCACTATTTGCTTTTAAAGGACTCCAGAGGAGCAATCTGGAAACTGGATTTTTCGTTCACTTGCACGGTGAGTTTTTTATAGAGAAATGACGTGGATGTTACACTTTTCTTATTGAAGCTTTGTATGAAATACATGTGAGACCAGCTGGGGGGACTTCTGACATCTTTGATTGATGGACTTTATTTAGTTTGATCTGTGGTGAGTAAGATGCCTCTTTTGCGTGACACTTTACGTGATGGATGAGGGTTTGGACAGATACTCTGAAAGATGCAATCCGATAATTCAGAATGTGGTCAGTAACATAATCCAAATATTTATATATTAAATTATCCAAACTTGAAGCATTTTGCTTATTTCCTATAAAAACACATTTTCACCATGGCAGGTATATCTGTAAGAATAATCTTGGTGAACTGCAAAATGTGCAAACCCTCCCTCTTTATGTTAACTTTCACTGTGACGTTCCCCTTTTATACCTTACACGTGAAAGGGAAAGCATTTTAATAAATAAATTGCGGTATACTCGTGTTGAAATGCGTTTGCATGTTATTACATCCTATTCTAGTCCTGTGTTTATTTGAGTGTTTATTTCAAAATGCATTTAGGCTTTTTCGTACTGTAACGGCGTTCCCGTTACTCTCCGAACCTGTAAGCCAACCTTACAGTGTTGCCACATGTTATGATAAATTAGCAGGATGAACACAGCATCTTCTCTCAGTGAAGAAGCGGTCAGTGTATTGTCTGTGTGTGCAGACTCCTGATCCAGAGTGCCTGTTTACCTTCCACGCCGGGGCGATCCAGAGCCTGGACGTGTCGAGGAAATCTCACCTGATGGCCACGGCCGCTCTCGACCGTGAGTCCCACGCATTTCCACACCTATACCCCAACCGTCCATGTTTGCAAATGCACAGACACAAATATAAATATATATTCCTCTGTTGCTGATCTCCAGGTTCAGTAAAAGTTTTTGACTTCCTGGCCAAGAGAGAGCTGACCAGCAGTCGCTTCAACCAGGATGGAACCGCTCTCCGCTGGGCTCCGCCTTTGGTGTGTATGAAGATGGGGAAATATGAGAGCTCACTGGAAACTGACCTTTAGCGCTGTGGCACTTTAGGTAAACGAGAGTGGAAGCTTGCTGGTGACGGGCTTTGAGGACGGGGTGGTCCGCTTACTGGAGCTGTACGACCCTCAAAGACTGCACGCGGTCACCGGGCGCAGCCCCAATGGAGATGCCAAACTGCGCCTCAAACAAGCCTTCAAACCCCATAATGCCCACGTGACAGCTATTGCATATGAGCGAAATGGAGAGATCCTAGCCACGGGGGTAAGAGACAACAAAACAAAAGTGTATGTTTAGAAATGTCTACTGGATGTAGACCGGATCCGATTCCAATCACCGTATGGTACGTGAGCCTGAATGTTATGAACTGGATACGGGCAGCCACCGGTAGCCAGTGAAGAGAGCGGAGGAGTGGAGTAGTGTGAAAGAATTTGGGAAGGTTAAAGAGCAGTCGAGCAGCTCTGGATGAGCTGCAGAGGTCGAATGGCGGCAGCAGTGAGACCTGCCAGGAGAGAGTTACAATAGCCAAGGGGGGAGATGGGAGCTCTGCTCGTCATACTCTAAATTCTCTTTCCCCATGCTTCCCGTTCTCCCTACTATGTCCATCATAAAGCCATGCGCAATAAATTGTCTTTTATAATATGTTCTGTTTTCTTCGTGAACAAAACAAAGAATCAGTTCAGTTACTGTACAGTAAGACTTTTAATGACATGTCATCAAAAGTCTGACAGTTTTTGTAGAGATGATCCAGCAGGTGGTGTAACAAATATTGACCCTGTAGGTAGAGAAACAATGACAAGCGCCTGGTATTACTTCTCCCTCAACCTCTCATAATAGTATTGAACATTGGTCAAATGCCCATTTTGACAAAAAAACACAGTCTTTACTTTGCAAGACAGAATAAATGATTAGGAACAGAATAATTCAATTTGTGTGTCAAATAAACAACAATTCAGACTTGGAATGGACTTCAGAATGGAAATACTTTAACCTATGTGAAATATGGTGGACATTAAATGGGATCCTGATGCAATGTGCATTTTATGCACTTTATCTTTTTGTTCGTGTTTCTCAGTACATTCACCCTCAGACAAAAAAATCACCCATGACTTGTCTCACCTTCCTGACCTCTCGCCTTTGCCCTTCCCCTCAGAGCTCCGACTCCACTGTGTTCTTCTTCACCGTCGGGGAGAAATACAACCCCATCGGCTTTGTCCGCGTTCCTGGGCCGGTGCAGGCGCTGCAATGGTCACCTCATTACCACGTAAGTCTGCTTTTCTCCCGCCATCTGCTCCCAAATGTCTCTCTGAGGGGAAAATGATATATTCAACCCAGGGCCGGCACGAGGCATAAGAACTAAGTGGCTGCTTAGGGCCCCCTGGCCACCACTGATTCAACCCATTTCTGTTCCCATTTTACCCAGAGTGACAGCAGGCTGCTCATCCTGTGTCAGAACGGACACGTGGTCGAGGTTCACAGTCCTGATCCAGAGACCCACAGGCCGACCGAAACCTTCCAGCTGCCCGAACTGCCCAGCCTATATTTCAGGTTCAGGAGTATCAAATCTCGAATCAAGGTCTGGCCTTTGTCCGTCCTAGATTTCATTGTTAGTGGTTATCTGCATGATTTTTGTGGAAGTAACAAACTCCAACTCTAGGTCAATTTTAGACCATTCACTTTATCATTTGTGTGTTTGTACATGCCAGAGAGAGGAGAAAATCGCACAGCGTCAAGAAATGAGGGAGAAGAAGAGGAAAGAGAGAGAAGAGAGGATGGAAGAATTAGATCAGGAGGAAAATTCGAAGGAGGAGAAGGAGGAAGAAGAGTTGCCTGCTATCTACATCCCCGACCCTCCATGTCCTCTGTACTGTGGCTTCTACTCACAGCCTGGCCAGTTCTGGCTCTCCATGGTAGAACCCCCCCCCTCACACACACACACACACACAGGACACTGATCATATCCCTCACCTAACTTTAACCAATGACGCATGACTTTTTTTTTTTTAAATGGGTCATGGCCTAAGTTAAAAAAAATGTATTAACGTACAGTACCAGGGAAAAGTTTAGACACACGTTCTCATTCCATTGAGTAATAAAGTGGGCCCAAACTTTTGACTGGTAGTGTATCATACGAATAATACTAAAATAATAATCAGTTCGCTACAATCAACTGTTTGGCAACTTGTGTGGCAAGAAAGTTTAAACCACAGCAGGACCACAGTAAAACAAAAGTAAATTCATCACAGAAACCATATCAAAAGACGTTTGGGTTTCCTTAAATATTTTATTGATTTCTCCTGCAGGGTGGCTTTGACTCGGGTTTCCTGTATCACTGTAAGTTCTCTGAGAAACAGGACCAAGATCTGGACCAGCGGCAGGATGAGCCGTTTGACTTCCTGCCTGTCCACAACACAGATGATGACCCCATTCGCTCCGTCACCTTTAGGTACCTGGCGTAAAACAAAAAAATACATATTCGTTGTATCGATGATCAAGCTCAAATTAAATTTATTGTGAAAATGTCACATAATCAATCGGCCTCCATTTCAGCAGCAACGGGCAGGCAACTTGCTCTGATAAATACAATTGCACAAAGAGACAGTTACTAAATAACTGTAAAAAGTAGACATATTTACACACAAGAGACATTTTACCAGAGTTTAAGACCAAAACAGAGCTAAACAAGAGTGATTATTGGACTTAATCCACACAGAAACCAAAAAATAAAAAAATGGAATACTATTGAAGGTTAACTTTAGAGGCTCCTTCACAATGCTTGTACCTGAATAAAGTTTCCCTCCCGGTGTTTTGATTCGTAGCTCCAACGGGCAGCTGCTGCTCTGCGGCATGCACTCGGGCTTCATCCGGGTTTACCCTCTGCAGCCTGGCGACAGCGGCCTGACCTCCATGCAGGCCTACTGGGCTCTCAGTGTCCACGACAACCAGTACGGACACCTGCGGCACATCCGCTGTAGCTATGACGACCACTTTGTGCTGACAGCGGGAGACGACGGCAATATCTTCTTGTTCAGCCTGCTGCCTCCGGAGGAGCTGAAGGAAGGCCTGCAGAAAAAGAGAGCCAGGGTTCCTTCCCCCAGGGTCCGCCCACATTTTATTATTGTGTTACGCATTGGGACTCTGTGGCCCGAAAGGTTGAATCTTGCCGACTTTGATGCATCACACTTAGTTGTTGTTGTATATTATTCAAACAGGTGGGTCTAGAGAATGAGTCGTTAGCCCTGGACATTGAGGACCCAGCTGCCTACAGGTTATTCTAGTCTTCTGTGTACTTTCTCTGTCTCTATTTATGAAAATTGTTCTTACGGAAGAAAACTGTTGTGCCTTTAATTCCTTGTAAAGAGCCATTTCATCTCTCCAACTCTCCCGTGTCGCCCTGCAGCATTGAGACGGCCAAGCAGAAGCTGGAGAACGACCGTCTGCGCCGAGAGGCCGGCCTGAAGATTGCAGCAAAGCACAAGGAGCTGGCCGAGCTGCAGAAGAAGTTTAAACAGCTACTGAACGACAACCAGAGTCTGCCGGAGCACGTTCGCCTGAAACCTGCGGTACACACACACACACACACACACACATGGTTTGACATTGCAGCTGATGCGTTCTTTAGTATAAACTAGGATTAACAATAAATACCGCACACATCAACGGTGTGAAGGCGTCTGTCCGTCTATTCCGCATCAACCCTGACCTCCACTAACTCACTGTCCCCGGTGTAACTTGTGTGTGTGTGTGTGTGTGTGTGTGTGTAGGAGCTGCAGTTGGATCGGCGGTTCAGTGAGCAGGCAGAGAGGGTCAAGGCCCAGCGGGTGAGGGAGGTCAGAAAGCAGATGGGCTGGGAGGAGGAGCGCTGCAGCATAGCGCTCAGCAAACTGCAGGACTGGTACTGACTAAACACACACACACACACACACACACACACACACACACACACACACATAAATAGGCAGAATTTATCAGATTATTGCAGTAATATGGGCCCAAACGCAGCAAATAATAAAGCTGATCATTCTTGTCTCTTTTGGAGGATTTTCCTTTGAAATGTTTAGATGTGCTTATGTTAAATACATTTTTTTTAGTTTATTTCACATGTTTCATCTAAGTTAAGAAGGGAACAAAAGGTTTTAACACTTTTTAAACCCTCATCCCTTCTTTGAAATCAAGAGGACTGACATCCCAAGAGGACTGACATCCCAAGACCTTTATATTTAATATAGATTTCACTCCTGTAGGTAGAAATTTAGGAAGTGAAATTTTTTTCCAGGTTCAAGGACTCTCTGCAGGTCAGCATGGTGACTGTGGTTGCCTTCCACACCGAGCATAGAGTCTCCACTTACCGTCTGCCAGCGCGCGCAGAGGCTTCATCCCGGCTCAGAGACCAGAGGAGACCCAGCTGCCTTAACGGAGACAAAGCTGCAGGACCAGAATGCAGAAAATCAAGAGTCGATTCTGCAAAAGACAGCAGCATATCAGAAAGTATGGACATATTTGTGTCTCTAACAAAAACGTAACATATCATTTGTTACATCGTTCAACAAAATGGAGACAACATATGTTGAAGATAAGAAAGCCCAGAAATTATAAACCTGAGATTGTATATACGTCATTCAAAGGATGTATCATTGAATGGATATCAAGAAGATGGTTATCTTCTTTGACAGAATACAGTATACAAGTGTATTATGTAGAAGACAAGCTCTACCTTTCGCCTCTGTGTGCCCTCTAGAGGAGGAGATGCTGCGCCACCCGCAGGCTCGTCCAGCAGTAATAAAGCTAACGAATCGGCAGATCGAGAGGCTCCAAAAGGCTGCAGAGCGAGCTGAACAGGCTCGAGCCAAGATAGAGAAGAGAAAGCTGGAATGGGCCCAACTGTGAGTGTCAGGGTGGAGCAACGTCACCTCAGTCGTCAAATTCATGCATTGTGCATGTTCATTTTTGCTTATCGCCATGGGGCTTCCTGTCTTTTTAAAAATAAATAAAAATTGTATTGACCGATAAACCTGCTAGAGGGTGATGGTGTTACTACTGTTGGTGTCAGTTACGCAGAGAAGCCAAACAAGAACTGTGAGGATCCACAGGACGTGGAGGCCATCCGTGAAGCCAAAGAGAACATTGGAGACTTAAAACTGAAGTCAGACAAAGACTTCATGGTGCCTAAACACCTGAGGATGAATGCTGAGAGGAAGAGAGCACAGCTGATAGGCCTGGAGGAAAAGGTACAAACACGCATATACACGCACCACACACACAAAATCATCAACAGCCTATGCATAACACAGACCTTTGATGACTCGTGCACGCCTCTAGATCTTTGAGAAGCAGACCGAGATGAATGGACGCATCGTGGCATTGCGGGACTCCAAGGTTCAGCTAGTGTCTCAGCTACGTGCTCAGACTCAGCAGCTCCACAGGGTCCAGCAGCATCTGGCGGCGCATCTCCACCGGCCTCCACCCGCCCTCCCCGCTTTGCTTCCAGAGGAAACCCCAGAGAAGAGGCTGCAGTACAGCAACATAACCCTGAAGCGATACAAGGCTCTTAAGGAACAAAGGTTTTAGTATGATTCAAGACCAGTCAGAAAAGAGGGAAAAACAACTTTTCAGAATTATAATTTTGGAAAAATGGATTTGGTGTCGTGGCTGGTGTAATCACATTGCAACTGCAAGATGGTCTCCCTGTATTTTTAAAATAAATGAAATAATCTAAACCATAGGAATCAACCCTGGTACTGCACTAACTAACTCATTTTCAAACAGGTTCCAGACTATTGAGCAGAAGGGAGCCACGTATTTACTGGAGCAGCTGGAGAAAGAGATAGAAGCAGAAGAAGACGAGGGCGTAAAGGAAGGGACTCCCAGTGTGTGCTCATCTGGAATACAAGAAGAAGACACAGCAGAGGAGGAAGGCCCAGAGCTGAGCGAGCTGGAGGAGGAGCTCCGCAGGGAGGAGGAGATCACACTGCTGCACCAACAGGACTCTCTGCTGGAGCAAGTAGGTTTTTCATTAAATAAAAACATCTTCTGGAACTTCCTGACCAGGATTCAGTATTGGGGTATATACCCGCGGATGTATTTCTCTCATCAGATGCAGAGCTCGGTGTGTCAGTTTGACGCAGAGCTGATGCTGCTGCGTCACCAGAAGCTGCGTCTCGACTGGCGGCTGAAGATGGCCGACCTCCGTCAGCTGACACTCTACCAAGAGCTGCGGTTCCTCAAAGACTTTGAGAGGAGAGAGGAGCGCCTGCAGGAGATCCTCAATGGACGCATTAAGGAGGAGGGCAAGATCACGGTGGGAGAGAGTGTACTACTGTACTTTTTTCCAAGTACAAGTTAGTATTTGAATTACTAAATCATTAGGCACCAACAGTAAACAATGGCACCATTTGGGCTGCATTAAATAGAACGCGTTTCTCTAAGTAGATTTCAAAGGGACTTTTACTGTAACACACAGTGGGATTTTGAAGAAGTTTGATTTTGAACAGACCTGAGAACAGACCTGGGAAACGACTTTTCAGTTACATATTTCTTTCAAAAAATGCAGCTGTCCCCCATAGAGACGACTCAAAGCATGTTTTCACGCTGCCAAAAACTGAGCCATTTGAACTGAATCTTGCACAGTTCCAACACGTCCCGTGCAGCCATGAAGAGATTCTCATTTACGTTCTTATGCCATCCTTTCCTGTCTCTCCTCTCAGTCGGACCTGGAGACGCTTCACAAAAAGCTGCAAGAGAAGCAGAACGACATAGCGAAGCTGCAAGAGGGAGAGAAGGGTCTGATTGCTAAACTACAGTACATGCTGGGCAAAGACAACCATTTTGAAGAGTTCCTTACTAAAGTATTCAAGAAGAAGATCAAACGTGTGAAGAAGAAGGAGCAGACAGAAAGTGAAGGTGAGAGGTAATACACAATTGATTATACTATGCTCTCTTCTGTGTATGTGTGTATCAGTGTGTACTTTATCATCCAATTGTGTTTTTGCAGAAGAAGAGGACAGTGATGAGGACGATGACTGGGATGATGATGATGTTGATGATGATGACAACGACTCAGATGTGGGAGGATCTGCTCTGGACGACAGCGTTTGTCCTCCAGGTCAGTGTTGTGGTAGGGACAAACATTCAAACACACTATTTTTACACAGTAAAGTGTGTAAATTGTTTCCAGTGTTTCCTGACTAAAAGAGAAACTGAAACCTGTAATCTGTGTGTGTGTGTGTCTCAGGCTGCGAGCTAGAGTTGTTTGAGAGCACATTGCAGCTGCGTGAGCGTCGGCTAGAACTGGAGGAACGTCTGGCGAAGGAGAAGAAGAGTGCTGAAGTTCTGAAGAAGGACTGCGACACCCTCTTCAAGAAGGTCATACTGATTTCCCTCTTCCTGTCTACTCATCTCATTCGTCATGTTTACCTCGTGCTCTTTGTGTCTGCACAGTGTGTTTTCTATTAGTACAAACATAATCAATCCCCAAAACCCGGTTTAAAGATACGCACACCTGTGGGGGATGAATAACTGAATTGAATTAATCTTGTCAGCAACACAAGACTTCATATTAACACATATCATTCTCGTGGGGTTGTGATAGTCAATCATGAGGAGTCTCCAAAACAAAACAGACGAACACAAAGATATTTTAAAAAGAAACCCAAATCCCTGCCAGCTAGCTTCCAGTTCCTCCATGTGAGAAACCACAGGTTCCTGCTGTGTGTTTTTAAAGGCATTGTTTAGATGGATGTCTTCTAGCCTTTGAGATTACGTTATTTTGATTGAGCTGTTTGAATGTGTGAACAACTACCGTAGAGCTGCCCCACCACATGGAGGCAGTTGAGACCCAGATAACAATATAATATCCCCATGTATGTCTTAAACTAGCTTTAAATAGTTGGGATCCATATATCCTACCAACTGGAAGATCTGGTGATGAATCTGCCTCCTATCGTAAAACAGATTAAATTGGATTTACTTATCTATTCTGATTTCTTGGTTGAGAATCACATTATGTTGTTGCAACCAAACGCAACATGTTTGTGAGCACACTTTTGCTTGATCAAAAGCTCATCCTGCAACCCCACCACTTTATCTTTATTTTAAAGCAGAGCAAAACAAGATAATTGACAATGATTACATTAAAGATTGGTCTGTTAATTCATTGAAAGATTAATTTCTTGTCCAGATGTCAGAATATGTAAAAATCATATATGTTCTCCAAGAAAACCTGACCGTTTTTTCTCTGTGTGGAACCCACTCTTTTATCGGAGAAGACTAACCCCAAATCATACAAGAGGCTTTGCAAATGTTTAAGACCTAATCTTTTACCGTTATGATCAACCAATGTTTGGGGGAAAAAAAATTCTAGATTGCATTTAATCCCCCAGAAGTACTTTCAGTTAAAATGACCAAAAGATGCAAACTTTGTTTAGTAGTTGTTGTTTTTGCTCCGCTCTGCAGGAGAAATCGATAAAGGCCAGTCGGAAGGCGGCCGAGGACGATTTGGAGTCAATCAACAGAGAGAAACAGCAGAAAATGAACGAACTGGAAGTGGTGGTTCCGCTCAAACTGCACCAGGTACACTGCCCTAAACTGTGGAGGGTCACTGGTGACACACTAACTGATTGAAGACACACACGAAAGTTCTACTCAACATGTTTGTGAGCACATTTTCGCTAGAGCGAAAGCTTATCCTGCAACCCCACCATCCCTCCTCTTTGTGTTCAAGCACAGCAAACCAAACTAGTGTTCTTAACAAGATAATTGACAACGATTAAAGATTAGTTTGTTAATTATTTTAAAGATTAATTCCCAGACATTTTTTTCTGTGTTTTGTTGTGGAATATTTCAATAAGAGCTCGGTAGAAGAGAATGACTTGTTTCGATGTTTGTCTAATAAGAAAAACAGGGTCTTGATGAATGATCAAAGTTGTAAAAGTCCATTTATTTGCTTGCAAGCAGGAAGTCAAAAACACAGACACGTATCAGGTGCTCTGTGAAAATGGCATCTTCGAGCGGTCAGAACACTGAGCTTTTATACACACACATGTGAAGGCCATTCTCTGTGGCACAAATGAAATATGGCAACCCAAGTTGAGATAAGAAACATAGTTAAAAAATGGGGTAACACAGCTCCTTTGTTCAAGCCTTTGCGTAGGGAGTTGACTTGTCCTTCCTTCCACAGCTGCAGAAGATAAACTTCGAATCACCCTGCTTTCACACGTTAGTTCAATAGAGACAATAATCACTTTGTTAATATAAGACTATGCTATAACATATTTTACCAATACAGTTTCTCAAAACAGTTGAATAAAGTGCACCTTTGATGTGGCTTTTGCTTTGTTAGGTGCGATCATTTTTCAACTTAACATTTTTTTCTTTTCACTTCATCATCTCACGCCATTACTCCACCCGTCTACCAGATAAAGTTTGTCACAAACGGCTCGGTGCCATCGGACCTGAGCCCGGCGCTGGTGGTGGATGTGACCGAGATCAACAGGCTGCAGGAGCGCATCGAGCAGCTGCAGGCGGAGAAGAGTCAGCAGAGAGATCTGTACTGTGAGGCGCGCAAGCATCACGTCAAGCTCATCCACGACCGCAGGGACATGAACGCCGAAATCCAGGGTGGGTTGTATTATGTGAATGGGTGAGATACCGGTGAAATGCTGATGCACTTGAGTTGTTAAATGGTAACGTGATCTCTGTGTTGTAGTGCTGCAGGAGCGGTGCAACCAGCTGATGATGTTGAAGTTTGGGAGGCTGGTGGATCTGGAGGCTCTGCAGACGTTGTCGGGAAACAGGACGCTGGAGGAGCTCAAGCAGGAAAATTTAATCCGAGAAGCTGGATACGCAAAGGAAATAAGACAGTGGGATGTACGCCGACTTGTGTGTGTGTCTCTGCGCGTGTGTGTGTTTGTATGTGTGTGCAGGTCTTATGCAAACGTAAGATATTAGGGTTTTTGTTTAAACTGTACAGTATGTAAATGAAAAGCTTAACTGGCAATACTGGTAAGTATGTTTATTGATCCTTTTCTGGGTTTGTGTGTTGTATTCAGATGAAGTTAGAAGAGGCACATGAAGCTCTAATGGAGGTCACCAGGTGTAATACAGAGCTTCTTTTCTCCAAGACTAACCTCTTGGACAAGAAAAGGCAACTGGAGCAAAACCTTGATGCCAGACAGAAGAAATTGGTGATTTATTTGTGATTTCTGAAATTATTTTATATGGAATATTGTTCAAAACGGGGAACTACTGTCATATGGTAGATTTACACTTCCCTCTCAATGACCTTGCTTATACTTCCGCGTCTGGAGAGCCTTGGACAAGCAACAAACAAACAAGCTTTGTGTTTCTTGGAGTGTCCGTCCTTCCGTCCGTAAACACATCTCAACTCTGGTGAAAGTGAACGCGGACTTGAGGATGAACTGAGGATAAACATGTTTAATAGACATTTTATGGAAGTGATCACACCCATCGTTTACAACATGAGCCTTTTATTTAAATTCCTTTAAGCTCAGCTGGTGAATATAGTGCTGCATCCAGTAGCTCATACGTTAGATACCCAAAGATGCTCAATACCTCAGTGGCATTATCAACGTTCTCTATGTCTACTCGGTATGAAAGTGTGCAGCTGCTCATGTGTTGCCACTATGTTAGGTGATCTTTTTTTGACATATTTGAGAGTATGTTAGTTAGTCTAGGTCAGTGGTTCCTAAACTTCCTCTATCAGTGCCCCATTTGAGGATACAGGGACAATGTAAGAACCCCCAAACTCACCCCTTTTGTTAAAATAATTGTGTTAAATTTTCAACAAGTTCCATCTTCTGGTTGCTCTACAGCAGTGGTCCCCAAACTGCGTTGTTGACCGTGCCTCTGGCTGATAGCATACATGAGTTTTTTTCTGTATACTGCATTTTTTATTATAATGATCTGTTGTGTATATGCAGGGCAGTACTTTTGAGGATAGCAGGAGACGTGTGGATGAGGAGGAGATTCGGAGGCTCCAGGGACTGGTGAAAAGTCAAGCCCAGCAGGCCGAAGCCCTCAGGAGAGAGATTGTCCTCCTGTCCCGTCAAGGAGGCCACGTCCTGCCCCCAGGACGGGCCCCGCTGCCCCCTCTCGCCCGCTTGCCCACCCTCAAAGGCCGCAGCCACACTGGCCTCCAGTCCCGTGAGAGAGGCCACCTCCTCCCGCCCATCCAGGCCCCGCTGCCCCCGCTTCGCCCCTTGTCCACGACACCCACACCAGCAGACGAGGGTCAGAGCGTCCTGCCAAACAGTGAAAACGCAGAGTCACTGTAAAGCAAGGGAACTGCTCAGTAATAGCACTTTCTTAGGAATTATTGCTAATAGTATGATTAAAAAATACGTTGGTTGACTTGATTACACATTATCATTTAAATGTTTTTCATTATCAATACACTGGAGCGCAGTGTCGGCGCACTGCGCGTAGGGCACCAAATGCCTGGGGGTGCAACAAAAAATGTGGGACGTGAAAAATCACCACAGTAGGCTACTAGTATAAATAACAAATAAAATATGTCTAAAGCATGTTAATATGCAAAACCAATACGAAAGTAATAGGTCATCATTCACAGCAGCTCCGCGCTTAAAGAGCTGGGTCCTGGGCTACGGAGACAGAGGGGGGGAGGGGGCACCACCAAACATTTGTGCTTAGGGCACCCAAATGGCTAGCGCCGGCCCTGCTGGAGCGCACACACGCAAACACTGCTTGGAACAGAATACTACCCGGCAAAACCTTGACGTGGAGCTTTACTAAGGCCATTTCAGCTCTCTCCTTGAGGTGGAATATATCACCCCTTTAAAAGACACATGGTATTGCCACAAACCCCTCCGAAAATTCGCAACCATTCTTCCCGCCTTTCAAATGTTTGTGTGAAGTCTCTCAAAGTTCCCTTTGACCATTTCAGGTTACTTCCAAGCAACCTGAGACAACATTGAACACAAGGCCCCTGTGATCGACTTCTTGACCTGCCTAATTTTCTGCAATAAATAAATTAAATTTGATATTGTAGCTCATTTTTACGTTCGCCTGATTCTCCAAAAGCTGGTGGTGGTTGTGATATATTGTATTTAAAGACCATGGTTTCAGCTCAGAGGCACAGGAACCAACTCCAGGTACAGCTCTGCTGTCCGTGCAGGAGAAATGCAAATGGAAATGCAAATGGCTAGCGCCCGTGCAGGAGAAATGCAAATGGAATTGCAAATGGCTAGCGCCGGCCCTGCTGGAGCGCACACACGCAAACACTGCTTGGTACAGAATACTACCCGGCAAAACCTTGACGTGGAGCTTTTCTAAGGCCATTTCAGCTCTCTCCTTGAGGTGGAATATATCACCCTTTTAAAAGACACATGGTATTGCCACAAACCCCTCCGAAATTTCGCAACCATTCTTTCCGCCTTTCAAATGTTTGTGTGAAGTCTCTCAAAGTTCCCTTTGACCATTTCAGGTTACTTCCAAGCAACCTGAGACAACATTGAACACAAGGCCCCTGTGATCGACTTCTTGACCTGCCTAATTTTCTGCAATAAATAAATTAAATTTGATATTGTAGCTCATTTTTACGTTTACCTGATTCTCCAAAAGCTGCTAGTGGTTGTGATATATTGTATTTAAAGACCATGGTTTCAGCTCAGAGGCACAGGAACCAACTCCAGGTACAGCTCTGCTGTCCGTGCAGGAGAAATGCAACATATAAAGGCTGCTAGAAACGTTGTTAACTCTTAATATGTATTCAAGTCAGAGTCAGAAATAGTTATAACTAAAAAAATCATTATATCCAACAACCTGTGAATTTATTTGTTGTATAATTGTATAAAAGAATTATAAGGTTAATGGTAATTTTGAGCGACATATTTTATCAGTTAAACAGGAATATCATTAAAAAAAGGCACTTTTTTTGCTCATACAATCAAAGCTTAAATTGTCCGTTCATCAGACTATAAATGGAGCATTCAAGCCCTTAGCATTCCTCTCGGTCAGTCTGACAGTCTGTAGACCCAAACATACTTGGTAATCATTTTTAAGACAATGGGATATGCAACGTCTCAGCTTGTTCTGACGGGAAAATGTTGTTCTATATTAGGTAAATAACAAATACTTTTTTGCTTTTTTACAATTTGTAAAAAAAGTGATTAATACACACCATGTATATTTGTTAAAATATTTGTTATTTTCCCAGGGTAGAAGTGGAGCTACACTTTACTGACGCAGTGATAATTGTTTGTGAAAATTTGTGACGATTTTAGGATCACACAAGCCCAAAATGAGAATAATTTAAAATTAAATTCACAGGGCCTTTTAACTGACTTTGTACATCTGAATTTGATCCATTGGATCAATGAAATTGGCAGAAAACCATAATTTATTCCACTCAGATTATTTTTTTAACACAATATATATTTTATATATTTATCAAACATTCTCTAAACAAATTAAGGCATCGTCACAGGAGCAAGACTTGCATTACTTCACTGTAAATGTATTTCAATGGCAAGCAGAAGGTCGAAGTCTTTCTTCGCCACACACACTCCTGAGCCTGTTCTTCATCTTCCGTTTTGAAAAGGATCTTTCTAGTGAAGCTGTTTGCAATATTGCAGCAGATCCTTACCATCTTCCCAAACGTTGGAAAGATGATCTGGCCAGTGTTCTCCACAATAGTGATAATATACACCTCACTAGACTGTCATACCAGTGACTTTGTAGTGGAACAGTAAAACTGCCTTTACATTATGTCTTTCTGTCTGTATCTCTCTCCCTCTCTTCATTAAACAGGACAAATGTCAGTAAACAGCTGACAAGACTTTGCGGTTTTCGTGAGTTTGTTTATTTTTTAGGAAACGTCGGACCAGTTGCGATGTAATGTTGTACAGATAAATGATAAATAATTATAAAGTTGAGTTGAGCCCACTGTCAATAGAGTAACTGCAGGAAGTGAATACAAGTTCTCTTTCAGTTTCAGGATGAGGTCATAAGACCAAACCGGTCGGGTTACACGGCACCCAGTAGCCAGCATTTGAATTCCAAGGAAAACAAGAAAGGCATGTTGAACCAGCTCTAATATGATGCAAGTGCAAAGTCTTCCTTTAAATTTTTGAAAGACGATGATAGATGAATTGGAAGACGACAAACCAGTTAATCCAGTTAAACCAGTTAATCCTAACCCCTCCTCTTTCTATATCGATGCAAATCCTGAAATCGCTCCCTGTAATCTATGAGCATTTTGACATTCACACACTCACTATCACCGAGAGGGGAAATGGCACAGCGAGGAGATCAATGTCTTGCCGGACCTGAAAATGTGACATGTGATTTCTGCATTGGGGGAAAATGGAAAGCTCTCAAATCCTGTGTGCAGTGTCAGTTGTCCTTCTGTCATGTGCACATCCAGCCTCACTACGTAGAGCCCTTAACGAAACACAGGCTGTTGGAAGCTTCAACGCTCCATGAAAACAGCTGTAGCCGACACAATCAGGAGAAGAACATTTTCTGCCGCACTGATCAGCAATGTATCTGTTTGAGCTGCCTTACTGAACACAAAGGCCACGACATAGTCTCTGTCTCAGAAGAAGAAACCAAGAAGCAGGAAGAGCTCCGAAAAAAACAACAAGAAATCCACAAGAGAATCCAGAGGCAAGAGAAGGCTGTGAATGTTCTTCGGCAGAAGGTGGACGCTGTCAATCGCTCAGCTGATAAAGCAGTGGAGGAGAGTGAGAAGATGTCTAATGAGCTGATTAAACTCATCAAGAAAAGGAGCTCTGGTGTGAAGCGTGAGATCGAGTTGCAGCGGGAAAGGGAAGTGGGTCGTTCCAAAAAGCTTCAGGGCGAGCTGCAGCAGGAGATCACTGTTCTGAAGAAGAACAAAACTGATTTGGAGAAGCTGTCCGCCCAGAAGGATATCATCCAGTTTGTGCACGGATATGCCTCACTGGCACTACTCCCTAAATTTACCACCTTGCCAAGCTTTAACGAGCGCCCCTCGCCATACTTTGAGGAAGTGACTGCTTCTGTTTCTGTGGTCGGAGGAGCACTACAGGCTAGCTGTAATAAGGAATGGAACAAGATCTCAAGGAGCATGACTGAGGTGAATGTTTTACCACTACCAGAACCCAAGACTAATAAACCCTAACCCTTATTATTATGGATCAACAGCTACGTTTTGTGACGTCAAGTAGACAAGGATTTAACAGTGGCGTTTAGATCATCAGAGAGAGAGAGAGGGTTTACAAGTTAGCTACATGGTTGTGACAGCTCCTTTAGTAACGCAACCTATTTAACCATGTGTGGTGTCCGGTGTGCTCTATATCTGCACTGTTGCTGTAACACTTTTTGTTTTGTGTGTAATTTGGGCATTAATAAAATAGGGGAAAAGTCAGGGTGAATTCTTTTCATTATTGTGTTTTTCCTTTTTTTGTGGCAAATTTAGACAAACGGCCCTTAACTTTTGTTCATTAATCTGATTCAGAAATACTGTAAAAATGGGAGCTCTTGTGTGTAATACGTGATGCTGCTTTTTTGCTAATTGGATATGTTAAGTAAGAAGATTGAAGTGACCTATTTGCTTGTTTTGCATGCCTGTTTGACACAAATCTGCATACACCATATATGTTATGTTATTTGGGTTGGAGTCTATCTAAAATAAAGCAGGTTCACATTGTATGGAAAAAATGTAGGCTTAAATTACACACGTTTCACATTCATATTGCTACAGGTTAAATTTGTAATTGAAACAGCAATAGGTTGATTAATAAAGACAAATAATGAAAGACTCCTTCTCAAAGCAGACATTTTGACAACAAAAAAAGAAAACACACACACACACACACAAATGTGGAGCGGAAATAAGGTGAGGGATAAGTTAACACGCAGTTGGTCCACTAACGCTCCCTTCTGGCAGGAATAGGACACTGCCACTGAAGACTTGATCACTGATGGAAAACGTGGTATTAGTCATATTTAAAACACGGGTTTTAATCAGATCGGTGTAAAACCCTCCTATGAATCGTATTTATGTTGGTGGAACATGGATTAAAGTATTGAATCAGACTACCATAATGTTCATGAGTGTACCATGCGTTCACTGAGATTGACAAGGCGTTCATATGCCTTGGGGGGACTGACATGTCGTGCAAACATTGGCCAAATAAGCCGCTTCATGCTAACGTTATATGAGCAAGTACAAACTTCCTTAAGTCTTTATTTCTAAAGGCTTACATTAAGTGCATCACGTGATTTAAGACGCTGTGCTACTTTCAAGTAGCTTTGTGTGTGCTAATTAGATAGCCCAGATAGCAGCTGTCGAACAAAATAGAAAAGAAAAATGTTCTAGTTCCAGCCTCTTAAATATTAGCATTTGAAGAGTTTACATTAGTTTAATGATTGTTAATCGAGGAGCTTATGACAAAAGAAGTAAGAAAATAATTGGCAGTTTATTCGTCAGTGAAAGTAAAAGTTTCATAGTTGTAAGAGAATTTCCCTACATATGATGTCATAAGACACAAGATATTTAAACTAGGTCATTCCTAAACAAAAACAAGCAGTCAAGACTACCGTCCAACCATTTTGTAATAAGTATCTGAATCCTCTTCACATTACGGACATTTTTCGGTTGGTATATACAAAAAGAAACTTAAAAAAACAGCGCAAACAGGTGCGCCGTCTCCCTTGCGCACATCTCCTAATGTCCCCCAGATCGTCCTCCCGGCTCACACAGCAGCCAGCTCCAGCAGCAGCCTCTCCTTCTCCTGCCGCAGCTCCACGATGCTCTGCTGGTTCTGCTCCAGGCGGTCCTCCAGCCACTGCAGCAGCGGCCCGCTCACCGCCGACATCTGGCTGCACAGGTTCTTGGTGAACACCGAGCCGTTGTGGATCTTGGTGACCGGGTCCAGGTGCGCCAGGCTGTGGATCTTGCGGTAGGTGTCCTGCTCTTCCTGGCACAGGATGCGCGGCAGCTCCACGGCCGACTCCAGGCACACCTTACCGATGGCCTCGCGCGGCACGACGTGGACGGGGATCTCGACGCGCTCGTACTCGGAGCCCTTTTGCGCGCTCACGGACTGGAAGCAGGTGTAGAGCACCCGGCCCGTCTTGGTGTTCTTGTCCTCGATGAAGCAGGAGAAGATGAGGCCCACAAAGCACTGGTCCAGCATCTGGTACATGGCCTGGGTCCTCACGTCGACGTGGGAGGGCCACACGGTGATGTGCGGGTGGGAGTGGTACCAGCCGACCACGCGCATCGGCCTGCCGGTCATGTCGGCCAGCCTCTCGGCCTCCGTGGAGGCCGCCGACAGCTGCTCCGGGGAGATCTCCACACGGTCCTTCCTCTTGTCCGAGCGGCGGAGGATGATGACGGAGTGGATGTGGACGATCTTGGCGACCTCCACCTCCCCGATGCACAGACCCATCACCTCCTCTTTCTCCGTGCTCAACGCGTGGTTCATACACACGAGGAAGGCGTCTGACTCCAGGTGAACGGCGCTCACCGCCATCCTGTTTCACCGAGTGACGTTTGCTACTCCGCGCAACGACGGAGACATAAACAAGGCGGCAGCGTTTCACTTCCGTGTTTGGAGGTGCCGCACAAAAAGCATTCCGTGTTGGTGCAGCGGGGCTCTGATGTCGACATATCGACAGTTCCGCCCATTTCCTGGAAAACAAATTGATATATTATTCATTATATATTTTTAATAGACAAGCGTGTTGTTAAACACCTTTGTCATGATTGTGTTGTGGTAATGGGTCATTTATGTCTCCATGAATGAATAGGCATTAGTTACATTAAATCAATCAATTAAAATATTGTGTAGTCTTTACTGTAATAGTATTGATCTGGTAATGATCATTTATTATTTATTTTATATTTCAACACTTTAAAAGTCCACTGAAGGGTACAAGCCACTTACAACTCACTGCAGTTAGTTGCTTGCGTTATCAATGTTTAAAAATACAATCTGCAATAATTAACATCAAAGAAAAATCGACACTTGCTTTATTTGACAATTATTTTTTCCATTATACAGAACAATAATTTATGTAATTAACATAAATCCTTAAAAAATATTTGTATGAAAGAACTAATGCAATAAGTACACTATGGCTTTGCTCAACTGTAAATGTCCTTCAACTATATATTGTACCCGAGGCTCATACAAAAATAAATTATTCATTTGAGAAACAAACCGCAAGTCTTAACCTTCATTGATTGGCGTAAAGAGGGTTTCTGCAAACATTGCAACAAATTAAACCTTTTCTCAAACTGCCATTTTTGGATGACTGAAAATGCAAACGTATATCATATGGTGGTTTTCATATATGGTGGTTTTTTGTTTTCCCCTCTATAACCAAAATTAGGATTAAGTACAAAGTGAAAATGGCAAAGAAAGACAGAAACCAGATTTACTCATGGCAAACATGGCAAAACTCCCTGAAAAAAGCCATGGGCCAAACAACCATAATGTCTGATGAAAGCTGTATCACGTTGATTCAAGGAAGAGGAGTGTTTCCGTGACTCGGCATGACTGTTTATGTAGAGGGTAGAGGATGGGACACAAAAGTAATTTTTGCCTCTCAGCCAAAGGGGGCATCTTAGGGCTATTTTCAGTGACTTGTCTCAACTTCTGGTTGAGCTTGGTTGGGCTTCTCTGTCCTGTCTGTCTTTCCCCACCAGGTGTCCCCCTTGGCCAAATATTCATTCAGTGCCAGTGACTGTCCTCACCTTTTTTACTCCGCTTGTTTGATTCATTGGTTGCTCTTTTCAGGTCCGTTTTTTTCTGCGTTGCTGTCACCTGTCCAATACTTATATTTGTGATCTACTAAATTAGTCCAATAGGTGTATTGTATCTATGGTTTTTAACATACAATACGCCATATGGGTCATCACCACGTCTCTACTGCAATGACAGCACCTCTCTGTACCTTCCTCAAATACATTTGCCGTTATCTCCAGTTGTTCTTTTGTCCTGTATTTTCTTCCATTCTAATTCAGCAAGACACTCTCAACATCTGTCCAAAGAAACATGACAAGCTGAATCTACTCTCATGTCTCCATAGCAACAGATTGGGTTGGTGCTAGAAACTTTGAACCTGAACGCGACACATACATGATCAAATGGGATATTACTCGAGCATGCCTATATCACACACGAACACGCACACATTTGCATGATTAAATATGTAAAGCACAGACCAAACATAGTCACTTTGATCAACTAATAGTTACTAAGCGTGTTCGGGTGTGTGTGTGTGTGTGTGTGTGTGTGTGTGTGTGTGTGTGTGTGTATTCAGCTGCGGTTAGTATTTGCTTTGGCACCTCTCATGTGTGCAGAGGCGCTTGGTATCCATGACGACTAAGATGCTGCCAGTGAGATGGACAGAGAGAATGACTGAAGGCCAGCAAGTAGATTTGGTATTTGACATTTGTGAAAGAAAACAGTCGGCAGCAGTAACATACTCAATTCACAAAGAACAGCACTACAAAGTGCAATAAAAGATAAATCTGTCTGTCTAGTCTATGTTAATGAAATTGTCAGCAGCTCCTACGAAAAACAAAATATTCACAATACTTTGAAGTACCCGTCTGTAACTCTCAGCAACAAGTCCATTAGTTCCCAGAACTGTAGTTTTTCTAAGATGCCTCTAAAGGATCATGAAGTGTATTTGTTAGGGACCATTTTCAGCCGTGTATTAATTAATACACATTTGCCCCAGAGCATTTGTAGAAACGGGACAGCGTGTCTGCTAATGAGTCAAAATCAACAGTTCGGTGTGTGTGTGTGTGTGTCTCTGATGTGTTTTCAATAGTTTTTGGACAACAATAGAGCTTCATGGCACAATAATAATGGGCTTTGGAAACCCATACAACGGTTGTTAGACGCGGCAGTTCACTGATGTTGTTTTTTTATTGCATTTGTTGACAGTAATCAAAAACATATCATATACTGGCCTCATCCTGTATTTTACTTTACAAAACGTGTCAGTCAAACTGTATGAATGCCAGTTAATGTTATGTTCTCTGTGGAGTTTTAACTGCTATTCTTGAGATCTTCTATTTTGCAATTTTCTACTGATATTCCATAAACTCTAAATGTCTACTTAGAAGCTTTCTAAATCAATGGTATATTGTTGAAAACCCAGGCAGTTGGCTGCAGTGACACTAAATGTGTGGAGGAAGTGCACCGTAATGAGATATTCAGCTTCTGATGTAGAATTATAATCACTGTGTACAATAAACTCTATTAGATCATGTATGACAAAATGTAACCCGTCAAAATGAGTTAAATATTACATCCGAGTGTTATAATATCAAGCAGTAACAGGAAAAAAAAATCGAAGCGACCTACCTTCCAACCAAGGCCTTTTTGGATAATGTTGTTTTTATATCTATGGCTTTTTTATAAGATGATCAGAATTGCTGTAAAAGCTATTCTGTGTAATTCACCGCAAACAGCAGCACAACTTTAATGTAGACCTAAAAAAGTGTCTTTTTTCAAAATCTGCAGTATTAAATAAACATCTATTTCAGTTCAGTGAATTTCTAATAATTTCTCTTTTTATGAAGTACAATATAAACGGTATTGTTTCCGTTTCCACCTGTTGAACATTTAGGGCACAGTGAAGTGCGAGGTGTTGAGCAGGCGCTAGGACCCTGTGGGCTCATGTCTTTTCAGGTTACACACACGCGATGTTGCCTTCACATGCAACACAAATGATCAGCTTTGCATTTCGTATTTCTTGCTTCAAATTATGGTGAATTGTGAGTTCTCAATAATCAATCAAAGAAAGTAACTAAAGAGGAGTAATTCTTTTTATGTGATGGGGAAAGTCTACAGCTGTTGATTTGAACACTGAAAACAAAAAAAGCAGTGGATGGCAGTCATGCGGACAAGATTGCTTGGTTAAAAGATAATAATGTTAAAAATGTTACTAAACATTTGATCTCATGACATGTGATAAAACACGACGTGTTTTTTGTCAAAATAGAACCCGACTACAAACTGTAAACATGCAGATACAGGCTACAAGTTATAGTTACCAACAATAAAAGGCCCAATTCAAACTTCAAGTTTCAGTTTGCACACTCGACTGTCATAGAAATATATATTAGAATTTCACTAACTAAGCAGGACTAAGCGCACTAATGAACATATTATACATTGTTTAATTAACTATACTGAGGCCAAATAAAGAATACCTTTGTTCTGTTTACCTCTGCTTTCAATTGCGAAAGAGGTTGTAGCTTCATATTTAACCGCCAATATATAAAGTGGTATCCCACCTCATCTAACACAACCACAGCTGAGAACTCCGAGTTTCCGAGGAGTCCCCGAATGCGGCAGGAGCGTCAACCCTCCACCCATCGAGGAAGCCGAGCGACATCCATCAAACTCGCTGCACTCTTGAGGTTCGCTCGAGCGCTCCACAGGCTGCACCCCAGCAAACGCTCTGCCGGACCGTCATACCGAGCTCCGGGCAGCCTCGCTGCGCGGATTTCCCCCCTCTCCACCAGGACCGTGGTAGACATGCGACGTCTCGGAGGAGGAGGAGGAGGACGACGATACGAACTGGCCAGGCAGCAGCAGCAGCAGCAGCAACAGCGGACACCTGCGAGGAGGATCTGAGTTTGTTTCGATAGCGACAAAGAAAGGCAAGTGGCAAACAGAAGCGGAGGGACGTGTTCCAGGTAACCGCTTTTCGGGCTCCGGTCGTGCACGATGCCAAATGCCGGTTGTTCACCGTTGCGTTTTGGTGTTGTCGTCTCCAGCATCAGCAGTAGGCATGCAGGCGGTATGAGTCATAGCCCGGCGCAGGGTGGCTGGGGCATCAGCTGAGGAGTGTCCGCAGCCTCCTCCGATCCGAACCCGCGGTGCACATGCAAAGCCTCTGTGCTGTTCAGGTGCATTAGCGTGCGTGCGGGGGTCGCGGTTTTCTGCGTCGGTGTGCACGCACGTGTGTGTTTGTGTGCCCGTGCGCGTCACGGGGATTCACCTGCTCAGGAGGCTTTGTAGGAGATGATGCGTCGAGGACACCCAGTGTTTACTTTTGGTTTTACTGCTTCTCACACAAAAAGTGTGCTTCCAACTTTGTGGTTTTTATTGCGTGTGTGTGTGTGTGTGTGTGTGTGTGTGTGTGTGTGTGCTTCCACATGTCCCAGTGCATGTTTGCAAGCACTTGACTGGTCCTGCTCAGAGCCCTCTGTGGTGAACCGGACCACCGGCTGTGAGCCAGGCCCTTGTCAGTGTTGGACCTCAGCGATGCTCTTGGTGAGGTCCAAATCCCTGCAGTCATGTTCCATGACCTGTTCTACCTGCACACGAAAGCCCACCTGTTTGGAACAAACTGTCACAAAAGAGTTTTTTTTATAGGGCTTGCACTGGAATGCATCTTTGGAGTCATTGTTTACCCTTTCCTCATATTTTTGTTAGCTCTTGATATCAGAGGAAGGCTCTTTATAATATAGTGGTTCACTATATTACTAATAATTCAAACATTGTTTTATGTGTTACAGTAAATTGGAGTATACTAGGGTTGTAATGCAAAACACACATCTGTAGTTGTTTATGTTAAAACCGTTTAAGGCAGGAACAAATAACGTCAGGTTTCTTGACTTAGTTATTATACATTTTTTTTTAAAGTAATGATACAGGGGTTTCCTGCGCTTTGACCATATGCAGTCCACCGCTGTCTATGCTTCCGCTCAAGAACCAAGAACAAAGCAATCTGTCAGGTCGTATACATTTTCCAGCATACGGACATAGTTGCCTCTTGGATGGTGTCTTGATTTATTGAGTTTATTAAACCTGGAGGGAGCTGGCTCTGGGTTGGTTAAAAGTTGTTCTCTTCTCTTATCGTTTACAGAAGTTTCAAGTTACACACAAGCATACTATGCAAAGTCTCGTCTTATCTAGTGGCCCCCATTTTCATTTAGTCGCGTTTCTAACTTTCTGAGTATAGTAATTTACACTTTTAACGTCACAAATGTACCTGCATTAATTCATTCATTACATAGAATTCATGTAATATTGTTTAATATTATTTAAACCTTGTTTATCTGCAAACAAATGTACATGAAATGTTAAACATGCAACTTAATTAATGAAAGGATGAACCATCCCTAGATTGCGTCTGAATGCCAGTGAGTGATTCTTAATAGTCTGTTGAGAACTGACTGGCATGCTTTTGTATAATGGATGTAAATATTGTCCAAGCTAAAAATGTCTTTTTAAAAAAAAATGAGAACAAAAATGACGGACATTTTAAAAAGGTCCCCTCTGGTTCGTTCGACTGCACCTTTTTGAGTTGATTCGTGACTACAGTTTGTCGGTTCCCCTCTTCCGCCGAGGTCACACGCTTCATTATGTAACCATAAGGTAAAAATAAATATCGACACTACACATCCATGTTCGTTTTGATAACTCCCTCTGCATTGTCCTTTTAGCTGCTGGCAGCTTTATTATTTTACGTCTTGGGTGTAAATCCACGTAGGTATAAATCCCCTGCTGACGGACTCGTAAGGAAAATGACTGATTACATTTGGCTCGTGGGGTTTTTATTCATTGGATGAAACGTCATGAAAAGATTTAAATAAGTCTCTTTCAATTTTTCTTACTCTACGTTTCCATCTCACCCTACACTGGTCCCCAAGGACTTTTGTCTCAAAAGCCTAGCAACAGGGACTGTATCATATCTGTGAAGTCTTGAGCAGCAGAATGAGCTTTATCTCCTTGTACTCTACATTATTGTTCAAGAATTCGATGATAGAGAGAAGCTTACAAACCGACTGCAGGGAGATACCCCAGCAGATGAAACTCCATGTGTAAGCCTGCAGCTCTCATCTGTGAATAAATGCCATAAATGAAAGAATAAATGAAGCCTGTAAGCATCCTCAACTACATTCAGACACAGTAAACTGAAGAAAAGACGCAGTTCTCTAAATCTAGAATGAAATTATCGATGATGTCCATGGGATCAAGATTGGGATCGACTTCTGATGGTTATTAAAATTTGGTGTAAGTTCAGATGGATCCTGTAGAGTCACAAGATATGAAGGTCAACTGTAAGCAACGGTCAGTAATTGAGTGTAAGAACGGTTTCCCCCTGAAGTGCTGTAGTGAAAACCTTTGCTAAACCTGAGTTTGCAGAGCAGTCCGGCAAAATCCAGTTTTTATTTTCCAAATACTGGGCACATTTAACCCCGATTGTACAATTCAAATGACTCTGGGATCCAGAACCATAGTCAGGAAAGCCATAAGTGAAAGAATACCAGAGTCCATCAGAAAGCCGCTTACTGTTTGATTCACAATCACATTTTAATCACCGTGTTATATTTGATATTATATCCCAAACCTAGCATAAGTCAGTATAATGGAGTTAAATAATCTAACATCACCATTTAAATAATAATATGTTGCTTTCATTAAAATGTCCTAAAACTTCGACTCTAGTTCTGCATTATGAGAAACATTGTGTTTGTACACAATTAGCTGAAGCGAACATTAGCCATTCATTTTATGTTAACGTTAAGGTTGATGTAAACCAGATGTGTAAGTGCCGCAGTAATAAAGGCAAAAGTGCACGCGTGGATCTCTCCATTTGTTTCCGGTCCTGGTAACCTCTCCTCCTCCCCCCCCCCTCCGCGTCGCCCTGCAAGGCCGCTGAACGATGGCAATCTGACCGTGATAACGATAATCCGGAGTGCTTCTGAGTCTATTTGCACATGTTCGCTCCCGTAGGCCTTTTGTGCCATTGTCGCGTCACTTGCCAGGAGGCGCTTGAGCGGTCTCTATGGTGACGTTTGAAAATCCAGTTGTACTCTTCTACGCTCATCCAGAGCGAGTTTCTCGCCGAGCAGGTCTCTGCAGATCGTAGTTCCGTCAGGACCCTGGTCCTGACTCTGGCCGTGGCCCTGCTGGCACCTGCTGC
The DNA here is from genome assembly GCA_021346845.1 of Apeltes quadracus. Classification (NCBI taxonomy): domain Eukaryota; kingdom Metazoa; phylum Chordata; class Actinopteri; order Perciformes; family Gasterosteidae; genus Apeltes; species Apeltes quadracus. The sequence continues at coordinate 10,186,276 of CM037930.1, read as the reverse complement.
TGCCGTCATCATCATCATCATCATCATCATAATTTTAAATATGATTCATATCACTATTACCCTTTCCTAAAATCTTTGCTTTCCCTCCCCACAGTCTTCTGTGGATGGTGGTTCGATCTGATGGTGGTGGCCCCTGCAGTGGTCCTGTCGTACATCTGGCCGGCTACTCGGAATTCTTTTGATTAATTTCTGTTATAGAAATTGAATGTATTCTACATCTGTATGAGTCATTCTGTACACACGACATCCATTGCAGTCTGTCCATCCCGGGAGAGGGATCCGTCCTCTGACGTTCTCCCTAAGGTTTCTTCCCTTTTTTCCCTGGAAGGGTTTTTTTCATTTTTTTGGGAGTTTTTCCTGTGCCGATGTGAGGGTCTTGGGACGGAGGATGTTGCATGTGTACAGACTGTAAAGCCCTCCGAGGCAAATTTGTAATTTGCGATTTTGGGCTATACAAAATAAAATGAATTGAATTGAATTAAAGCCGGCGAGGATCCGGCTCGGGTGTGTTTGCCGCGCTGACTCTCTGTGACCTTTTCACTCTGGGACGGCTCTCCCTAACCAACGTGCCCTTTTATTCTCGCTCACTGTCTTTCTCTGTCTCCGTCACCACCTTTCCTCCCCACCCCCCCATCTTCACCCACCTGTGGTGTATTGACTAGAAACAGCAGGATTCATACGATGATTTATGCATAGATATGATTTGCCACCTGACTGTAGCAACACTCCTCTCCAAGTCAAGAGCTGTGTGTGTGTGTGTGCCTCCCTGCTGTCAGCAGAATTTGAGAATCAGTGATGGCGAGCTCGGCAGCCGGTCGGAGCCAAAGAACCAGACGGCAACAGGGCCACTGGAGCCATGATTCTCAAAAAGCTACAATTTACGTTTGGCATTTTCAAGTCGCACTAAAGCGGCGGTGATCAATATTTTTCAATAATAGATCACATGACTTTGAAAGGGAAAGGAGCCTGCTCGTTGTGATGAATCCACAAGGGGCCATCTGCTGTGCTGCACTCCCCATCAGCCCTACGCAGATTGATGGCGTCCTTTGAGTCATTCTTTTTGGTTTCCCGACTTGGTTCGTTTCCAGCGCTCTCGGCAGCTTTTAGAGTGAAACGCTCAGATAAACCCCCCTGCACACTACCTGCACACCACAAAGCAGCCGAACGACACACTGAGAGACACTTGTATTTAAGAGCTTAAAAGCCTTCTATTTGTCTCATTAATTTGAGGAGGCCAAAATGGCGCTAAAAGAAAATGTTGGCGAATGATGGCATTCAATCCAGCAGGTGAAGTCAAACTGGAGACGGATGCTGCTTTGTAGCTGCTCAGTGTTCAAATAAACAGCGTTCGAATCGCCTCGTGGACTTTTGAACTCCCTGTAACTGTTGCGGTCGTCCTTTGGTTTAAGGATGGGGGACGGTGTGACACATTCAGGTTAACGTTTTCGTCTCGACTGTCTAGCTAAGTTCAGCCGGTCCGTTTGGATGAGTCGCAGAGGGGCCGAGGGAGAGAGAGAAAAGAGAGAGGAGATGCGTGAAAGACAACCGCACAGATACGGAATAATAAGTTCAAAACAAAAGGTGTTCAACTCCTGGAGCCAACTTGATCCCAAATGCACAAATACCACAAGCTCGCTGTCTGACTGACACGTGAGAGCCCGCCCGTGAGCCACCGGGCTGCACGATGACGGACGCACCATGAGGTCGGACCGGCAGCTGAGTTCACCGGTCTGGCAGAGCCTTAGTGAGTCTCTGTGTTGTGTTCCCTTTAGTGACAGACGCCGCCGCCCTTTCTCAGTAAGCCTCCTGAGCGTCCATTGCTTCAGCTGCCGGGGCTGTGAGCCGTGCGTCGGCCTGGCACACTGGGACGATGAGTAGGTTGAAAGGGGTGCAGTTTGTGTCTGTGAGAATACATATTTCAGCTCCTCCAAGACCTGAGCCAAGCTGCTCTGGGGATAAACCTATTTAGCAGAAGGCTGCCCCTTTTATTATTGACTTTAAGTGATTTTAAGCCACTACTACATCTTGGATGGCACCTCAGAATCCTTGAGTGCCACAGGGCTCTGTAGGGGATTTTTGGGGGTTGATAACACTTGCATACTACTCTGGCAAAAAAACAGAACATTTTTGCAGCACAAACATACAAATGTATTAACGAGAAGCTGAATTATCTCATGGTGGCTCTAATCCTATTTGGTAAAAAATACATTCCTGATTCCTATTAAAGGTTTGGTTTGGTAAGGTAAAGGTTTGCCACGACAAAGAGAGAGCGAGAGAGACACGGAGGCTGTGACTGAGAAATGGTTTGAAAGGGAGGCATCTGAAATGCGTCTAGTGTGGGATCAATAATGCAGCCTGTTCTTCTGGACAGTAAATTAGCTCAGCGGTACATTCCCTCCAATCAGCTGCACCTTTTACGCTCACTCGTAAATACCAGGATTACCACTTACCGCCGGGGAGCTTTCAGTGCAGCGCTGCTTTAATGACGGAGGCAACTGCCGAATTTATACACAGCACAGGCACACTCTTCATCTTAAGATAGATGAAAATTCCTTATGCCGCGCTCGCTCAACGGCAAATCAGCCCTAACGGAATAACAAACTGTCCCTCTTGATGAGTTTTTAAATTCTAATAAACAACAAAACTGGGCATTCTTTTTGGAGGCAAAATATTTCATGTTAATGGAAGAAGCTACGGAGAATGAAAAGCTGAATCTGCAGATTCCTTTAGCTTTACAGAGTTTTTGATTATCATTCAGGGCTGAAACGTGTGATGGTTACAGCTTCTCTACTTCTCTGTTAAGCATTTTCTGCTTTTCCTTCCGTTTATATTCTAGTCAGTTTGAATGTCTTTCAATTTGAATTCTTTTGGTTGGAAAAACCATTAGATGGCATCACAACGGCCTTGAGATCATTTTTCACTTTCTCTTTTGTTCTATACAGTATAGACTGCTGCTATCAACTGTTGCATTCAAGTTGTCTACTGAATATAACAATGATGGATCAGGTTATTGGATAAGAAATACTAATAATACTAAATACTAACATGTGAAGAATACTTTTTTAACTTCATTATTTTTCTTGCGTGAAATGAATTTATCTAAAATGTAATTAATGAATGAATTGAAGCGCTCCATTACCCTTTGTGTGTTTTAAAAAACTAATATATATATATATATATATATATATATAATATATATATACATTTTTAAATCTCCTAAACCGCTCGCTCCACTTTGACAAGCAGGAGTCAGGCAAGGCCAGATGGCTATTACACCGCTTCCATGACATTTTGTGATTTAGTACGGTCCTTTTTTTCTGTTCCTTGCCACTCTGTGGGAGGAAACATTTCCGTTTCAGTATTTAAGAAGAACATTTCTTTAAGAATTGGATTCCCTTTTTTCTTATATACATATATATAATATATATATATATATATAAATAAATAAATAGCCTTTTTACTAGCTGCTGACAGAATTTTCAGCATTATTATCACTCAAACCATGCATTGAGAAAATTTGATCAGATCAATCGACGATAAATTCCATTTAATTGCCGCCCTAATAAAAAGACGAGCCGTTCCAGCTTTGAGCATAACGAATGCTGTAAAGGTAAGTTAATGGAGCCAGTCCCACTGAAATATACTTTGGTTTGCATGTAAACAGGTTGGTATGAACCTAAGAACATTATTAGATTTGTGATTAAGAGGATGAAAGGTCCTGGGGACCACGGAGCTGGGATTACCATAGGACCATGAATTAATAAACTGCAAAGTGATGAGATTTATGTCACTGCCAAGGAAGCACATGGGACTGAACACAATCTGTAGATGTTTGTCTCTTGCTCTCATCCATTATGTGTTCCTTCTTATCAGTCTTCATTTCCACCTGTTCCTTGCTTTTCTGGCGTTCACCAGATGAACACGTCTGCGTCTGGCTTTCTGTAACCTACACATTCCTTTTCTAATATCGTTGCAGGCTGGTACGCACAGCTGAGGGCACCTCGGTGCAGCTTTTGTAATGGCCTGTGGTTTCTGGGGGAAACCCTGACATTTAGGTTGTGCCGCACAACGTGTATGGATATATACATTTTTAAATCTCCTAAACCGCTCGCTCCACTTTGACAAGCAGGAGTCAGGCAAGGCCAGATGGCTATTACACCGCTTCCATGACATTTTGTGATTTAGTACGGTCCTTTTTTTCTGTTCCTTGCCACTCTGTGGGAGGAAACATTTCCGTTTCAGTATTTAAGAAGAACATTTCTTTAAGAATTGGATTCCCTTTTTTCTTTTGCCACCCAGCTGAATGAGCATGGTGGAATAAAGTGGGCAACGGAAAGTGTCACTTCATCCAAGATTGGACTCAGAGTTTTAGTTGGACTTCCTCCATAGTCACAAATGAAAACTTAATTTAATACATCTCTTCACTTTTCACTTTAACTGCCTGGGTTTGAATGTCCTGCTCCCTTGAGCAAGGCACTGAAACGCCCAGTTTTTTTTTTACGCCATGCATCGAAGTTGCCAGTTTGGGAAGTTCTCATCTGTAGAATAAGTCCCTGACATTATCGTGGTTGGAAGCTTCCCGAATCAATGAGTTAAAACTATCATGGGTTGGAATTTTGCGAACGCCATCAGATGGAAGGTCAGGTGAGTGTGAAACACCTTTTTACAACCACCAAGGACAAATATATTTCTGTGTGGATAAACTGGTGGAGTGACTGTAATTTGAGACAATTTGCTTTTTGTGTTTGTTCCTGCTTTTCTCCAGGGGCCTGTACCATGAAGCCGTTTCAGGTGGCTAGCCAGCTAAGTTTCAGCTTACTTTCCACCAACCCCGGTTTTTCGGTACCATGAAAGTGGCTCGGCTTCAATCGGTATTCGTTGCCATGGTAACTTACGCTGCACGGCTAACCTGCTCCGGGGCAGGTTATGTTCTGGATTCAAACTTCTAACTTCTTAATTAGAAGTTTGACCAATCAGCGGTAAGCAAAGAAACCGCTGACCTAGTTAAGTCCTAGCTTCTGTTCTCTGTTGCGATCATTGCGGCTTCACCTTTTCTTCCAAATCCTGTGGACATCTCAGCGCAGATTATTAGAAGAGCACTTCTCAGAGTTTTTAGGGACAAAATCCCCTTGACTTTCCTGATACTTGTATGAAAGATCCAGATACTCCGCGGAAAAAAAATATTATCTTTGCGAACTCGTTGAGCCGCAAATAACAAATGTGACTCGTCGAAGCCGCACTTACTGTACCGCAAATGGTTTGAATTATATTTTTATATATTTGTTTTTAACTTGCGCATTAACGCTATCAGCAATGTTCCTCTTATATTGTTCTCTTGCTTTGGCAGCAGAGACGGTGTTACTGCGTGCTTGAAAAACATTTTTACATTCTTCATATTTCTGAAGAATAATTTGAGTTTGTTGAACCAGCTTCATGGTACAGGCCCCCGGTCTTACATTAGTTGATCATCAGCAAAAGAAAATAAGGATGGATTATCGATGCATAACACATAACCGAGCGTGCTTTATTGATACTTGAATGTTTTTAGGGAGTGTTCATGTGTCTGGTAATCGGACTTTGTCTGTGCTGCAAAAGGAAGCAGCAGATTAGAAAGTAATTGCATCTTATTAATAATGAATGTAACCAGCAGCAGTGAAAGAACTGTATTCACAAACATGCCACACTGTGGGGAGTGTGTGTGTGTGTGTGTGTGTGTGTGTGTGTGTGTGTGTGTGTGTGTGTGTGTGTGTGTGTGTGTGTGTTTTCCCCTCTATTGCTGGATCTTCTCTATTGTGTGAATGTGTTTTTTGAGGTTGATATGGTTATTCATATTTTAGATATGTATATATTTTTAAATATAATAATTGTCTTTAACAGGTAAATGCATGTAATTTGTTTAATGCCGTACATTTTCTTATTTTGTGTGCTCGCACACACTATGATGTGAAATAAAATTCCTATATACTTAATAATACTTTTGTTTTCTAATCAAATACAGGCAGGGGATTAGAATGTTTGTCAGAGTTTTCATTCCTGCCTTGTGAATCCAGCAGCTCCAGAGCAATTAGTAGTTTTACGTCTCAGTAAATTCATCAGAGATTGTCTTTGTATTCCACCAAGAAACTCCCTGGAAAAAGTCTTTCAAAACATGGTCTGAGCCTTCTTCCGTTTTGAGTTTCTTTTATATTGCTTGTGTGGATCACTCGTCTCCCATCGCTCACTGTGAGGCCTTTGCTTGATGTACGTCAGACGTCCCTGCAGCGCTGGGGAGGTTTCAAGGGAAATCCCTGCTAGTTTGAAAGCCAGCGTAGCCGTAGAGCAGAGTGAGAGAAAGAGAGAGGAGCGAGGCGAACAAGATTTAAAGAGACGTGGAGGACGAGGGGAAGGAGGCAGAAAGAAAAGAATGACAGTAATTAGTTTGCTAAGATATGGTAAATACTACAGGTTTAGTTGGGAGCGATGAAAGGTTGATGCAGCTTGATGTATAACTGAAATCTAGATTTCAACATTTTTATTAATTTGATTGATTTGCCTGATATTGGGTCCTATACAATACAAGTTAATAAACAAAACCATACAAATATGATTGCTGATGATACTATGCGAAATAAAATGAAACACGATGGCAGTCAGAATTATGTCTGCATGGTCAGTATTTTTTGTGCTTTCTTTCTTTGCTGAGAGAATAGGGAGTGACTTGGACGAGAGCTAAATACAGAAAGTAGAGAGCGGGAGGAAAGGCCAGTTGCCTGGTGACTGAAGGAGATAAGATGAGGAAAGGAGAGCAAATGAGGAGGAAGAGGAGAGTTGTTTTCCAAGTGCAAAGAGTTACTGGTCACGATGCCACATCAGCTGCTGCCATCCCTCCCACTGCGCTCTCTCCGAGGAGGAGGAAGAGGTGTTTACATCTTCTGTGTCTTATTGAGACGTGGTTTAATTTGTTGTAATGTGTGTTTATCAAACTATTAGTTTTAGACTGAAGTGCATTCTGTTTTTAACTTTATTCAAGCATCACAGTTTTAATAAACTCACATCCATTCAAAAGGTCATTCTCTTTTGGGAAACCCAATGTTATTTTACTTTATCAGCATCATGGCAGCAAAGCAATGAGAAGCTAGTTGAATATTTTTGCATTAACATCAAATGCAATTTAGCTTAGCTGCTTTCCGTCAGGCGCTGGTGGGGAAACCTGGAGATTAAAGATTTATATTCACACGGTTCACAATGGGATGAGAACGTTGCTCTGATTGCTGGATGTGGAATTGGGAATTTGTGAAGGAATTGTATAATAATGCTGTTTTTGTGAGGCAGTATTACTGCTCCTGAGTGCCCATAACACTTACAATTTTGGCAGTTTTAAAGAAATCCGGGAACGTATTATATTAAACGGTTACTCTCTTTTAGCTCTGTGTTGGTCCCTACCATCTGCTCTCATTAGCTGCTATAAATGCGCAGCTATGTGGACTGTGATTGCTGTTTGGTGCTGAGCCTGCAGTGCACAGTGGGGTTTCACATCCTTTTCTCCGAAAAAACTGCCCTCTTTCCATTGCTGAAAACGCTCCGTTGAGAGCAGTGAGTGACTGAATACAGTAAAGCAGCAGCTGGAAGGATAAACAATGAGCTGAAACTCTAGAATTCTCTCTAAAGCGAAACTCTATTAACGCCGCTACATCCTTCGTTTATAGCTTGATCGAGATTATCAATGTCACCTCTCGGCACCATTGTCATATCTCTACACTCATCCATTTGCTCTCCTCACACGTTGTGTTTTTCTTTCTTTTTCTGTTCCCTCCTCTTCTGTAACCCCCACCCTCCCTACTACTCCTTTTTTCACGACGCACATTTGGATTTGTTCAAATTGAAAAAGCCCAGGTGGGAGTAATAACGTTGGAGCATACGAGGTGCAGAGGTTGCCGTGCAGAACGTGCATTGCTCCGCTGACACAATCGGCATGAAATGACCCCTCTTAAATCTGGCCTCATTTTCTTCTCCAGTAACAGAACTTGGCAGAACCAACGTTACACGGTGCCGTAACGGTTACTGCAATAGTGGGTTTCCGAGCACTGGTTGGTGTCGGCCCATTCGTTCCTTAGCAAGAACCTGGAATTTGTGTTAAAACGTTGTTTTTCTTGGATTTGAATAGTCTGAGGAGCTTTTTTTTTGTTAAATACTGCTTAATTTCATCATTCAGTCAATTTCCTCTCTTCTTCTTTAATCTTTTATCCTCCTTGTTCACACGGAGCATGAGGCAAATTTCAGAAGCGGTGCGATTGCATTTGAAGTCAAGATAAACACGTAAGTGGACTTTAATTTGCGCTTGATCATGTCTTCACATTGTCTTTGTAAATCATCACGCCTCCTTTTTTATATAGTTTACCCTTTCTCATATCTTCTAGTCTTTACTCTCCTCTTCCTCAAACTCCTTTCCTTCCTTATCCTCCTTGCCGTCGTCCTCCTTCCGTTCTCCCCCTCCATCTCATCTCTACTCTTCCGTGCCGGTGTTGTTTTCTCTTCCTCCCACTTATTTGGAGACTCGTGACTCTTGCGATGAGCTGCAGCTGACGCAACTTCATAATACGTCAAACAGAGACTTCTTTTTCTCTTACAACTGAAAGAAAGAAGTGTGAAATGTGAGAAACAATACAAATCTGTTGAACGTTTTCACACACTCGCACATATGCTCACATAGACTCGTACGTTGTTAAGTTAACATGCTGCATTGTGGTCAGCTGTCAGCTTCATCATCGGTCTGTTCTCCCTCCATAACTCTTCTATTTCCATCTGCATCACATCTGCAAATCTTTCCTCAACGTCGGCCGCTTGTGTTCTTACACAGCCCTCTAAACATGAAACAAAGTTCGTTAAAGGTGCCCCTGGGGCTGTATTTGAAGCCATTACTTTATATTCAATGCTTTTCTTCAATGTTTCTTACAGCTATAAACCTGTGTTCTCTACCGCTGAATGTGGGATATCCCGATGTTGCAAGCACTAGCTTTAACAGGAAGAAATCCAGTAATTAAGATGGTAAAGTGAAACAAGGTTTAGATGTAATGACGTTTTTCAGTTCCGTTCTTACTGAGTTAGTTTGCGCCCTGAAAGTCTCCATCCCGCTGCACACAGCGGTGTTTTCCTCTTTATTTCGCAGGTTTTTATTTCCTTTTTAAATATATATTTTAATTGTAACTTCCAATTGCGCTCACACGAGTAATTGTAGTTCGTTAATAGTCACTCGGTTTCTGACCTTATACTCGTGGACTGACTCGATCAATAAACATTCTCTCATCTGTCTCCACTAACTGGTTTGCTGTTAATCTGAAACAGGAGCTGGTCATTACATCGTCGGCTGCCATTTCTGCTGACTCGTCAGCATCAGCACGGCCTTCGAAGGCCGTGGCATTATGACACGCTGATCAGCAGCCATAATGGCCTCCTTTGTGCGTGAAGAAAAGACAATGTTGTCGCAAACGGCTAATAAATGTCTGTAAGAGGCGGCTGAGACGGACTGAGGTGAGTTTTCATTTCAGAGGTGATGTAAACAAGCTTCTTTCGCATCACGATGGCCAACATTTAAGGCCCCAAATGTCTCCTCGTCTTGTGCATCTCGATCTTTTCATGCCAATCCTTCGAGTAGTTGAGGTATTTAATTCTTGACCAGAGTTGTGGACTAACCAGCCATCACTACCCTGGGCCAGCATGAACCACCTGGGAATCACCTGGAGACGCTGACTTCAATATTTAATGACACATTGGCATCACCACATGTATCATCTGATATGTCTCAAAATAAATCCAGTCACTCCGTAGGAATGAGAGCGCTTTCACACACTGTACATAGTAATAACTGTGGATTCTGAGAGTCTTTGCCTGTGTAATGTCAAGTTTATGTTTTCTAGACACAGTTGATCCTGTTTTCTAGGAAGCAGCTTTGTCTTCACACTGGGATTTGAACTGGTGACCTTTCGCTTACATGCCTTCAAACTGTGAGGAGAAAGACTGTTTTGTGCTGTGCTCAGTGGTTCCCTGGGTTAATCATTTTATATAGGAGAGGACATTCTTTTAGTGTCTTTAGCTGGGTTGTAATGAAAGTAGCATGACTGACTCATTGTTTTCTCCTTTCAGCTCCACTGTGAGTTTATATCCTGAAGCGACTGCTTCTGCAGCTGTTATTTAGGCTTAAAAACGACTTGCAGTGCACAAAATCTTACACCTTTTACACTATTCCTTAGTTATTCCAAATGTTTTGCTTCCTTAGTTCTCTGGTTCTGTGAGGTCAGTTCATTTCCATAAAAAAACGATGTGTCCCAGTTATGATCATTAGTGCTTTCAGTTCATGTGTTCCTTCTATTTGATATAGAGCTGTCCAATGCGTTAACGCAATTCAATTTTAAAAAACGTCTCTCTGGTTCACTGGGAATTGTGGTCCCGGACTCGTTTGCACTTAATGTCAAAGTCTAGGCAGCCGGGTTTGGACTGGGTTGCTCTTTTCCCGTTCAGCCGAAGGGAGATCAGGGATGGTAAATGTTTTAGAGCATCTCTGCTGCTGCCGGTGGGAGGGTGGAGGCTGGTGCTTTGACGGAAGCAAAGACGCACACATGCATGTGTAATGTCTCAATGAGGGCTTCGGCATTAAAGAAGAACCCATTTGAATCTCAGCGACGTGAGTAGTTGTGTTGTCTCCGTAAAGCCACGGTCTGGTCCAGTGGCCTTTCTTGCCTCTGCATGCACTCTAGACATTTTACTATTAAAGATGGATGACAGCAAGGTTTAAAAAAATCAGCTCTCCGTGCTTTGCAGCCCCACTAAGGACAATATTTCCAGTGCAGCCAGCTGACCGGCAACGTTGAGGACTTTTGATCAGAGAAAAAGTCCACCATCACAAAATGGACCGGGGATAATTTATAATGGGAGAGATGATCTGATCCTGACAACCAGCTTTGGTATCACCAAAGCAAAAGGGAACTGAATAGTATTATTATTATAACTGAGGGTTGTCTCCCTCGGTTTCAGTGATGTTTTCTTGTCATGGTAACTGTTGTGATAAGGTGACATTTAGGCCTCTAAAGGTCACCAACATGAGCTGCATGATGCTTCATCTCCTGGACACATGTAGACTCCAAGCCAGCTGAGCGGGGACAGGAGACGGGAGACATTACCTCATTCATTATTTAAGCTCTTTCATGTCCCATAGAAGCAGTTTGAACGGTTTTGGTTTGTATCTATATGTGTGTTTTATATATGTATATATGGAGACCTTATTATTCACCAACATGTTTTCCTTTTGTGGGGGCTGACTTGTTCAGACGCCCCATAGATAACGGCGCACTGTGTGATGTTAAAAGCCCGTAACTCGGTTTCCCTTGTCTATACGTCAACATTTAAAGAGAAGGAGACTGAGTTGTACCCTTTCGTCCTCTTTTCCTGAACTTTGCTGGTGCCGCTTTGTGATAGCGTCCCTTTGAGTGATCGGTGTTTCTAATGAAGCCGTCATGGCTGCCGCACAGCCGAAGACATTATGTGGCTCGGATGAGACAGGATTAGCTCTAGTAAACGGCCAAAGAACTGTTTTTATATAACTAAAAAGATATGTATTGCATCCTAAAACAAAATAATAATTTCAATTAGGAACCAACACAATAAGTAATCCGCCTACTTCATAAAAACAGTACATCATCAGTAATTATTCATATTTTTGTGTATATCAATATATTAACCAAAACTGAGAGGTAAAATTATCCAGGTAAAGCAACATTAGTTTGTATTTCAAAGTATGTTTCTTTTTAATGGCAATGCTATCGGAGGACCATATAAAGCTCCGCCCCCACCTGCAGCTCTGCCAAATGTAGCTCCGCCCCCCACATGCAGCCCCACTTACCTGACTAACTTCATTCCTCTTAACGTAACCCAATTTATTGTTTTACTACTGCTGCTAAATACACATACAGCCTCAAATCGTGCTAGAGGAAACTGTATTTCTGTACCTGAAAGGAATATGTGTGTGTGTGTGTGTGTGTGTGTGTGTGTGTCCAGAAGTTGCACAGTGTAGCCGGGCTCCACCCTTTGATTACACAGAGGAACAGAGAGAGGGAAGCAGAATACACCAGCGAAGGAAGAAGGAGTAGCAGAAAGAGCAAAGCCTCAAAACTGCATCGGTCAAGTCAGTCAGCTACTCCGCTGCTTGGTCGACTTGACTTAAAGAGACAAACCATTAGTCGGTCGCTTCAATGCTCCGTTATGCTCGATAGTTGGTACCCTGGTTGGTCAGGCAGCTTTTCAGATTGTTGATTCCATAGTCAGTTAATCAGCCATTCAGGTGTTACATTTGGAGCCAGTTGTAGTTTAGCAGATTATCATTTATGTTTAGTCATTTAGTGAGCAAAGTATTTAATCTTTGTCAGTAGGTCGATCTTTTAATTTTAGGAGGACTTTAACCAGTCATCCATCTAGCCCTCCAGCGAGTCAGCTGGTGGACGAGGGGAGTGGCTCTCTGCCCTGCCGCCTTCAGCTGAACAGCAGTCATCCGGTGATCCAAAGATCCAGCCTCTCAGCCAGCCAGGCAGCCAGCCGGTCAGTCTTTCGCTCAATCGGCCCGTCGTTAAGTCAGCCGGTCGGGAGGTCAGCGGGTGTAGATGCAGGGCTGCTGGTCCGCTGCTTAGGATCTCACACTGTGGAATCATCTAAGCAGCCACTGAGAGGTAAGGGGTTTGTTTAACCAGTTTGTCGAGGACACGTCAGACGCGTTTCCTAACTTTAGAAGGGATGCCACGGCACATCCGTATCTGTTGAGTGTGACTACATCTTTTTTTACAAGTTGATAACTGTTTGTGCGTTGTTGCGCTCCGCTGCATCATCCAGGCTGCTTGTTATCTGGATTCTGGTCACGACTCTTCTCTCATGCTCCGTCTCATGATCGTTGTGATGATCTGAAGGAAAGCATCAACAGCTGCTAAAGTGGTTTCTGACAAACTTTTGGTTTACAAAACCAGTTTGACTTTTAGTTGCTGTTATTTATCCAGTTGTTTTGTGTCATCTGAAACAAGGAGCTGTTTTACCAAATGCTTATTCAATATCATTTTAGGCAGAAAAGTTTAATCAATGAATGTATTCAATACCGACATGTTCTGTTTTCTATCCGAAGCCAGATGACTTGTCAAAAGCCAGTAAAGTTAACGTTCCTTCAATCAATTTTTATTTTGAGTCAACTTCATCTGGCCATAAATACTCCCCAACGGTACGTAGCATTGTGCTAACGGTGCTAACTGGAGGGGTTGATGTGCTTCTGTTGGGAGGCTGCAGACGTGTAAGCGCGGATGACTCACATGCACTAACATATAAAGCATGAGTGACTATGTCAACAAAGAAGGGAGCAGCTTGGATAGCAACACACACAAAGTGACAGTGACCTCGTGCTGTGCTTAAGTAGACATTACTCCACCCTCTCATCTCACCAGATCTGATAGTAAGCAGACTTGTTCAAGTGTAAAATCAAGACTCAATGTAACTCTGTACTTTCTCTCATGCTCGTGTATCACTTCCCTTTTTCATGATTTATACAGAGGAGATCATGAGGTAAATGTTTGACTATGGCATTCATAGAAGTGGTGTTGCTCCAGAAGCCATTTAAAAAATTAAAAAAGAATGACACAATTTTGTTTGTTACAGTATATGAAGCACCATGTGGTAATAAATTCTCCTATACTTTTCAACTAACTAGATAGTATTTTACAAGACACCACTTGGAAAACACAAGCCTTGGTTTCGTGATCATCAAAGAACATGTCGCTATGCAAAGTGTCAGCATCTCCCCATCCTGTTCTCTGTGCATCTGTGTTTAACGAGTGAGACAAGTGACCTATTGGTAGTGCGTCGCTCCCTTCTGTCTATTCACGGTGGAAAACAGACGCGCGTATTCATTCATTGTATAGTTGAGTCAGCAAAATCTGAGCTCTGCGTTTTACAGAAGGAGACTACGTAAACAGTTGCACAATCGCACTACCAGGAAGCATCAGTGAGTTTGTAAAAGACAGTAAAACAGGTTTTAGTCCGTCAACAAGGGGAAGTTAACTCTGTCTTGTTTTTTTTATGAAGTAAACGGCAGACTTGTTTACATCTTCTGTATTCACACAGACGTGTCTTGTTTGTGGTTCCATTTGCCTGAAAAAATTTTTTGCAGATGATTTAAGAAAATCCCATTTCCTGTAGGTAGTGAGTGTAGTAAAGTAAAATGAGGCCTGCAGCCTCAAAGCGACGTCAGATTTAACGGCTTCACCTTGTTTTATATAACTTAATAATAATAATAATAATAATTTATTATTATTAGAATGTTGCAAAGCAGCAGCTTGAACACATTATTTTCAAACGGAGGCCCTTCTAAATACTTGGGGAAAAATGTTCCTGAATTGTATTTATCGGTGATCCTATTTTTGTTTGTTCCAGACCTAGACTGATGAAACTGAGTGTTTTCAACAGTTTATTTAAGAATCCTGAAGTCTCTTATCATTCAAATTAATATTTTTCATAGGCAAGAGTAGTCTTTATTTGCTGTCACAATCATTAAAAAGCAAATGCAGCATGTATGGGTAATCTTTTTAAAGTCCGCTTACTGATCACATGACATCCAACTTGATAAGCACTGAATCGAGTACACTCTAGAAAGAGGATAATACGCGAGAGGAGTGAAGACTCACACACTGTAAAGGGTGGAGACTGATGTGTTAGAAAGTAGAAATGGAGTAGATTAGATGATAGATATTCCTCCCTCCCTAGTTACACACCAGTGTAACTAATTCTGTTAGACTACATTCTATTAAGCAGTGCCAGTTCTATTCTAACTAGGACTGCCAAATGGAAAAGGAACAATTGTTTTCACCTGTGCCAGTTTTCAAGCTACTATCAGGAGTGATGGACTTGCTAACCTAAAATAAATACATTCTTTAATCTTTTTTTTTTTTTTTAAATCTCTAAAAAGGTGCGTATGTAACGGTGCTCTTTGCCTTCTTCTTGTAGTTGGATATGATCAATAGAGTGGTTAAAGTTCTCCAGCAAAATATTTGTGCAGTCACTTGTAACGCTTCTGTCTTTTTCCTTTTGGTTCATGTTAGAACCTTATGGTTTAACAGCCACAACCTGCACATACTAAAAAGTGTTTTGAACCTCTTCTACAATTATCTCACACTTACTGCCTGTAGCTTTTGTGATGTCCATCAGTGAGCTGTGAAGTCAACAACTGTAAAATATAAGTAGGTTAAACTAAACACTTCAGGGCTATTGGAGTCTCATGACCTACATTTTGCCTCCAAATGAGTTTGAATTTCACAGTAACAGTGTTCTGTTCTGATTCCATCTTACCAGCTTTCACGTGGTTGGATTCAGTAGAATGTACTGAAGTTATTACGTTTTGGGACAGGAAGAGCTTTACATTACCTGCTTTCCATTTCGTTGAAATGTTACTTGTTTGATTTAATTTGTGTTGAGTTGAGTTTTCACTATGTTTGGCACCTTAGGGGAACAGTGACCTCTTCTACGTTGCATTGGTTTCTGGAGGTGGCCCTATGCGCATGAGGAATACAGAAGGGTTGTCAATATTCAATGGAATTGCAAAGAAACCATTTGATAGTAAAAGTCCTTACTTCCTGTGTGGCGGCAGAGAAGTACTAGACGGATATTATGGGAAGGCTTCCATGACCTGTTGTGAGCTGTATCTCTGCTGTGTGAACTTAACCATGAACAGAGACTAGAAGAACATATTGGTTGAGATGAAAATGTCACAGGTTTTTTAACACTATACTGTAAACACAATCTGCTCAGTCACTGGTCCTCATGTGTAGTTGTTCACAGTGGAGATAAAAAAATAAATCACTCATAGCTTCAGTGAGCTGCTTCCATGAATGAATGTGTCCATAGATCTAGGCTGTTGAAGCCCCATGATGGCGCATAATAGAAAAGTGAAGAGTGGTCATCAAACTCTTCAGGATTCGTCCTCTGCAGATCAGAAATATCCACAAGACATTTCATGGATTTTTGGACTGTGGCTTCTGGGGAGTTTTCTATGGACCCTAGTGTGGGTTGGATGACAAAACAAGTTCTTTTGGCTCTTTCATAATGTCCCGGTGAACTCGAGCATGGTCTTGAGCCACCAGTCTGCCCGTGTGTTGCTTTTTACCTTTTAGCTCCTCATCCACCTTCTTCTGTCGCGCAGTGTCCCTTTATCCATGCTGCCCTTTCAGAGCCGTCCGTACAGACATCACCCCACCTCCCGTTGTGGGATTAAGGAGGGATTGAGTAAGTCCTCGTAGGACTCGCAGGTGGATATTAGGTCGATACTTTACACCTGAGTCAAGTGTGTCGCAGCTTATCTGGTTCTGGACTCCTGAATGTAGTCAGGCTCTGGTCCCTCTTTTAGAATCAGCGACAGAAGGCAGCGTCTGGGTGGATGAAACCATCTTTTTGCACAAGCAAAGGAGGATTTATTCACAACGCTGTACGAGCAGCTCGAGGTGACTGTGGTTATTGAGGTTTTCGTGCTCCGAGGGCCATCCAGCTGCTTTTTACGTTCGATTCAGTGAACGTATCTCGGTCTTATCAAATCTCTTTTGGTGCTTCGCTAAGTGGGTTTGAAAGGTTTCAAGCAATCGGGGAGGCGAACCTGCAGGACGTCTGGACAAATTGGATAGTCGAGGGTCAGACCTCATTCATGTTAGCGGTTATTGATCGTTGAAGATTAGATCGGTCAACGACAGCTAAGGTCCTCAGCAGAATAGATGGAAAACAAATCAGTTGTCTGACCTGATCTTTCTCTGCCACAGTCAGGCATAAAGGTCTGCAGACCCTTTAATGTAGATTAGATTAGCAGGAAAAAAAAACATTTTAATCCATTTTAATGTGTTTGGGCAAACACAAACGACCCTACCTGAAATACAAGCAACCTTAATATGTTGAAGTCATGATCTTCTGATTCAAAATGTTTTTCTGCAATAAACATTTTCTTCCAAAATTACAAATGTCTGCTTTTGAAGGCTTACAATCTGAACACGAGAGCCCTCTCAGTGGGCTCGACATGGAACATTTGTTTCACGAGTCTGGGACCTTTAGTATAAAAATACACTTTGTAGTGCCATCTAAAACAGAAATCTCTATCTTTAAATGATCTTTGATATGTATTTAAACCAAATAGAAGAAATCAAATCGGCACTATTAATTTTATTTTTACTTTTAAATTGAAGCATGATATACTTGTTTAAACCATTTCCAATGCCACGAATGAGTTTCAAAAATGAATAGACGTCATTTACAATACGTCAAGCTACATGTAAATGTGGCCTTCATCGGTGGCGAGCTCCACTGTGTTTTGAAACCTGATTAAAACATGTTTACTGTTTTTTTGGGAAGTACCTTGAACCAAGGTAAGGATGAGCAGCGAGAAGAGGTGGATTAATCCTCCCTGTACAAAAGCAGAGCCATCCAATTAAAGAACAGCGAACACATTTACTGATGACTGTTGAAATCTCTAATCACAACGTTTGTTCGTAGACTAACTTCAAAATCTAAAACCCAAAACACGATGTTGTGCACTGTAATACAGAGCCACCAGCCATTAGAGAACCATTGATTTGGAAATCTTACTTGGATTGGGATAAAAGCATATTACAGATATGAATTATTTCTAGATTTGTTGCATTATGTATGAAGATCTAATAAACCCCAAAAGCCTCTTTTCTCATCAGCAGTAATTGGTAGATGATGAGGGATAGAAGATTGGCCCGAAGAATATGCTTTTATTTGGTTCTTTGTTTTTGTACCATAATTGACTAAAAAACAAATTCACAAAAACTCAATGAACTCAATCTTCCTCCCTCGGTGTCTCTTACTTTGGATTAATTACTGGATTAATTACGATAATTAGTGTTATTTTGTAAAGTGTCTTTTCTACAAAAAGCGCAGAGTTCTGTTCAGTTGGGAAATAAAAGCGTGACGGGACAGAAGCATTGACGCCACACTGTTAGCATGCTAGTACACAGAGCTAAATTGGCGATCCCTGTATCTGGGGCCATAACATGAAAAAGGCTTGGTACTGGTCAATACTGTTACAAATGAAGACCAGTTTACTGGTTGAGGGTAACGTATAGTGTATTTAAGACAAGTAATCAAGGCAATAATTATTACGCAGCTGCAAAGACATGAACGTATGCTGTCAACGTTTAACCCGATGATTTAACGCAGTCTAGTTCTGGAGTTTCTGCTCAGCTGATAAGAAGAGGGCTTCAGATGTAAACCGTTATGCAGTGAAACCAGCTTACCAAGGTCCCACGTTTTGAATTGCCATATTGTATGGGAGTCATATTTGTACCTCATTGCGGCAAACGTGCTGTAATCCTCCACACAATCTGCACTTCTTCTTTCACGCCTCATTTTTCATATTGAATGGACAGTGTGTCCTCAAGCGTGTGTTTAGAGCAGCGTAGGAAATAACTCTTAGGCTCTTGTGAATTCAAGTAGATTAATTGTGACCTTTTACAGATTCTTTTCTATCTATTCTAGTTACTATTTGTTTTGTATAAAATTAAACAATTATAGGTATTTTGTAATTGGGTAAAACAGGTAGCCTAATCACCTGATATTTAGTCAGGTCGCTTCAAGATGCTCCAACTTTCTGCCCAATTCTGATATTAAACGTTTTTAGTTTAACCTGTTGCTTCCAACATTTCCCACTGAAAATGGGGAAAACATTTTTCTCCGTCAATGTCCTAAAATTTGCTTGGCCTGTTTGAAATGTTTATCCTTTTGTCTCCTATATTTTTTGTTGTCTAAAATACGCATTCATATCAAAGATTTTTTTGTACTATTCAGAAACTTCTTTTTATAAAATAATTTACTATTTATTCATGTTTCTCTCTCATTATAACTCGCCCCCCCATCCAATACACTTGTTTTGGGTGGAAATAAACACAGCTCAGTGGACCATTGTAAAAGTATCATGCGGTTCATGACCGTAAATTCAGATGAACTGCATCTCTACTTTTATCAAAAGGTAATGCACTGACAAAATGTCAGCCGGGACAGGGGACATAATATGAGTTATAGTTTTCCTTCATGTCCACCTGCCCGAGTGCACCCTCACAAAGCCAGCTTATCAGGCTGCGCTTATTCTTGTTTTCTTTGTTTTGTCGGAAAAAAACGCCTGTTTGTCTTTCTGTCATGTAAGAGTCAAAGACAAACATTTGAGAGGACTAGTTTTTCCAGTAAAGTGAGTCAGTCCTCCGAGTCCTCAGGCGATCTACGGAAGCTCTACATTAAGTAATCAGGAAGGTGCCGACATGGAGGAAGATGCTTGTTAAGATTTCTGATGCTTCAGATGTAAATATGCAGTTCAGAACAACTATTGGAGAACCTGTAACTCTACAAGGCTGTTAGTTCAGGTAGCTGCTGACTTTGTACATCAATCTGGAAGCTGTGTGCTGAGTTTTTTCATCACGGATGTAAGCGATGACAGCGGAGGAAGCACATAACGCAACTTCCTTATAGATTCTCTGATAGTGATGCTGGTGAGGTTTATTCATAAAAACTCAAACATCTCTTCTCTAAGCAGCAGGACTGCACTGTTAGACTCTTCTCGTGAAAATAAAAGCGAAGACTATTAAAGAAGGATTTGATTTACGATCAAAAAACAGCAGAAAACCCTTAACAATAGATTTAGAGAGAACGGCCTGACTGGAGCCGCACAACCACTGCGCTGGTTTCACTCTGTGTAGCGCAGGAATTTAGTTCAGCAAAATCTGTATCTTTCAATAAATTACTTATTTTCAATAAGTAATTAAATAATTAGTTTTAAACCTGATTTGTATGTTTTCCATGTATGGCCAGTGACAATAGCCGGCTGTGACACACTGCCCTGGTGAATATTTGCTGTACCACAGGGTAGAGGAGTGGTGATGCTAAATCAAAGGGGTTGTTGTTGACATTTTTATATACTCCGCTCATGATACAAGCTCGTACTTTGAACTTGCATCAGTTCAAGCTAGATTTTTAAGATCAGCTGTACTAAGATACATATTCGCCTGCTGCCATTCTGAAATGAACGGCAATAAACCTGTAGAATTCGGATGTTAACAACTACTTCAAAATGATTCTGGCGTCCACTTGCTGATACTTCATGTGCAACACATCTTTTCAGTGCAACATCTCATGCAGCATTTATTCAATTGTAGGTCCACAATCCATATTTCAAGATGAATTTGTTCCTGCGCTTCCTCGCTATCAGAAGAACACAATTCATGAATTCACTTTAAAGCATGTGAAACGCTACATCTCCCATGAATATTTACTTCTGCATTTTTTGCAATACGAGCTCTTTCATATTCATACATTTATACAACATATTTATGTTTTTACATCTATTTAGCAGTCAAAATGTTTGCACCAGTCGCTCCTCTCTCGATGTGCAGTTCCTTTACGGCGGCTTTGCCTCCGGACTACTCCCCCCTCTATTTGTTGGCTCTATGCAGTTCAGAAGGTATAAGAGGTCTGACCTCAAATGGCTCGTGTGTGTATATATGGGGAAAAAATGCTTATCGCTCCATTCTGCTCAGGTGAGCGGTGTCACCGTGGTGTCGGAAGTACAGGCAGGTCATTGTGGGTAGATCAGACCTTCTAGTGAGTCGCTGTAATCAGGCCCAGCGTTATATGTGCTTCTTCTCAGCTGAGTGAATTTGAGTCTTGTGATTCTCTTTCTAAATATATCACATTTAGCCACGAGGCAAACGGACCCCAGACTACAACTCAGTAGATGGGTTATCTCTTTGTTCTTGAGCTCATGAAAACAACATTCCTCTTCTCTACTGGCGTCCACTAACGCAGGCTCAGTACTTCATTTTCTACTGCTTTCTCTCACACATACACACACACATATACACATACTGACCATTTTTCCAGAAAGTCCTGTTATGGATAAGGCGACCCTCTGACCGCACTTCCATAATTCAACAGTGAGTACACACTGTGTGTCCCTTTTTCGTCTTTTCTTCTGTTTTTATTTACCTTGTGTGACCTCACGTCCCCGGAATTCTTTTAACTAACTTAACTCTGCGAGTCTCTGTATGGTAACATGCGTCCCTCTCTGTCCTCCACCAGTTGACTGCAGGCATCACTATGACTGAAGGGGATTATGACTACCTTATCAAGCTCCTTGCCTTGGGGGACTCCGGCGTGGGAAAGACCACCTTCCTCTACCGATACACAGACAACAAGTTCAACCCCAAGTTCATCACCACAGTCGGCATCGACTTCAGGGAAAAGAGAGTGGTAAGTTCTTCCTGCCTACAATAATCCATCAAAGGAATCGAGTAATCTGATTTGTCTGGTCAGGTATTTGGTCACTTTGGTGCTATTCTGTCTTCACTCGTCTTAAATACTGACAGTGCTGCATTAATCCCATCACTCCAGATGACTGGTGGAGTTGATTATTGTCCTCATCTCCTCTCAGTGTGTGTGTGTGTGTGTGTGTGTGTGTGTGTGTGTGTGTGTGTGTGTGTTTAGGTCACACCCCGTGTTCAGAAGTCAAGAAAGAAAAAACAGACAGCCACAGACTGTGGCTCAGTGCTGTCAGGGGCTCCTCCTGAGGGCTTTCTAACAGAGACTGAAGATGAATGTTTCAGCCTTTGAAGCAGAACTGACACTTGTGATGAGCCGTAATGAAGCTGTAAACTGAGCTGGATGTAGTGAGCATGTCAGTCAGTCAGTCATCTTCTGTACCACCTGTCCGTAGAGGGTCACGAGGAGGCTGCAGTAAATCCCAGCTAACATCTAGCGAGAGACGGGGTACCCCCCCCCCCCCCCACTCCCCCCTAGTCAAACACATTTCTGACATAAAAACACACAACCGTTCAGTCTCACACATTGACACGCCTACGGACGATTAAGGGTCAATGAACCCAAACCCCCGGAGGTTACCCCCAGTTCCACAACATTAGAAAATTAGAACTCATGAAAGTAAAAAAAATCGTTAATTTAAGATGACTTGAAGCAACAATGTTTTGAATTCATATATAGATTATGGTTATTTATAGAATTCAGACCAAAGATTGTGTCACACAGTCAGTTGGTGCAGAATCATGTAGCTCTGTTCAGGCCTCAAATGGTGACGAGTCGGTTAAGAGTCTTATACAAGTCTTAATAAACTGAATTGGTCAAAGGACACTTCTCGTACAGAACATTTCTAGTTTTCCAACCGCGTCGGCTCGGACAACAAACTGCACTCCGGGTCTCGCCAGAGAGGACTGGCGCTCATTATCCTCATCATCCCTCTGTCGTCACGTGGAACACTGAACTGTGCGCACTCTAGGGCGGGATTGGTGTGAACGCTGCTTTGGGAAAGTACGAGGTGTGAATGAAGCCTTCCAGCAGCGACACAAACGCCACGGGCTGCCACTCACAGGAGTTCATCACGCCAGCGTGTGAAGGCCACCGTGCTGACGAGTCACGATCATTGTTGTTTTTAAAAACGGTTTCATATGACTGAAAAACCGCGGAAAGCGCCTTAGCCCACGCAGCTGTTTACTGAGACAAGCTTCAGAGCAGCAAAGTGGGCGCACTGATGATGCGTCAGTGCTGTTGGTTGCCAGTCAGCTTTAGCTGCACTCGTACGGCCATGTGTCCAAAACCAGACAACGGTTCGACAGAAAACACTAGTTTAAATTTAAGCTAGTGTGCTCTTTCTCCCTCTTCAGATGTACACAGCAGCCAACCCCAATGGGACGACCGTGGGGAAGACTTTCAAGGTTCACCTCCAGCTGTGGGACACAGCTGGACAGGAGAGGTGAGCTGCTCGTCCCACTGCCCATTAAACCCATTCCTTGGTGTTTTTTTTTTTTTTTTTTTTTAAATGTAACGTTAATTCCAAGTGGCAGCCACGGAAGTAGCTTCAACTAAGATGAAGCAGTTGTAGTCAGTGATTTTAATTTCTTCAGCTCAGTGTAATGGAAAATCCTATTCTTTTGAAAAACACCCACTACAGACGTCACGCCACTTGTGTGATCGGTTCCTTCACACAGAATAATCCAGATTGTTACCCCCAGCGTGCCACATAACCTACATTAATTAATTACATACAGTTTGGATCGATGAAGCCTGATTATTAGCAATATTAGCATGTTAAAGTCTTTTTTAATTTTTTTATTTAATTGATGAATAGATGTATCCTCGAATAGACACACTGATACCAGTTGGTTATTAAGTGGCCAATGCCTGGGACATATACTGTCTTAAAGTCCTCCTTCTCTCCACACCTCATACGTCCTTGCGACCGCTCAGGTGGTAGCTGTTACCTGGCGTTGACCCCTACCTGGTTTCATGTTCTCTGCGCCTCACCAATATTGCACAATATTGTGTGTGTGTGTGTGTGTGTGTGTGTGTGTGTGTGTGTGTGTGTGTGTGTGTGTGTGTGTGTGTGTGTGTGTGTGTGTGTGTGTGTGTGTGTGTGTGTGTGTGTGTGTGTGTGTGTGTGTGTGTGTGTGTGTGTGTGTGTGTGTGTGTGTGTGTGTGTGCGCTCCAGGTTCCGTAGCCTGACCACTGCGTTCTTCAGGGACGCCATGGGATTCCTGCTGATGTTTGATCTCACCAGCCAGCAGAGCTTCCTCAATGTCAGAAACTGGATGAGTACGTTTCTACCCCCACATGGTTGTGTGTTGAGAAATGGCCTTTGTGTAAGCTGCAGGTCGGAGTTCATCCCTCCCCTCTCGCTGTTTTTTTCTCTTTTTAATGAAGTTCCCCCAGAAACAGCACTCCTCACTCAGCTGTGCAATGATACAAATTCTCCGTTTCCCATGTGCGCCTCATTTGATTGCTCTTTTGAATATTTGTATTCCTTTCCAGGCCAGCTACAGGCCAATGCCTACTGTGAGAATCCAGATATTGTGTTGGTAGGAAACAAGGCCGACCTGGCCGACCAGAGGGAGGTTCAGGAGAAACAGGCCAAGGAGCTGGCTGATAAATACGGGTAGGTTTCTCTTCATGCACAGTATTGAGTGCAGGTGTCTCACAACTTACTTCCATTTCAACCGCTTACATCTCGAACCGAGCCGACATTGGACGAGAGATTGGATGCACCCTGAGCAGGTTTTTAAATTTCACACTATAAATGGGATGCAGATGTAAAGCATTGCACAAGTTAAGAGCAGGCTAACTGTGAGCGGAGTGGTGAAACAAGACACCAAAGGCAGGCAGACTCATGAGCCGCAACTATATCTCGACAGATGACTTTCTGTTGGACAAGGTAAACAATATTGGTATACTGGTGTCCTTCCAGCAAACCAAGACCTCCGAATTGTGTTGCCAGATCAAATCAGACTGTTACAGGAAATGATCAAATCTGTCTTAATCTCTGGGGAACCGTTTAAGGGGGGAGGGACTCCTGAACATCTGAAGCTGAGGGCAGCATATGTAAACAATAGTTTAAAAATGGAGTTAGTGATGTCAGGATCAGCCAGACATGCGCCATCTTGAGTTTTTGCTTTCTTGTTCCCCGAGTTTGATTGTTTCAAACTTTTGCCCGGACATGTTGTGACGAAACAACCGCCTCCAGCAAACGGTGCCTAGTAGGCCCTTCAAAGCCTCCTCAAGTTCATTCATTCATTTTATTTTGTAATTGCTAAATGGAATGATTGAATAACTTGGCTAATATTTGAAGATTGAAGAAGCATTTAAGTGTGTGTGTTCATGATGAAAAATAATTGTTATTTTGCTTTGACGAAATCAAAAGATCAAAAATCTCCCATGTCTCTTATGGGCCGTGCATGAATTTGCTATCTAGGATGATTTCAATAGGGGTTATTTGAAATCAATTAAAAAAAACAACTGATGAGAGTAGTTGGGAAATGGTCTTCAGTCGTCTTTGAAACTGATAATTCTGTTCTTGTTGCCCGCAGAATCCCGTACTTTGAGACGAGTGCAGCTACGGGTACGGAGGTGGACAAGGCGGTGATAACTCTGTTGGACCTGGTCATGAAAAGGATGGAGCAGTGCGTCGACAAACCGCCCGCCGAGCCATCTAACGGGAACGGGGCCACGAAGCTCGACGAAGCGCAGCCCAATGAGAAGAAATGTGCATGCTAGATGGAGAGGGGAGTGACCGGCCGCCCGTCTTTTCTACTCACCACGTTCCCGGCTTCTTTTACCTTCTCCTGCGCTGTCAACTTTGATTGCATGTTTCTTTATCGTCTCCTCTTCAATTCCATTTCTAAATGACTAGTTTGAACCATGTCATGGTCCACTATTCTCCTTTCTCCCACACTCTGCCACAGTGTTTGTCCCCCTCTGGTGGATGTTTGAAGTGTTACAGTCCCTGCCTGTTTTCCTTTAAGCACTATTTAGGAGTAAATTAAAACTGGAGGGGACAGTTTCTTCGCTGTCAGACACATAATGTGCCTTGGCTGTCTGCACTGTGGCATAAAGAGCTTAACGTCTGGCTGTGTAAAGTAGCCGTGGTCCTGGTCCTCTTTCGAAACCTTTCCTCCTGTTTCAGAGTGAGCAGCTCTACGACCAGTACGTTTTTTTCACACTATTTTCAAGGCTGTATCTGTAATAGTTAGGTATGATCATTTTTCAGTGTTCCGTGCAGTGTTTTTTTGGCTGGTCTCTTTCCTAAAAAATTGTGAATCATGGTGGAGGTCTTTGACACTTGAGTAAGAGGTGCAGTTCACAAATGATTGCTTGTTTTGTTTGCTAAACTAACGCCAGCGCTTTTGCTTCTATGGTTAACTTTACTCTAATGAGAACCAAATGCCCAATAAGCTGTGCAGGTAAATGGCAGGCCAATATTAAACCTTATGTTAAACTTTAGATCCAGTAAATAAAAAAAGAGATGCTCCCTAAACAGAGCACAGGAGGTTATATGGCCACATCTATTCATCTAAACAATGTTATTTACTCTTTAGGAACTGAATATTAACGTGGACACTCATTTTAGAATAAAACGTTGACAGGCCCAGCTAAGTGTTTGCACAAACTAGCTACCTAACATAGGCTGCTGGTGCCGGGCAGAATTAGAAGTGCTATATCGCTATGTTACCAAAAGCAGCTGATGATTGTTTCATGGTAATGAAGACCGTTTGCATTTTTCTTTTTTTGGTAACCCTTAGAGAAATATATTACAATGTGGTTTTATAATATCCTTGCCAGAACACCAACACCTTGTCATACAGAAGTCGCTTATGCTATCACGTTTATTGTGGCTGTTGAGTGTTTGCTCCCTGTCAGCACCCATGTTGATCCTACTTTGCTGTAGCACAGCTATCTCTGCATTATATATTCATGACGGTGCCGGACGTGGCTGATTATGACTTGCAGATGATATTCCATCCATATGTAGGACTAACATGGGTACAGCATGGGAAAAAAAAGCTTGCATATATGTATTAATGGAGTGCCGTCACCAGGATATTGTTTCAAACGGATCTACTGCCTTGGCTTTTAAAGTGTTATTCCACTTTGTGGCACATTCATCTCTAAAGGGGGTATGCGATTAAATTGGCAAACAGAAATCTGATACTCTGGGAAAGCAATGGGGAAATGAAACTATTCAACGTTAAAGTCTAAACAAATATACCGGCTATTTACAGATCTAATGCATATTTTGTGTAATTTAACATCAAGGTATTGAATAAAAGTGAAATGAAATTCTGCGTGGAGAGAAGGATTGTATGATCTCAGCATCGATGTGCCAGTCATGAGACGTCAGCCTCTCGGGGCAGCTGATTTTCCCCAATGACCCCTCACCTCCTAACAGATAATGTGAATTATCACTTAAAGGCCCTCCATACAAGACCAATGTTGTAAGAATATAAAGTGACCAACTATTTATGTGTATTGAATATAAAACATAGATTATTATTTCTGTTGCAATTGCCTTGTTGTATCCTTCACATCACACCAGGAGGAAATCTCAACTGCATTAGTACTTTGTTTTGTCATTGCTTTAGAGCTCTTAAGCTTGATTGTCTTCTTAACCCTAAAACTACCAATTTATCAACAAAATCTGTCACTAACGTGAAGAAAATAGACCTTTTAAACCCTTAAAGAAGTACAGTAGAAGGTGTTTAATGCTATTTGGGCGTAACAATGGAAGTTATCGTGGACCAACCCCTCTGTGTGTTGTTGTTGTTGTTAAACACTTTGTCATTGCATAACAAACTATAGAACTGCAGCTGTGCTGAAAGTCTAATTGAATCATATCACTTCTTAGTCGGTAACTTCCTCCGAGTTACTGTCCAAAGGCTGCATGCTTGTGCAACTGCAAAAAGGGGTCTAAGAAGATCTCTTTTTTTAAGTGCAACTCAACAGTATTCATCTGATCAAGTAACAACTTGATCTGCCTTACTTCATCAAAGTGTTGAACCAAGTTTAATTGCACCCAAAAATGCACATAGCTGCATTGTGCTCCTTTTTCCTCCTTCAGCGGGGTTGGGGGGGGTGCTGCATGGCAGTCGCAGCTCACAGCTGCATGATGGTGGGATTCCTGTAGGGTGCTTTTCAAATTTGAACTGAAACGTGTGCCAGATGGGTCTAAAGTAATGTTAAGTATAATTTGAGTGGGCTTACTAATGTAAAACACTGTTGTGGTCATTTTAGATTATAAATTTGATTGATCCATGAAAAAGATCCTTGGCTAAAGAATTATGGAGCTTTGGTTTCACCTTCCAAAGCTCCTACATTTTATTTTACCAGCGTGCCAAATTTGGAAATATCACAAACCAGCGCTTGTTTTCAAAAGATCTGAACCCTGTTGCGTTGTTCACTTCGACGAAAAACCGCCTTTTCAAAAGGTGTTGACGTGTTTCTCTTTTTAAAGGCCTAACAAAGTCATCTGCCAGCCGCTCAGTGCCGTTGTTAAAAACCTGCTGCTCTTTGATTTCAGTTTCTCGAAATATAAATGTGCTGTCTTTAAAGACAAAAGGAACTGGCTTACAGTGTAACGTTCACTCCCAATCTATAATAGGTGTGAAGTTCCCAGGAATTACTGTGTATCATACATCATTTGGGTTTGCTTTGATTATCTACTTGCTCTTTTTGTCATTGTAACGCACAAGTTGCATATTTCGGGATCCTCTTTACGTCCTCTATAGTTTTCCGCTTTTTTCCTTTGCTCCAACTTTCATTAATGAAACAATTGGTGTTAATGGAAACCGGTCAAAGCGGAATTAAATTCATTTTCTTTTTTTTAAACTTTGGCCCAATGACATTGTTAAACTAAACAGCGGGAAGTAAAAGTCTTAGTGTTTCCTATGAATGTTATTACGATCTTCACACTGCTTTTGTGTCGGCCAGGTCCTGAGATTAAAATTGGTGTTATTATTTGCTTAATGTTCCAGTCATGTCCCAAGCAAGATACAAACTTGGTTCCTTAATGTTTCTTAAAGTTGCTGGAAGGGGGGCTGTGGCTGAATCACACACGGTGAGTTAAAAGAGGCTAAAGGTCTTTGCATAGCAAGGCATTGTTCTCACTGAGAGCCACCTTTCACATTAGAAAATCAGTCGTTAGTACAAAAATGTGATTAGTGCAGCTTTAAAATGTGTAATACAAGTTTTTAAAAGTCTTAAACCTTACCAGTATTTAATGTTGTAATCTCAGTTTCTTAAAAAGTGAAAAAGTAAAATGTTTTTGGTCAAAATATGGTTAAACTGATTACATCATGACCTGAAGAGAAATTACCCTTTAATAAATTATGTATCCATATCAAGTAATTCATTTGTTTAAAAGAATAAGTATATATAACACAAATTATTCATTGAGGTCCACCGGAAACTTCCCAGTGCTCGTCACCTCTTTCTTTTATTGTGACACTCTGCCAAACGAACGGATCCAAGCCTTCTTATGTTGCATCAGATTTCCCTCTAATGCCTTTTCCTTCCATTCAGTATTCAGGTGTGCCACTGGTTTACCTGACGTTACATACTGGTCTATGTGCCACTGGTTTACCTGACGTTACATACTGGTCTATGTGCCACTGGTTTACCTGACGTTATATACTGGTATGTTTTTCCATCGAGCATCTCTTCCATATGTTTTCGGTGTTTTAGGTAGTTTACACGGTTTAACGAGTCATGTTGTTCCTGCCATTAACTCTTCTGTAACGTTTATGATCTCCTTAATATTCATGCTTTATAGATTATCAAACAAAGGTAAGAACAGAAGTTGTGATGTTTTTATGCTCGATATATATCAAAACAACTAATCAATCAAAGTACCTCCTAAGAGCTTTTATTTTTGGAAATCCTGTGTGAATTCTCTGATGCCTGCGGTTTATACACGTTTCTTCAGTTTAAACTGTGTGTATGTGTGTGTTTGTTGCAACATCAGCATGTTTGGCACAATAAGAATGAAATTACCTGTGATGCGATAAATGTTTCCAATGTCAGAGCTGCAAATAAATCTGTTTGTTTTATCCTGTGTTACCGCTAAGTCTTTTGGGGTTTGGGATTGAAGCAGATAGTTAAGGTATGTGTATACATAGTGTACTGTCCAGTTTATGCATACATGTTTAACAGAGGTCAAATATGTATTGTTGCACAAAGAGTAGACATTTTATTGATAAACACTACTTTCAAACTATGATTTCAATAGTAAAAGTACAGCTATTAACAGCAAACGATTGTCGTACAAAAAAAGCAAACAACTTAAATTTTGCACACCGCAACATTTGTTTAACTTAAAACGTATTGATGAAGGTCGCATAAGCAGCAATAAAACATACGTTACACTTGTGATTCAAAAGGGACGGCAGCCACAGTGTAACCTCTTTCTAAATGTCAACTAATACAGAGAGAAAATGTATTCTGGGTTGGTTTTCCAACATCACTTGACAACCCAACTAAAGGACTGAATTGGCAGTAAGCAATTATATTAAACTGCAAGTTCCTGAAACACATCATTAAATCCACTGTGCTAACACAAAAGGTGGAACTGTATTAGGGAATGCAGGGTTGTTCTCAGTCTAAAAACAGTCGGATGACAAAGTCATATTTCCACCATAACGCAGACTCAGTGCAGCAATTATTTCATCAAATATATCATTTGATATTCCTGTAATTGAACAAATATGAACATTTTACAAGTAAAAGACAATTAAAAACAAGATTCCCTGAATGCATGAAAACTTCCAGCATCTCTCCAGGTCCCTCCTCTTTTAAAGGCTTGATGTAAAAGAGTTGCCCCCATCGCACAGCCATCACACCCTCAGCTTTTGCTGCAATACATCTGTCAAAAACACCAGACTTAGCTAGTTTGGTGCTTCTAATAAATTAAAATAAATTAAATCCTGGTCCATAATGGCTGGCACTAAAACGTCCAATTCCCAAAACATTTGGAAAATAAGGCCTGTCCAAGCAGCAAACAAAAGCGTGCCGAAGTGGTGATTGGTGGAGACCCTCCGTGAGAAACAATGACGTGAAAGATTTAAAGCGTACTCTACAACACATTTCATTAACTATGGCAACAACGTGGAGTAACTGTGACGCAGAGCCAGGGAGGGATGACCTTTGGTGGGCTTTTCCTTGAGTGTTCCTTCCCAGGACGTAAACGGACAGAGTTGATCCCTTATGTGGGCTTCGGGGAGATGAGCGGAGAGAACAGCTTTAAGGGGTCATTCGGGTCCACCCATGGAAAAATCTAATTGTATGCTTTGTGGTTTTACAGTAGCATATAGTGAGAGTTGCCTCATTTTTGTGGCTGAAGAAACCAACAAGATTGTCAGTTTGTGTTTTTTTTTTCGCAAAGATTCGTCCGGTATCTGAAAGATGTTTCAAAGGGCCCTTTGGCACCGGATCGGCACCTGAGTGGTCAGCGGGTCGGGGGGCTCCTAAACATCGATGGCCACCCCGTGTTTGGTGGAGATCACGTCCCTGGTTCCCGTCAAATACATGAGCACCGAGCACAGGTGGGGGAGCGTCGCCGTGGTGCTGATGTACAGCCAGTAGGAGAGCGGTGCTGTGTTGCCAAACGGGCACACCCAAAGGCCGCGGCGCACGGCGTCGCGAACATGGTGCGTTGCCATGGAAATAAAAAGCATCCAGGGCAAGGAGCACCAAGCGTCTTTGAGTCGCCCCATCCACATGAGGAAGCGGAGGGAGAGACAGAGGACGGGGATGAGGGAGGAACAGTGGAGAGGGGGACGCTGAGGGAGTGAGACAGCAGCCTGGAAGAGAGTGGGAGAGGGAATTACCCCAAAACGTTCACATTAATGAGGTATTGTCGTTGTGTTACTGAAAGCGTCCCGCTGAAAGAGTTCAGAATTATGCGTCACCGCTCTCATACTACAGCAGAGACAAACAGATTTCTGAAAGGTTTTGTAAGGCAACTGCTCACCGAAATGTGTGGCAAGACGAAAGAAAAAGAGCAATATCATTAGTAATGCTGAGTAATGCTGCATCTGGTAAATATTTTATCTGAAGATAACAAGGTTAATGAAAAAAAAGTATGTAAAACTGGTCCAAGTCTGCAAAATGTTCTTTTGATAGCATCTCTAGAAGGAATTGGATGAAAATAACATTAAAAAAGAAAATCATAATTTAAAGAGTCGCAGAAGAATAGGCCTTTACTTTACAATTCATCTGCGCTCTCAAATAAGGTTTTTATATCGTTCAAAAGCAGCTTCAGGAAAGCCATGCAAATGCCCTGGATTTAGTGACGAATGATACTTCTTCAGTGTTTGTAACAGTGTAAATAATTTAAAAGAAGATCAGAATGTTGCGACCATGATAGATTTTGGAAGATGAATATATATTGTTTGTTTGCTTGCATAACCCGATAAAGGGAAGGCAGTGACTTTTTACTCATCGCAAAACATGAACGGAATTTTATTTATTTATTTTAAAAACATTTATTGAAAAATACAAAGAAGTGGAATTAGCCATTATTTGTGATAATCACAAATCAGTTTAGTGTTGAGTACATTTCCGTCCGATCTTACCTTGAGTGACAGGGAGCCAGCCATGTAGAAATGGTCCAGGTCTATGATGGATGCCAGCAGGCCGGCGAGCAGCACCTCATACAGATCACTCTTTTTCCTTAGTCCAATAACAACTGCCCACGACCACAGCCCCACCAACCCGTGCGTGCCGTTGTCTAGGACGGCGCGCAGCCACGGGTGGTTCTGGACGACGGACAGCTGGAGCGAGTGGTCCGCCACCACACAGAACATGCCGAGTCCAGCTGAGGCCAGCAGGGAGGCGGAGCTGAACGTCTGCAGGAGAGCCTGAGCCTTCTTCGTCTCCACGGCCAGGCTGACAGGTACTGGGGAGCCTTCGGCCCCGAGGCCCGCCCCCAGCAACGGGGATGAGGAGGAGGAGTCGTCGAGCTTGGAGTAGAACCCTTGCATGTTGACGGACGGCTGTGGGGGCCAATCGCCACAGAGCGTCAGCAGCTGTCAGGAAGACTGGAGAGGGAAGGAAGCAGAGGGATGAATGACTGCCTTTTGTCCCCCAAGTGTAAACACAGAGCGCTGTATCACATAGGTACACATCTTCACAAGTCCCATGGACTATCTATAATGTCATGTTTGGATCTTTTTGCTATTGTTCAATAAATACACATATTATCTGACACCTTCCAACGCTGTTCCATTATAATAACTAACAGGATATTTCCTTTTCAAATATAACCACATTTTGTTTAGAGTACATCAATAGAAAGTGGGGCTTTATTATTTAACTTCTTTCGGGAACAACGAAGACAAAACACTTCTAAAACATCACAGGTTGTTCACTTCCTGTCCGAACAAGCGCCTTCATCTGGGAGACCAACGTACACAGTACGTCTGTGTCTCGCGCAATGGAGTGAAATGGAGCTCATTCGGCTGCCAGTCCATCTGAATTCACCGCCTCGTTACGGTGAAACATCGGGCTCGTTTTGCCTTTTAGGAGGACTTTTCAATAGCGGTTACTAACGTCCCTGTACTTATTCTCATTCGCATGCTGCGTGTCTAACGGCAGGGGTTGTCTGTCTTCCATTCGCGTTATATCGTTTTAAATAGGAAGACATGTCGAATGATCTCACCGAGCTACGGTAGCATCCTTGACAATGGCAGCTAACGAGGAGCTAACCGGCTAACAGCGACATTAAATGATGCTGCTGTGTGTAGGCGGACGTGACAGCAGCTGTCACGATTAGCTTTGCTAAAACCGCAACGAATTACACAACAAGACACGCTTTGCTTTCACGTAAAACAGGTGATTCGATTGCTTTTTGTCTAAATTCAAGCATTTTAAAGTCAGTTCTGACCGACTGGTTGATAAATAAAATGATAACGTTACTCACCCTGTCGCTCTGCATTGGATACCCAAGCGACTGAGCTGACGCGTTTTCTTCTGTGCTTTGTGGTGGTAGAGTTTAGGTCGTTGGAGGCGCTATGCTACCCTCCACAGGTCAATGTAGGAATTACATCCAGTTTTAGGAAACTCTAAATTGTTCCCCCGTACAGTTCGTGTCACTTGCTTCTTTAAAAAAAAAAAAAAAACACATGTTATGTTTGTTCATGTGGATAAAAATCCCACCCACCTCTCTTTTGTCTAAACAATCAAACATAGTATCATCAAATATAGTTTGAGTTTAAATCCGGTTAAAAACCATCTTTAGATATCAGACAGCGGTTCAACAGCGGTTTAGGATTAAACATTATTCAGACTAACTAGGACCAAAGAAATAGAGACCTTGAGGTAAGCCAGCTAAGTTACTTTAACCCTCCAGCAAAATGTCTATAACTTACACTAGAAAAGTTTGGTACAACTCAAAAAAACATGCTGTCATTTTCAACCCAAACTGAATAAGGCAACTTATTCAAGCAATTTAGGGTGAACACAGTAAACACATTTCTGGATTGGAGCACTAATGTTTGCATTACCTACAGCAAAGAGTATTTTGATAGAGGAATCAGCAGAAGAGGTCTGCTCTTCAATGGCTGCAGCTTCTCTGAGCACCACTAGAGGGTAAAGAAGGCCACACAATAAAATGACACTCGGACTAGAAGTGAATGATACTATCTTTTTAGCCAGGCTGTCTTCTTACAGGTAAAACAATGAATTCAATTCACAACAGTTCACTCTTTTGTAGGATCCCAAATAGGCTTAAGACTAATACGATGGCGGCAAACAACAAAACACAGGTTGTTTTACAAATAATGGTGCTTTTGGTTGGGTTAAAACTATATAGTTTAATAGACAGCTTAAAACAGTATCAATCCCTAACTAGAGCAAAGTATAAGTTCAAGTATTTTAAATCAGGCAATCCTACAGAGTAGATGGTTCCTTAAATGTGTGTCTGTTCAAATGCTGAAATTTGGCATGCAATACATTTACATTTCAACATGTAAAATCCAATTGTCTCTAAATCATTTCATCAACAGTAATTTAGAATTAAAATTAAATCTGCGATTTGCTTTTGCATTTTCTGATTTGTTTTAATATTTCGGTGTCATGAGGGAGTGTTAACAGTTCCTTGTAATTGTAAACACACACCTCTCTACTCCTGTTTTAGGAAACTTGACTCCAGCTTGTTTGGGAATTTGGTCAGTGATTAAACAAGTCTGCCATTGGCAGCGAGAAACATCTTGGACGCTAATGTTCCAGCAATAATTGTGGCCACGCCCGCCGACACAAACTCCCATTTGGTAGCACTGACTCACAATTCAAGTACTTCACAGACGTCAGTGTGTTGTGTTGTGTTTGAGCCTATAACAGTCAGCGGTATGCCAGAACATACGAGGAGGAGGAGGAGGACTTTTTGGTTTGCCAGGTCTTTTACACTTAAACACTTACCAACAAATGACTACTAATGTAAATACGTTACGTGTCATTTAGCTGACGCTTTTATCCAAAGCGACTTGCAATAAGTGCATTTCAACAATAAGGAAACAAACTCAGAAGAACAAAAAACAAGAAAGTGCACTTTCATCAAATAAGCCGATTTACCACTTGCTATAGTTAAGAGCCATTATAAGTACAGTGCTACAATTCGTTCAGTGTTTTTTAGTTAAGGTGCAATGTGAAATACTGGTGTTCTGTTCGACCCAATTCTTCTGCAGAGGCGCTGGACCTTCATGATGGCGGACTTCATTGGTTTGCAAGTAACATGATATCAGAGATATAATCAGAATTGTAGACCAATTATTCAGCACCATGGACAGAAGCAAAGAAAACAGAGGAGATGGCAGCAGAAGGGATTCAGCACCACGGACAGCGCACAGTGAAAGCAGTTGTTTCTGCTGCCCTCCAGTGGCCACATGCAGAACCTCAACCTCATTTTTGGCGTGAAAAAAAAAAGTGTGATGTACAAACTTAATACTGTGTGTGAATAGTTATCAGTTAAGGTAATACCTTGACAGCGTCCATCAAACTGATAATTAGAGTATTTCTAAAGGATAATTAATGGGCGCTCTTGTGTTGAATTATATGAGATTTATTCAGGTGTACCGCATGAAGTGGCCAGTGAGTATTTGTTGATATTGAGACAGAAGAAGTTAGGTATTCGAGAACTCCATAAAGCAAAAGTAAACAACACAATACGACCAAAAGCGAAACCCCAAGTGTACGCAACGATCAAAAAGTTTTGATATATGTAATGTATATGCATTTGCATATACAATTTTAAAAATGCATTGATACCCAAAAAAGGAAACATTATAAGAAGATTGAGAAAATTGTGTAAGGGAAGTATGTGAATAGTTACTGTACAGAAGAATCACAAAAAGCAAGTTAAAACCCAGTGTGACAAACAGAGATAAGAAATCCTGGAGCAAAGATAGAGAGGCAGCCAGTTGAGTGTTTAAAGAGGCGAGAGCCAGGGCAGGATTGGGAGGAAAGGAGAGATCGTGTCATTCATCCAGTTATCAGTGAAAGGTCAAACTAGTCATTAGAGCAGAGCGAGGCTGTTGGAACTGACAGCCTTTGGAAGGGATATCTACACACAAACTAACACACACACACACACACACACACACACACACACACACACACAAACACTCTCTTTCCTACGTGGAGGTTAATGTGGATCACATGATGTTTGCAGACAAAGAGAGCATGGCTGAATGTTTCAATGGCGTTTAATTAAAGTCAGGTTGAAATATTAGTAAAACGGTTCTATTAAGGCTATTCGCTGCGACTGTTTGGGACACAACAAACAACAAGGCCGTTAAAAGCCCTGTCCTCACCACTCTTGTGTCTTTGTGGTCTGTCTCTGCCATCCTTCTTCACTTCATGCACTGTCATTGTACATATTAATTGTGTTCTTATAGACAAGTAAAGCAGACGGGCCAGTTTGAGCAAGGGAAGCACGAGGAAGGAAAGACTAATGAACACAATACCCGTAGTGGCAGACACACTCTTCTCTGCACGCACACACAAGGAGGACTCAGCTGACAGCCGTTAGATGGTGTATTGATTGGTCCTCGGTCTGCGTGTCGGCCCGCCAGAACTTGTCAGAATATTGAAAGGGGGCTTGAGAAATGCAAGAGAGACAGTGAGACAGATTAAAGAGAGAGGGAAGCACAGCGAGTGAGAGCTTAAGGTCAAGAGGACAGTTTTGACCATACAAATCCTCCCGTTCTTATTTTCTTGTTGTATTTATTGCTCTAAATGTGTTATTTGTATTCATCTGAGAAAGGTAACTCCCCGACATCACCGCTAAGAGCAGATGTGGGATCGGATAGGAAAGAGAAGCAGTGAGACAGCCACCCAAGTTTCAAATGAAACCTCACACAGATAAATGTCGCTAACTTTAAAGTAGCCCTTTAATATA
This sequence comes from Apeltes quadracus, assembly GCA_021346845.1. NCBI lineage: Eukaryota > Metazoa > Chordata > Actinopteri > Perciformes > Gasterosteidae > Apeltes > Apeltes quadracus. Next base: position 10,149,504 of record CM037930.1, on the reverse strand, counting down.
CATTTTATAAAAGATACATTCTAGGGCCACTTCAAGGTTGGGCACATGTTCAAGTACTTTTGCAACTGTTGGGACACAAAGATGAAGACTGAATGAGCATATTGCAGTCCTCGTACTTCAAATGTGTATCACTGACTGCACTTTGCTTTAAAAGGGTTTTCGGTTGACACAGCTCTCTTTAGGAGAATGGGTTGTTTTTCTTGATAGTCGGAGCAGAATGAGTATAACCTTTTCACATTCAACTAAGTGATTCAAATCTTTTGAGTTTGACTTGTGACTACACTGATCTTCTGACTTTACTTCCAACGCTATAATCAGGTTAAAATTGGCATTTTCCCATTGCTTGATCTAGATCTCCTAGCAAAACTAATAGCATTACCAGCAGCCTCAGCTGTACTTTGTGTTTATTGTTAATAAGAAAATGCTAGCATGCTAACACACTAATCTTCAAGTCATTGTTAGCAGAGCTTTTGATTGTAAGGGAAACTAGATTTAAAACATCCTGTTGTAAAGGCACTTTAAGTTGCTCAAATCAGTCGGATTTCTTTGGTAGCATCTTTGTGTGACATCTTATAGAATACAATGTGATACATTCTATATAAATGTAATTGAGAATAAAAAAAGTAGAGTTAGAGTTGCATTATGTGCAAACAGCAGTCAGTCTTCTCACTGAATAACCTTCAAAGTACAAAATGAATATGAGGCCAGCGTGTCATCATTCGTTGTGAAATGGTCACATTTAATGGTTGAAACCCGTCATTGTATATACATCTATAAAAAAGACCCCAGGTACAGGTTACGACATTCTACTGCTAATACATACATTATTATTATCATTAAATAATAAACTTTTGTTCAATGTTAAAGTTACATATCATAGTTTACAAAATATGAGCAAGGAGAATTAAGCCATTATTAATGTCTGAAAGAAAAAACTAAAATCCTGTATGTGTGTTTGTATTATTTGTCCATAAGATAAAAAATACAATAAAACACATCAATATTCATTTGAATAACATAATATTAACTGGTGATATTGGCTATTGAAATGGAAACTCCAAAAAATACATTTAAATGTTTGTAAAGGCGTCAGAATTCAGGAAGCAAACTGTTTTGTGTCGTTTTATTTTACAGCACAGAGCAGAATTTAAAACATCACATCTTTTTTTCCAACGTTTCAATTACCAGCTTTGTCGGCCTTGAACTAAAACAAATGGGTGGGCGCAGAACTCTTCAGTCTCAAAATCCACTTTATTTATTTATTTTACAATCCAGGTCCTCTTTGCCAGTAGTGAAAAGCAGAGTGTAAAGCTAAACGTATAAATAGCCCGGCTGCTGTTGGTCCTCCCGTTGAGCGAAACCACCGCCGCTGTGACTCAGGCGTCGGAGTGGGCAGATTCAGAGACGGGTCGAACGGGAGCTGCAGGTTTCCTCAGACTTGTATCGAGTTTCGTTTGTGTGCTGTTTGAGTTGCCGTAAATTTAGTGTTTCGCACAAACACAAAACTTTCTGTGTTTTTTGTTTGTTAACTCACAACGCGGTGAGACAGGGGCTTCAGGAAGCTCAGTGAAACGCTTGGGAACCTTTTTATTTGGGGATTTGAGTCTTTGGCATGATGATATAGCTGTATGGGCACTGCTACTGTTACTAGACACACAAACACACGCGCACAACTATGCTTGACATGTGCGTGTTTGTCTGTACGGTGCTGAAATTTCAGAAGGAAGTGAACATCAATTCATAATCGACGAAGAAAAGGACAAAAAAGTATTGGGGAGGGGGGGGGTTTCATCTGAAGAGTCCGTTTTCTTGCTGTGAAGAGGAGATTCCCAAACCACTGCTGTCCGCTAACACAAAGTCTGCCGTGGCCGACCAAAGCCACAGGGGGGTATTATAAGACTGTTTATGCTGATATAACTGCTGCTGCTGCTACCGTTGGGTATGGAGCATCTTTCAAAAGCTCCTTTCAAAAGAATTTCTCTGTCTCCATTTATCAAAAATGCTGAATGGCATTATCATTGTCTAGTTTCATGTCTAAGTAATCTCGGTGAGTAATTGAGTGATGGACAGAAATGATCAATGCACTGTATCCTGGAAACATGTGCAAAATAGAAAAAAGACCAGCCTCCTCCCCCTCCTCCTCCTCTTCTTCTTCCTCCTACTCCTCCTCCTCCTCCTCCAACTCCTAGATGTTTAGATCTAGAAAGAAACGGACACAAGCACAAAACAGGCATCACAAGCTGCACCTCAACAAACGATGGAATCGTCTATTTTGTTGATCTTGTTTTAGACGTATCCCTACATTTGCTACCTTTTAATGGTATATAGTACCATAGTTACACTGCCAGTACACGTTCATCTTTCTATAAGTGAGACACTTATTCCCAACCAAGGACCATCTCTGGTAAACTGAAGCACCAGCTGGCCTATTACACGGAGCCATCTGAGCAGCTGTCATTGGGAACTGTTTGGAAAAGGGCAGGAACTGTCAAAAGATACTTGACAGGTGGTCGGACGAACCGCACTTCAATCAAACGCTTACCGAAGCGAGACGGGGGGTTTAGCAAAGACACATTTTTATTTCACCGTTGTTCTTCTTTCAGTGCAGATATACCCTCCAGTTCTGATCCAACTGATGCTATGGAAGTCTTTGACTTTTAGAACAAACTGCTGTCTCTCCAGGTTGTCCTGCCTTAACGCCCAGTGCTTCCAGTCTGCTGATTGGTCCAGACACAAATGCACTACTTGAAGACTGACTTTGTGTAACAGTTATCGAAGTCAACTAGGTAAGAAGTTGAGAGGGGACGTGTCTGTGCAACTGTGCATTGCATGTGACAAAAATATGACTCATCGAATGCTTATTATTATTTTTTTCTATAAAAAAAACATTCATCAGAAAGTAGATGCAAGATAAACGTAGTGGAGCAAAAAATGAAAATAATATTTCTACCAATATAAACTAGAATTGACCCGTGGTACAGAAAACCACTGTGATCAGTCATTCACGGTGAGGAGCGCCAGTACTGCAGCTCAACCCACTGCAGTGGTGCTCATCAAAGGGCCACATATGTGTTCATCCACATCCACTAAACCTGCCTCTATTCATCTTCCAGTGGTTAGCGGCAGGTGTTTAGTTGGATAGGCAACAAGGTTTAGTGCCATTTGGTTTGTGTGATATTAAATGGGTTCTGTTTGGGGGATCAAATAAGGTGCAAATTTACATTCATCGTTCAATGTCATCATCGCCAGGAGACAGGAGACAGGTGCTGTTACGGCATGATTTATTGAGTAAAACTCAAATTAATGAAATGGGACAATCTTGCATTGAATTTGCCCTCAATCCCTTCAGGGGCTCTCCAGAAAAATATGAAGAGAAATGTCCTACTGGGTCATAAAACAAAACTCACCCAATCGTCACGCTCCTTGTATTAAACGAGCTCCTGACATCATGAGAACTGCATCGACTTTCCAATACATGAAATTCAAAGGTGAGGGGTTTGTAGACTCATTACAACGCGTGTGTGTGTGTCTTTGCTCACCACATGAAAAGCAGCAGCATTCCGAACAGCAAAGGGGAGAAAAACGTGAGGAGTCTGGCAGCTCGGCCCACTGGAGGTTCGCCCTTTTGCGGTGCGTTGGATGACGGGATGGGGGAGGTCTTTGTCTCTGCAAAAACAATCAGAAAACACAACAAGCCTTACTAAGCGCGTTTCACGGAACCTCCTCTTGATCCTGACTGTATCTCTTTTTTTTTTTCCCGTGGTCACACAGTGTGGCACAATCATTTATTCCAGAGGGCCAAAATACTCAAAACGTCGTATTGATGAATGGACACTGAAAAGCACTCATCATAGCGGGACGCAACAAACAGAAAGGATAACAGCGCAGAGTGGAATCAATTCTAATCTGTAAGCGCAGTCGATGGGAGACTTGTCAAATGTAGTTATGAAGGGAACTGGACTAAAAAAACGAAATCCCATTCACACTGAAGGCGTAGGGAGAGAGGTGGACATAAAGGCAGAGCAGCATAGATGGATAAAATATGGAGACAGAAAAAAGGAGAAGAGAGAAACAGCTGAAATCCCTCAGGTAAAGGAGACAGAGGACCGAGGAGGAGGCGCATAACGCATTAAACAGGGGAATGTGCATTGCCGCACATTCCCCATTGATAAGGGACTAATACAGTGTGTCTAACACACACTTTGAAAATATACCCTTTTACACGTGCATAATATGCTGTTTATTTAGATCTTACGGAACATAACCAAAGCTATAGATCATCTTAAGCCACATTCAAGTAATTTTAGTGCAATGAGACTTGACTTCCTGAAGAGCTCACATTAATTGAGACTTGAAAGCAATAACCTGTATGTCCTGATGAGAATGTAAATCAATGACAAAATGAACACCGTCATGATAATGTGTATTGGCTGGGTTGTTAACATCTTGTGACGAACCCAAATATGCTGAAAATCCCTTGAGCAATCCCTTTTGATTTTACATAACATGACAAATAAAAATATCCCAGCTTAATGTTTTATAAAACGCATGCAGGCAGCACAGAAGATATTAACTCATATATTTTGGGTCTTCAACCCATAGCATTTTTCTTACTGGGGAGACAATATGATTTCCCTCTCCATCTAATTAATGACTGCTGGGTAGTACTGTGTTGGGAGTCAGGAAGAGGCAGCCAGGTGTGAAATAGCCAGAGAGAGAGAGAGAGAGAGAGAGAGAGAGAGAGAGAGAGAGAGAGAGAGAGAGAGAGAGAGAGAGAGAGAGAGAGAGAGAGAGAGAGAGAGAGAGAGAGAGAGAGAGAGAGAGAGAGAGAGAGAGAGAGAGAGAAAACTAGGACACATTAACCATGTTCAGCAGCTCTGTGCAATACTTTCCTGCCTGCAGCACAACATTTGGCTTTGGAGTGGCAGAGAAAATAGAAATTATGCAGACACAATGTGGTGTCGACGAGGAGATACAATTATGTGGAGTACGTTGATGTAACAAGGTATTTGGGGACAGCGAGACAAGGCAACGCTGTGATGGGTATATCGGTGAACAACCGCGGGGAATAAAAACAGGTGAAGAGAGGGAGCAGAGCAGGCAGGAGATCTGACAAATGAAGGGGAAACAATAAGGATGGGCGCAGTTCCCTAAAGGGGAAGTTGAAGTCTGAGGCTTCAGGATATTCAAATACAAAGACGTTTAAAAAAACATCTGCATCTGTGATCCTCCACGCTGTGCTTTTGTCAATGGCGAGTCCCATGAGGGAGTCAATAGAAACATTATAATGATACATCTACCACGGAAACACCGGGCAGAAGTCTCGTGCATAAACAATACTGTAGGTTTATCTTATTTATGGCTCTAGGTCTTATAGCTCTATGCCCCCGAGCCTCAATTACTGGTACTATAGTATGAAGAAGCCCGTAGGAGGCGCCGATCAGAGCTGTAAAATGTTTTTTTTTTCCCAGAAAGGAATGTACAGAACTAAACAAGGAAAGAAAGCCAGCGGGGCCAAAGTCATCCAAAATTGAGCAATGATCCAAAAGGGGGTGGATTTCACCCGTATTCTTTTACAAAGCCACATATGTCAAGCCAACACCTCAGCTTTTGGCCGTGCACACACCTGAATTCTAGGATCAGTGATTGGATTTTTTGTATTGAAATGCACAATTGTGAGTTGCAGCTTGAACATTTTTATAAATTAGAACGGATATATTCTCAAGACACTAAATATGTATACTGCTGGTTCTTTTTTCTTATCTGTTGCACCTTTAATGAATCTCTAACTATGCCCAACACTTTATGGAGAAACTGAATGCAATAAATGGCGCCTCCTTGCTGAATACGCTGTCACCTTTCATAAAGAATCACTTTGCAGTAATAAGTAGTGGTCTTGCTATGAAGTGGAGCCAACACGCAGCAGAGGAGGCCCTTACAGAACCTCTGCTTTTGCTTCAATATTTAGCTGTGGTTTCTGCTAGTTAACCATTTCTAAATAGACCCCGACGTGAGGGATATCTGACGTGATATCTAATGTTACCGGTTTGGTGCGAGACTGGGCGAGGCAGACATGTAGTATATCTTGGATGACTGCAGCACTAAGAATGGCTGACTATGTCGGCCTTTTAGTTTGTGGAATGAGGTCTCTGAGCAACGGTCCAGTCACTGACGCTGGGATTTATAAATGTCATCTGTCTGTCGCCGCGCCAACCTTTTGGAGTGAAATTGGGCTGTTGATGCAAGCAAACAGAAACAGGCACCTACGGGCGACTCTCCATGAGGTACGGACAAGCCGTTCCTGCCGATGCACAAACAGAGACTGAAAAATGGGGCAAAAGCTGGAGAAGAGAAGGACACAATGGAAATGTGGAAAGCGCAACAGCGTTTTTAGACTGTGAGCTACACAATCAATAAGTCACAGGAAGTCATTTCATTTCCTATTTGACAAGACGTATTGTTCAGTGTGTAGACGTCAGCAAGCCGGTCGGCTGGAGCTTTTATCGGTCCAGTCGTGGACAGGAAATGTGATATTTTCCTTGTTGCCCAACGAATGGGATTCAAATGATGTGCGAGCTTTCCGAATAATTACATGCTTGATTTAAACATTTTTTATGATAGGGCCCCTGTCTTGACATGAATGTTATGATTTATGAGGTGTGGTCTACAAGTCCCCTTGTTCATGCAGAAAAATAAATATTAGCACAAAGAAATGTGGAAAGCCAGCTCCTGTTTCCATTTCAAACTAAAACAAACAATAAAATGGAGAAATGAGTTAACGGTAAATGGGAATGACAACCAAACCCTGTAGGGAATTCATTGGTATTAACAAAGCAGCCACAGATGTGATCCAGCAACATCTGTAAAGAAAAGTGGCAAAAGGCCAGAAACAGAGGAGGGTATGAAATGCGAGGCGAAGAAAGTTGAGTATCAGAGAGTTGTGATCGATAGACGGAGAACGAGAAAAGGAGAGGAAAAGAGAGAAGAGGACGAGAAGAGAGCGAAGGGAAGCAGGGAAGCTGCAGCTGGATTGAGAGGAGGCATGAGGAGAATCCCAATAACCTCCTGTTCTTTACTCAAGAGCAAAAGCAATACACTGTGCACTGAGTCAGTGGTCATGTGTGCATGTTTCTGCAGAGGAGGTCCTGTGTATGTGTGTATTTAAAGGTGTGTGTCTGTTAGAGCATGCCCCACGTTCTACGTGTGCTATTTGGCCGGTTCATGTCTTTTAAGGCATGCATAAGCACATTCAGTGTTGGCTGTGTTGCAGCGCTGCTCACGCCCGGCAGGAGTCACTGTTGGAATGTAAAACTGTTGAGAAACGCGGATGAGAGAAGAGAGACAGGAACCGGGACTGAATCTTTCCTTGGGTTTGTTGTGTCAGTTGAAAGTCATTATAGGTAAAGTCCGTGGTTATCCCTGGTTTCTTTGGACTTGTTATGAGGGTTATAACGTCAGACTTAATGCTTCTGTATTTGACCGATGTGTGTGATTTTTTGCTTTGTAGTTTGAACTCCAGTCAGGAGCTCTAACAAATTCATTAACTTTGAAAAATGATTATTTTTTCCAATGACGACTGGTCAGTCGTGTGAAGCAAACCGTATCACCGTAACCCTAACCACAAACAAAACAAGGTTTTGCATTAAAGTTCTGTTCTTCATATCCTAATAGAAGCGTTCACTGGTAGCCTGATATGTAACTGGTGATGGTGAAGTCCGTGTGCGCATCCAGGGACACACAGAATGTAAGGATCTGTACTGAATTTAGTGTTAAACAATCATTTCTCACGCATACAACCGAGGAAGTGAAAGATGGCTCAGTGATTCCCCCGGGCCTTGTTCAGGCACCTAGGTTGATGTGTGCCGATTTGTCCGCAGGCTGCTGGATCTTGCCACTTAAGCGGCGATAAAAGTTCAAGGCTTTCAAATGGTTCTCGTTTCCTCAATTTAGTGATAAAGAAAGTTATTAAACAAACTTAATTTCATACCTAACTGGCTGAAGAAATGTAGTGCGTGACAGCCGCGGGCACAAAGAACATTATCGGAATGCTATATTATCATCTTCACCTGTGCTACACAACGGACAAATACCAACTAGCATTATAGAAATACTATTGTAATATGTGTATTGCATTTAGCCTCTTTCTTATCTTTATTTTGTAATTAGAACTAAGAGGTGCCCAGAGGATGACCCCTGTTGACTGTTGTGCCACAACCATTTAAAAGTACTTGGCACTACATTTAGGGGAGGCCGTCATAGTTACAAGACCACGTATTCTAATCATTAGGTCATCCTTTGACTTTAACTTAACCTACCGGTGGGAATGTCGACTTCGGTTGTGGAAGTAATTTGCTCTTCAATCCAGGGTGTAGCATGCACAGCAACACTCCAGTCACTCCATGTTCCGATCTCGGTGTCCTTGGCAGCCACCTGTAGAGCACAAGGACATTATTCAGCAAATTAAAAGCATCCTTTAATGACCTTAAAAGTAGTTAAATATAATTCAGTCGGTCAGTAGATATGGAAAAATATCTACCGTAAGACTATAAGCCGCGTCTTTTTTCCCATTTATCATTCATTTTTGATCAATCCAATTGTTTCCAATAGTGGATGATGAAACAGGAGATATTGAATTACCTGGATGATGTATTCCTTCCCAGCGTAGGCGTCGGTGATGATGTGCGAAGTGCTGTCAGAAAGCTCCACCTAAAGCGCCAAAGAGGACGGCAGGTGGTCAGTTCAAATGAGGGACCAGCCCACTCAGGGTATGTCCATTCAGTTAAAGTAATGTCCGTTATATTTTAAAATCTATTGACATTGCAGTTAACAAAATGTACGTGTAAACGTATTCCTTCTGTTTGAGTAGATTACAGTGATGCGAAATGTTGACTACCTTGAATTATGAAAATTCGCAGCCACAAAAGGGAAGAACTATAAACTTTGGTCAGAAAGTCATAGCAGTCTACCCATCGCTCGACCCATACATGATGTGCTCAGTGTAGCAAAAGCCTTTATTGTTTAATGACGCGTAGATTCAGCTGTGGAATACAGTATACAACTTTTATTCGGTGCTCATTTTTTCATAACGGCCCTTTCTTTATTATTATCTGTGCACGGGTCATTTTTGTTTCTTTATCCTTTCTGTGTTGCAGTAATGCATGCCAACAATTGAAAGGTTTTTGTGCACACTTTAATTTGGAGAGCTCAAAAAACTGAAACCTTTCTAGTCAGGGAAGTGAATGAGAGGATGACTTAGCTTGGTTTTGTGCGTGTTTGTGTGTGCACGTGCGATTGTTTTGGCTTTGGCCTGTATCTGTAAGTTAAAGGGTGAAGAAAGTTGCTGCATTTTCTACTTATGAAGTTGAAAGGATTTAGTCACAGGGGTATACCCCCCTCCACCTCCCACACACACACACACACACACCTATAGTAGGTGATTTAGAATTAATCTAGAGGTTGGAGTTATCTGATGTATGTTATTGCACTAATTGAGTCGGCGTGACATTGAGCCGTATATCGTAAATACAGACTCCACTTACGTACAAAGCAACACAATCACTACTTTTAACAATACTATCGGAGCATTTTAGAAGAGCAGACAAATCTTACTGAATGGCGCCTTATCTTTAGAGAACGGAAGCAGAATAAATCTTCTTTTCTGCTCTGTAATAAACGGGTGATGGATCGTGGTCATCTTGATGTTGAATTGTTGGTGCACATTCTAACTCTAACTATCTTCTGAACTGTTATTTATGGTAATGTAATGTTGGTAATGCACTTTGAGTGCGAGTAATGGTGAATTAAATTTGGATGAAATGTCTAAAAACAATCCCATATTTGTAATAATGTATGTTCAAACACCTAAAAAATGGATTGATCGGATGGACAATTTTGGACACAGTACATCTGAAACTGCCCATTAAATGATGGTTAAATATAATTAAAAAAAGGAAAAAAGTTATACTAAAAAACAACGGCTGTCTTTTGAATACTCTTGATACCTCTGGAGCTGCTCACTTAAGCACTAATTTGGGATTAAAAACCCATCACACACGTCTCCTATCATTTTTGCCAACCACCAGCTGTAACCAAGCCTCTGATTGGAGTTTCCCTCTTAGTTCCTTAAGATGTGCAAATCTAGAGTAGATCAGAGGAATAAACACCCCCCCATCTATCTTCCTGTGATCACTCTCACCCTCTCTGTAAAGTTGACCCTTCTGTTTTCCACTTTGCCTTCACAGCCTCTCTCTATATGCTCCGACTCCTTGTTTCTCTTGACTCTCTCCATTTGGATCCTTCCAATTCAAGCTTTATTATGAGAGCTACATTTATAGGCTTGATTTCATTGGTGGAATGCAATAGTCCAAGCATGCATGCATGCATGCATTAGCAGATGTGTGTGCAGCCTTTGAGGTTAAAACCTCCACTGTTTATGTGTAGTCCAACGAGCGTATCGAACCATAGCTTCCATCAGCATTCCTTTCTGACTCTGATGTGTGTGTGTTTGCATACTAATGTCTACCGTGTGAAAGCTTGTGAAAGTTCAGCTAGACACGGGCGTCTGTTTGATTCTGCGTGCTCATGTATTTCTGTGCGAGTGTCATCATATTTTTTTGCTGTGTTTCTGTGTGCGCTTGCATTTGACACGAATGCAAAAAAAAAAAAAACACGTAGATCAGTGAGAAAATATTCTTCTTACATATGGATTTGGAGTCAGAATATGTCTGATGTGCACATGTATGTGAACCATGAATGTGTTTATATGTGAAGGGGTATTGTGAGTGAGTAAACGTATACGCAGTAAACAGATTGCACATGAACTGAGTTGAAGATGGATGCGTTGCTGCATTGCCAAGTAGCTAAATGGGGAGAAGTGTGAGCAGTTCTTCATATCGAGCACTAAAGAGGGAAAAAGGGGAGGGAATGCACTGAGAATGCGTGAGGCAAAGGTTGAGATAGATGGGAGGAGGAGATGCTTTTAGTAGAGGCTGTTATTATTGCTGCCAAAAAACTCAGTCAGATCATTCACACTGCAAGACCAGTGTGTTCGGGCAACGGTGCTGAAGTGATGTATATTTACTTCGCATGTGTGTGTCCCTCCTGGCACACAAATATTCACCTTGCCACAGTCATGTCCTATTTACTCAGTCTAAATATTCTATGATCAGTAATCCAAAGGTATGAAGCATTAAAAATAATAGTAAAGACCCTAAATTTCCGTGAAATCATGGTAAACAGCATATGCGAGCATCAATGTTTGACGATGAACCGGAGAAAATAAAATAGATGGCGTCCTGGTATTATTGCAGGAATCCACAAGGGAGGTAGCACACCTTGAATTTATGGAGATGCTAATTAATTGTTAGCCAAGTCAAGTTCCCCAAGCCAAGTTCAACAGCTGAAAAGAAACAAACATAACATAAAACACAGAAGCCACAGTTTAAGATGAGCGCTGAATACACAGATTCAACCAGCTTGCTGCTCTTAGCTAAAGCAACGGCATCAACACAGTCATTCTGAACAACCATATATCACAGTTGAGTTTAATCTACTTGAATTATTATTTCAGATTATTTTAGAGATCTATAAAACACATGCAAACACAGTTTAGGGCTACTGAGCACTCACACATTAGACAAACACACAGACACACTCCTACACACTCACGCGCACTCTTCAAGAGACTTTACAAAAATCCAGACAATGAGAGGGGCAGAGAGAGGAGATGTGAACATTCCTTAGGGATTGCGTAAGGACATGTGAGAAAAATAAGTGACCCTTTACTTTTCACACATCCTTTATTTTTCCCCTTCTCTTCTTCACTTCTTACCTCTCCTTTCCTTCTTATTCTCTTCATGCACCCTAATAACGCCTTCAGAAAAACCTTCTTTCCTGTGCCTTCTTTAATTGTCTTACATTGCACTTGTGTTTACCGTGGCAATATAACAACTTCCCCACTTGGATAAATAACGTTTAATCTTACTGTTTTGGAATTAAGGAGTAAGGAACTCCAGCTGAGCCCTATGATTGCCACCAAACTATGTGAAGAAAGAGAAGCGTCGACGGAGTCTATGGTTGAGTGAAGAGACCAAGGATAGAGATGCAAAGAAGAGACAGTCGCAGAAAGCGAGACAGAAGGATAAGCAGAGAGAAGGAGACATGGGGAGAATTGGCGTCGGTGGTCAGATCTAATCCAGTGGGCATGTCTGTTGTCCTGGAAAGGAAACCCAATTATATGGCACTTCCACTGGCCCGATGGCGCCGTGTGTGTGTATGTGTGTGCACGGAGAAGGTTGGTCTCATTAGGTTGACTGACAGCTCCCATTTTTCCACCGCACACTCCTCCCATTTGGGAACACACACACACACACACACACACACACACACACACACACACACACACACACACACACACACACACACACACACACACAGAAACACCAATACCAGGGGTAATTTCTCATACGGTATTTTTCTCTTTGAAGCCCCAATCGCTACAGCAGCAATTACTGTAAAAGGCAGCTAAGCCCTCCCGGCCAATCGGAAATCCCAAACCAAACTTTGCACCCTTAAAAAGCACGTGGCAGTTTCATCAACAAAACGGTGCCGGAGATGTCTCTGCATTAACTGGGGTTTATGTTGGGAATTCAGAAATGTATGTCATACCTTCTTTCCTTTATGGATTTTTGTGATTAACAATGGTAAATGGACTGCAATTATATACGGGTTGTTATGCTGACAACATAGCAAAGCACTTTACAAAGTCTCCCATCAACCAACTTGTACTTCATACACAACTAATTTGCACACTGGACCTACACGGCAGGGACCCTTCCACACGCAGTGGAAAAGAAAACTGTTACGGTGTCAATGTTTAATTGTGTGATGTATTGGCTTTGATACTGAAGTAAAACAAATGAAAATAGGATAAAACATGTATATTAAATGTGATGGAGCGACTGCCTTTGGAACTGATTAGACTCAGACAGCAAGTGGTTAAAATCTATGGGATGTTGACTTTGAGGGCTGAGAAGTGGCTGATTGAATGAAGTGACATTTTGTCAGAAAATCAAACCCATAAGACAAATGACAAATGGTGTTGATTGAGATTAGACTTCATGTAGTACGTTGTCAAAGCCGGGGAAAAGCATCCAATGAAAACAGCTGGCTAGAGCACAGTGAGCATTGCATAATATGCGTGCTGCTCCCGAGCGAGCGCTCAATAATTATTTCTGCTCAGCACTCTTTAAGGCTGCCCCCTTATTTGAATGATGTGTCGGAAAGCGTCTAATTGAATCATCAGCCGCTCGCTGAAATCATCAGATGGGCCTGCGAGTTGAACGATGCATGATAAGAGCTTAACCTGACACACCGTGATGAGTGTGGCAACAACTGTGCGCCAGCTGAACCACAGGCAGCTGGCACGGCTCCTCAGATGTTGCTGCCTTTGGACAAAAAAAAGTTTCTGCAATTACTTTAAAAAAATGCCTCATATATGTGTAACATGCAGACTTACATTTTCCAATAGAACCGTTTTTTGGAATGAACAATGCAAATTTTTCCTTTCGGGCAGATGTGTGTTTTTCTTTTTCTCTGTAGAAATCCAATTTTCTGATCTAAACAGGCCGTGGAGACTACTTTGTTTCATTTGGAGAAAAAGTTTATGCAAGTGCCCAAGCATTGACATGGGGAGAAATGCATCACGTGCGGCCAAGGAGAGGTCACGGGCCCCATTTATCTTTATACAAACTTACACACTAAGACCTCCAAAGCACCACAAATAGACTGCAATCCTGGAAATACGGATACGAGGGCCGCTTCATTGATGAGTCACATGTATGACCATTTTCTTCATATGTTCGTCTACTTTTTAGCCTTCTTGTTCTCAAAAATCTGATTTGTATAAAATAATGTACAGTACATCTTTTATTACATTATGTTAAAGCCAACAGACCGCACAACCCATAACATATCTACAGCGTGTATCTGTCTGTACCCAATATAAATCATATAATGCAACTTTAACCTATTTTGACAGCAGAGCTAAATGATGATAACTTCTCCATGTGACAGGAATGAAACTGTGTGTGTGTGGGTGTTACAAATATTTGATAAATGATCTGTCCGTGGCAGTGTCCTTTTCCCGAAAACAAGGTCTAGACATTTATCATGAGCACCCATACATACAAATAGATGGCTTGAGGGATTGATGGTAGGATAGCTGGGGGAATGAGTGGGAGACGGTGTGACGCCAGAGTGCTGAGACAGGGGAAATGTGGAAAAGGTGAACAGCACGAAATCAGAGTGCTCAATGTTGCAGCTTTCTTGATGTTCAATGTCAAGTTTCTCAGTGTAACTCTCTACTTTTCCATGATAATGATATTACATACATAAAAACTAAATAGCAAAAAGAACAACTTATCCACCACACACACACACACACCCCAATAAAACATGTACATCAGATAAGAAAAGGGGCAAAAAAAAAAAAGAGATAAACAAGGGAAAGAACGAAAACTGGCTTAAAAACATATCTATGAGAAACTACTGATCCTGGTTAACGACTTATTCCTTGCAAGTGACAAAGGGGAGAAGAGGAAAAGATGAAAAAAGAGGGGAGGAAAATGATATGGCGAGAAAAGGCGTCAAAGACCAGTGTCTTCGTTAGGGACGGGTTCGGGGGATGGCACCATGTCAGACGGAGGGAACAAAAGAGGAAAAATGTGCAATGAGTAAATGAACGATGGGCCAAGCTGTGCTGACGATGCTGACACTTACTCCACCTCCCTTCTCTGAGCCGCCCGCTCCAATTATTATGTCCCTCTTTTTCTCCGATTTTTTGTGTCGGCATAAACATTTCAACGCTTGTGAGGATGTGACGGTTAATGGGTGGACAACGCGGATACCCACTCTGCACATGGACTGCACAAAAATAGAATCCCCGACATAAAAGTATTTTTTTTGCCTTCCTGTTATCTCAAAAACATTCTATTTTAGAATTTAAAAATGAATAATCAACTTTTGATAAGAGAGAATAAGGTTGACCGCTGCATGACAAGATTATTATGAATCTTCTAAATGCATGAGAGAAGATCAGCTTTGGAAAACATTGCAATGATCTCCCTCCACCGGCAGAATGTTTCTTTAAGAACTTGCTATTGACTCGGTGAGATATTATATTTGTGTTCAATGTCTGTTAACGTAGATAATCTGCAAGCGTTTTTTTTTCTTTGTTTCTACACGCTGACATATGCAGCTCTTTGTTGGCATTTGCATGTATCTTCATTTTTGCATGTGAAAGAACAAGACCTTGTGATCATGTGTATTCACTTCTATGAGTACCGGCATTTAGATGTGTGTGTGTGCATCTGTTCGAGCACGTGCTCCTCTCCGTCTGTATGGGTGTTTCGTGCATGAGGGTAAAGTGCATTGAAACACTGTGAGCTTTCTGTTGAGTTCAGCAGCATCCCCAAAGGGCAATTACAGCCGAGCAGATGCAGTTTCATACAGCGGAGAGAATATTGAGCAATCTCAAACTGTTCTTATCACAGTCGCTGGACCGTTGCCTTAATTGCACTGAGAGTTTGAGTTCACGTCTCAGTGAAGGGACTTTCAGGGCGTCGTGCAAATGAAGCCATGGGAAACAATTAACCGGCTGAACATTTACATGCATACTGATGTATTTTTTAAATGGCGCTTCTTTCATACAATTAACTTATTACAGATTTCACTGAATTACTGAGGTCAGGCCTGCCATGTTATGTAGTGCACGTAAAGTAAACAGACGCCCCTTAATAGAGGATCAGGGCAGTGCAAGGACCACATTAGCCACCAAATTAGCTTTTTTGATTTCTCAAGTGCAAACAGGGACAATCAAATATACTGTTGTTCGCTTTGCTTCAATTGAAAGTGCTAAAAAGGCACTAAATGCAGTTCTGTCAGGTCCATTAAGTCAAGAACACGCATGACGAAAAATGATTTAGGAAACATTTTATCAGATAGATTGCATCCAGTATGAGTATAATCTTTGCCGCTGTGGCTGTGTTCACGGAGTCCTCCGACCTTTCATGAGCACCATGAAATAGCACGAAGTCAGAGGACAGCACACCGTTTTAGGACTGTGTGAGCTGAGCTATTCCCCCACATGAACAGAGCGGCAACGATGACATAGAAGCAAATGCCACGTTATGCATGACGAGCAGTGTTGGGACAAAGTAACGCGTTACTGCAATTGCACTACTTTTAGCAGTAACAAGCCTGTAACGAAGTATTTTCTTAAATCCAGTAACGCAGTTACAATTACTAAAATGTTTGTTACTCGCGTTACTCTCAAACTGAGCATGAAAAGCCTCCCAGTCCGACTTCCCCGCATATTTCGGCGTCTTTATGCCTACCGGCACTTGCTCTCCATGGGCGCCGCCGTCTTTGTTTACGTTATGTTCATAAACGTTCCCGGGCGGCAATTCTCCGCGGGAGAACGTGTTGTATAACCAATAGCTAACGTTGACGGAACGTCGGAAAACTCCACATCGCACCCTTAAGCGAACCAACAGCTAACTTTCAGGTAACGTCTGGTAACCAAACGCTAACATTACTGTTACCAAAAGCTGACGTTGAGAGAACGTTTTGGGAACCATAAATTGTTAGCTGGGGTGTAGCTAGCTTCAGCGCTAGCCGTCGCTAAGCCAGGACCCCCAACGGATGTTGGTGGCTGTAACTCACGTTTCATCTCCCCTCCTAGACTGTCCACGGAAAAACGTTGTCCTCCCAGCACTTGAACCGGACGAGTATATCCGTACTCGTTGCCCACCTCCTTGACATAAAAACCTCTGCCAAAAGAACGCTCCATCTCCACCAGAAAAAGCGTCCTCCAAACAGAAGTCCGCCGATGCCCGAGCGGTCGACTACGTGATTAGAATCCGACTAAGTTTTCTTCTGACACCAGTTGTAACGTTCTGTGCCAATAAAGAGCCAAAAACTACACACATTACGCCGGAAGGGGCGGTACCCCAACCCTGGCCCAAGTAATAGAGTAATCAGAACCATATACACGTTTAGGAAGAGACACGCTACAGTATTTTCAAGGTGGAGATATGACCACTATTTCAAATTCATTGCGGCCAAAGGCAAGAACGTGCAAGTAATGTGTACAATATATCCAGGAGCAAAAACTTTGTTGACATCCGTTGTAAGCAACTCTAATTTTTTAACAGTAACGCAAATAGTTACTTTCCCTGGTAACGAGTTACTTTTATTGTAGAGTAATTCAGTTACTAACTCAGTTACTTTTTGAACTAGTGAAGTAGTGAGTAACTATAACTAATTACTTTTTTACAGTAACTTTCCCAACACTGATGACGAGGAGGAGCTGGTGAGGTGGCGGGCGACAGAAAAGCGAGCTGCAGCAGGTAGGAGCAAAGCTGAACCTGCTTTAAATAGGTCGACCTGTTTGAGTGTACCTGTACCTGAGTGTACCTGACCTGTTTGAGAATAGCAGGGGAGGATGGTGTTGACCAGCTGGTGCGCTAATCCAGATCAGCTGATGCCGCTCAGCCAAAGCAGCTCAGCTGATGAGACCATGTGTTGGCTAATAGCGCTTAGCAACGCCTTGACTACCTGGCCTGCCAGAACTGACGCTGACGCTAAATATGTGGTTGGGGTATGTTGGCAACGATATGACTCATCTGGAGCAAGACATATCGCGTTGAGTGTGATACATGTCATAGTTCCCAGTGTTAGGAAAGTTCACTTTCTACATGAACTAGTTTGGCATTTTAGTTCACAAATTTTAAAATGAACTAGTTCGGTTCATAGCAAGAAGCAAGAACCAACGAAGGTCTCTTTTGTAGTCCCTGCTTTACACACATTTAAGGCTTAAATTGTTGTTTAATTATAGATCTTTTTCATTCCTCTTTATTAGGCATTTATTTATCTTCATTTTATCTTCATTTAACTTGAAACACCTTATCAATTACTTAGTTATCAATCACTCATGAAACTCTAGCTTGTCACACTTTTATCCACGGTATAAAGCTGTCTTTTTTAGGCTTTTTTTAGGCTAACTCTCCATATGAGTATTTATCTTCCTTTCTTGACTTCCTTTTTCCTACCTCTGCTCTCTTCAGAGCATCTCAGTTCATTTTTCTCAGCCCCATTTTTTGTCACTCATTTGAGAATTGTCACCTCATAACTTAATTCCAGATGCTATATATTAATGTCCATCTCACTTAAATACACTGCGTCTTGCTCTTCATGGCGTTTCCCAGGGTCTGGTTGCCATTCACGCTCTCCTCCCTTTCTCAAAACCACCACCCATTTTCCTCCTCCTGTCTGCATCTCCATCACTCTAAGTATCTGAGCCTGTCGTGCCTTCATTTCTCAGCAGGATGGATGGTTTCCTCCAAAGATGAATTTGATCACACCAACGCTTTCATTTATAACTCAAAATGTAACACCTGAAAAGCCATTCTCACCCAGCTCTGCTTTCTAACCACATTAAATTCCTCAGTAATACTAACCACTTCAATTAGTATTCAACCTCTGAGGCTATAATGAATGAGGGGGATATGAGGCCAATAAACATTGCATCTTATTTTGGCAACCTCATTTAACTCCACCTCATGATTGATGTCTCAGCCTTAAAGCCAAATGTTTTGCACAACAGTGCTGCTCTAGTCATCAAATATGCAGTCTGCAGTATAATCAGACGTGATCAGCTCTAATAGCAGTAACAGCGAAAAAAGCTGCTTTAATCAAACTATATAGTATGTATGAAGAGTTGTCTGCTCATAACATCGCAACAGAATTATATGTCAATAGGAAAACTGCACATGCAATAGTGGACTGGTGTTTTTTCACAGGTATTCAGACGTGGGATATTTCTTCTTTAGGATGAAGTCTATACTAGAGAAAAGATGAAAATGGCGGTAAGATTCAGCAGAAACAAATTCAGCGTCTGATAATTGGACTAAATTGACATTTCATTTGCACTCTGAGAGTCTGAGCAGAACTCAGTTAACTCTTTTAACTGGATAAATCACAGTAAACAATAATAATTTTAATTGCAGTAATTTCTTTAAATAATAAGTCCCTAGTCCATTGCTGGGAATGAACTGCAAGCAGGCTAGTTAGGACAAGAATTCAATCAAGCATGTCTCGAGGGTATACTTATCTGAGTTGAATTTAAAACATGCAAAATATCACAAATAATCAGAGGAAAAATGAATTGGTATACTGATACTTTACAAATATGTTCATTATACAGGACAAATGATCATAAAAAGATGTTGGAGCTACTGCAATAAAAAAATGGAAATACTGATCGAGTGAGGAAATGGCAGAAACACTGTAAAGAGTGAAAAAACCTGCATTGACTTTTAATGCGCATGTGAGATTTTCCATGTGACAGTCTGTGACTCAAGTTCTTGGAACAACACCATCGAAAATCATTGACGGGCACGATAATAACGCTGCAATGTTAAAACTTCGTAGAGGGATCTTTGAACCCAGGAAACCTATAATGGACACATATGCTTTTACTATACAAAGCCTTGAGGGATCTGATCCTAGAGAAAACAGTCAGATAGAGTAACACACACCAAAGAAGCTGAGCGATTATGTCCGTGTGACGAGGGATCAAACTCAAACAGACACAGGTTGGATCATTTTACATCTAACGGCTAACTGGTCTCAGAGACAATTCTCTGACCAAATAACTTTATTCTTTTTTTCTTTATCTCAAAATATCCTTCTATTTCTTTAGATGAAAAAAAATGGTTCTGGGTCAAAAAAACCAATTCATCATACTGCAGGAATATTTGCCTTTCCCTCTGGAGAAATATAATTGCAATGAGGTGAAACTCAATCTGCAAATTGTGGAGGCCAGCGTTTTGCTTTAGGACCCCTATTTATACCCCCAAAAATACAATACATGCTCCTTAGAACCCTTAAAATACTATAGAATGAATCATAATCTAACAGGTGTTCTTCAATGTTGGCTTACAGCTTGTGGTAACGGAACTGTTTACTCAATGCATAGTTGTAGCATGTGTCAGACAGACCTCTTCCACTGTGAGCTATGTCACTCTGTTTCCTGGAGTTTAATGTGTTGACTCATGACCTCAAAAACCAAATGCCAAACTGTAAGGTTGCGTGAACTCTCTGTTTCTCTGTCTTTGTATCAAACACACACACACACACACACACACACACACACACACACACACACACACACACACACACACACAGCAGAGCTACTCACATGCTGCCACTGCTCTTTGATGAGAGGCCGGTATCGAAGGAAGTATTTCAGAGGGAAGTTGTCGATGTCGGGCCAGGTGGCCGGGCTCTGCCAGGACACCTCCAGCCTGCGGGCGTTGAATCGGATGGGGGTCGCTGTCACGCGCTCCGGGGGGTCTGGTTTTACTGTGCGGAAGGAGGAGAACAGTTAGTTAAAAAGGGGAAGCCCACCTATTGCACTCATACAGGTTCAGCGTGTCTGGCAGCAGTGCTGACCGCTCTGACTACAATGGGGATGCTGCTGGTAGTCGACCTTGAAACAGAGCTAGCGGCTGCATCTGATACGCCTGATACAATTACAACTGAATAGGTTTTTTTTTAACTCAATATGAGGTTGATTTGTATTGTGCTGTTGTGGAAATTGAGAAACAAAATGTTTTCGTCCAACATGCAGTTCAGTACATTCAGTTACTGCCTGGCTCAGAGTTCAATTTTCTCATCAGAGTTTTCGCTGCACTCCAGCTAAACTCGCTAACGTCAAAACATGTGCATCCATAATGCAGCAGGAGTATTTCTCCAATAATGGGAATTTATTTTGGCTTGACAGAAACTCCTTCATAGTTGGAAGAAACATGAGAACCAAGAACCTTAAACCTAGAACCTAGTTGGAACAAAAGTTAGAACATTTCAGTTTTTCCATCTTTTTTCGATCTTTTAAGATGAAGAAGTCCTTTTTAAGAAGGGTTCCCTGTATATATCTCTTTGTTCTTAAGTCTAATTATTATTATCATCGTCATTACATTGTATTCTTCAAGTCACCACATCCTCCAATGGAAAATAACTATTCAGAGGGCGGATGAGGTGTGACATTTATCAGTGAAAGACAGCACTGAGGACTGTGTCATGTAAATATTTTGTGTTTATGAATGCCTGTCAACTGAGAAAGATAGCTGTAGGAATTTGACTTAATGCTTTTGATACAATATCAAATGACCTATTCTCTGTTGGATCACTCACCAGGGAAAACACTTATCTGCCACTTCAGTTACATGAAACCTTTTCTCAGGCAGACACACGTATGATATTACAATAGTGAATGGATAGCTGCTGTAATAGGCAAAGCGTCTGATAATACACATTAAGATAAAGCAAATGAGGAGGAAATCCTTTTGGTTGAACCTCGCAAAAACATGCGGTTAGGCACATAAACAGCAGCAGTCAAGCACATACAGACACAGACAGAAGCAAACAAACAGGCATATCGCTCAGTATGACCTTCACAGAATGAATGGTGAAATATGAAAGACCAATGGAGACGATAAAAGACAGATAAAAACCGGCCGACAGCTTTCTCCCTCGAGAAAGATAAAGATTAATCTCATTGTGACCTTCTTCAAGTAAATGTGTAAAAAGAGAGAGAGAGAGAGAGAGAGAGAGAGAGAGTGCATACACAGGCGAAGGGAGGTCAGTGGAGAATAGGGATCAGAAACGCATCCTCCTTGTCTACGGCCGATTTGTCCAACAGTATATGAGGGAAGGAAACATGTGCAAGGACGGAACAAAACAGAGATTAATCTGTATGGGTGGGGATTCCCAAAGGTTTTTAAAGTATTCATAAAGTATTCGACTTGAAACAGAGTATGAGCTTTGTGTTGCATGAGTAATGAGCACGTCCTCCTTTTGAAGCACTTCTATTAATACCAGTGTGGAATGACAGAAAGGACTGAAATGAGAAGTGAGACAATCAGAGTTTAGAGCTTCACTGACCACACGGATGAAATGTATCGATCTTTCTCAGTTCCAACCTCCAAATTCTCAATCGCCAACAAACAATATCTTTTATGAAGAAAAAAAGATGTGGCAAAGAAGAACAGTTGGCCCTTTCTATGCCGGGCCTGGAAATGTCTGTCTCGACTCCCTTG
This sequence comes from Apeltes quadracus, assembly GCA_021346845.1. Lineage (NCBI taxonomy): Eukaryota > Metazoa > Chordata > Actinopteri > Perciformes > Gasterosteidae > Apeltes > Apeltes quadracus. Next base: position 10,127,344 of record CM037930.1, on the reverse strand, counting down.
ACTCTGTTCGTTCTGATTTGTGTCCACATTACAGTCTCTCTTTCCCCCTTTCAGCCTCATGTTGCAACAGTCACTGCAGCTCATTCTTTCTCTCTGCAGGTGATGCAAGTGAACAGGTATACGGTAACATGAAAGTCTTATCTTTCAAACGGCTATGTGCGGCACCATTGTGTTCACTGTCTGCAGAAAATGGAACAAGGGAGTGGGAAGAACAAGGGCTAATCTTTCTTTTTCAAAGGAAAAGTGAAGCTTAAAAGCTGTCCTAGTGGCTGAGACTCTGTTTAACTGCTGCACAAGCACGCGGATGGAGGCTTCGCGACGCAGTACATCATCTGAATAACTCATTGTAGTGTTTCTAAAAGCATTATTTTGCAGTATCTATTACTTAGTTCAGCGAGATTTGTATGCATTATAAAAAAAAAACAGGACATCTACAAACCCTGTAGCGTTTCTCTTTCACACTACACCAGATTTCCTTTCAAATAAATGGGCTTACAAAAAGGAAAAAAGGGGAAAGCTGTGCATAGTTTTAAAGCAGAACAGGTGTTTGATGGCAGCGTCTAGCACTGCAGTTGAAAACACGAGGACAATAGAGGAAATGGAGTTAAATTTGAGTTAAAATCAGGAAAAAAGGAACAGAAAGGGAAAATAAATCTCTATAAAGCTCTTTTTTAAAACTTGTTTTGTGGTACGGTGGAGCAGAAGCCCCTCCTTCCATAGTTACACATCAAGGCTCATTGTTTTAATTTTCTACTATACATGGTATATACGTAGTAAGATTAAATGGTGTAGCTTTCATTAGCAGGGCTTTTTACTAAATAATATGCAAAGCATGGCAGTAGCAGAGCTCACATTAGGTTCCTTTAATGGACTAAATAACAATGTCCTAGCGTTGAACAATATTTGTTTAACGCTAGGACAAGAGAATTAATGGGAATTTCAAAATGCTTCTCACAGAGTTCTGTGTCAGGTTTTATCTCTTGCTGAATAAGTTATCGATGACATACGTTCTCATATCTTGGAAGAATACAGAGAGTGGTACTATACCCCTACCCTGGCACACACAATTATTAAAGCATTAAAGTATTTAGACTGCTCTTATTAACCTCTTAACAAATTCTATTGATTGTAAGACAACATTTGTTGGCTCCTTGCCACTTTAAATCAACCAAAATGAAACCTGAATATAAGCGACCCATTTTCAAGTGAAATGATAAAAGTCACAGGATGATTTAATACAGTCTCTCTTTGAATTAGGCTGCAGTATATTTATTGTAAATACAATGAATTATTTATGTAGCACTTAATCGTGCTCATGTGGGCTCGTGTCAGAGTTGAGAAAAAGTATAAGTAAAAAAAGCTGTAACTTCATACACATACAAGATCAGTCATTTTATCATCTTGGTACAGGAAGCTTGAAGTTATCATATGATGAGTCTGAAACATCTGTGAGGGTTCTCTTTGTAACTGTACCCAGAGCATGCACACACACACACACACACAATCTCTTCTAATTTCATCCCAGCTTTGGTCCGCTGAACAAGGGCGGTTGAGAATCATCTTACTCCCACGCAGAATTCAGAGGTGCACTAGGAAGCATGAAATTGTTTTATTTATTTACGATCTGCCTCGTTGTTCCTGATAATGAATGTGGCTTACAACTTGGAATGGCATGGGAAAGACTTTTAACAATGCAGGAATAAGGAGGAGGAGGAGATGAGGAGAGCGAGAGGGGTGAGAAAAAGCAAACGGTTATTTTAAATTATCCAGAAGAAAAAGTGTCTCTTATGAGCAACTAACTGTTCTTGTTTTCCAGGTTTATGTTGCTTTCAACTCTCATTGTTATCATTCAAAACAGCTATACTCAGTTATACTAAAATAAAAAGGAAGCACTCCTGTAGCGCATTGCACACAAAGCAAGAAAGCTTTAGCCTGCTCTGACAAGTGTCTTATCAATAAAACGTGCTGTAACGTGAAATAAAACTAAAATATTTAGATATGGGTTGGATGAAAACATGGATAGCTCCCTAACCAGAAAGACAGAGGTAATACATCAAATGAGAAGTAGAGTCATTTTCTCATCGACCTTTATACAATCCAACTTCTTTTTGCAACAACTTGTTTAATGCACTTTGAAAATCCAAGATTAGTGCCTAGCTTAAAATCATACTTATAATAGTGTGTATAATAGTGTGGACGGCTTCTTCACGTTTGAGAAGATGTGGCTGGCGATACAGGAAAGCAAAAGGGGAGGGAACAGGGGGAGACGTGGAACAAAGTTTGATGTACGGCATGTGGGCATAAAAGAGAAGGCAGATGGAAAGAAAGGAGCAGTGGAGTGTTTTGCTATCACCAATAGTCAAGGGATATTTCCTCAGCCAAAGCGCTAATCCGTGCTAGCATTAGCATTTTCATGAGTCCTGTGTCCGGGGCTTGGCAGAGCATGTCAATGCCTCATTTGGTTACTTTGTACACACAGACGCACGCACGCACACTGACGCACACGCACACACACACACACACACACACACACACTCTCCTTCTTTTTTTCTATACCTCACCCTCTCGGCCGACACAGTCACTCACAGCCCCGTTGGTGTGTGTGTGTGTGTGTGTTTAGGCGCCGTGCACACCCATATCGCGCTCTGAGCAGTACAACAGAGCTAAGGGCTGCTGGCAGCACTTCCCTTATCTATTAAAGTACTTCTCATTCCTTCCTTAAAATGGATTTCTCCTCTTCACTGCTTTCCAGCCTGGGTTGTTTGTGAATTCTAAGAGTCTTGCTATTATGGTGTAGCCTTCTGCCGCCTAAATGAACAAACCTTCACAATCCGAACTGCATTTCTTTTCAAACTACTGAGCACATTAATGAAGGTATAATTTAAGGGGGAAAAACTAGACAAACTAACACACTTTTCTGGTTGATTTTTACGTTGAATGAGACTAAATATGCTTCTATGGCAGGTTGGATTATTTGGATGTTTTGGTGAGAAACCAGATCTTTGATTTGTGACTGTCACAAGGCCACAATTACATACAGGTAGCATGTTTGTTATCTAGTCCCTTCGGTAATGACAGGGGTTCACAGTCAGTGGATTTCTTGCTAATGGACTAAGCAAAAAAAGAAGAAGAAGCCCCTCACTCTCCTCTTAGCTGGTTGATTTATTTGTCTGCCCATTGAAAATCCAATTTTCTTTGTCTTTTAGGCAAAAAGCATAACTGTGTGTGCAACAAATCTCCAAAGGGAACAAAAAGTCAATGAAATCAGTTATCATACTCAAGGGTTTGCATCCTCAAAGAGACGCTTCGATACTCTGCAGCTTTGTTCTTACTTTTAATGCCAAATATTTGTCTGGGAAAAGGATCCTATATCTGGTACTGAAGTAAGTTCAAATACGTTTTTCTGAAAAGCTTTGATATTAGACAGTCTGAATGTTTAAGGAGGAAACTAAAATGATCCATTTAAGGCAAAGTAAAAAATTAGCGATTCACCATGGATATTCATCACGTATCCAATATCGCTATGTAGTAGAACACCACAACATAAAATCAATTCATATGGCATCTATCTTACCTATACTGGACTCTTCAAAAGAGAAAGTGAAAGATGCTTTTCCCAAAGCATTGACTGCGGTCACCTTCACTGTGTAGGGGAAGCTGGAGAAGACCTCGGGAAAACGGACACGACAGCGATTCTTGTGGTCTGGATCTTTCTGCACCTCCAGTGACCGCTGGTTATGTCTGAACAGGGAAAAGTTGGGAACAGAATGAGTAGAAAAAAATGTAATGATGAACACAGACAGATGTGAGCAAGGCAGAGGATGGTTTACATTTTGTTAAAGTAACAAATATAATATAACAAAATACCAAACCCACTTTATTATCTCCCGCTATTATTTTGACTGATGTGGATTATGGTTGCTTTGACATATTTGTTATTTTAATTTGACAATATATGGTTAAAATGAGTAATCTGCAGTGAGCGTATAAAAGAGTATAAGCATTTTTATTTGCAGGTAAAAGGTTTGTAATTATATATAAAATGGCCACCTCAGGCAGAGATAAAAATCATTTCTCGAATACACCAAATTGCAATTTTATCTGCAACTGTAACCCCCCAAGGGACTTTGCAGCGCCGCACCGCCTCTTTTTTAGGTTCGAGCAAAAGGCACCTCACAATTTATGTGTATGTCAAAATGATTGCCCACATTTAAAAAGATAATCCCTACTCAGCGGTACATGACACAATGTCCAGTATAAATGGAGTGACAGCGTGTAACTCCAGGAACAAGGCCGATGCACTTACTGCACATCCACTTCGAAGGTGGTGGGGATGTACGTCGGATGCATCTGGTGCCAGCTGCAGTAGAAGCCTTTCGGGTAGGTGTTGGATCGACAGGTGACTGTGGGCTCCCGAGGGATGACTGCAGGAAAGAAAAACAAAAAAAGAACAAGATGTTAGAACAAGATGCTTTGAGACCAACGGAGACACTAAAGTGAGATATGAAAGCAACATAGCTCATATTAATCTAATACAAAGCATTTGTATTTAATTACACATTCCCTCATTTAATTATTCATTCTTGATTAAGTATGCAAAACCTCAACGTTACTCACTTAAAACTAATTTGCGTCTGTGGTTGTGTTTATGAGATATGCTTTTAATTTGTTTAGCTGTTCTTGCTTGTGTGGCGTTATATATTATGTATTATTGTATTGTTATCTAAAAGTGTTAAAACCTGATATTTTGTATTCAGAGACCACCTATTCAATAGAGACTAAATATCTTATCTGCTTGTCCTTGTTCTGGTAATGACTGCAGAAACTTCAAATGTTGTGACTTTTTTTAATTGTCTGAACTTGAATAAATGTATTATTGAGACAACTTAGGTGATATTGTCTGTACTTTTTAGGTGTCTGAATGTTGGATGGACAAGAAAATGTGACCTAAAAAAAAAGACAGTGAAAAATGAACAGTGAACAATTCAATCAAATTAAAATTACTTAAAAAAAAGCCATCTTGAGGTGTTTCGTAGACAGAGGAATAAAGAAGGCTTTGAAGGGAAGATCGTGTGTGTGGAAAACGAGGATATTGGAGTGCTAGAGCAAAAGAAGAATAAAGGAAGTTGACAAGAAGTGATGCCAACTCCGGCCTCCTATAAGATTAGGGGTTTTTCTTCATGCCGAGTCAAGCAAACACTCATCTGCTACTCCCCGTCGTTTTCCCCACAGCTTCTCACAAACTTCAACCCTTGTTATCTCATACAGTGAGTGTACAGTGTGGCATCACATGTTATGTTTTATCTATAAATTATTTTTCTACCATTTTGTTCCCAGATTTACCGTCTTTTATTAAATTTTTAGACTTTATTTATAAACTATTGGATAGCAGCCAGTAAGCATGAAATACTTCGGACAATAGAAGTTGACTTCAGCTTCATTCACTCGTCAATTCTAATCAGTAATGCCCACCAGAGTTGAATGGGTGGGACGGGTCCTCCTGTCTTTAAGAGCTGCTGACCCATTCAGTGTAGACATGGGAAAACTGCATGAGATGTGAAGTTGAGCACGAGGTCTCTTCCTTGCGGGGAAAAGGTTAGCTCTCAATGTATTTGTTGACGAGCAGTTCTACGGTGATAATGTGATAATGTTAGGAATCATTCTGATCGTCTCTTAGGCTGAATGTTGAACTAGATAGAGATGGAATGACATATAACAGGTAAAAAAAAGTAAAGCGTCTTTACTAAATAATAGGCTCTAAATAAGAAAACTAAAACTGTTGAGATAAAGGCTAAGACCTGTTTATACCAGAAGTACTTTCGCCCATACTTATACAATACAATACAATACATACAAAATCAGGCATTTATATGGTAATTACTCACTATTATAAGCTAGTTAAGTATTTTGTGGGAAACAGGAGGAAACCGTTTTTCGATGTGGGATAAAATGTTCATTGTGGAGAAAAACGTAGCAACGCTATCCCTCAGGAGGGAGCGAGTTACAAAAAGCAGATGGGACAGTTCACTTCAACATATGGAAGTGCTGCAATGTGTTCTGTTAATGTAGCTCTGGGAAAATACCCGAGGCCCAATTTATCCAACACAAACTTGAGAGTTCCTCTCATCACTGATGGGTGTGTAGGTACATTTGCATTCAGTCTCAGAGACATTCCGTTTGTCTTTATCTCTGTCAGCAGAGATACTGTTGGATGCTAAAGCTTCTCTCTTGTTCTTGATGAAAAACATGAACAAAGGGTTTGTGGCTAAATAAAACAATAAAAATATTTCCACATGCTGAAGCAGATTCCTGTTTATCGTAAAATCCTTCAGCAAGTATTTGGCCACGCACACACATAAATACCATCACACACCTACGAGCAAAAGGTAGGCTTGATTGGCTTCCATCGGGTCATTTCAGAGTCACACAAAATAAGATGTATTCAAGCGGTTACCACGGCAACTAATTGGCCTGTCAATACCGGCAACGAGGAAGTGCCAGAGAAAACATCCAATCACACTATTAATCACAGAGACTAATTGGGGCCATCTCAATCAATTGGCTCGTCATTAGGGAGCTTCAGTCAAAGTCAAACACACACACACGCATACACACACACACACACACACACACACACACACACACACACACACACACAAAAAACAACTTTATGAGCTGCATGTATTCCTTTTGGCTTTTTAGAATCAACCATGATCAATCAAAGAAGCTTATTACGAATCCGAGGAAATTCAATGATAACGTTGACATTTTAGAGAGAAAAGTTAAAGGAATACCAGCATGAAGAAGATGAGCATTGATGTGTGTTCACGCCAGTGTTTGGAGTGGTTTGTTTGCAATTTAATTTAATCATGCCACGTGTGAGGGGCTTCGATCGAGCCCGTGCTGAGACACCTCAAGCAGCAGTTCAGTGGCAGTAAAATGTTAGGCACCTCCAAGGGGCACTGAAGTGTGTGCTTTGAGGTCAAAGCACACAAGGTCATCCAATCCGTGAAGATTACTGTAAACGGCCTTTTAACAGCTTGGTCAGTTACAATGTACAAAATACCAAAAAAAAGAATAGAGGAAAATAACAACAGCAACGTAAAAAGGAGGCGAGGGAAGAGGGATAAAAGAAGAGGAACAAAGATTAAGGTAAAATCATGACGACGATGGAGAGGAGATGAGACATGGCTGCATTCTTTCATCAGACATTAGTTATGTAAACTTGAAAAACACCTTAATGTGCACACGGCACTCGTTGCCTCAATAACATTAAACATCAAAAGATGTCTTTGAATCTAATGAAAAAACAGGTTGGATTGTGTGTCTGTTTTGTGTGACACAAAACAGAGAACAAAGACTAAGAGAATTGAGGCACATAAGACAATAATTCATGTCATTGTGCATGTCCTTCATTGGTGAACAGACAGGACGCGGCTCATAAATAAATGTTATTTGAATTAGTGCACTTTCATCATGTGGTTTGAATTGCTAAACACTGGATGTGTTTCATGAGACTCTCGACGCTCTCAAAGCCTCATGAAACGCACACCTGCATGTGTGCACATGTGTGCATGGCCAAGTGGTCTACAGGTTACTTTGGAATGGTAATGGGTCAGAGCCACAATTTACTGCATAAATACTGAGACCAAGAGGAACAGAAAACAGATCTATAGAGATCTATACGGGCCCTAGATTGGAACACCGGTTTGAAGAAGACCTTTTTTTATTTCATCTATTGTTATTTCAAGCTTGGTGCCGAACGCTACGTGTTAAGTTGTCCTTTGTCCGTGAGACCTTTGAGTATGCATCTGATGACAGATGAGCCTCTTGCAGCAAAGAGCTTATACAGCCTGCTGATGTCCCGCCCACAACTTACTTT